>CM029021.1:77527168-78732168 GCA_016801055.1 Panax notoginseng
CTGGTTCTGCAAACTACGATTCTAATTGGTGATGACTTTTAGACTTCATGATTTTGAGTGTAGCCTACGATTCTTGTTTTAGCTCGACAGTCTCTCGACAAATAATTTTTACGATTCTGAGTGTAGTTTACGATTCAGCCTTACTTTCTTGGCAGACTATAGTGACTGATGCAGTGCTCTTCGATCATACATGCCAATCTATTACATTTTATAAGATCAACCTAACAAGTTTTGATCTTTCTATTCGTAGTGCTTGTACATCATGATCTTTTGAAGGACTTTTACAAGACTATTCATTTATATTAGATCAACCTAACATATTTGATCATTTCAATATAAGTCCTTGTCCATATTGTTTATCATCTATCAAGGACTTTACAACTTTTATCAATGCAAACATATTTAAATATTCCTTCACTAACTTCATCATCTTCATCATCAAATTATATGAATAAAGAAATAACATTCACATGCATATTCCTAACAATCTCCCCTTATTTGATGATGACAAAAATACTAAATACATATGTATGAGATAAATGAATTTTAAGATATAGTGAGCTGCTGTATTACTAGAATAGGTAATACGAATGATATTAATGAGCATTTAATTTCAGATGACACAACAAATCTAAATTCTGGATCCAGAATATACTATTACAATTTGAGATGTACCTTTTCTTTTTCATGTTTGCACCTTGTATGTCTTCTGGATATTCTTTCTGTTGTTGCTACTCATCTGCTTGTTCTCCTAGTTCCTGCTCCCCCTTAGATGATGACTTCATTGCTTCATCTTCTCTTGGCTCCCCCTTAGATGATGAGTCCTCTTCTTTCTACTTTGCCTTCAGCTTTTCATTCTTCTTCTTTTGGCTCTTCTCCTTTATCTCCATTCGTCTCTTCTTATGTCTATTTGAGTGTCTCTTTTTCTCCCCTTTTTTTGTCATCAATCACTTGAGAGAGATGCTAAACATTAGACATGAGCTGCTCAATTAGGTAGGATGAGTTTCTAACTTCAAGCTTTAGATCCTGCCGGCTGAGCTGTAGCTATTAGGAAAGAGAATGACTGAGAGTATCTATTTTCTTTAAGAGAGACATAACATATTCTTTATTTTTCTTCTAAAGTTGTAGGGCTTCTTTCCTCTGTTGCTCGATGGATTTTAAATAAATTTAATCTCTCTGATGAAGCTTGATGGATATATTTAAGATGGTTACTTGAAGCTTCCTGTGGAACTCACTGTTTTCTCCTTCTGGCATGGTCTTTACTTCCTCAGTAATATCGAAAAATTTCTCAACCAATTCTTCAGAGTTTTTCAATAACTCAGGATCTTAATGAGTTTGGGCAGTTGGTTTGAGTTTCTCATTTTTATAAATGTTTTCAAAGGCAGTGAGAATGTCAAAGAGATCTTTGTTGGATGACGTATGGATATCAGAGGGTATTCTAGGATTGAGGATTGGAGTACTGAGTATGGGGTTTGATGTTTGGGTATCAGGGTGAGTTTGACCACTTGCAATCATAGAGTGTGAGACCTCTACGATCGCGGGTTTTGGTATGGCCTTTGTGCTATCTAAATTTTCTAAGAGATAGCAGGGAATATAGATATTACCAACATGACGGTAGACTCTGAAATGAGGAAAATCCTTGATCAGCTTGGTGGGAAATATCTTGACCCTTGGGAAGTTCTAAGAGATCAGCTCCACAATAGGAAATTATGAATAACACCAGCTTATGTAATTCTCATCTCCAGCAGTGTAAGCCTTTAACCAGAGCATCCATGGGTAAAACCATTTTATCAGATGGTTTACAGGATTGTACAGTACTGTAGTACGATCTATCTTCATGCCTTGAAAATTGTTGAACAGATCTTCTGTAGACATCGTTACTATTTTGAGTCGTTCATTTCCATGGTTTATCCATCTTCCTGGTAGCATATCTTGTGGTTCATCGAAGACTTCCACTACTAATTTTCTTCGTACCCTTGCAGGTGAACAAACTTGATAGCATGCTGATTCCTGATCTTCAGAGTTAGAGTCTGTCTCCATCTCTTCAATTTCTGACTTTGAGCTAGACTCAGGGTCATTTTAGCTGATTCATCAGTAGATTCTGTAAACTGATTTTCATCATATGTTCCTTCTGTAGTATTCTTCTTAGAGCTATCTGATTTGCCAGTTATTCCTTGTTCTTTAGACATCAAAGTTTCTTTAGTTTCGCCCTCTTCTTCTTCTTCTTCTTCTTTTTCTAACTTGGGTTCATTTGCAATCGCAGTCTTTTCGCTTTCACTCCTGGAACTGTCAAAAATCATCATCTTTTTGCCTTTGAAGTCTTCTCTCATAGACTCAAGTTCATCATCCTCATCATTATCATTGAGATCAATTTTTTTGATGAAGAGCCTCCTTAATTCTTCTGGTTTGTTCTTTGAAGTTTTCGGTTACTCTTTCTTCTCCTTGGGAGTGCAGCAGTAGGTGCTTTTTCTTTTTCTGTTCTAGATTCCTTTATACCAATAGAGGGAGTCCTTGGTTGGACCTCTGGTGACTTCTACTGTAAAATCCCCAAACTCGGAAACTTGAAACCCGAACTTAGTGCTTTACGATACCATTTCTATGAGCGAAATAATACTAATAATAATAACAATAATATAAATATCAAACTTAACTTACATTTATCAGAGTCTAATCCCCAGTACGCAACCCAAAGGTAAGATACCTGCTCTGATACCAACTTATAAAACCCCTAAACTCGGGTACTTGAAACCCGAACTTAGTGCTTTACGATATCATTTTTATGAGCGGAATAATACTAATAATAATAACAATAATATAAATATCAAACTTAACTTACATTTATCAGAGTCTAATCCCAAGTACGCAACCATTACTACATTCTTTACATGATATATAATACATATCATTATCTTAATACAGTTTAACTATTACAAAAGATACCAGTAATCATATTCTGTTTGCTTTCCTTTTCACTTGTTCTGGTCTAAACATTCGGGTTGATCATGCCTAGCTGAAAACATTTAAATTTAAAGCAAGAATGAGCATTTGGGTGCCCACAAGTAATAACAATTATAAATATAATTAGCGGAAAGAAATAAATGTTTTCTTTGTACATCACTTCTACAATGAATTTATAGTTATGAAGTAAACTGAACCGATAATAATAACATAACAATTCTATCCCTAAATTTTGAAACTACGTATTGACTATATATATAGGGTAGTCGACATACTATGAACATTGTTTTAAATTTTCGATAAGGTTAGACAGAACTTCATCTGTAAACCGTTATAACTTGCGGACACGAGGTTGTACTTCCCATGTACCTTGTATTGATCAATACTACATTGCAAGAACGATAGGATCGTTCACTCTGTCCGCCTTGGGCGCATAAAAGTTTCCCATGATCGGGATGTTCATACCTAGTCTGGAATCCTAACCAAAGCAATTTGATTGGATACAAAAAGGTTTTTATCATATTCAACGATATTTTGAAATCTGTGTCTAGCTGGTCAAATAACTTAGACGGCTTATATATATATATATATATATATATATATATATATATATATATATATATATATATATATATATATATATATATATATCAACATGTGATTAAATATAATGATTATCCAAGTGGGGACACTTGTGTAACCATGTTTAGAAATTAACCAACAAAATATATATATGAATTACCATATACTAACATGTTGATAAACAATGATCGGATATAGAATATATCACAATAGGGTTAATAATATAGCATAATAATAATATAATTCTGAAACGTCTTATTCATGTCCATTGCATAAAGGAAATGCAAAAGTAAGATATTTGCCTGATGCGCTGCTTACAATTCGCAACTTAGTTTTATCTTTTATATCACGACCTATCATTAATCAGATCATTTGTTCGATTAGAACAATATACTATAACACATAGTACTGCATTTCGCAGTCAGCACATAACTTAATCACAGTATCACACATGTTCCACAACCATTGAATCACAAATAAACACATATCTAATCAAATTATCTAAGTCCAGATCAATTTCTGAAACATGTTGGTGTACCGACGGCTTTATCGGGTAATTATCGAGTCTAAGACTCTATCATGTAGTTCAATATCTGTAAGTATCAGTCATATTATTTTTAAATGACTTATAATAATTTTTAAACATTTATTATAATTTATCATGAATTTTCAAACACCAAAATCATTATTAAATGATTTAAATATTGAATAATTCGATTATCATTAATATTTAATTGATATTAAATTATTAATGTAATCATTGCCAAAATATTAATGTTATTTATAATAATTCAAAGTATTTTTAAAGTATTAATATTACCCTTAAATGATTTTTAAAACGTTTAAAATCATTTTAAATGATTACAATTAATATTAAAATATTACTACATTATCTATCAAAATATTAAAAGTCATTAATAATAACTTAAAATATTTTTAATTAATTAATATCCTTATTAAATGATTTTTAAATAAATAAAACTATTTTTAAACTCTTTATTTAATATAACTATTAAATAAACTTAATATCATTAATATTAAATTAATATCATTAATATTAAATTATTAATAAAATTATTCTTTAAATATTAAAAGTTATATTTTATAACTTAAAATATCTTTAAACACTTTATTTTTATTTTAAATGATTTTTATAATATTAAAAATTATTTTTAAACTAATTTATTTAATATGACTATTAAATAATTCTAATATAATTAATAGTAATTAATTAATGAAATTTACCTTTAAATATTAAAAGTTATATTTTGTAACTTAAAATATTTTTAAACTATTTATTTTCATTTAAATTGATTTTTCTAATATTAAAATTATTTTTGAACTAATTTATTTAATATAAGTATTAAATAAATCTAATATCATTAATATTAAATAATTAATAAAATTTACTTTAAAATATTAAAAGTTATCTTTTATAACTTTAAATATTGTTAAATACCTTATTATCATTTAAAATAATTTTTAATATAGTAAAATCATTTTTAATTAATTTATTTAATATATTTATTAAATAAATTAAATACCAATAATATTCAAATAAATACTAATATTTATGAAAAAATATGTCAAATTATTAAAAGTTAATTTTTATAACTTAAAATAATTTTTAAAATATTTTTTTTGTAATTTTTAGAAATTAATTTTTATTTTTAAATAATTTTTGTAAATTAATTAATTAAAATTAACTAAGTCTGTCGCTAAAGCCTTTGGCGACAGAAAGCTTCACCTTAGGTGTTCTTGAGGCTCAAGAACATTCAATGTCAGTGGTCGACTAGTCATGTTTGACCAAACATAAATGCCAGGTTATGCAATTTCTGGGCATGTTACAACTTTGATCATGTACTACTAATGTAATACTACATGATATAACAACTAACAAGGTCATACAACATAACAATAAAGAGATCTGTCCCTTTAAACTCACTGTCAGAGCTTTCTGGGTTACCCAAAAACCCAGTCAGTCTCGAGGGTCCAATTTGAGGCTCAAATTTCTTTAGGTTCTGGTCATTAACAAGTTATTTTTATGGTTCAAACTTATAGTCTCTATGACAAGGTACACAAAACATTCATCAGATCAATCAAATTACAACATAATCTCGTAATCTAGCCTCCGGTCAAACCTTGTCAGAGAGGCTGTTCTTGAGTTTTCTAGGTTACTTAAAAAGCCAAGTTCGTGATCAAGCAAGATAGCTTGACCAGCTACTCCTGTCGATACTTAGATGGTTTGAAGGATATAAGGATATATAATTAGAGTAGATCTAGCAGGCTACAACTTGGTTACAAACATGCCAACATAACATTTAATAACTGATAGATCTATGCCACTCAAAACATTGTCAGACGTAAAAAAATAATTTTCTAGGTTACCCAGAATTCGTCTGGCCATGCCCGGCCAACGGGTTTTGACCGATCTTAACTTCAAATCTACAACAGATCTGACTCTCAATCAAGTCCCAGATGAAAGATGACATAACAAAATTCATGTGTAAACATTTAAACAGCAAAAACACATAACAGATTAAGATCGAAAGGGTCTGACATTTGGTTGTCAGACTCATTTTAAAAATTTTCCAAATTTGCAAAATCATCAAATCCGAGTCTCTAGATGTTATGAATCTAACATCTAGGAACCCAGATCATTGATTAACACCTTATACCACATGATTAAACATAAAAATACCATATCTAACCTAGCATACATGATTAAATATTTGGCTTAGGTTTTATACCTTTCTTGGAAAATTTCTTGATCTAGAATTTCTGATTTCTTATTGGTGATCGTGGGGCTGTATTAAGGGACTGATATACATATATATTTCGTAGGTTTTAGAGAGAGAAGCTCAAGGTTGAGAGTTGGGCAAAAATAAGTGATCAAATGATTTTTCTCTCTCTCCAATCTATATATATAATGGTATACAATGTGTGGGCTGATATATAATGGCTGATTGTATGTATTTCAGTCAAATGGCGAGTCATGGAGTAGTTGAACAACTCAATTTTGGCAAGATAGACAAGTTATCTCAAAATAATGCAAGAGGGGTATGTTTGTCATTTGGCTTTTCAATTTAATGGCATTTTTGTAACATATCAAACCCTTAGGGTTTAACTCTAAGGTTTAGCACAAAATTGAAGGATTTCTAATTTAGGGTTTAAAAATGTAATATTTTAGTTTCCTAAAATATAAATTAGTGTTTACTAAATATAATTAGTTTTCTAATTCGATTTCTTGAACATTTGGGTTTAAAATTTACTAATTATAATTAACCTTGGTCATTAAACAATTAGGGTTTATAATTAATAATTAGGTTTTTTTTTAAATTAGTAATTAGGGTTTGCAAAAAATAAAAATAATATTAGTTTCTAATTTTTTTTTGAAAATTAGGGTTTCTTAATCGTGTTTATTTTTCTAATTACATTATACATGAACATTATGATTCTAATGTCCACTAATTAGCATTTAGCTTGCAATTAACAATTAGGGTTACCAATTTAGCAATTTAGGGTTTATAATCTAAATATTAAGGTTTTTAGAAATTAATATTTCTAAATATTAATTAGAGTTTACCTAATTAATTATAAAATTATATAACACGATTATTTAACAGTCTCGAAATCGTAATTGAGTTTCAAATTTGAAATTAGGGTTTCTAGTTAATTAGGGTTTCCTAATTTAGAAAATTAGGTTTTTCCTAGCTAATATAAAAAATATATAACACCTGCCATTAGACACATTATCACAGCATCGCGACTATATAATGACTTAACCAAATCTTAAAGTCGTAATTGACTTTCGAATTAGGGTTTATCTGTAATTCTAGGATTTTAACGTGGAATACCATAATTGACCAATTATTGTCAATATACACAAACAGTACATAATTATATCACTGAAAAATTAAAATATAATTAATATTATATTATTATTCTCATTCCTTGATAAAAATCCAAAATTAGGGTTTTGGATTCCATATCTGATTTATTATTCCAATATAACATTATTAATTAAGTTAAACAAAATGATTAACTTAATTAATCTAACATGAACTCATATAATAAAATAAATAATCATTATAATAATTCTAAAAATCATTTCATATATTATTTAAATAATATAATTATATTTTCATGGAAAATAAATAATAAAAACATTTCCACCATACAATTAATTATTAAAAGAATATAATTTATAATAATCAATAATTCTAAAATAAAATTATTTGTAAATATTCATGTAATAAATATATTTTTATTTATTACATAAATACATATACACCTTAACTTGTACAAATCCTCATCCTTAAAATAGAAAAAAAAATTTATACGTAAAATTTTTGATTTAATTATATAGAAAATATCGGGTTGTTACATTCACCCTCCCTTATAAAGATTCCGTCCCCGGAATCACCGTTTTAAAATCTATACATACCTGGGTACATAGCATACACAATCATTACAAGTAGATCTCGATCAAAATTGATCGAACTGATCTTTAACTATTCAGCATAAAACTTATCTATCCACTTATACGGAAAAATTGATTTCTAATAGAACTCAATTTCCTCCTTCAAAATAATTTATAAAATAATTTACTATATATAAGAAAATAATATATAAGAAATAAAATTGGTTTGAGTAATACCTGGAGTTGCATAACCGGCTGCCACAATATCTTGAACGGTCATGTTGAAGACGCTTGCGGTTGATTTCGTTGGTTTGATTATTGATGTTGGTTCCGTCGTCGCCAATGTCCTGCTGCCTTTTCCTGTATTCACATTCCGTGCCTCCCTTCTCCTTCTTGAACGGTCTTCTACCTTATACTCCATTGATTCACACTTAAAACACATAAACTTTCCCTTTATCTCTTTTTTTTTGCATGGGTGGCAAAAGCTGTCTTTTGCCCCTTTGATATCCTAGCTATCACAAACCTTGCTACAGGGTTAGGCGATCCTCTAAATCCTGGCAGTCCGAGTGCCTTGAAGTCTTTGACGTTCATCGATCGATTATCTGGCTGATCTTCCCGCTACTGGTGTTCCGTTCTATATAGCTTGATCGTCCATATTTGTAAAATTTTGTATCGGGTCTGGTTGTCTTTCAGCTTTGTTGACATGTTCTTCTGTCCGTGTATTTCGTTTTTGTCTCCTTGGCGACATTATTATAAATTTATTCTTTATTCTAATCCTTATCGTATACGTATAATCATATAACACAAAATTTTCTATTCAAATAGTCTTGTACTCAAAATATTAGATTTTTAAAATTTGGTTTACTGTATAAACAAGTGTTCAGATAAATATCTACTATCTTTATGCCAACTTATTTCATTAATCCCATATAAATTCATACTCATATCACTTGACATACTTTAGCACATATTGCTTTAAACATCCGCTATCCCTTTGTGACTCAAAAGTCGGGAATCGCTGCCACAACTTATTCAAAATTTTAAAAAATATTACCCTATACAAACATACTTATCATATACATAACATAGAATCATACCTATTCAAGTAATACTAGTACTACTTATTTCCTACGCCTCCACTAAGGATCAATTGCTTAGAAATCTGTCTATTCCCATTATCCTCAGTAATTCATTCACACCTAACTACACCTAGTTCGTCCAACTTACCATACATTATGAGTTTAAGAACTCGCCACAAACATATGAGTTTAAGAACTCGACATTGACCACATATTCTTTATCTATACTTTACCTGTCAGTTATACTATCATTTCTGGGTCCGGTACTATACTTTTCAAAATAACCACCTCATTGAGGTAGCTTTCAATGTGAGCCTTTATTTCAGCTATTGGCTTCGATATTGGCTTAGTTATGGAGGTTGACTCCTTCTTTATAATCTGAGGGTATTCTAATTCTTTTCTATCTGACATCTACACACCTAAGTTATCCTGATTATCAACTAATATATACACACAATAAATAATAGTTTTATACAAGTTATCTTTTACTTTGTTTGACAATGAATTTATTCAATTCATCTTCTTTTTAAACTCTATATGAGTTAATTGCATTTTTAACGTTTTCCTCTGTTTCAAGGTTATAGCCTAAGGTCTAGCCCACCTAAGGTTTTTAACCCTAAAGCTCTAATACCAACTTGTAAAACCCCCAAACTCGGGTACTTGAAACCCGAACTTAGTGCTTTACGATACCATTTCTATGAGCCGAATAATACTAATAATAATAACAATAATATAAATATCAAACTTAACTTACATTTATTAGAGTCTAATCCCAAGTAAGCAACCCAAAGGTAAGATACTTGCTCTGATACCAACTTGTAAAATCCCCAAACTCGGGTACTTAAAACCCAAACTTAGTGCTTTACAATACCATTTCTATGAGCAGAATAATACTAATAATAATAACAATAATATAAATATCAAACTTAACTTACATTTATCAGAGTCTAATCCCAAGTACGCAACCCTTACTACATTCTTTACATGATATATAATACATATCATTATCTTAATACAGTCTAACTATTACAAAAGATACCAGTAATCATATTCTGTTTGCTTTCCTTTTCAGTTGTTCTGGTCTGAACCTTCGGGTTGATCATGCCTAGCTGCAAACATTTAAATTTAAAGCAAGAATGATCATTTGGGTGCCCAGCAAGTAATAACAATTATAAATATAATTAGCGGAAAGAAATAAATATTTTCTTTGTACATCACTTCTACAATGAATTTATAGTTGTAAAGTAAACTGAACCGATAATATTAACATAACAATTCTATCCCTAAATTTTGAAACTACGTATTGACTATATAGATAGGGTAGTCGACATACTATGAATATTGTTTTAAATTTTCGATAAGGTTAGACAGAACTTCATCTGTAAATCGTTATAACTTGCGGACACGAGGTTGTACTTCCCATGTACCCTGTATTGATCAATACTACATTGCAAGAACGATAGGATCGTTCACTCTGTCCGCCTTGGGCGCATAAAAGTTTTCCATGATCGGGATGTTCATACCTAGTCTGGAATCCTAACCCAAGCAATTTGATTGGATACAAAAATGTTTTTATCATATTCAACGATATTTTGAAATCTGTGTCTAGCTGGTCAAATAACTTTGACGGCTTATATATATATATATATATATATATATATATATATATATATATATATATATCAACATGTGATTAAATACAATGATTATCCAAGTGGGGACACTTGTGTAACCATGTTTAGAAATTAACCAACAAAATATATATATGAATTACCATATACTAACATGTTGATAAATAATGATCGGATATAGAATATATCACAATAAGGTTAATAATATAGCATAATAATAATATAATTCTGAAACGTCTTATTCATGTCCATTGCATAAAGGAAATGCAAAAGTAAGATACTTGCCTGATGCGCTGCTTACAATTCGCAACTTAGTTTTATCTTTTATATCACGACCTATCATTAATCAGATCATTTGTTCGATTAGAACAATATACTATAACACATAGTACTGCATTTCGCAGTCAGCACATAACTTAATCACAGTATCACACATGTTCCACATCCATTGAATCACAAATAAACACATATCTAATTAAATTATCTAAGTCCAGATCAATTTTTAAAATATGTTGGTGTACCGACGGCTTTATCGGGTAATTATCGAGTCTAAGACTCTATCCTATAGTTCAATATCTGTAAGTATCAGTCATATTATTTTTAAATGACTTATAATAATTTTTAAACATTTATTATAATTTATCATGAATTTTCAAACACCAGAATCATTATTAAATGATTTAAATATTGAATAATTCGATTATCATTAATATTTAATTGATATTAAATTATTAATGTAACCATTGCCAAAATATTAAAGTTATTTATAATAATTCAAAGTATTTTTAAAGTATTAATATTACCCTTAAATGATTTTTAAAACGTTTAAAATCATTTTAAATGATTACAATTAATATTAAAATATTACTACATTATCTATCAAAATATTAAAAGTCATTAATTATAACTTAAAATATTTTTAATTAATTAATATCCTTATTAAATGATTTTAAATAAATAAAACCATTTTTAAACTCTTTATTTAATATAACTATTAAATAAACTTAATATCATTAATATTAAATTAATATCATTAATATTAAATTATTAATGAAATTATCCTTTAAATATTAAAAGTTATATTTTATAACTTAAAATATCTTTAAATACTTTATTTTTATTTTAAATGATTTTTATAATATTAAAAATTATTTTTAAACTAATTTATTTAATATGATTATTAAATAATTCTAATATAATTAATAGTAATTAATTAATAAAATTTACCTTTAAATATTAAAAGTTATATTTTGTAACTTAAAATATTTTTAAACTATTTATTTTTATTTAAAATAATTTTTCTAATATTAAAATTATTTTTGAACTAATTTATTTAATATAAGTATTAAATAAATCTAATATCATTAATATTAAATAATTGATAAAATTTACTTTAAAATATTAAAAGTTATCTTTTATAACTTTAAATATTGTTAAATACCTTATTATCATTTAAAATAATTTTTAATATAGTAAAATCATTTTTAATTAATTTATTTAATGAATTTATTAAATAAATTAAATACCAACAATATTCAAATAAATAGTAATATTTATGAAAAAATATGTCAAATTATTAAAAGTTAATTTTTATAACTTAAAATAATTTTTTTGTAATTTTCAGAAATTAATTTCTATTTTTAAATGATTTTTGTAAATTAATTAATTAAAATTAACTAAGTCTGTCGCTAAAGCCTTTGGCGACAGAAAGCGTCGCCTTAGGTGTTCTTGAGGCTCAAGAACATTCAATGTCAGTGGTCGACTAGTCATGTTTGACCAAACATAAATGCCAGGTTATGCAATTTCTGGGCATGTTACAACTTTGATCATGTACTACTAATGTAATACTACATGATATAACAACTAACAAGGTCATACAACATAACAATAAAGAGATCTGTCCCTTCAAACTCACTGTCAGAGCTTTCTGAGTTTTCTAGGTTACCCAGAAACCTAGTCAGTCTCGAGGGTCCAATTTGAGGCTCAAATTTCTTTAGGTTCTGGTCATTAACTAGTTATTTTTATGGTTCAAATTTATAGTCTATATAACAAGGTACACATAACATTCATCAGATCAATCGAACTACGACATAATCGTAATCTAGCCTCCGG
Source organism: Panax notoginseng (assembly GCA_016801055.1). Classification (NCBI taxonomy): domain Eukaryota; kingdom Viridiplantae; phylum Streptophyta; class Magnoliopsida; order Apiales; family Araliaceae; genus Panax; species Panax notoginseng. The sequence continues at coordinate 77,539,954 of CM029021.1, forward strand.
TCAAACCTTGTCAGAGAGGCTGTTCTTGAGTTTTCTGGGTTGCCCAGAAAACCAAGTTCGTGATCAAGCAAGATAGCTTGACCAGCTACTCCTGTCGATACATAGATGGTTTGAAGGATATAAGGATATATAATAAGAGTAGATCTAGCAGGCTACAACTCGGTTACAAACATGCCATCATAACACTTAATAACTGATAGATCTATGCCACTCAAAACATTGTCAGACGTCAAAACCAATTTTCTGGGTTACCCAAAATTCGTCTGGTCATGCCCGGTCAACGGGTTTTGACCGATCATAACTTCAAATCTACAACAGATCTGACTCTGAATCAAGTTCCAGATGAAAGATGACATAACAAAATTCATGTGTAAACATTTAAACAACAAAAACACATAACATATTAAGATCGACAGGGTCTGACATTTGGTTGTCAGACTAATTTTAAAAATTTTCCAGTTTTGCAAAATCATCAAATTCGAGCCTCTAGATGTTATGGATCTAACATCTAGCAACCCAGATCATTGATTAACACCTTATACCACATGATTAAACATAAAAACACCAGATCTAACATAGCATACATCACTTGTGCAAGATGTAAAGAATAATGTAAGTACCATTATTTGAAATGAAAGAAATTATAAGGTTTCCAAAACCTGGGTTTTGAGAATGTATGTTAATATATTTAGCTATATAATGATGTGTGTTTGGAAGGTGATGGGATCGTGACGCATGGAGTCCAGGTTTAAAAGTAGACAGGATTTTGGGGCGTTACAAGTTAGCCATTACTGGACCAACACCATCATTGGGTAGACCCTCAGCCCGAACTTTTAATATGACTATCCAAGATGCGGTTGCATCAGCGGATGTAGTAGCAGGTATCATTCTAGTCAACGAACTAAATGCTTATGTGTTATTTGACTCGGGTGCTACTTGTTCTTTTATAGTATGTGGATTTGCTAAGTTACAGGGATTAAACCCTGAAAAGCTAGAAATATATTTAGACGTTAAGGTAGCAAATGAAAAGATAATTCCCATTGAACACATTCATAGGAATTGTTACGTAGATATCAGGGGTAACAGATTATCGGTAGATCTTTTACCGATAAGACTAAGAGAATTCGATGTAATTCTCGGTATGGATTGGTTAATCAACCATAGAGCGATAATAGATTATTATAGAAAGAGTGTAAACCTAAGGCTTTCTAAGAAACCTGAGGTGGTGTTTTATGGTAATAAATCACCAGGACGTTCTTGTTGTCTAACCATGGCACAAGCTAGGAAGATGTTGAAGAAGGGGTGTAAGGGTTACCTGTGCCATGTTGTGGATACCCAAAGGGTGGGAGCATCATTGGAACAGATAGCGGTAGTTCAAAAGTTTACGGATGTATTTTCGGAGGAGTTACCAGGTATTCCGCCAGATAGGGATGTAGAATTTGTGATTGATTTGATGCCGGATACGGCATCAGTTTCAAAGGCACCATATAGGATGCCACTAGTAGAGATGAAGGAGTTAATGGTTCAATTACAGGAACTATTAGATAAAAAGTACATTCAACCGAGTGTGTCTTTGTGGGGAGCGCCGATATTGTTTGTAAAGAAGAAGGATGGGTCGTTACGACTATCGAGAGTTAAACAAGTTAACGATTAAGAATAAATACTCATTGCCCAAGATCGATGATCTATTTGATCAGTTAAAAGGGGAAAAGTGTTTTTCTAAAATAGATTTGTGTATGGGGTATCATCGACTTAAAGTAAGGAAGGAGGATGTACCTAAGACAGCGTTTAGAACTCGTTATGGTCATTACGAGTTTTTGGTAATGTCATTTGGGTTGATGAATGCGCCAGCCGCATTCATGGATATAATGAACAGAGTGTTCAAAAAATATTTGGACAAGTTCGTTATAGTGTTCATTGATGATATTCTAGTCTATTCTAAGACGCTAGAAGATCATGATGAACATTTAAGAATAGTGTTGGAAACACTATGAAGGGAGAAGTTGTATGTGAAATTCACTAAGTGTGAATTTTGGCTGGAACGAGTGCAGTTTCTAGGACATGTTATAGATAAAGATGGCATATCCGTAGATCCAGCGAAGGTGGAAGTAGTAAATGAGTGGGAGCAATCGAAAATGCCAACCGAGGTTCGGAGTTTTCTGGGGTTAGCAGGATACTATAGAAGGTTTATTCAAAAATTTTCTAAAATAGATACTCCGTTAACGAATCTAATAAGGAAGTCGATAAAGTATGTATGGATAGAAAAGTGTGAGGATAGTTTTCAAGAGCTAAAAAGGAGGTTAAGTGAGGCACCTGTATTATCCTTACCAGATGATACGGGGAATTTTATAGTTTAAAGCGATGCTTCGCATAGACGACTTGGTTGCGTGCTCATGCAGCATGGCAAGGTCATTGCGTATGCGTCACGCCAGTTAAAAGATTATGAGAAGGTCTACCCTACTCTTGACCTAGAATTGGCAGCTGTAGTCTTTGCCTTCAAAATATGGAGACATTATTTATACGGAAAGAAGGGTGAGATATACACAGACCATAATAGTATGAAATATATCTTCACACCGAAGGAGTTGAATATGAGGCAGAGAAGGTGGTTAGAGTTGATAAAAGATTATGACTGTGATATCTTGTATCATCCAAGGAAGGCGAACGTAGTAGCCGACGCGTTAAGTCAGAAGGGTAGGGAAAAGCTGTCAATGTTAACGACTCAGAATGAGTTAATAACAGAGATGGCAAGGATGGAGTTAGAAGTTAAGTTTCCAAGTGAAACGGCAGAGATGTTATTCTCAATAAAGACTCAACCAATGATAGTGGAACGGGTTAAGGAAGTACAAATCGGTACTGAAGAATGTGAGCGAACGAAAAAGATAATGAAGGATGAAGTGAAGACTAAGTATAACCTTGATAAAGAAGGTTTACTTCGTTTTGAGGGAAGAATTCGAGTTCCAAATAATTTCGATTTAAAAGAAGAGATTATGTGTGAGGCTCATAATTTGAGGTACTCGATACATCCTGGTAGTACAAAGATGTATCAAGATCTTCGTCAGAACTTTTGGTGGCCGAACATGAAGAGGGAAATCGCAGAATATGTTAGTAAGTGCTTAACTTGTTAGAAAGTTAAGGCTGAACACCAACGACCGAGTGGGTTATTGCATCCACTAGAGATTCCGGAGTGGAAATGGGAGAATATCACCATGGACTTTGTGGTGGGACTTCCAACAACGAGAAAAGGATACGATGTTATTTGGGTAATAGTGGATCGGTTAACCAAATCGGCTCACTTTCTACCAATAGGAGTTAGGTATAACCTAAAGCAACTAGCTAAACTTTATGTCAAGAAAATTATTTCTAGACGTGGAGTACCTGTTTCGATTGTGTCCGATCGTGATCCACAATTCACGTCGAACTTTTGGAGGAGTTTGCAAAAGCACATGGGAACACATTTGAGATTGAGTACGACGTACCATCCATAAACGGATGGACAAAGTGAACGGACAATTCAAACGCTAGAAGATATGTTAAGATCTTGCGTTATGGATTTTAAGAGGAGTTGGGACGAACATCTACCATTGGTAGAATTCATGTACAATAATAGTTTTCACGCTAGTATAGGCATGCCGCCTTACGAAGCGTTGTATGGGAGGAAGTGCAGAACATCACTTTTCTGGGATGAAGTAGGTGAACGTCGAATGTTGGGACCTGAGATGGTACAACAAACGGCAGATATGGTTAAGCTGATAAGAACCCGATTGGTAGCGACTTAACATAGACAAAGGAAGTATGCAGATCCTCATCGAGAGAGGAGAGAATTTGAAGTAGGTTCATATGTTTTTCTAAAAGTATCACCTTAGAAAGGGAAGATACGTTTTTGGGAAGAAATGAAAGTTAAGTCCAAGGTTTGTAGGACCTTTTAAAATTTTAAGAAGGGTATGAGAGGTAGCTTATGAAGTAGCCTTACCTCCAGAGATGGAAAGAATACACAATGTGTTTCACGTGTCAGTATTGCGACCTTATAAATCGGACTACAAGCACGTAATAGAATATGATTCTATTCAAGTAGAAAAAGACTTAACACATGAAGAACTTCCAATTCAGATTGTTGGTAGGAAGGAACAAGTTTTGAGAAATAAAATAATACCTTCAGTAAAGGTAATTTGGAGTAACCACGATGCTGAAGAAGCAACGTGGGAGCTCAAAAGTAAAATGAAGGAAAAGTTTCCTCATTTGTTTATGTAATTATAGCGAGATTCTGGGGACAAAATCCTTATAAGGAGGGAAGAATGTAACGCCCGAGAATTTTGGATTTTTAATTGATTAAATTTTTATTTGATTATGTGGATTAAATGAATTTAATTGGTTAATTATGTGAGTAAGATATTTGAAGGTCTTTCTATGACCTAGAATGTGTGGATGTGGTTAGTATTCTAGCTAGGTGCTAGGATTAATTGTTTCGAATTATCAAGACAAAAATAAAGGTTTTCTGAGAATTTTTCGTAAAAACGCTATTCATCCAATTTCTCTCGGAGATTAGGTTTGAAATTCCGAAAAATGCAAAATGATAGAATATGAAGGTATAATGGAATATTCAATAATATTTCAGTTATGGCAAATGAAGTTTTCGCCTGCGGACTTAAAACTTAAGGGTTAGTGAAAGAGATTTCCGAAAGGGAAAGGAAAGGCATATAATCATTTCGGTTATTAAACGTATGATATACAAGTATAGTATAAATAATAGTAAAACGTATAATATGAATATCGTATGAATACTAAACGAAGAGAATATGTGAGTTATACGCGTAGGAGACGATTAGTTCTTATTGGATTTTGAGTTAAGGACTTTGTATAATCCAATTGGACTTGGATTAATAGCAAGCCTAATGAATTATATAATCAAGCCCAAGTCAAGGGCCAATGTTAAGTTAAGACAAGCCCAATCCAAGAAATCAAACCGCAGATTGAACCGGCGAGTCACGGGATGGGTAAAACCCAAGGGAAGACCCATGGAGGTGTGGGCTGGCCACCAAGTAAAGTGATTACTTGGTGGCTAAGTTGTTGTGGAAGTGGGAATAGTAAGGAGGTGGCTCTTTAGACCATTTTGCCCTCCATTTGGTTGCCTATAAAAGGAAAGCTTGTGTTGGTCAATTAGAGTTTTGTAAACCTTGTCCAATACATATTGAGAGAGAGAAAAGCAAGAAACAAGTAATCACCTTACTTCCAAGCAAAACATAAGAAGTTTACCAAGAACGACAAAGGTAAAATTTTGTCAACATTAGTCTTCATCCTTTTCAATTTCTTTCTAGTAGAAAATCGTAGATTGGTGGATCATAACTATTGAGGAGAATTAAGGATGTTTATTAATAATCAAAACATTGATAAGTCATGATCAAATAGAAATCGTAAGTGTTTACGTAAGTTAAAACTGTAGAAAGTGATGAACGTTAACTTAGTTATGAATGGACGATTTGAAAACCATCATAGCTAGGGTATGTGCATATTGTTTGGTTAGGGTGTAGATGATGAATCAAATGGAGTGTTCCATTTGATTTGGCTTATAGAACACGAGTAACGAAGTTATGGCGAATTTTACGAAAATAAACGTTAAACGCCAAAAACGTAAAAATCTCAGATTAAGAGTCAAAAGTTTTCGTGTGACTTGAAAACTTCAATTTTCAAGGTCAACACGTGAGATAAGGTATTTAAGAGTCGTGGACGTAAGAATCGTAGAATTTTGACTTATAACGAAGAAACCGAGTATTGAACGCTCGAAAACGATAAACGAACGCTCAAAATGAACCAAAAGGTGAATTCCGAGTTAACGGATTTGAAAATGTAAAATTCTTACATGAACACTAAGAGTATGTAATTTGTGAGTTGTGGGCTTTTGAATGAGCCAATTCGGATGTAAAACGAATAAGTTATGAAGCTGGGAAGTTTGTTGGAAAAATCAACTGTCAAAACTAAATGGTGCATAGGGGCGGCGCCGCAGCGCCAAGCATGGCCGAGAGAAACCAAAATTGTCTGGAGAGTTAGGCCGCAGCGCGAGAGTTAGTGCAAGGACTCGCGCCGCAGCGTCAGTAGTGTAGAATAGTTGACCAAGTTAGGTTTTTAATTCTATTTAAATATAAAACGAAGGTAAGACATGAATGTACTTAATGTACATGATAGGACTAACACTAAATCACTTATAAAGTGATAACATTAGAAGATTAGATATGGTTTAATAGGAATTAAATGAAGGACGCAAAAGTGTAATAAATTAACTATGAATGATGTTCAACGTTGGTACCTCACCAATGATGATCGAATGTCAGTTGATAACGTAAGAACGTTAACGAGCCGTAACGAAGCATAGTAAGTCGAATTGAAATTATTAAATATAATGTATTCAATTAAGGCATAGAAGAGAAAGAAGTTGGTTAAAACCATAAAGTGAGTTTGTTTGGTAGCTAACTACAGTGTGCTATGTGAATATATCATGTAGATCCTGTAAAGGTTCAGAATTGTTGAATATTATATTCGAAGACGCTTGAAAGCAAGTTTTCTTATCGCTTGTCTAATCTCCGTGTTAGTCAAGTTTTATATGATTCATGTTCTGAAATGCATGAATGGTTTTAAGGAAAGAGTCGATGCCTGTTTTAACTCGGCTAGACTAGTCTTGAAGAGTTGATTGATTTGTTTATAAGTCTTTCGATATAGAACTATTAACGTTATCCTATGCTAAGTATTTGGTACGGATGTAAAGGTAAGTTTGTCTATGAACAAATAAAAGTATTTTCATCGATTATTCGATGGGCACGCGAGGTTGTCAAAACTTAAACGTAAATACGTTTAACGGATGAGTGTTGATCAACATAGAGTACTATAGGCTGATCACCTAGATGTGCTCGTAAGTAATGTCGGATGGATGGCCTTAGTGCCGGATACCCTTTTCAAGTATGAAAACGGAAAGAATATGTTCATGGTCTTTTGACCGGTTCAGAATTCTTAAGTTATTATATATACTTTGGAATCATTGTTATGAAATGAGAAGTACTAGTCAAATATTTCATAGTGCTTTATAGCTAATTGTTTCAGTTATGGAAGATAATCATATAATTCTCGATGTGATATTCATATGATCCTTTGTTAGACTTGCTAAGCAAGTTATGCTCACTTCTTGCTTGAATTTTATGATTGCAGCTAAAGTCGAACGAACTGAGAGTTCTAAGATAAAGGCAAGGCTAAGATGGATAATTAATTATCCCGTAATTGACTAGTATATTTGTATGTAATATACTTATGAAGAACAAAGAATGTATTCGGTTTATGAACCTAGGAAAGGATTTGGTATTATTGTAATACGAAGATAGTAAATACAATCATTTTGCTATTGTTTCAATGAAATGATTGTATGCATTGTAGTATCGTGCAGCACCATCTGTCTGGTTGGAAGATACCCGGATTTGGGGGCGTCACAAAATGGTATCAGAGCATTAGGTTATAAAACTTAAGGGGGTAAAGAACCTTAGGCTAATAACCTCGTTAGGAAATGAAAGGTCGGAAGGAAGTAAACTTGAGCTCAATGAGTCAATAAGGTATTGTGGAAACTCAGTACCGAAAGATTTAAAAGATGGAAATTAACCCTAAATGAATTAAATCTGATTTGTGCTTATATTAATGTGTTTCAAGTACTAATCAATTTGTTATGTGTTATTGTAGACGTCAATCGATAGCTTGATGTATAGAGATATACACGTGGTAAGCGAGGAGTCCGTGAATAGACTAGAGGTAGTACCTATGCCTGTAGTGGAAATACCCTTAGTGATTCTAGAAGAATCAGATCCAGAAGAGTATTTTTCAAAGGAGGACTATTCCGAGGAGACTATGGGATTGGCATCGTACTTGAATATTATGATAGATGTGGAGGATGATATGGAGGTAGCATCGGTTAATATGTTGATGCCTGCATTAGAGTCAACACCCACATATACGATTAGGGCAATGTATCTTTCGGTGCTTGACAGTAACGTGCAACTGCATAATATGGTGCAGAACTAAAAGGAAGAGATAAATGATCTCTATGGGGCCAAGGAGTATGCAGAGTCAGACTTTGAGATAGAGCATGATGAGAAGGTGCTCATGATAGATAACGCCAGAGACTATAAGAACGAGGTCATAGAACTTCGTAAGAAACTGGTTGAAAAAGACTATAAGATAGCACAAATGTCATATATAAATGACAGTGCGCACGAGGATTTCAAGCTTAAAATAGCTTGTTATTCTATTGAGTCGGGACAGACTAGACATACTATAAGTCAAGATATTGTCTCGATTCTAGCGAATGAGAAGCATGAGAATGCTGTTAGGAAGTATTAGAAGTTGGAACGGTAAATATTTTTGAGTAGTGACATAAAACCCTCTTTTGTATAATTAAAGGGTAGTCTTTTTGTAAATCCCAATTTTTGTGAAAGTCAATCGCGAGATATAAATGTAATAGCTTTTGGCTATGGAAAGCAAATTGTAAATAGTCTTGAACTATGAAGAAGCATATTAATATAATGAAGTTTTTATTTAATGTGATTTATTGTGTATGAGTTATTGTTCAGTTGTTCAGTGACTAATAACTAAGTAAGCAAATAAGTAATAACGGAACCTTATTTATTTAATCAGAAATGCCGCCAAGAAGAAGACAACGAAATCAAGAGGCGGAATAAAATAACGATAACCAGGGTGGTCCGAATAACCCTATGTAAGAGTTCGTTAATTTATTAACGGCTGCATTTAACCAAGCTACGGATAGAGCACCCGCGGGACCTAGGGTAGGCAGAACGACTATCTCTAAGGAATTTAAATGTGTAGGTCCACCTGAGTTCAAGGGAACGACAGACCCAATGGAGGCCCAGACATGGGTCAAGGAAATAGAAAAGGTGTTTGTTATTACAAACGTAGCTGAGGCACAAAAGACTTCTTTTGGGACTTACATGATGAAGGGGGAAGCCAACTACTGGTGGGAGGCTCACCAGCGTGGGGCTAGAGCTGATGCTATTACATGGGAACAGTTCAAGAAGGTATTCTTCGAAAACTACTTTCCTACTAGTATGCAAAGGCGAATGAAGATTGAGTTCCTAGAACTTAAGCAAGGGGACATGACGGTTCCCCAATATGTAACGAATGATTTGTTTGAATTGTGATTCTGAGGACAGAATCCTTGTAAGGAGGGAATGATGTAACATTCTATAATTTTAAATTATTATAATAAATATTTATTGATTTATATAAATATTTAATGGATATGTTTATTGATTGAATAATTAATTGTTTAATTTGAGTGATGTAGTTTATTTAATTATTTGTTGAATAAATAATTAAATAGTAGATATTAAATATTTATTGGTAATATTAAATATTTATCGAATTATGGCAATTGGAATTGATGTGATTTAATTAATTATTTGTTGTGTAATTAATTAAGGAGCTAAATAAATTAGTTGTTATGAGATTTATAATAATTAATTTAATTAATAAGCTAGAGAGCTTATAGTGGTTTTAAATAAATAATAATATTTTAAATGAGAAATTGTAGTTTAAAATATTAGTTGGTTAAATGAAATTATAATTACAAAAGAAATTATAATTATTTATGTGTTAAAGTAATTTAATAGATTAATGTTTTAATTGATTTATTTAATTAAATGAATGTGTGATTAATAACCTTATTATAAAGGAGTTATTAAAATAAATTAAAAGAGTTTAATTTAGTTTTGCCAAACATACCTTATTGTATAATAAGTCTTTAATCTATTAGGATTTTAGCAAACAAGGTATAAGGATTAATCTATTATGTTTTAATTCAATTTACCAAACAAGGAGTAAGGATTAATAGATTATTTTTATTTAGACTAGCCAAACAAGCCTTTTGGCTTTTAAATTTTAAAACTCCTATAACTGATATATTTATATCAGTACTTATATTATATCATTAATATATGTTATTATTATTATTACGTTATAATATTATACGTAAGATAGAAGAGAGAGAAAGGAGAAAAAGAGAAAACTCAGAGGAAGAAGAAGAAGAAGAAAAGAAGAAAAAGTAAGAAGAAACTAGAGAGAATTGAGAGTTTTTATAGGTTTTGGAGAAAAGCTTGATAATCAAAGAGTTAGAGTCATCATCTTCTTCATAATCCAAGGTAGGCCATCTTTTCTTTTGTAAAACTCTAAAATTTTTCTTCTTCCCAAAAAGTCTCTATGAAAAATTTTATAAACGAAATTTTGTTGTTATGATTATAATTTTGTATGATTATCAATTGTATATGTGTTTCATGAGTTATGCATGATCATAGAGAAATTAATTCATGTAAGTATGTAATTTATGAAGAAAATATTTTATAGAGAGTTTTTATGTATGAATATGGCTTTAGTTAAAATAGAAATTAAGGTCTAATTGGTTGTGGTATTGATAAATTGACTGTTAGAATTGCTAGAGTATGTAGAATCATAATCATGATGTGTAGAAATTACTATTTTGATTTAATAACAAAGTCACAGTGTTAATTTTCATGGAAAATATCAAAATATGGAGTTTTGCCAAAAACAATGAAATTGGATGTTGTATAATTGATGTTTATGCTAATTGATGGATAGAAACATGTTAGGAGTACTCACAATATGTTTATATGATGTCTATATGCAATTTTCATGATAATCAGTCTATTAGATTCGAGCTTTTTGGCCAATTTGGCTTTTTCTTTCATGGTTGCCGAAGCTGTCAGCCGACGCTGACAGTTCGCGTCGCGGCGCGGCCCAGCAGTTCATTGCTGGCGCCGCAGCGCCATCACCATGACGTAAGCGACCTGTTGCACAATCACTGCGCCGCAGCGCCGGCTCGTAGTATAATCGTTGAGCCGCAGCGCCGACTCAGCGCCGCAGCGCCGACTCAGCGCCGCAGCGCCGCAGCGCGAGCCACAGTACAAACTGTGGCACCGCGGCGCGGCTTGTGAGGACCCCAAACTCGGGTACTTGAAACCCGAACTCGGTTCTTCACGATACCATTTCTATGAGCGGAATAATACTAATAATAATAACAATAATATAAAAGATCAACTTAATTTACATAATTATCAGAGTCTAGCTCCCAAGTACGTAACCTTTAAACATTCATTACAACCCATGATAGATAATATATATCATAATTGTCTTAATAACATTAAACTATTACATAACATAGTAATTCGTTCATTCAGCAACCTTCCCTTTTTCCTTTGTTCTTAGCAGAGTTCTCTGGTCGTTCGCACTTAGCTGAAAACATTTAAATTTAAGCAAGGATGAGCATTTGAGTGCCCAGCAAGCAATAACAATTATATATATATATAAGCTGAAAGGATTTAAATGTTTTCTTTGTACTATTCTTCTACAACCAGTCAATAGTTGTGAAGTATTATGAACCGATGATAATAACATAACAACTCTCTTTCAAATTTTTGAAACTACATAATGACTATAACTGGGGTTATGGTGACATGCCATGAACATTGTTTTCATTTTCGAAAAGGTTAAACAGAAATTCATCTGTAAACCGTTATAACTTACGGGCACGGGGGTGATCAGCCCGTTATGCCCTGCATTGATCAATACTACATTGCTAGAACGATATTATCGTTCATCCTTTGTCCGCCAGAGTGCATAAAAATTTTCCCGTGTAGGGATGTTCATACCTGTCTGGGTTCTAAATCAAAGGTTTTATCTTGTTCAACAATAATCTATAATTCAATATATCTGTATACGGGTAATTGACAAAGGTATATCAACATGTGATTAAATACAATGATTATCCAAGTGGGGACACTTGTTTAACCATTTCTAGAAATTAACGAACAGAATATATATGTCCGAATTATCATATACTAACATGTTGATATTCAATGAGCTTATATAATATAAAGTTCATAATCTGTACAATAATAATATAGTTTAGAAACATTCTTACTCACATCCATTGCATAAAGAAAATGCAAAGGTTAGATACTTGCCTGAAACGATGCTTACAACTTGTAATTAAGATCTATCGCTTATCTCTCGACCTATCATTAATAAGATAGTTCGTTCGATTAGAACAACATACTATAACACATAACATTGCTTATTGCAGTCAACACATAACCTAATCACATTAGCACCTATGTTTAATAACCATTGAATCACAACTAATCACTTATACAATCAAAATATCTAAGTCCAGATCAATTTCTGAAACATGTCGGTCTACCGACAACTTTATTGGGTAATTATCGAGTCTAAGACTCTATTTTATAACTTAACATCAGTACGTATCAGTCATATTATTTTTAAATGACTCAGTATAATTTTAAAACATTTATTATAATTTATCATGAATTTTCAAACATTGGAATCATATTTAAATGATTTAAATACCAATCAATTCTATTATAATAAATATTTAATTAGTATTAAACTATTAATGAAATCATTTCTAAAATATTAAAGTTATGTATAATAACTCAAAATACTTTTAAAGTATTATTATTACCCTTAAATGATTTTTAAACATTTAAAATTATTTTTAAATAATTATCATTAATATTAAAGTATTAATGTTCTATTTATCAAAATATTAAAAGTCATTATTCATAACTTAAAATATTTTTAATTCATTTATATCCTTTTTAAATGATTTTTAAAGTAATAAAACCATTTATAAACTATTTATTTAATATAATTATTAAATAAATTTAATATCAATAATAATAACTTAATAATCATTAATATTAAATTATTAATGAAATTATCCTTCAAATATTAAAAGTTATATTTTATAACTTAAAATATTTTTAAACACTTTATTTTCATTTCATATGATTTTTAATATAATAAAATCATTTTTAATTAATTTACTTAATTCATTTAGTAAATAAATTAATTACCATTAATATTAATTTATTAATGAAATTTATCATAAAATATTGAAAGTCATTAAAAATAACTTAAAATATTTTCTTATATCATAATATAATTTTTAATGATTTTTCTAATATTAAAAGCATTTTTAAATAATTTATTTAATATTATAATTAAATAAATTAAATACTTTTAATATTTCAAAAATATTAAATATTTATGAAATATATTAAAAATAATTAAAAACTAATTTTCAGAATTTTTAATAATTTTTAATAATTTATTTTGTATTTTTAATAATTAAAAACTAATTTTTTCTATTTAATAATTAATTTCCGAAACATATTAAATAATCTGTCGCTAAAGACCACCTATAGCGACAGAACCGTCGCTATAGGTGTTCTTCATGTTCTTGGCAAAAACCCAGAACACCATAGACAGTTTCGAGGGACCATGTTTGACCAAGATTAAAAGCGTGCGTGATGTGTTTCTGAACATGTTGTTGATAAGATAATGTAGTACAAGTACAGGACTACACGATCCAACAAACAACATCATCAAACCATGCATAACTAACGAGATCTGAAGCGTTGAACAAACTGTCAGAGCTGTTCTTCATTTTCTGGGTTACCCAGAAATGAAGAACAGTTTGACTGGCTCGTTTTGGGCTTCCACAACTTGTTAATCTTGTAATATTTTTGTGATTTAAAACCGGTAGTGTGTAGCTAACATGTAGGAGAGTAGATCTATCACATAATATCAACAAAAACATAACAAAATCGTCAGATCCAGACCGGTCAAACCTCGTCAGAAACTGTGTTCATAGGTTTTCTGGGTTACCTAGAAAACCGAATCCGTGAACAATGTACCTACTTTGACTGACCACTATGTTAAATCCATTTGATGTTTAAGGGATTTAAAAGCATGGATCTATAGTACAACTAATAGGCTACAAGATCTACTAAATATCAACATCAGAACATCTATAACATTACAGATATGAGCTTGACAAAAATGTTGTCAGACACTGCAAACTAGTTTCTGGGTTACCCAGAATTGGTCTGGTCATGGTCGGTCAACGACCTTTGACCACGAATAACTTGCAATATGTTGAAGCTATGACCTTGATTCAACTTTTAGACTAAAGAATACATACTCGACTACAACTAAAAGCTTTCAAAACACCAAAATCTATACAGATCACAGAGATATAAGGACTGACATTCACTGTCAGAAGACAAAATTTTATTTTTCCAGATTTTGCAAATCTTCAAATCCGAGCCTCTAGATGTTATGGATCTAACATCTAGCAACCCAGATCACCCTTAGACACCTTATACAACATATTTTAACAATCAAACATAACATCTAACACAGAATCGTTGGACAGAAATTCTAGGGTTCGTTTATACCTTTCTTTGAAAAATTTCTGATTTTGTGTTGCTGATCTGTTTATGGTAAACGTGGGGCTTTGATTTGGGACTAATATACTTGTGTAATTTGATGGTTAGAGAGAGAGAGAGCTTAGTTTGAGTGTTGGACAAAATGTAAGTGAACAAATGAATTTTCTCTCTCCTAGATCTACTTATACAAGTCTTGATGCATGAATTGGCTGATGAAAGTAGCTTGTGGCTGTCATTTTCAGCACATGGAGTTGTTGGGTTTGGTTCACCAACTAAACCTAATGTCAAAACCTACATATTAGCCAAAATAATGTAACTAGGGGCAATATGGTCAATTGGTAATTCATTAAATGGCATACTTGGAACTTGGCAAACCCTTAGGGTTTAACCCTAAGGTTTTCCAACATTTATTTTTCTAGAATTACATTTTAGGGTTTACACAAAAATAAATAAAATCAAATAAAAAAAATTAAATAAAATTTTAGTTTCCTAAAATTTTGAAATTAGGATTTTCTAATTATGATTAATTTTATAATTACCTTATACAGGACCATTAGGGTTTAAATCATATAATTATTATTAACTTTGCTAAAATAGCAATCAGGGTTTACAAATGATAATTAAGTTTTATAATTTCTAATTAGGGTTACTAATTATAGAAATTAGGGTTTCTAGAAATTAATATTTCAAAATGTTAACTAGGGTTTACCTAATTATGCATAAAATCACATAACATCGCTACATAATAATCTCGAACTCATAATTGAGTTTCAAACTAGGGTTTAACACTTAAAATAGGGTTTTTAATAAATTTATTAGGGTTTCTAAAACTTTAATTAGGGTTTACCTAATTAATCATTTAATACACAACATAAAACATATAACATAGTTATATAACAGTCTTAAGCTTACAATTGATTTTCAATTTAGAGTTTTCCTAAGTAAAATTAGGGTTTAACCAATTAATACTAGGGCTTTGAAATTAAATACCATAATTGACCAATCATTAACAATACATACATACAGTACATATTCATAGCACTGAAAAATCAAAATATAATTAATATTATATTATTATTCTCATACCTTGGCAATAATCCAAAATTAGGGTTTGGATACCATATTTGATTTATTTTTCCTATTTAACCTTAATAATTAAGGTAAAATAATTAACTTAATAACCTGTACTAAAATTCATATAATAAAATAATTATTATAATTATTCTAAAAATCAGTTCATATATTATTTACAGAATATATGATTATATATTTTCATGGAAAATAATTATTAAAATATTTCTACCATAAATTGATTATTATAAGTATATACTTTTTAATAATCAATAATTTTAAAATAAATTCATTTGCAAATAATTATGTAATAAATATATTTTTACTTACCACATAAATACATATACACATAATCTTGTACAAATCCTCATCCTTAATATACAAAAAAAAAATTTATTCGCAAAATTTCTTATTTATTTATATAGAAAATATCGGGTTGTTACACGGCTTGGCAGAACTGCCTGACAGTTTTGTTTAAATGTACAAAACTTGAAAATAAATGTTATGTGTTTATTATAACAATGTAAAATGATAATTTCAGTATTATTAGTCTATGAAATATCATGTTATTAAGTATTATCTACTTGAAAAAGAATTGATTATATGAATGGGTAATTCAACCCATATGATGAATGTAATTGTTTATATAAATGTACAATATTGGTTAGGACTAATTATGTCAATATGACATATGTTTAGGATATCAATTCAAGTGGTAAAAGTGTAGCTTGTGCTAAAGGCAAGTTTCCTAAACCTACATTTTACATTGAGCAAGTTTCTAAGTCTTAACTTTTGATATTTAGCAAGTTCCTTATTGTATAAGTTTTCTAATCATTGGTGTTATCGAACTAATTATTGTTTCAATTTCGATTATCATATAATGGTGTAAATTTATTTGGAGCAAGTTATTCTTGTACTTAATTTGTGGTTTAGCATGTACAATTATATACATGTTGTGGATGTTTATTATTCAATTAACCTTGTCTTATTATTGTTCAAGCAAGGTAGGTTATAATTATTCAAATTGTATGCTATTAGATTATCCCTAAAGCATGATGTCAATCTATAAACATCAATTAAACTATGATTATTCCATAGTATACAGTTATGTCGTTTGTAATCAACTAAACCCTAGTTGATTACCGTTGAATTCTAAATTACCCCATGATGTATCTAAACCAAACTCACTTTGGTACGGACTTGTATTCTAAATACTGAGAAGAACAACTCTTTTATAAGAGGTTACGCTTAGCGTTGAAATGGTTGTGCACAATACATTGTACGAAGGGTTGATCCCCCTAAGTACGTGAAGTCCTTATAGTCTTATGACTGTTAAAGTTTAAGTTGAAAAATTACTTATAACTGTGGACATGATTCGAGGTCATTAGACCCTCAGTAAAGGTTAAATCTTTCCAAAAGTTAATAGAATATATTGTTAAATTCTATTGAGCTTAATGTTGACAAATGATGTAAAAGTTTAATGATTTAATTATTGTTATTTCAAGTGGGCCTTGTTTGCTCACTCTTGCCTGTAAAATTTCTTACAGCTAAGGTTAAAACCGGTGATGTACCTAGTACCAGTAAAGGGAAAGGAAAGACGAAGCAATGCTGAAGACTTGTAATAATTGAATAGTTTATTTTCAGACTTGGTTTAAAGATTGTAATGAAGTTTATTTTAATTTTCCGCATGAATGAATGTTTGTAAAGGTTAGATAACCTGGGAGATTTATTTAAGTTTAATCCTGTATGGGCAGGTTTTGTTTATTCAATTTTGTTATAATTGGGTAGTTAGAAATGAATGTTTTGATTACGTGAACACCAAATCCTGAGGAAATGAAGTACCGGGATTTGGGGGTGTCACAGGTTGGTATCAAAGCTTTAGGTTATGAACCTTAGGTGGGGGAAAAGCCTTAGGAAGTAACTTTTGAAAAGATAGTGGAGTTAACTCTTATCGAGTTTTAAGAAAGAAGTAATAAAACACTTATGTGCTTATGTGTTTATAACTTATGTGCTCGCGAGTGTCGAGTAGAATGATTAATAACTAAAACTTTAAAATTTTATTGTCAAGATGACTAATGTCGGAGAATCCAGTCAGGTTAGGGAGGACGGACCTCAAATGCCTATAGAGGAGGAGCCTCGCGACATTCAGGTAGTTTGGGAACAACTACTGCCACGGGAGTTACCGTTGGTCACAGTAGTTGAAGATGAGGAGAATGATGTGGAGACAGATGAGGAGGATGAGGAAGAAAGGATTCCACTTAACTCAATAGCAGGCCGTATTTATGATGAGGTGCATGACCGTAACGTGGAACTTCAGGATACAGTTGAGGAGTTGCAGGAGATAGTAGCTGAACAACAGACTACAATTACACAAAAAGACGGCGAGATCCAGGATTGTGAAGAACGACTGACTAACGCCGAGGAGAAATTAATACAGACTGAAGGAGAGAAGGAACAATTAATAGAGATGGTTGCTGAACTAAAGAGCAGGCTGAGAGAAGAAGCGGCTAAGAGGGCAAGAGCTGAAGATGCATACGAGGAAGCTTATCAACGAACTGGAAGAGCAGTAAGGAGCTCACAGGCAAAAAGGATGAAGATGGAAGAAATGGACAAAGTATTCGACACCGCAATTAAGATGTTTCGAGTTATGGAGGAAGAACGTGATAGGGCTAAGAAGTATCTTAATAGATCATCGTAGAAAATGGGTCGGTAATGCACGTAATATGTATTAAATAATGTGTAAATCCCTAGTGTTAAGTAACCATGGGATATGATAATAATGATGTTGTCCTGAAACTTTTGTAGTTCAGGAAAGGAATGTAGATAGCAGAGATGCTATTGTGTTATGTTTTCAGAAAGTTTATGAATAAATAAATGTTATTATTTTGTTCAAAGTGTTATGTGCTATGTGGGTATTTCTTTTATAGAGGCAAGTTAATTAGAAATACTTAAAGAAGTTGAGTAATGGTCTAATAGATGTTTTATTTTAAACAGAAAATGCCTCCCAGACGTCAACCAACACGACAGAGAACCACCGAAGAAGCTAACGACAATGTTGATGCGAATCCCGTTCAACAACTAGTGACACTATTGACAGGAGCGTTGCAGAATCAACCTCAAAACTATGGTACAACGTTTAAGGAGTTTAAGGCGGTTGGACCACCTGAATTCCGTGGGTCCATGAATCCAGTTGAAGCTCAAACCTGGATTATAGAGATAGAGAAGGTGTTCGATGTCGCTAGGGTAGGGGATGACCAGAAGACGGCTTTTGCAACTTTCATGTTGAAAGCAGAAGCGAGTTATTGGTGGCAGGCTAATAAAACTCGTGAAGGGCCAGGAGTGATGACCTGGGATAGGTTTAAGGAGTTGTTCTTCGAGACCTATTTCCCGGAGAGTTCGAAGAGTCAGCTGGAGGTACAGTTTCTAGAGCTGAAGCAAGGGACGATGTCGGTATCCGAGTATGCCGCAAAATTCAATGAATTGGTGAAGTTTGCGCCATATCAGGTTAGCACAGACGAACGCAAGGCGAAGAGGTTTGAACAGGGACTGAAGCCCTGGCTGTACAGTAGGGTTTCCCTGTTCCAGTTGAAGACATTTACAGCAGTAATGGAGAAAGCAGTACTCGCTGAAGGTGGAGGCGAGGCGGTGACAAAATTTAACCAGGAACAAAAGAAGAAGAAGAATGAAAATGAGATGAAGAGTGGAGGTGGTAGCGGTGGAAACAACAACAACAACAACAACAACTTGAAGAGATAGTGGAATGGAAGTATGGGTACTGGAAACCAGCAGGGTAACCAGCAGAATAAGAAGTTTGAAGCGTGTGCGATATGTGGGAAGTTTCGCAAGGGAGCGTGTTTGATGGGGAAACGAGTTTGCTACAAATGTGGCCAAGAAGGTCACATCGCCCCAAATTGCACTCAATCAAAGAAGAATGTGTGCTTCACATGCGGATCTAAGGATCACTTTGCTCGTGAATGTCATAAGAAGAAGGAGGGAGTGACAACCAGAAACAATGGAGGAGGTAACAATGGAGGTACATGGGCTATTACAGGACCTGCAGCATCAAACAAACCCACAGCCAGAACCTTCAACATGACTGTGCAAGATGCTGTGCAATCAAAGGATGTGGTGTCAGGTATTATCCCAATCAATGATATTGATGCATATGTATTATTTGATTCGGGTGCTACTTGCTCGTTTATATCTGATGAATTTGCTAAGAGGTTAGAATTGCCTAGAGAAGAACTGAATTTTCCTTTGAACATAGAAATTGCGAATAAGGAAATAATCCCTGTTAGGTTCGTTTACAAGAACTGTAGGGTGAACATTAAGGGGAATATCTTGTTAGTAGATTTGATTCCGATTAGACTCGGGGAATTTGATGTAATTTTGGGAATGGATTGGTTGTTCAATTATGGAGCAATAATTGACTGCCAAAAGAAGTGCGTAAACCTTATGACTCCGTCAAAGGTAGTATTTTATGGTAGCAAGTCGCCAAGACAAATGAAATGTCTGACGACTATGCAGGCTAAGAAGTTGTTGAGTCAAGGTTGTGTGGGCTATTTAGCTTACATAGTCGATACTCAGAAGAAAGGTGTGAAATTAGAAGAAATACCGGTAGTGAGAGAATTCGAAGACGTGTTTCCAGAAGATTTGCCAGGACTTCCACCGGACAGAGAAATTGAATTCGTGATCGACTTAGTGCCGGGAACAGCACCGATATCGAAGGCTCCGTACAGAATGGCTCCGGTAAAAATAAAGGAACTAATGGTTCAGTTGCAAGAACTGCTAGACAAGAAATATATTCAACCAAGTGTATTGCCATGGGGAGCGCCAGTTTTATTCGTGAAGAAGAAGGACGGGTCAATGCGTCTTTGCATTGATTACAGGGAGTTAAACAAAGTCACTATTAAAAACAAATACCCGTTGCCAAGAATAGATGACTTGTTTGACCAGTTGAAGGGTGCTAAATACTTTTCAAAAATTGATTTGAGAAGTGGGTATCACCAGTTGAAAGTGAGGAAGGAGGATATACCACGAACGACATTCAGAACTCGGTATGGACATTACGAGTTTCTGGTGATGTCTTTCGGTTTAACTAATGCACCTGCTGCGTTTATGGATTTGATGAACAGGGTGTTTAAACCATTCCTAGACAAGTTTGTAGTGGTATTCATTGATGACATTCTAGTGTATTCCAAAACTCAAGAAGAACACGTGGAACACTTACGTCTGACATTGGAGACACTAAGAAAGGAAAAACTTTACGCGAAGTTCTGTAAGTGCGAATTTTGGCTCGACCGTGTACAATTTTTGGGGCATGTGATTGACAAAGATGGGATCTCAGTGGATTCGTCAAAAGTGGAAGCAATAATCAATTGGGAACAACTAAAAACACCGTCGGAAGTGAGGAGTTTCTTGGGACTGGTTGGTTATTATAGAAGATTTATTCAAGATTTTTCTAAGATAGCCACTCCGTTAACAAATTTGACAAGGAAAGCTGTAAAATTTGTGTGGATGGAGAAATGTGAAGAAAGTTTTCAAGATTTGAAGAAGAAGCTAAGTGTAGCACCTGTGTTGACATTACCAGACAATACAGGAAATTTTGTGGTGTATAGTGATGCCTCACACAAAGGGTTGGGTTGTGTTCTTATGCAGAATGGCAAAGTTATTGCGTATGCATCAAGACAATTGAAAGATTATGAGAAAGGGTATCCGACTCATGATTTGGAATTGGCTGCAGTTGTGTTTGCTCTGAAGATATGGAGACACTATCTTTATGGAGAGAAATGTAAGATCTACACAGACCACAAAAGTCTGAAGTATATTTTCACTCAGAAAGATTTGAACATGCGTCAGAGAAGGTGGATGGAACTGATAAAAGATTACGATTGTGAGATCTTTTATCATCCGGGCAAAGCGAATGTGGTAGCTGATGCTTTAAGCAGGAAAGGTAGGGAGAAGTTGATGCTGATTACAACTCAGGAGGAGCTCATTTCAGCAATGACAAAACTGGAGTTGGAGATCAAATTTCCAAAGGAATCTGACGAACAATTATTTCAGATAGAAGCTAGTCCAACTTTAATGGACAAAGTGAAGAGTGCCCAACTACAAGACAAAGAGTGTGTGAAAATCAAAGAGAATTTGATTGAAGGCGGTGATGTAAAATACAAGATCGACACCGAAGGGTTACTACGGTTTGAGGGAAGGATCTGGGTTCCAGCAACACCAGAACTGAAAGAAGAAATTTTGATCGAAGCTCATAGCTCAAAATATTCAATTCATCCAGGGAGCACGAAAATGTATCAAGATTTGCGCCGACATTTTTGGTGGCCAAATATGAAAAGGGACGTCGCAGAATGTGTAGCGAAGTGCTTAACATGTCGGAGAGTAAAGGCCGAACATCAAAGACCCAGCGGGTTACTTCAACCGTTGGAAATACCAGAATGGAAGTGGGAACACATCACGATGGATTTTATGGTGGGTCTTCCAACTACTCAGAGAGGATGCGATACGATTTGGGTGATAGTGGACAGACTGACAAAGTCAGCGCACTTTTTACCAATAAAGATTAGGTTCAGTCTTGATCAGTTGGCAAGATTGTACATTAAGGAAATCGTTTCGAGACATGGGGTGCCAGTATCAATAGTGTCTGATAGAGATCCGCGGTTTACATCGAATTTCTGGAAGAGACTACAAGAATGCATGGGGACTCAATTGCGAATGAGTACGGCTTATCATCCACAAACAGATGGCCAAAGCGAAAGAACGATTTAGACATTGGAGGATATGTTGAGAGCATGCGTCATGGATTTTAAAGGAAGCTGGGAAGATCAACTACCATTGGTGGAATTTTTTTACAACAACAGTTATCACGTGAGCATCGGCATGCCACCTTACAAGGCATTGTACGGCAGAAAGTGCAGAACTCCACTGTGCTGGGATGAAGTCGGTGAACGCCAACTGTTAGGACCAGAACTGGTACAACAAACTGCTGAAGTGATCAAACTCATCAGGACAAGATTGGTCGCAGCTCAAGACAGACAGAAAAAGTATGCTGATCGTACATTTGACATAGGAACTTTTGTATTCCTAAAACTTTCTCCCTGGAAGGGAAAAATTCATTTTGGTAAGAAGGAAAAACTAAGCCCGAGGTTTATTGGACCATTTGAAGTGCTGTGAAGAGTGGGAGAAGTGGCTTACGAGGTAGCTCTACCTCCAGGGTTGGAAAACATTCATAATGTTTTTCACATTTCTGTGTTACGACCATATAAACCCGACTACAAGCATGTGATCGAGTATGAACCGTTGCAGTTCGAGAAAGATTTATCTTATGAAGAGGTTCCTATCCAGATAGTAGACAGGAAAGAACAAGTGCTCAGGAATAAGGTGATACCTTCTGTGAAGGTGATTTGGAGGAACCACAACGCTGAAGAGGCTACGTGGGAACTCGAAGAGAAAATGATGAAAGATTACCCTGAGTTATTTGTTTAATCCGTGTCTTCGATTCTAGGGACAGAATCTTTGTAAGTAGGGAAAAATGTAACGAATGATTTGTTTGAATTGTGATTCTGAGGACAGAATCCTTGTAAGGAGGGAATGATGTAACATTCTATAATTTTAAATTATTATAATAAATATTTATTGATTTATATAAATATTTAATGGATAGGTTTATTGATTGAATAATTAATTGTTTAATTTGAGTGATGTAGTTTATTTAATTATTTGTTGAATAAATAATTAAATAGTAGATATTAAATATTTATTGGCAATATTAAATATTTATCGAATTATGGCAATTGGAATTGATGTGATTTAATTAATTATTTATTGTGTAATTAATTTAGGAGCTAAATAAATTAGTTGTTATGAGATTTATAATAATTAATTTAATTAATAAGCTAGAGAGCTTATAGTGGTTTTAAATAAATAATAATATTTTAAATGAGAAATTGTAGTTTAAAATATTAGTTGGTTAAATGAAATTATAATTATAAAAGAAATTATAATTATTTATGTGTTAAAGTAATTTAATAGATTAATGTTTTAATTGATTTATTTAATTAAATGAATGTGTGATTAATAACCTTATTATAAAGGAGTTATTAAAATAAATTAAAAGAGTTTAATTTAGTTTTGCCAAACATACCTTATTGTATAATAAGTCTTTAATCTATTAGGATTTTAGCAAACAAGGTATAAGGATTAATCTATTATGTTTTAATTCAATTTACCAAACAAGGAGTAAGGATTAATAGATTATTTTTATTTAGACTAGCCAAACAAGCCTTTTGGCTTTTAAATTTTAAAACTCCTATAACTGATATATTTATATCAGTACTTATATTATATCATTAATATATGTTATTATTATTATTACGTTATAATATTATACGTAAGATAGAAGAGAGAGAAAGGAGAAAAAGAGAAAACTCAGAGGAAGAAGAAGAAGAAAAGAAGAAAAAGTAAGAAGAACCTAGAGAGAATTGCGAGTTTTTATAGGTTTTGGAGAAAAGCTTGATAATCAAAGAGTTAGAGTCATCATCTTCTTCATAATCCAAGGTAGGCCATCTTTTCTTTTGTAAAACTCTAAAATTTTTCTTCTTCCCAAAAAGTCTTTGTGAAAAATTTTATAAACGAAATTTTGTTGTTATGATTATAATTTTGTATGATTATCAATTGTATATGTGTTTCATGAGTTATGCATGATCATAGAGAAATTAATTCATGTAAGTATGTAATTTATGAAGAAAATATTTTATAGAGAGTTTTTATGTATGAATATGGCTTTAGTTAAAATAGAAATTAAGGTCTAATTGGTTGTGGTATTGATAAATTGACTGTTAGAATTGCTAGAGTATGTAGAATCATAATCATGATGTGTAGAAATTTCTATTTTGATTTAATAACAAAGTCACAGTGTTAATTTTCATGAAAAATATCAAAATATAGAGTTTTGCCAAAAATAATGAAATTGGATGTTGTATAATTGATGTTTATGCTAATTGATGGATAGAAACATGTTATGACTACTCACAATATATTTATATGATGTCTATATGCAATTTTCATGATAATCAGTCTATTAGATTCGAGCTTTTTGGCTAATTTGGCTTTTTCTTTCATGGTTGCCGAAGCTGTCAGTCGACGCTGACAGTTCGCGTCGCGGCACGGCCCAGCAGTTCATTTCTGGCGCCGCAGCGCCATCACCATGACGTAAGCGACCTGTTGCACAATCACTGCGCCGCAATGCCGGCTCGTAGTATAATCGCTGAGCCGCAGCGCCGACTCAGCGCCGCAGCGCGAGCCACAGTACAAACTGTGGCGCCGCGGTGCGGCTTGGCAGAACTGTCTGACATTTTTGTTTAAATGTATAAAACTTGAAAATAAATGTTATGTGTTTATTATAACAATGTAAAATGATAATTTCAGTATTATTAGTCTATGAAATATCATGTTATTAAGTATTATCTACTTGAAAAAGAATTGATTATATGAATGGGTAATTCAACCCATATGATGAATGTAATTGTTTATATAAATGTACAATGTTGGTTAGGACTAATTTTGTCAATATGACATATGTTTAGGATATCAATTCAAGTGGTAAAAGTGTAGCTTGTGCTAAAGGCAAGTTTCCTAAACCTACATTTTACATTGAGCAAGTTTATAAGTCTTAACTTTTGATATTTAGCAAGTTCCTTATTGTATAAGTTTTCTAATCATTGGTGTTATCGAACTAATTATTGTTTCAATTTCGATTATCATATAATGGTGTAAATTTATTTGGAGCAAGTTATTCTTGTACTTAATTTGTGGTTTAGCATGTACAATTATATACATGTTGTGGATGTTTATTATTCAATTAACCTTGTCTTATTATTGTTCAAGCAAGGTAGGTTATAATTATTCAAATTGTATGCTATTAGATTATCCCTAAAGCATGATGTCAATCTATAAACATCAATTAAACTATGATTATTCCATAGTATACAGTTATGTCGTTTGTAATCAACTAAACCCTAGTTGATTACCGTTGAATTCTAAATTACCCCATGATGTATCCAAACCAAACTCATTTTGGTACGGACTTGTATTCTAAATACTGAGAAGAACAACTCTTTTATAAGAGGTTACGCTTAGCGTTGAAATGGTTGTGCACAATACATTGTACGAAGGGTTGATCCCCCTAAGTACGTGATGTCCTTATAGTCTTATGACTGTTAAAGTTTAAGTTGAAAAATTACTTATAACTGTGGACATGATTCGAGGTCATTAGACCCTCAGTAAAGGTTAAAGCTTTCCAAAAGTTAATAGAATATATTGTTAAATTCTATTGAGCTTAATGTTGACAAATGATGTAAAAGTTTAATGATTTAATTATTGTTATTTCAAGTGGGCCTTGTTTGCTCACTCTTGCCTGTAAAATTTCTTACAGCTAAGGTTGAAACTGGTGATGTACCTAGTACCAGTAAAGGGAAAGGAAAGACGAAGCAATGCTGAAGACTTGTAATAATTGAATAGTTTTTTTTTCAGACTTGGTTTAAAGATTGTAATGAAGTTTATTTTAATTTTCCGCATGAATGAATGTTTGTAAAGGTTAGATAACCTGGGAGATTTATTTAAGTTTAATCCTGTATGGGCAGGTTTTGTTTATTCAATTTTGTTATAATTGGGTAGTTAGAAATGAATGTTTTTATTACGTGAACACCAAATCCTGAGGAAATGAAGTACCGAGATTTGGGGATGTCACACAATATGCGGCCAAATTTAATGAATTGGTAAGGTTTGCTCTGCACCAAGTGGACACGGAGGAGAGAAAGGCTCGTAGGTTTGAGCAGGGTCTGAAACCATGGCTCTATAGTAGGATTTTAGTTTTACAGAGTGCTTCCTATGGGGCCATTCTGGAAAAACCAATTATAACAAAGGGTGGTAGTGAGGCGTTGACCCAATACCATAAGGAACGAAAGAATAAAAGTAATGGAGAGGGAGGAACCAAGGAAAAGGTTGCCAGTGGTAGTGGCAGTATGCCAAAAAGAAAGAATTTTAACTCTGAGAATACTAGGGTGAGACAAGGGGATCGTAAACGTAGGATGGAGGCATGAAAGACATGCTGCATGACTCATCTGGGAATCTGTCTGAAAGGGAAAACAGGTTGTTATAATTGTGGACAGGAGGGTCACATATCACCCAACTGTCCTAATCCTAAGAAAAACTATGGCTGTTTTTTTTGTGGGTCGATGGATCACATGGCAAGAAATTGCCCGAAGAAGGGGCCGGAGGGTAGTAAAGGTTCTGGTAGTGGGAAGTTAGCCATTACTAGACCAACACCATCATTGGGTAGACCCTCAGCCCAAACTTTTAGTATGACTATCCAAGATGTGATTGCATCAGCGGATGTAGTAGCAGGTATAATTCCAATCAACGAAATAAATGCTTATATGTTATTTAACTCGGGTGCTACTTATTCTTTTATAGCATGTGGATTTGCTAAGCAACTATGATTAAACACTGAAAAGCTAGAAATACCTTTAGACGTTAAGGTAGCAAATAAAGAGATAATTCCCATTGAACACATTCATAGGAATTATTTCGTAGATATCAGGGGTAACAGATTATCGGTAGATCTTTCACCGATAAGGTTAAGAGAATTCGATGTAATTCTACGTATGTATTGGTTAATCAACCATAGAGCGATAATAGATTGTTATAGAAAGAGTGTAAACCTAAGGCTTTCTAAGAAACCTAAGGTGGTGTTTTATGGTAATAAATCACCGGGACGTTCTTGTTGTCTAACCATGAAACAAGCTAGGAAGATGTTCAAGAAGGGGTGTGAGGGTTACCTGTGCCATGTTGTGGATTCCCAAAGGGTGGGAGCATCATTGGAACAGATAGCGGTAGTTCAAAAGTTTACGGATGTATTTTCGGAGGAGTTACCCAGTATTCTGCCAGATAGGGATGTAGAATTTGTGATTAATTTGCTGCCGGGTACGGCACCAGTTTCAAAGGCACCATATAGGATGGCGCAGTAGAGATGAAGAAGTTAATGGTTCAATTACAAGAACTATTAGATAGAAAGTACATTCAACCAAGTGTGTCTCCGTGGGGAGCATCAATATTGTTTATAAAGAAGAAGGATGGGTCGTTACGACTTTGTATCGACTATCGAGAATTGAACAAGTTAACGATTAAGAATAAATACCCATTGCCCAGGATCGATGATCTATTTGATCAGTTGAAAGGGGAAAAGTATTTTTCTAAAATAGATTTGCGTACAGGATATCATCAACTGAAAGTAAGGAAGGAGGATGTACCTAAGACGGCGTTCAGAACTCGTTATGGTCATTACGAGTTTTTGGTAATGTCATTACGAATGCGCCAGCCGCATTCATGGATATGATGAACAGAGTGTTCAAACAGTATTTGGACAAGTTCGTTGTAGTGTTCATTGATGATATTCTATTCTATTCTAAGATGCCAGAAGATCATGCTGAACATTTAAGAATAGTGTTGGAAACACTATGAAGGGAGAAGTTGTATGCGAAATTCACTAAGTGTGAATTTTGGCTGGAACGAGTACAGTTTCTAGGATATGTTATAGATAAAGATGGCATATACGTAGATCTAGCGAAGGTGGAAGCAGTGAATGAGTGGGAGCAACCAAAAATGCCAATCGAGGTTCGGAGTTTTCTGGGGTTAGCGAGATACTATAGAAGGTTCATTCAAAATTTTTCTAAAAGTGTGAGAATAGTTTTCAAGAGCTAAAAAGGAGGTTAAGTGAGGCACCTGTATTATCCTTAACAGATGATATGGGGAATTTTGTAGTTTATAGTGATGCTTCGCATAAAGGACTTGGTTGCGTGCTTATGCAGCATGACAAGGTCATTGCGTATGCGCCATGCCAATTAAAAGATTATGAGAAGGTCTACCCTACTCATGACCTAGAATTGGCAGCTGTAGTCTTTGCCATAAAAATATGGAGACATTATTTATATGGAGAGAAGTGTGAGATATACACAGACCATAAAAGTCTAAAATATATCTTCACACATAAGGAGTTGAATATGAGGCAGAGAAGGTGGTTAGAGTTGATAAAAGATTACGACTGTGATATCTTGTATCATCCAGGGAAGGCGAACGTAGTAGCCGAAGTGTTAAGTCGGAAGGGTAGGGAAAAGCTGTCAATGTTAACGACTCAGAATGAGTTAATAACAGAGATGGCAAGGATGGAGTTTGAAGTTAAGTTGCCAAGTGAAACGACAGAGATGTTATTCTCAATAAAGACTCAACCAACGATAGTGGAACAGGTTAAGGAAGTACAAATCGGTACTGAAGAATGTGAGCGAACGAAAAAGATAATGAAGGATGAAGTGAAGACTAAGTATAACCTTGATAAAGAAGGTTTACTTCGTTTTGAGGGAAGAATTTGGGTTCAAAATAATTCCGATTTAAAAGAAGAGATTATGTGTGAGGCTCATAGTTCGAGGTATTCGATACATCCTGGTAGTACTAAGATGTATCAAGACCTTCGTCAGAACTTTTGGTGGCCGAACTTGAAGAGGGAAATCGCAGAATATGTTAGTAAGTGCTTAACTTGTCAAAAAGTTAAGGCTGAAATCCAACGACAGAGTGGGTTATTGCATCCACTAGAGATTCCGGAATGGAAATGGGAGAATATCACCATAAACTTTGTGGTGGGACTTCCAACAACAAGAAAAGGATACGATGTTATTTGGGTAATAGTAGATCGGTTAACCAAATCGGCTCACTTTCTACCAATAGGAGTTAGGTATAACCTAGAACAACTAGCTAAACTTTAGGTCAAGGAAATTATTTCTAGACATGGAGTACCTATTTCGATTGTGTCAGATCGTGATCCACGATTCACATCGAACTTTTGGAGGAGTTTCCAAGAGCACATGGGAACACATTTGAGATTGAGTACGGTGTATCATCCATAAACGGATGGACAAAGTGAACGAACAATTCAAACGCCAGAAGATAAGTTAAGATCTTGCGTTATGGATTTTAAGGGGAGTTGGGATGAACATCTACCTTTGGTGGAATTCGCGTACAACAATAGTTTTCACGCTAGTATAGGCATGCCTCCTTACGAAGCGTTGTATGGGAGGAAGTCCAGAACACCACTTTGCTGGGATGAAGTAGGTGAACGTCGAATGTTGGGACCTAAGATGGTACAACAAACGACAGATATGGTTAAGCTGATAAGAACCCGATTGGTAGCGACTCAAGATAGACAAAGGAAGTATGCAGATCCTCATCGAGAGAAGAGAGAATTTGAAGTAGGTTCATATGTTTTTCTAAAAGTATCACCTTGGAAAGGGAAGATACATTTTGGGAAGAAAGGAAAGTTAAGTCCAAGGTTTGTAGGACCTTTTGAAATTTTAAGAAGGGTAAGAGAGGTAGCTTATGAAGTAGCCTTACCTTACCTCCCGAGATGGAAAGAATATACAATGTGTTTCACGTGTCAATGTTGAATCCTTATAAACCGGACTACAAGCACGTAATAGAATATGAATCTATTCAAGTAGATAAAGATTTAACGTATGAAGAACTTCCAATTTAGATTGTTGATAGGAAGGAACAAGTTTTGAGAAATAAAATAATACCTTCAGTAAAGGAAATTTGGAGTAACCACGATGCTGAAGAAGAAACGTAGGAGCTCGAAAGTAAAATGAAGGAAAAGTTTTCTCATTTGTTTATGTAATTATAGCGATATTCTGGGGACAGAATTCTTATAAGGAGGGAAGAATGTAACGCCCGAAAATTTTAGATTTTTAATGAATTAAATTTTTATTTGATTATGTGGATTAAATAAATTTAATTGGTGAATTATGTGAGTAAGATATTTGAAGGTCTTTCTATGACCTAGAATGTGTGGATGTGGTTAGTATTCTGGCTAGGTGCTAGGATTAATTGTTTCGAATTATCAAGACGAAAATAAAGGTTTTTTAAGAATTTTTCGTAAAAATACTATTCATCCGATTTCGCTCGGAGATTAGGTTTGAAATTCCGAGAAACGCGTAATGATAGAATATGAAGGTATAATGGAATATCCAATAATATTCCAGTTATGGCAAACGAAGTTTTCGCCTGCAGAACTAATTGTATCATAGTATGAATAATAGTAAGACGTATAATATGAATATTGTATGAATACTAAACGAAGAGAATACGTGAGTTATATACGTATGATACAATTAGTTCTTATTGGATTTTGAGTTAAGGACTTTGTATAATCTAATTGGACTTGGATTAATAGCAAGCCCAATGAATTATGTAATCAAGCACAAGTCAATATGGTACTCTGAAGGTTCACGTTCTTGCAATATAAGTTTACGCGACTACTTCCTTTTCCAGTTACGGCTTCATGACATACAGAGATGTCTTACTCAAAACGTTCATCATCTTTGATGATTTATATTCTTGTCTTCTTCTTATAACCTTTCTAGGACTCAGCACACATCGTGTCTCTGCTAGTAGTCCATATGGTACTCTGAGTGCTTTCCCACAAACAACCAACAAACAAGTTCCCGTCTCATCTACACTGCCATCACAGTGAGTTAGATCGGTTGCCAGTTTTGTATATACATTCGCTCTCTGAAGGAATTGATTAGCCCAGCTCCCATATGTCAACCATCAAAGGTTACGATTGTACCACAACTTAACTTATCTTAACTTATCCGAACAATTAAACTCAATGTTTGTTAAATCAATTTCTAATTCTTTATGGCTTTCTGGCAACTAAATGCCTTACCTCAGGATTCATTCCTTATGTGACTCACATTCGGCTTTCTTGAAAATTTATATCTTATTTGATACTTTCGTTATCCCTTACATGAACCCCATGTTCATTACTCGTTCTTAGTAATGAAGCCATACCGATCGTTGTATGCTAAGACCGATCGTCCATCGCAACAACATTACGTTCACAGCATTTATACACTTCACACTTATCTCCCATTATCATGACATATCATCGAAATGTTATTCATTACCCTCATCACTCAATGTCTAAGGAATCACAACCATAGCAATCCCTCACGTTCGTTCGTCGCGACTACGGTTCCTGGATATCGATTATGTAACCTGCGTTTATATTCTTTGTCTTTTAATCTTCTTTAATATTTTCGTTCAATCTTTCATAAAGGTTTAAGTCATTTGCTTAAGTGTTATTTTAGGTGAACTATATGTTCATACCTCTTTCTTGCACATCTCCCAGTAATTGAGCAATAAAAATCTCATTTCTGGGCATTGCCTTGCACCGGCGCCGCGGCACCGTGCCCCTTCCTTTACCTCACGCAGCGGCGCGACCTATGTCACCCTCTTTCCTTTGGTCTGGCGTTGCGGCGCCAAACCCTTTGTTATCTCTTACGCTGCGGCACCAACTAATAATACCTGAGGCTCCGAGCTTGCGTTGCGGCGCCACTTCTCAAAGCTCAGCCGGCGCTGCGGCGCCAAGCGTAAACCCTAGAAAATTTCTCTAAGTGTTAAATCCAATTTGAGATGCTTACTTCCCGATCTCCTAACTTCTTCGTCATAACTCAGAACGAGGTCATTCCAAAGCCATTATCTTCCTTATCTTATGTACTTCAATAACCCTCAGACAAAACTTCATTCTGAATCTGTTAATGTGCCATTCAATTGGCTTGGTCTTCACCCTTCGTTCATTTTTATGCTTTTAGTGTTTTTCGCTCGTTCGTCCATAATTCGGTCGTCCGAACTCGAAACTCATTCGTTCTTGAGTTCGTGACTCACGTTTTCTATGTTCTCTTACTTCCTTATGAAACCCTACATGTTTAGGTTCATTTACTAATTTTCTAATTCTCATTTGTCTTTTACAAAATTTTGCCATAACTTCGTTATAGCTACGTTTTAATCCGTTCTTCATGAATGTTTCTACCGTTCCTAACCAAGCAAAACACATCTAACTTATACGCGATGGTTTTAAACTTGTCCATCAACATCAATTAAACTACGATGATTTTAAATTTGTCCATCAAAAACGTTCTTCGCGTGTTCTTCGTGTTCTTCGTTCGTTCTTCATTTTAATCAATATTTTGGATTACGATTTCAATTTTTATTGGAATTTGATGTTATAGAACATCCTTCCTTACTTATTTCACCTACTCATTCATAATATTAATTCAGATCGGTCAAAATCCTCACAATATTCATTCGGATCGCTTAAAATCCTCACGAATCTTATACTTCCTTAAGAAATTTACAAACTAAACTTCTAATTCTTATTTCTTTATTTTCTTATGATTTCGACCATATGAAATCATTACTAACATCTTTTACTCATTATTCTCATTAAGTTATGTTTTAAACATATTAAACTTAAAGAAAATATTAGAAGAGACTAGGGTTCGGATTACCGTTCTTCTTTAATCTTCCCCCGTCGGACAAAGTTTGTACACGGACTAGCCTTTCCTCCTCCTCCTCCTCCCATCCAAACTCTCTCTCTCTCAAGTGTCTTAGGAATTTCAAAATCCCAAAACAATGAAATGAGCTTCCTATTTATAGAAAACCAAAGTTAGGGGTAGTTTAGTCATTTCGCCCCCCTTAACCTCCTTATTATTCCACCTCCTTACTATTCCCACCTTAGCCACCAAGTTTACTTGGCCACCACCCTTACTTGGTGGCCAAGTGGCCGGCCCACATGCCCATAGGTAATCCCATGGGTTGCCCCAATGGTTCTTACCCATCCGTTTACCCATCGGTTCGATCCGCAGTTTCTTTTCTTAGTTTGGGCCTTAACCCTAATTCTTATTGGGCCTATCTTGGGCTTGATTTCACAAAGCATTGGGCTTGACATAATCCAAGTCCAATTGGATTCTACAAAGTCCATGAACTCAAAGTCCATTAAGACTAATCGTATTCTACGCATTCCATTCTCGTATTCTCGTATTCACTTCGTATATCGTTCATTCGATATTCGTATTATATGTCGTACTAATCTTCATACTATACTCGTATAATAACTAGTATTATACTCGTATCTCTCACGCATAATAACCCTAATTATTATGTGTGATCATAGTATTCTCGGAACTCACTTTCCCTAACCCTTAGGTTTTAAGTCCGCAGGCGAAAACTTCGTTTTTGGCGTAACTGAAATATTATTAAATATTCCATCACGTCTCAAAATTATACGTAATCATTAATTTCTCGGAATTTCAAAATAAATCTCCGAGCAGAAACTGATGAATAGTGCCTATTTCGTCTTTTTCCCCGAAAATATTTTTGTTCCCAGAAATTTTTTATTTTCGTCTTGAAAATTCTTACTCGTTCAATCTAGCTCGTAGCCAGAATACTCCCGACTTATAATCATCCTAGGTTCTAGAACGATTAATAAACACATAGCACATAATAGTATTAATAAAAATTAGTTTTATTAATAACTAATTCTTTAAACCTAAATTTTGGACAATCAGGATTCTCCGGGTTGTTACACTTTCCCCCTTATAAAAATTCCGTCCTCAGAATTTCTTAAAACCACACCCTTACCCGGGTCATCACATTCAACCCTTCTTCACAGAATTTTATCCTCCAAATTTTAGCCTACCCTTCTTCTCAACTTCCCTTCAACGGAGTTCTTATCTTTCCATCATTCCTAACCCCCATAACCTATCAAGAATCATGAAGCAGAAGGAATAACGAGGAATATAAAATTTCCTTTAAAACGTTTCATACTTTTGTTGAGGGGTCAAATCGACTATGAAGTTTTACTAGGTTTAACAACATTTCGTCGTAAGCCCTACTTTAACAGTCAGTTTACAATCACAAAACTACCTCTTCCATGTTCTCCTCAGACTTAATCATTAGATTCCACACCAAAAGAATTTGGTTTGGCACAAGTTCTCAAAGAAAGCTCGATTTTCTTATAACCTAACATACCATTTGTCTTCGCCAAAACAATCAGTTTAGACCATACCAATAAATTGGATATCAACGTGAAACATTCGTCTAGTCAACTCAATTGACATCGGCTACTTCTTTAAATTCTTTTCGCAATACATCAAAACGATTTATGACGTTATGATACCGTACTTTTTACAGTACGTTGAGGACTTCGTCAGTTTGTGACTTCGTCATTATACATCATACCATAGCGGGTTGTTGATCCTAGGATCACATCCAACACCAGGTTCAATTGCATTAATAACTCCATCTTTTTACCATCCTTGCATCAAATGCACTGATGATATAAAATTCATTTTGATATTTCAAATCAATTTCTGTCTAGCCAAAGCAATTAGCATAGATATAACAAGAATAGCTCTTTTAAAATATGTTGGTTCCAAAAATTGAACCAATCCTTTTCTTTTCAAAATGTACACATCAGCACGAGTTTAATAAACTTCGAAATCTAGCATAGCTAGATGACTTGGAATATCCTATTCTCCATCTTCATTCATTATCTTACTGCGACAATACTTAATCGTCTCTAGCACCTTCAATACTAAGACTACTGAAAATAACTTATTTTCAGTCTAAACATTCCTATATCTTAATACAGTCCATCAACTTACCACACATTATGAGTTCATGAACTTTCCACAATAATATGAGTTTAAGAACTATCCAGTCAGACCATAGGCATCAATTCGCTGAGACGTTCAAAAACATACCATATTATTATGAGTCACGAACTTACCATAAGTATGAGTTTCAGGAACTTGCACCTACCTTAATGTTCTCTACCTATCAAGTATATACATGAGAAAAGATTCACTTTCTCGTCATATACATCTTGATAGCGCGACATACTATTCCAATGATTATCACAACTAGAAGCTAAGTGATTGTAGAACCAAACACAATTCCCTGCCCATACAAAAAATTGGTCAACTTAGCTACTGACCGATATAGGAAGTTAAACGGTTGTTATACCAATGACAATTCTCCGCCCATACAAAGAATTGTTCAACTTAACAACTATATCGCATAAGAAGCTAAGTGGTTCTAAAACCACGTACAATTTCCCTGCCCATACAAGGAATCATACAACTCAGTTGCTGATATGAGTCCTCAATTGAAATTTTTTACAACTTCTAAATTTCTCTTTACTTAATACAAATTTTCTTTAATTCACATACTATCCTTCATAACTTAATCTAAGTTCTTCTTCCCGTACAACTTCATAGTACCCTTCATTCATAGCATTAGCTATAAATCATTCATCATTTAACAACTCATTTGTTACTACGAATCACTATGATCACATGATGATCTTCTTATCCTTCTCTCTGCGATTATAGTCTTAGGTACTCCTACCTAAGGTTTATAACCTATCAGCTCTAATACCAACTTGTAAAGCCCAAAAATCCGGTCTATCTTTACACCCAGATTTCGTACCTCACGAGTACATCATTCATCCAACATACATAATTATATACTGAAAATATAACAGCATATACTCTTAAATCCCAGGTTCTGGAAACCTTATAACCTCTTTTCATTACAAATAACAATAAAAACATTATTCATTTGATCGTGCAAGAGTGACTTTTATCTGCCACCAAGGATACATAATAGTTCATTAACTAGTCTATAGTTCAGTTTTATCTTTCTACATTACAATTCTTCATTTGATCTTCTCGCTCATTCACATTTTGAATGACACTTCATCTGTATAAAGTCAGCTTGATCTTTACGGGGTCTTTAAGTTCTTCTAACATCGTTCGCTGAAAATGTTTTTCATTTAAAGCAAGTGTGAGCATTCAATTGCCCAGCAAGTTATAACAGTTAAATAAACAACTTCTAGAGATTAAACGTTTCTTTAGAACTTCAATAACCGAACAAAGGTTATGAAGCAACTTGAATAATAGGAATAGTCTCGATTCCTATCATCTTAAAACATCAGTCACTTTCATTTTGAAATACTTTCATTCCTCTACCTTTTTCATACACATCCTATCTGGCTAGAATCATTAGCACAGACTTAACAATAACGGTTCATGTATAAACCGAACATACTTGTATTGAACAGCTCAATCACAGAACAGTTCATATCATAGAAACACCGAAGTGTGCAAATTGTGGCACAAGGCCTCATACATACTACCACCTTGTACATACATCACACATATGTACATAGACAAGACCTCTCAAGTTCAACATCTGAGATGTTTAAGAAACTAGCATTCATGTAATATAAATGAAGTTAGGAAACTTACCTTACGCACAGCTACAACTTACGCTGAACTGCTTATCCAATTCCTATATAACACATAAGGAGAAAACATAAACACCAATTAGTCATATATTAAATTTACGCATTGGTTTACTTAACTTTACTTTTTAAGGTTCACGTTCTTGCAATATAAGTTTATGCGACTACTTCCTTTACCAGTTACGGCTTCATGACATACAGAGATGTCTTACTCAAAACGTTCATCATCTTTGATGATTTATATTCTTGTCTTCTTCTTATAACCTTACTAGGACTCAGCACACATCGTGTCTCTACTAGTAGTCTATATGGTACTCTGAGTGGTTTCCCATAAACAACCAACAAACAAGTTCCTGTCTCATCTACACTGTCATTACAGTGAGTTAGATCGGTTGCCAGTTTTGTATATACCTTCGATCTCTAAAAGAATTGTTTATCCCTACTCCCATATGTCAACCATCAAAGGTTACGATTGTACCACAACCAAACTTATCTTAACTTATCAGAACAATTAAACTTAATGTTCGTTAAATCAATTTCTAATTCTTTATGGCTTTCTGGCAACTAAATGTCATACCTCAGGATTCATTCCTTACCCGACTCACATTTGGCTTTCTTGATAATTCATATCTTAATTAATACTTTCGGTATCCCTTACATGAACCCCATGTTCATTACTCGTTCTTAGTGTCGAAGCCATACCGATCGTTGTATGCTAAAACCGATTGTCCATTACAACAACATTGCGTTCACAGCGTCTATACCCTTAACATTTATCTCCCATTATCACAACATAACATCAAAATGTTATTCATTACCTTCATCACTCAACGTCTAAGGAATCACAAACATAGCAATCCCTCACATTCGTTCATCGCAACTACGGTCCCCGGATATCGGTTACGTAACCCGCGTTTGTATTCTTTGTCTTTTAAGCTTGTTTAATATTTCCGTTCAATCTTTAATAAAGGTTTAAGTCATTTACTTAAGTGTTATTTTAGGTGAACTATATGTTCATACCTCTTTCTTGCACATCCCCCAGTAATTGAGCAATAAAAATCTCATTTCTGGGCATTGCCCTGCACCAGTGCGGCGGCGCCATGTCCCTTCCTTTACCTCGAGCTGCGGCGTGACCTATATCACCCTCTTTCCTTTGGTATAGCGCTACGACGCCAAACCCTTTGTTATCTCTCGCGCTACGGCGCCAACTAACAGTACTTGAGGCTCAGAGCTCGCGCTGTGGTGCCACTTCTGAAAGCTCAGCTGGCGCTGCGCCACCAAGTCTAAACCCTAGAAAATTTCTCTAAGTGTTAAATCCAGTTTGAGACTCTTACTTCCCGATCTCATAACTTCTTCGTTATAACTCAGAACTAGGTCGTTCTAAATCTATTCTCTTCCTTATCTTACGTACTTCAATACCCCTCGGACAAAACTTCATTCTGAATCTATTAACATGCCATTCGATTGGCTTGGTCTTCACCCTTCATTTATTTTTATGCTTTTAGTGTTCTTCGTTCGTTCGTCCGTAATTCGGTCATCCGAACTCGAAACTCGTTCATTCTTGAGTCCATGACTCATGTTTTCTATGTTCTCTTACTTCCTTATAATACCCTACACGTTTAGGTTCATTTACTAACTTTCTAATTCTCGTTTGTCTTTTACGAAATTTTGCCATAACTTCGTTATAGCTACGTTTTAATTCGTTCTTCATGAACGTTTCTACCGTTCCTAACCAAGCAAAACACATTTAACTTATACGCGATGGTTTTAAACTTGTCCATCAACAACAATTAAACTACGATGGTTTTAAATTTGTCCATCAACAACGTTCTTCGTGTTCTTCGCGTGTTCTTCGTGTTCTTCGTTCGTTCTTCATTTTAATCAATATTTTAGATTACGATTTCACTTTTTATTGGAATTTGATGCTATAAAACATCATTCCTTACTTATTTCACCTACTTATTCATAATATTCATTCGGATTCCTCAAAATCCTCACGAATCTTATACTTTCTTAAGAAATTTACAAACTAAACTTCTAATTCTTCTTTCTTTATTTTCTTATGATTTCAACAATATGAAATCACTACTAATATCTTTTACTCATTATTCTCATTAAGTTATGTTTTAAACATATTAAACTTAAAGAAAATATTAGAAGAGACTAGGGTTCGGATTACCGTTCTTCTTTAATCTTCTCCCGTCAGACAAAGTTTGTACACGGGCTAACCTTTCCTCCTCCTCCTCCCATCCGAACTCTCTCTCTCTCTCTCAAGTGCCTTAGGATTTTTAAAATTCCAAAATAATGAAATGAGCTTCCTATTTATAGAAAACCAAAGTTAGGGGTAGTTTAGTCATTTCGCCCCCCTTAACCTCCTTAATATTCCCACCTTAGCCACCAAGTTTACTTGGCCACCATTCTTACTTGGTGGCCAAGTGGTCGGGCCACATGCCCATGGGTCATCCCATGGGTTGCCTGTTGAGTAGGTTTTTAACCTACGATTTATGTTCATTTAGCTTGATATATTGTTAATCTTTGGTAATTTCATGTTAGTTTTGATAGGTTGTTTGCTTGTTGCAGGATAATACATGGGCTTAATCAAAATGTGGTAATTGAAGGAAGATTTCGAGTAATTTGGATGTTTCTGATTACATAGCGCGGGGCACGCTGTGCTGCATGGAGCCATAGCGCGGGGCACGCTGGAGCGAGGAATGCTTCTGGGATGATAGCGCGGGGCGCGCTGCTTGTGCATGTAACATAGCACGGGGTGCGCTGCGTCGGGATTGTTGGGCGAATTTTGTTGTTTGCCTAGAAGATGGGCTATGCTGGGAACTAATAATTCTTTATGTAATGAGATAGTAGTAGGAGTGTATGTGTGGGAGTTTTTGATTCATGAGTGGTTGATTTTGAAAAGGTTTCATGTCTCCACTTGGTTTATTACTTGGGGCGTTAGAGTTGGATTAGGAGAAGTGTGGAGCTGATGTTGATATCTTTTTATGCTGAGTTTGGAGAGGTTGGTGGAGGAGGAGATACAGACGAAGCATAATTCAAGTGCAACTTTGGAGGAGAAATTTTCAGAGACTGTCACGCCGATTACAAATCGAGTCTACGTGAAGGGGTTTTTAATATTTTTTTCTTCTCTTTAGTCTTATTTGTAATTGGAAGGATTTTTTCAGCAAATTATTCAGTTTTGAGTTCATTCGTTATGAACTAATTCACTTATTAGACTTGTGATAGATCTTTGGGTGAAACGATGATTCTATAGCTTTGCTTTCCAATTTAATAATATACCTTCAGTTTATCTATGTTAATGTGAGCGTGAATTTATGAATTGCCTGATCAACAGTTCTTTGTGGATTTGAATGGAATCGAGAGAGGAGATTCGAATCTAGACCTAGTTAATATAGCATGTGTCATGAATTTTGTCGATAGCAGATTTTTGATTATTGTTAAGGTAGAGATACGCTTGACATCACATGTAATCGTAGAGAGAGCTTGGACTTAAACCTTCTTTAATTGCAGTTCACATAGAGAT
Source organism: Panax notoginseng (assembly GCA_016801055.1). Classification (NCBI taxonomy): domain Eukaryota; kingdom Viridiplantae; phylum Streptophyta; class Magnoliopsida; order Apiales; family Araliaceae; genus Panax; species Panax notoginseng. The sequence continues at coordinate 77,580,077 of CM029021.1, forward strand.
ATAGTGAGTTGGTTAACTTAGGTGTTTAACATATTTCTATCTTAATTGTGGATCGATGTTAATACGGTATTAGTGCATCGAGAGGTGGCTAGTATTACATTCGTGTTCTTGATTAATAAACTGGGATATTAAATTGAGTTGGAATAAAGGTTTGAAAATCAGATTGAAGCTAAGGGTGAAATCATAAGTCTAATTCTCCATTAATTATTTGAAATTCCGGGTTTAGATATTGGTGACTGTTTTGTGATAGTTTGTTTATTTATTAACTTAGTTTCTATAAATTAAAATCATTGAATTAATTAGTTTAATAAAATTAGGATTAATAGAAAATTGATAATTGTGAAGTTAAGTTTCTTATTGAATTGTCTCTGTGGGAACGATACTCTATTCGTCACTTTATTACTTGTTGACCATGTAAACTTGCGTGTTTTGAGCGTAATTAGATTTTAGCCAACAAGTTTTTGGCGCCGCTGCCGGGGATCTTTTTAGTATAAATCTTAATAGTTTTACAATATTTGTTTAATTAATCCAGTTTTACTTAGACATTTTTTTATTTTTGTTTTGTTTCTTCTATTTCAGGTGTGGAAGCAGTTTATGCAAACTCGGGCCAAAAATCCAGATTTGCTGCCTTTTGACGACGACATTGACAAAAGGTTTCAGAGGTTGAGCAAGTGGGTCAAGGAAAAGAGACAAGAATTTGAAACACCTGAGAAAGAAGAGGAAATGGCAGCCGAAGATCGGAAAGCATTAAGGGACTACGCCACACCCAAGGTGACTGAACTGCAATCAAGCATCACCAGGCCCGCAATAGCAGCAAATACATTTGAAATTAAGTCAGGGATGATACAAATGATTCAGAATTTAGTTCAGTTTGGGGGATTGGCAAATGAAGATCTGAACGAGCATCTAGTCAGTTTTTTGGAATTGTGCGACACATTTGGTTTAATGGGGTGTCAGATGAAGCTGTGAAACTATGATTGTTCCCATTCTCTTTACGGGACAAGGCAAAGAGCTGGTTACATTCTTTACCATCCGGTTCGATAACTACATGGGAGGATTTCGCTCATAAATTCCTTGCAAAATTCTTTCCACCGGCGAAAACTGTAAAGATGAGAAACGAGATAACGATGTTTGAACAGCAACATGGGGAGTCGTTATATGAGGCTTGGGAGAGATACAAAGAATTGCTCAAAAAATGCCCACATCATGGATTGCCCAGGTGGCTGCATATGAACACTTTTTACAACAGGTTACATGGGAATCTCAGGACAAGTATTGATGCAGCGTCGGGAGGAGCATTCATGGCTAAGAGTTACGAGGAAGCATACGAGTTTATTGAAACCATGGCGGCTAATAACTACCAGTGGCCCACAGTGAGAATGACACAAGCGAAGGCAGCTGGGGTGTTAGAAGTAGATAGTATGACAGTGATGCAAGCACTGATATCTGTACTTTCAAAGATGTTGGAATCGGTAATAGTAGCACAAGCACAACAAACACAGCAAATATAGCAAGCGGCAATAATATGCGAGTTGTGCGCGGGAGAGCACCCAACGGAGCAATGTGCGATTATCCCAGCAATTGAGCAGTTCATCGGCAGTTACAACAGAATTTTGCAAAACACATTTCAGAACAATTACAATCAAGGAAATAGGAATCATCCGAATTTCTCATGGAGCAACAATCAGCAAAATCGAGCTTCATGACAAGCATATCCACCAGGATTTCAGAACCAGCAACAACCAGCTCAATATCAAGAAAGGAAATCTGATCTGGAGGAAGTGTTGGCAAAATTCATGACTAGCATCGATTTGGCTATAAAAAATCAAGCTATTGCTACGAAATCACACGAGATGGCTATCAAAAATCTAGAGAATCAGATAGGTCAAATTGCATTGGCATTGAATAACAGACCACAAGGAACATTACCTAGTGACACTGAGAGAAATTCGAAGGGAAGTCATGAGCAATGTCAAGCAGTTATGTTGAGAAGTGGAAAACATCTCGGGGGTAATAATGTAGAAAATTCAGCGACACCGGAGGAAAAGGTGGATGACAGTAACGTGGGGGAAGGTAACAAGGACGAGGAAATAAAGTTAAACAATAAGCCAATTGTTTACCCTTCACCACCGTTTCAGCAGAGGGTGCAAAAACAGAAGTTAGATAAGCAGTTCGCAAGGTTTTTAGACGTGTTAAAGAAACTCCAAATTAATATCCCATTCACAGAGGCCCTAGAGCAAATGCCGAGTTATGCGAAGTTTATGAAAGGAATTCTGTCAAGGAAAAAGAAATGGGAAGAATTTGAAACAGTGGCACTAACAGAGGAGTGTAGTGCGGTGTTACAGAAGAAGCTACCACCAAAACTCAAAGACCCGGGGAGCTTTACTATCCCATGCACGATCGGGAAAATGTCGTTTAACAAATGTTTATGTGATTTGGGAGCGAGTATAAACCTAATGCCATTGTTAGTATACTCAGAATTAGGTTTGCCCGCGCCAAAGCCTACAAATATTTCATTGCAGTTAGCGGATAGGTCAGTTACATATTCGAGAGGCATTGTAGAGGACATGTTGGTTAAAGTGGATAAGTTTATATTCCCTGCGGACTTTATCATTCTGGATTTCGACGAGGATAAGAACATCCCGATTATCTTAGGGAGACCTTTTTTGGCCACGGGAAGGACACTCATAGACGTGCAAAAAGGAGAACTTACTATGAGAGTCCAAGATCAAGAAATAAAATTTAATGTGTTCAAGGCCATGAAATACCCTACGGATGAGGAAGAATGTTTTCAGATGGATTTAATTGAGCAAATCACCAGCGAAGATATTAGCAAGAGTTTGGTCAACGATCCGTTGGAAACAATCTTGTTGGGGGATTAAGAAAAAGACGACCCAGAAATTGTGGACTTATTACAGATGCTAGACTCTTTGCCACGAGTTAGCCGATTCAGAGCACCGTTTGAACCTTTGGACACGGAGGAAAAAGCTGCTAACAAACTAAAACCGTCATTGGAGGAGTCAGCAACATTGGAGCTTAAGCCACTCCCTAAACATCTCAGGTATGCGTATTTAGGCAATTCAAATTCTTTACCTGTAATTATTTCTGCTGCACTTAACGAATTGCAGGAAGAAAAGTTGTTAAGGGTGCTTAGGGATCACAAATCAGTGATTGGATGGACAATTGTGGATATAAAGGGAATTAGCCCGTCATTTTACATGCATAAGATTCTGATGGAGGATGATGCAAGACCATCAGTGGAGCATCAACGTCGACTTAACCCAATTATTAAGGAAGTAGTCAAGAAGGAAATTTTGAAATTATTGGATGCCGGGATCATATATCCAATTTCTGACAGTAAATGGGTTAGTCTGGTTCATTGTGTGCCGAAAAAAGGGGGAATGGCAGTGATATAGAATGAGGTCAACGAGTTAATTCCAGCAAGGACAGTGACAGGTTAGAGGGTGTGCATCGATTAAAGGAGGTTGAATAAGGTAACCTGAAAAGATCACTTCCCGCTACCATTTATCGATTAAATGTTAGACAGATTAGCGGGACATAAGTTTTACTGTTTATTGGATGGATACTCGGGTTATAATCAGATCGTCATCGCTCCTGAGGATCAAGAACAAACAACATATACATGCCCTTACAGCACATTTGCATTCAGGAGGATGTCATTCGGACTATGCAACGCACCAACAACTTTCCAACGGTGCATGATGGCTATTTTTTTAGATATGGTGGAGAAGAATGTTGAAGTTTTCATGGACGATTTCTCGGTCTCCGGAGACAATTTTAATACTTGTCTAGAAAATCTGGTCATGGTTTTGCAGCGATGTAAGGATACAAACCTCATACTCAATTGGGAGAAATGTAACTTCATGGTTGAAGAGGGCATAATTTTGGGCCATAAGGTGTTGGCTCAAGGACTAGAGGTGGACAAAGCAAAGCTGGATACGATCGAGAAACTGCCTCCACCGAGCTCAGTTAAGGGTATTAGAAGTTTTCTGGGGCATGCTGGGTTCTACAGGAGGTTCATAAAAGACTTCTCTAAGATTGCAAAACCTCTATGCAGTCTTTTAGAGAAGGATGCTACTTTCAGCTTTTCTGCGGAATGCAAGTCAGCGTTTGACCTATTGAAAAAGAAATTAACTACAGCCCCCGTGATAGTCGCACCAGACTGGAAAATGCCATTCAAGCTTATGTGTGATGCAATCGACTATGTGGTTGGGGCTGTTTTGGGACAAAGACGAGACAAGGTGTTTCACGCCATATACTATGCAAGCAAAACACTCACAGAGACTCAAATGAATTACACTACCACGGAAAAAGAATTGCTTGCAGTGGTGTACGCGTTCGATAAATTCAGGGCATACTTGATCGGGACTAAGGTGATAGTCTATACAGACCATTCGGCGATTCGGTACCTAATAGCGAAAAAAGATGCTAAGCCACTCCTTATCCGGTGGATTCTCCTACTTCAAGAGTTCGATTTAGAAATTAAAGATAGAAAGGGGATGGAGAATCAAGTTGCCTACCATTTATCAAGGCTGGAGAATTAGGAGAAAAAGAATGAAGATAAATGTGTAATCAACAAGTCATTCCCGGATGAGCAACTATTTGGGTTAAATGCAGAATATTCGTGGTATGCAGACTTTGCAAATTATGCGGTGAGGAAAATGCTTCCCCCTGACCTTACACGACAACAGAAAAAGATGTTTCTTCATGATGTCAAGTGGTACATATGGGATGAGCCTTATTTATTCAAACAGTGCGCCGACAAGATGATTAGAAGGTGTATCCCCTACAGTGAAGTGCACAACATATTACAGGAATGCCACTCATCGGCATATGGTGGACATTATGGGAGTGAGCGCACAGCGGCAAAAGTGCTTCAATCTGGGTTTTATTGGCCTACATTATTCAAAGACGCCCACCAATTTGTGAAAACATGTGATGGATGCCAAAGGGTGGGAAACATATCTAAACGGAATGAGATGCCCCTACAAACAATTCTTGAATTGGAAATCTTTGATGTATGGGGCATCAATTTCATGGGGCCATTCCCTTCGTCCTTGAGCAATCAATACATTCTACTCGCGATGGATTACGTCTCGAAATGGGTTGAAACTGCAACATTACCATCTAACGATGCCAAGGTGGTTCTCAAATTCCTACAGAAAAATATTTTCACGAGGTTTGGCACGCCAAGAGCAATAATAAGTGACGAAGGTAGTCACTTCTGCAACAAAGCCTTTACTGCTCTTTTGGCTAAGTATGGGGTTAACCACAAGGTAGCTACAGCGTATCACCCTCAAACAAATGGACAGGTTGAGGTTTCGAACAGAGAAGTTAAGAAAATATTGGAAAAAGTCATAAATCTGAGTCGGAAGGATTGCTCACTTCGGTTGGATGACGCACTATGGGCATACCGGACTGCTTATAAGACTCCAATAGGAATGTTACCATACCAACTATTATACAGAAAGGCCTGTCACCTACCAGTCGAGCTACAGCACAAGGCCTACTGGGCCATTCAGAAACTAAACTTCGATCAAGCAGCTGTTGATGGAAAGAGGTTGCTATAACTAAATAAACTAGATGAATTTCGATTTCAGGCATACGAGAACACTAAACTATACAAGGAGAATGTCAAGAAATGGCACGACAAGAAAAGTATGCACAGAACTTTCGAACCGGGGCAATCGATATTATTGTTCAACTCTCGGTTGCAGTTGTTTCCCGATAAGCTGAAGTCAAGATGGTCAGGACCATACACCATCAAAATCGTGTTTCCAAATGGCGCAGTCGAACTCTACAGCCGAAACCCAATGGAGACATTCAAGGTCAACGGTCAACAGATAAAGCAGTATTGGGACGGAGATGCGAACTGGGATGCTGACAACATAACCCTAGCCGATGCTCAGTGACACGAGAGTCATCGTCGGGCTTACGACGTTAAAACTAGCGCTACTTGGGAGGCAACCCATGTTCTACACTTTTGTTTTTCTTGTTTACCTTTTCTTTTTATAGGTAATTAATTTTCGTTAAATTTTTTACATAAATTTGTATTGATTTGCAGGACAAAGAAGAAAACATTCTGCCATCACAGCGCGGGCTGCACTTTCCAATAGGCAGAAGCAGCACCGAGCGCGCTACTAGACCAGATAATTCAGACCATACAGCACTGAGAGCGCTAATTCGCCGTCAGCACAACGCTGGGTGCACTTGAACCAGTGCGGGGCGCGCCAGATTTACCAGATCTTCTATACACTACATCCATTATATTCCTTAAACCAATCACTTGGGGAGACATACTCAAACGGGGGGGGGGGGTTCAATAAGTGCAAGGAATTACATCTCACCTCTTGCTTGCTCATCTTCTCCAGTCTGAATATCAAGTAAGTAGACAAAATTGGGTATTGGTGTTTGTTTTCATAGTTCGGCCTACAAGATTACACTAAGTATCCTATTTTGGGAGAAAAACTCAGTTCACCCACCAACTGTTCAATAAAACGCCTAAACCAAACCTTGAACCCATTCACTCCATAAACCACCATGTCATCCAACAAAAGACAACGTCCATCCTCGTCCACTGTTAGGCCTCAGTATGACCACACTAGGTTTGTTAGGGAGAGGGCCGCTTACCGATTCAAGACAACCATGTACAAGAAAACATTGGTGCTCTAACGTGGGTTGAAGCCGAATGCTAAATTGGATGGCGACATGGCTTTGCAAATTGTGGAGTGGAATTGGTTTCAGTTGGTCAAACAACCACTTCCAGCGGCAATTAACATAGTGAAAGAGTTTTACGTAAATGCAATGGAGCATGTCAATCATGTAGTCATGGTTCGGGGGAAACCGATGGCATTTCACGCCGATGCTATTAATGAGTATTTTGGGTTAGAGGCACCACAAGATGACAGATATGAAGATGACTTGCCCGAGTTAGACGAATTAATAGTTAGATTATGCAAACCGGGTACACAATGGGTCATTCAAACCGGAACAAATGAAAAGATAAGCTTTCCACACTGTTCACTTAGTCGCTATGGAAAAGCTTGGTACGCATTTTTGTGTGCTCGATTAATGCCCACGCGCCATCAGACCGAAGTCACTAAGGCACAAGCTCGGTTATTGTATGGAATTGTACATCACCATTTCAATTTGGACAACTCAATTGCTTTCTATAATGTCGATGTGGGGGAATGTATTCAAGAGTCCATTAACCAGGTGTTACGTGGAAGTACTACTGGAGGCTTGTTGCACGGATTCTTAATCACTGACTTGTGCCGAAAAGCGGGAGTGCAGTGGCAACCTACCGAACCTATCCAACACCCAATAGCAATCATTGATTATGCAACAATTGAGAAGTATAAAGCCTGGGAAGGGGCTAGATCACATCCACGCGGTGAAGGCTATATTATGATCCGACAACCCTCACCCCCAATGACAGCAAAACCAAGGCAGGAGCCACCACCGAGGACTTCAAGGAATCAATTTCTTTGGTTGGCTCAACGTCAAGATTTAATGCATGAGTACAATGCAAATGCTTTTAACACGCTTGCTGAAGCGTTTTCCCGCTGCAATCCATCTGCACCTCCAGTTGTCATGCCCAATCCTCCCAATCTGCCTGCATATTTTCCAGAGGACGACGATGAGCAGTAACTCGTTTACAGGGAAGGCCTCATACTTTTCTTTGAATTATTTTGGCATAATGAGGTCATTACTTGTTTTAAGTTTGGGGGTACTGTTTCATGCTTTGTAGTCATATCTGTTTTTTTAGTTCCATATCTAAAAATAAATAATTAAAAATATTATCGTGGGCATATAGTTGCATGAATCCAGTTATTAGATTGTATATGTGATTATTGGCCAATGACAAAACTGAAATGGAGTAGACAAGTATATTACTAAGTATAAGAATCTTGATGTGGATCTTGTTCTGCTTAAAACTAGTATAATAGGGATGGCACGTTAATAACATCTGTGTTAATGGATTGGTTCAAATTGTTACATAACAATTTTCTAAAGGATAGTGCTAGTATAAACGAAAAGAATGACAGAGATAGCATTAACCTAAGTTTGGGGGAAGGCTGGGGTATATAAGCTCTAAAATAAAAAAATAAAAAAAAAGTGGTATGAAGAAAATATTGGGAATTAGTTGAGTCTTGTGGTGGGTTGAGAAGAAATACTCCCCATAAACACAAGCGTGAGATGGAGCGTAAAACGTACTCACCAATCATCTATCTAAAAAAATGAGATGAGAAGAAAAGACAGGAAAATAAGGGTAATGAGCCCACCGTCTATGAAAGAAAAAAAATGGTGCAAAAGAAGTCAGCATGAATACCATATTCAGAACTTGAGCTTGGGTAATTGTTTGAGCTAAGCTTGATCTGGTTTGTTTTTGGAATTTTTTTTAGTTTATGCTGTATGACTCCTGATAAGAAATTGGTTATGTAACTGAATATGATTCAATATCAGTCGGTATCAGTGTTGCACACACACACTGTATTAGTTATAACAGGGTAAGATGTACGGATTGATAGCAAGTGCGGAATGATTTTGATATGAAGTATGACGTGTTTACATGTTTTTCTACGGCCGTATGAGCAAATCATATTTATTATCTTAATTCTGGATTCATAGTTAGGTTTGTACATTGCATTGCATTTTGCTTGAGGACAAGCAACGATTAAGTTTGGGAGAATTTGATGAGTAGGTTTTTAACCTACGATTTATGTTCGTTTAGCTTGATATATTGTTAGTCTTTGGTAATTTCATGTTACTTTTGATAGGTTGTTTGCTTGTTGCAGGATAATACATAGGATTAATCAAAATGTGATCAAAATGTGGCAATTGGAGGAAGATTTCAAGTAATTTGGATGTTTCTGATTACATAACGCAGGGCGCGCTATGCTGCATGGAGCCATAGAGCGGGGCGCGCTGGAGCGAGGAATTCTTCTGGGATGATAGCGTGGGGCGCGCTGCTTGTGCATGTAACATAGCACGGGGCACGCTGCGTCAGGATTGTTGGGCGAATTTTGCTGTTTGGCTAGAAGTTGGGCTATGCTGGGAACTAATAATTCTTTATGTAATGAGATAGTAGTAGGAGTGTATGTGTGGGAGTTTTTGATTCATGAGTGGTTGATTTTGAAAAGGTTTCATGTCTCCACTTGGTTTATTACTTGGGGAGTTAGAGTTGGATTAGGAGAATTATGGAGCTGATGTTGATATTTATTTATGCTGAGTTTGGAGAGGTTGGTGGAGGAGGAGATACAACAGACGAAGCATAATTCAAGTGCAACTTTGGAGGAGAAATTTTCAGAGACTTTCACGCCGATTACAAATCGAGTCTACGTGAAGGGGTTTTTAATATTTTTTTCTTCTCTTTAGTCTTATTTGTAATTGGAAGGATGCTTTCAGCAAATTATTCAGTTTTGAGTTCATTCGTTATGAACTAATTCACTTATTAGACTTGTGATAGATCTTTGGGTGAAACGATGATTCTATAGCTTTGATTTCCAATTTAATAATATATCTTCAGTTTATCTATGTTAATGTGTGCGTGAATTTATGAATTGCCTGATCAACGATTCCCTGTGAATTTGATTGGAATCAAGAGAGGAGATTCGAATCTAGACCTAGTTAGTATAGCATGTGTCATGAATTTTATCGATAACAGATTTTTGATTATTGTTAAGGTAGAGATACGCTTGACATCACATGTAATCGTAGAGAGAGATTGGACTTAAACCTTCTTTAATTGCAGTTCACATAGAGATATAGTGAGTTGGTTAACTTAGGTGTTTAACATATTTCTATCTTAATTGTGGATCGATGTTAATACGGTATTAGTGCATCGAGAGGTGGCTAGTATTACATTCGTGTTCTTGATTAATAAACTGGGATATTAAATTGAGTTGGAATAAAGGTTTGAAAATCAGATTGAAACTAAGGGTGAAATCATAAGTCTAATTCTCCATTAATTGTTTGAAATTCCGGATTTAGATATTGGTGACTGTTTTGTGATAGGTTGTTTATTTATTAAATTAGTTTCTATAAATTAAAATCATTGAATTGATTAGTTTAATAAAATTAGGATTAATAGAAAATTGATAATTGTGAAGTTAAGTTTCTTATTGAATTGTCTCTGTGGGAACGATACTCTATTCATCACTTTGTTACTTGTTGACCACGTACACTTGCGTGTTTTGAGCGTAATTAGATTTTAGCCAACATTGCCCCAATGGTTCTTAGCCATCCGTTTACCCATCGGTTCGTTCCGCGGTTTCTTTTCTTGGTTTGGGCCTTAACCCTAATTCTTATTGGGTCTATCTTGGGCTTGATTTCACAAAGCATTGGGCTTGACATAATCCAAGTCCAATTAGATTCTACAAAGTCCATGAACTCAAAGTCCATTAAAACTAATTGTATTCTACGCATTCTATTCTCGTATTCTCGTATTCTCTTCGTATATTTTTTGTAAGATATTCGTATTATACGTCGTACTAGTCTTTGTACTATACTCGTATAATAACTAGTATTATACTCGTATCTCTCATGCATAATAACCCTAATTATTATACGTGATCATAGTATTCTCGGAACTCACTTTCCCTAATCCTTAGGTTTTAAGTTCGCAGGCGAAAACTTCGTTTTTGTCGTAAATGAAATATTATTGAATATTCCATCACGTCTCAAAATTATATGTAATCATTAATTTCTCAGAATTTCAAAATAAATCTCCGAGCAAAAACTGATGAATAGTGCCTATTTCGTCTTTTTTCCCAAAAATATTTTTGTTCCCGAAAAATTTTTATATTCGTCTTGAAAATTCTTACTCGTTCAATCTAGCTCGTAGCCAGAATACTCCCGACTTATAATCATCCTAGGTTCTAGAACGATTAATAAACACATAGCACATAATAGTATTAATAAAAATTAGTTTTATTAATAACTAATTCTTTAAACCCAAATTTTGGACAATTCGGATTCTCCGGGTTGTTACAGGGTTAGCCACTTGGCCACCAAGTAAAGTGAATACTTGGTGGCTAAGTTGTTGTGGAGGTGGGAATAGTAAGAAGGTGGCTCTTTGGACCATTTTGCCCTCCATTTGGTTGCCTATAAAAGGAAAGCTTGTGTTGGTCAATTAGAGTTTTGTAAACCTTGTCCAATACATATTGAGAGAGAGAAAAGCTAGAAACAAGTAATCAACTTACTTCCAAACAAAACATAAGAAATTTACCAAGAACGCGAAGAACAACAAAGGTAATATTTTGTCAACATTAGTCTTCATCCTTTTTGATTTCTTTCTAGTAGAGAATCGTAGATTGGTGGAGCATAACTATTGAGGAGGAAAATGATGTTTATTAATAATCAAAACATTGATAAGTCATGATCAAATAGAAATCGTAAGTGTTTACGTAAGTTAAAACTGTAGAAAGTGATGAACGTTAACTTAGTTGTGAATGGACGATTTGGAAACCATCATAGGTAGGGTAGTGCATATTGTTTGGTTAGGGTGTAGATGATGAATCAAATGGAGTGCTCCATTTGATTTGGCTTATAGAACACGAGTAACGAAGTTATGGCGAATTTTACGAAAATAGACGTTAAACGTCGAAAACGTAAAAATCTCGGATTAAGAGTCAAAAGTTGTCGTGTGACTTGAAAACTTTGGTTTTCAATGTCAACACGTGAGATAAGGTGTTTAAGAGTCGTGGACGCAAGAATCATCGAATTCTGACTTATAACGAAGAAAACGAGTATTGAACGCTCGAATACGATAAAAGAACGCTCAAAATGAACCAAAAGGTGAATTCTGAGTTAACGGATTCGAAAATGTAAAATTCTTATATGAACACTTAGAGTATGTAATTTGTGAGTTGTGGGCTTTTGAATGAGTCAATTCGGATGTAAAACAAATAAGTTAAGAAGCCGGGAAGTTCGTTGGAAAAATCAACTGTCAAAACTAACTGATGCACAAGGGCGGCGCCACAGCGCCAACCCAGTGTTATTTGTCACGCTGCGGTGCCAAGCATGGTCTAGAGAAACCAAAATCGTCTAGAGAGTCACGCCGCAGCGCGAGAGTTAGTGCAAGAACTCGTGCCGCAGCGCCAAGTCCGGGCAAAACCTCTAGAGGGTGACGCCGCAGCGCCACTATAGTAAAGGGATTGCCGCGCCGCAGTGCCGGCAGTGTAGAATAGTTGACGAAGTTAGGTTTTTAATTCTATTTGAATATAAACCGAAGGTAAGACATGAATGTACTTAATGTACATGATAGGACTAACTCTAAATAACTTATAAAGTGATAACGTTAGAAGATTAGATATGGTTTAATAAGAATTAAATGAAGGACGCAAGAGTGTAATAAGTAAACCGTTAATGATGTTCAACGTTGGTACCTCACCAATGATGATCGAATGTCGGTTGATAACGTAAGAACGTTAACGAGCCGTAACGCAACATAGTAAGTCGAATTGACATTATTAAATAGAATGAATTCAAATAAAGCATAGAAGAGAAAGAAGTTGGTTAAAACCATAAAGTGAGTTTGTTTGGTAGCTAATTATAGTGTGCTATGTGAATATATCATGTAGATCCTGTAAACGCTGAGAATTGTTGAATATTATATTCGAAGACGCTTGAAGGCAAGTTTTCTTATCGCTTGTCTAACCTCCGTGTTAGTCAAGTTTCTATGATTCATGTTCTGAAATGCATGAATGGTTTTAAGGAAAGAGTCGATGCCTGTTTTAACTCGGCTAGACTTGTCTTGAAGAGTTGATTGATTTGTTTACAAGTTTTTTTGATATAGAACTGTTATCGTTATCATATGCCAAGTATTTGGTACGGATGTAAAGGTAAGTTTATCTATGAACAAACAGAAGTATTTTCATCGATTATTTGATGGGCACGTGAGGTTGCCAAAACTTAAACGTAAATACGTTTAACGGATGACTGTTGATCAACATAGAGTACTATAAGTTGATCACCTAGAAGTGCTCGTAAGTAATGCCGGATGGATGGCCTTAGTGCCGGATGTCCTTTTCAAGTATGAAAACGGAAAGAATATTTTCATGGTCTTTTGACCGGTTCAGAATTCCTAAGTTATTATATATACTTTGGAATCATTGTTATGAAATGAAAAGTACTAGTCAAATATGTCATAGTGCTTCATAGCTAATTGTTTCAGTTATGGAAGATAATCATATAATTCTCGATGTGAGATTCATATGATCTTTTGTTAGACTTGATGAGCTAGTTATGCTCACTTCTTGCTTGAATTATATGATTCCAGCTAAAGCCGAACGAACTGAGAGTTCTAAGAGAGATAAAGGCAAGGCTAAGATGGATAATTAATTATCCTGTAATAGACTAGTATATTTGTATATAATATACTTATAAAGAACAAAGAATGTATTCGGTTTATGAACCTGGGAACGGATTTGGTATTATTATAATACGAAGATAGTAAATACAATCATTTTGCTGTTGTTTCAATGAAATGACTGTATACATTATAGTATCATGTAGCACCATCTGTCGGGTTGGAAGATACCCGAATTTGGGGGCGTCACAGGTATTATTTCTACAAACCTTCTGAGAACAAAGTGCTTGTTGCTTGAACTGGTATTTTTCTAGAAAGAAAATTTGTCTTTAAAGGAAATACTGGGAGGAAAGTAGAATTCGAAGAAATTTGAGAACCACAAAATATCATTGAACCTGAGTTGGAACGTGAGCAGGAACCACAAGACATTGTGGAAAGTGAACATGTTCAAATTACACGAGGCATTCGTAGATCTGGTTGGACATGCCAAGAGCCTAAGAAATATTATGGATATCTTGTGACTCAAAACGGTGATGTAATGCTCATAGATCAGGATGAGCATGCTTCCTACCAAGAAGCTATGAATGGACCAGATTCTGAGAAATGGCTTAATGCCATGAAATCTGAGATGGATTCCATGTATACTAACTAAGTATGGACTTTGGTTGATCCACCCGAAGGGGTAAAACCAATCGGGTGCAAGTGAATTTTCAAGAAGAAAACCGACATGGATGGTAATGTACAAACCTATAAAGGCCGACTGGTAGCAAAAGGCTTCAAACAAGTTCAAGGTCTTGACTATGATGAAACCTTCTCTCCAGTGGCAATGGTTAAATCCATCAGGATCTTACTTGCTATTGCAGCTTTTTATGATTACGAAATCTGGCAGATGGATGTCAAAACTGCTTTCCTTAACGAAAATCTCCTTGAGGATGTGTACATGACACAACCTGAGGGTTTTGTCACTCCAAAGGATTCTGGAAAGGTATGTAAGTTGCAGCGATCCATTTATGGATTGAAGCAAGCCTCTCGGAGTTGGAATCTTCGATTTGATGAAGCAGTCAAAGAGTTTGTCTTTATAAAAAAATGAAGATGAACCTTGTGTATATAAGAAGGTTAGTGGGAGTCACATTGTATTCCTGGTATTATATGTTGACGACATATTAATTATTGGGAATGACATTCCTTCCTTACAGGTTGTAAAAATATGGTTAGGAAAATGTTTCTCCATGAAAGATTTGGGCGATGATGCCTACATTTTAGGTATCAGGATCTATAGAGATAGATCGAGAAAAATGCTCGGCCTAAGTCAAAGTACATATATTGATAAAGTGCTGAAATGGTTCAGCATGCAAGAGGCCAAAAGAGGACACTTACCCGTGACTCATGGTTTAAAGATCTCTAAGGCCCAATGTCCTAAATCACAAGATGATGAGGAGCGTATGAGAAAGATCCCTTATGCTTCGGCAATTGGATCTATCATGTATACAATGATATGTACTCGTCCAGATGTCTCGTATGCTTTGAGCATGACGAGCAGATACCAGTCGAATCTTGGTGAAGGTCACTGGACAGCAGTCAAGAATATCCTCAAGTACCTGAAAAGGACTAAGGATTCATTCTTGGTATATGGAGGTGAAGATGAACTGGCAGTAGAGGTTTACACAGATGCTAGTTTCCAGACTGACAATGATGACTATAAGTCTCAGTCAGGTTTTGTGTTTTGCCTTAATGGTGGTGCTTTTAGCTGGAAGAGTTTGAAGCAAGATACAGTAGCCGATTCTATAACAGAGGCTGAGTATATTGCTGCTTCTAGTGCGGCCAAAGAGGTTGTATGGATTAAAAAGTTCGTCACTGTACTTGGTGTTGTTCCAACCATTGTTGATCCGGTTAAGCTATAATGTGATAATAATGGAGCCATTACACAGGCTAAGGAGCCCAGATCTCACCAACGATCCAAGCGTATACTTAGTCGGTACCATCTCATCCGTGAAATCATTGATAGAGGAGATGTACATATAGGAAGAGTGCCAACAGATGATAATATTGCAAATCCACTGACCAAGGCTTTGTCGCAGCAGAAGCACGAAGGTCACACTATTTCCATGGATATTAGATACATAAGTGATTGGCTTTAGTGCAAGTGGGAGAATGTTAGAGTTTATGCCCTAGAGACCAATTATTTGATATAATTGTTTAACATTTTGATATTATATTTGATTGAATAAATGAATGATTTTATTATGATTTTATTTACTGCGTTATATAAATGTTAACATAATAAAAGTCCTTAGAATATTGATACAAATTATATAGCTTCAAGTAAGTGACTTGAACATGAGATTATATAATTACAATTAGTATCATTTCTCTTAAATGTCCCTAGTCGAGTATCATTGTTAATGGGACAAAAATGTTACATTGAGACAAGTATGTGGATTGACTGATGACCAAATTTCATTGGTCATAAATATATGAGATATTGAGTCAATGCATAGGTACATGTTCTAGAATGATGTACCGGACAGACCCACCATGATAATTCTATGTGGAGCATTATGCAAAGTGTCATTATCAATTCTCATAGTGACAATGATGTAATGATCCTCCGACCTGAAATCACTATATTACTACACGGGAATTTATGTAATTTGATATCTTCAAATGTCACCATTAATAGGGTGGACTATAAAGGTGATTATTGGGTACATCATGAATCGTGTGAGGAATATGGGTGATCTAGATGGAATTTAACCGTCCTATATAATACGGGTGATATCCATAGGCCTCTTGATTGAGTAGGACTATGAAATGCATGGTCATGCTCAAATAGTGATTTATTTTATATAGTCTACTCATTGATCATGAAAACTCAAATTAAATTATGAAGAGTATGACACCTTCCATGACTTGAGTTTAATCTAGGATGTCAAGGTTAAAAAGATTAAATTACATTGAAACATTGGTCACGAAAAGGTTATATCGAATCATCGATCTTATTATTACTTGGGTAGCAGTGATTGTGAAGGTCCCAAAATAGGTATACATCACCCATTCTGAGTCTCCAAATACGTGGTACATAAACAAATACAACTTCAGTAATACAATTGTCATGCAAAATACGACAACACATATACTGTGAGTTTGAATACAAATATTGTCTAATAGAGAGTATATAAACTTAAAAGGAGTCCTCATTACAATTATTGATATACAATTTTACAAAATAGTGTGGACTACTAAAATAACTATCTTGAATCATCACTCCATACCCTGGCTAGTTCCTGCTAAATTGTCTCCTCCTGAGAAAAATAATGGAACAAAAAAGAAAAGGGTGAGCTCAACTAGCCTAGTAAAGAATATTATGACTAAGATAATATACAACAAATTATCATTAGTCTTCAACAGGGAAAAAATATGATAAAATATATAGATAACAAGTTTTAGATCAACAACTGTAGCAGAAACAACAATCCATTAGAAGAGTCAAGTAGAGAATGAATTCTACTATCTTCTAAGATTTAAAAATCCATAATCAATATTTTATCCCTGTAACATCAATCAATATACATATTGAATCAAATATTCATCTTTGCACTACAAGCCAAAGATATTCACTTGTATCACCAATTGGTCATGTTCATCTCAACACATGTTCATCTTTGCACTACGGACTAAAGATATTCATTAGTTAATCATTCATCTTTGCACTACAGGCCAAATATATTCAGTAATATCATCATTTAGGATTAAGGATGATGAAAAATATCTTAAAGAAAACGAATCCAGTGAGACAAAAGAACAAATATTAGGGATTCGTATTACAATTTATCCAAGTTCAATAATACTCCATAATAACCAATTGTGAAGCAGAATTCAAAAATAAAGATCAAAACATGGATACAATCAAAGATAGTAACCATAATAGACATCTTGGATAAAAAGGAGAAAATTTTATTTTTTGGTGAATAGTGTCGTATTCGTGAATAGTGCCATATACGTGAATAGTGTCGTGTATGTGAATAGTAACCCCGACACAAAAAGGTAAAATTTCCACAATAAAATCCATACCAATATTTCGGTATAATGATATTAAAAAAATAACATCATTAGGAAGAAATTAACATCCCTTACCTCAAAATAACAATACTTCTGATCGGAATATCGGTATAAGGCTGAAGGAAACTTGCACCGAATAGCAACTCACAAAGTATCTAAATACTCACAAAATACGCTCGATAATATAGAGAGAGAAAAAAAATATGCTTCTGGTGTGATTTTCAATTCTAACTAAGCACCCATTTATAGGAAAATGCTAGTACGCCAAAGCAGACTAAATAATAAAATATTATTATTATTTTTTTCTTCCACACCTCCTCCTTTGTTGAATAATCAAGCCAGCCATTTCTGAAAATTTTCAGCAGCCCACATGTTTTAAAAAACAAAAGTGGGTCCCACCCATAATTTTAATAAAAATATTTAATTTTTGAAACTTCAATAATTCATAATAAATAGCCCTTTTATCAGAAAAATACGAATTTTATGTCCATTCCATAGGAAATTAAATTCTCTACAACTTTGTAAGTTTAAGTTTTTCCAAATTCCAAACAGAAAATATCCGAAATCCATATACGGACGATTTTCAACACCTCTATTCCGACAAAATACTGATAAAACACCTCAACATTTATTCCTTTATTTGTATCCACATAAAATAAATATATCCATCATTTATATCCACATAAAATAAATATTTTCTTATCATATAAATCAATAATTAATTATTCACAAATAATATTACAGAATCACAATTATGATAACCAGGTCGTTTCCAGGAATAAGGGGGCTTTCTGATAAGGATTTTTCCTTACTTGCGCGCAATTAGGTGACCAAACCTCTCCTTGACAGAACTTTTTAGACATTTTCAATAATGTTATCTAATAATATTATTCAAATAATATGAATTATTGATCAAATAATGGAGATACTGTGCAATGATAATTATTGAAACAACAATAATATAAAATATCAATACAGTAATTATTGAATCAATAAAATAAAATATTAAACAGTAATTACTGTAATAATTATTGAGTAGTGCCTTCTTACGTAAGAATCAATATTTCAAAAATACTGTGCAAAATCGTATGCTACTGTGCAACCACGCTTATTACTGTATTTTAACCACCGGGTATTTCAACAATTTTAACGGTAACAACTACGCCGTTATTTGTAAAAACTCAAATTTGTCATTTTCTTCATCCGACCGTTATGCGTTATGGGACCCATAAATGGATGCGCTGTCGTACAAATATTCCCCGTCAGAAAGAATATTCCACGACCAAACGAATATTCTCCGACAACAATAAATATTTTATAACCACTTGCTTATTTTGAAAATTTTACACATTTCACCCATAACCAAATCATTATATAAAATTAACACCTTATTATTCACAATAATAATAATTAGAGAAAATTTAATTTTTATTTATAATAAGTTGGGGTCTTACAACCTCCCCTCCTTATGAAATTTTGTCCTCGAATTTGACGTACGTACCTGGTGTTTCGAAAAGATGAGGATACCTCGCTTTCATTTCTCATTCCAACTCCCAGGTCATTTCTTCAATAGCATGGTTTCTCCACAAAACCTTAAATTATGCTATAACCTTTGTGCGTAGGACATACTCTTTCCTATCTAATATCTTAACTGGTAACTCCTCGTACGTTAAATTTTCGGCTATCTCGTCTGGTTCTAACTCAATAATGTGATTCGGGTCTTTCACATATTTACGAAGCATAGATATGTGAAAAATATTATAAACACGAGACATGCTTGGAGGTAATGCGACTCTATATGCCACATTTCCTATTCGGTCAAGAATTTCAAATGGACCAACAAATCGTGGATTGAGCTTTCCTCTCTTCCCAAATCTTGTAACTCCCTTCCATGGTGCAACACGTAACAATACATGATCCCCAATATTAAATTCTACGTCCTTCCGATGAAGATCTGCATAACTCTTTTGTTGATCCTGTGCTATTTGTATACGTTGTCGGATCATTTGGATCTTCTCTATAGTCATTCGTACCAACTCTGGTCCCAACAACGTTGCTTCTATCACCTCATCCCAGCATACTGGTGAGCGACACTTTCATCCATACAATGTTTCAAATGAAGCCACACCTATACTTGCCTGATAACTGTTGTTGTAGGAGAATTCCACCAATAGTAGGTACTTATCCCAACTCTCTTTGAAATCTAGGACATAGAGTCTTAATAGATCTTCAAGAGTTTGAATAGTCCTCTCTGATTGTCCGTCCGTTTAAGGATGGTATGCCGAATTGAATCGTAAATCCGTGCACATAGCTTTCTGCAAGCTAACCCAGAATCGTGAAGTGAATCTTGGGTCACGATCCGAAACTATGGATACTGGCATGCCATGTGATTTTACAATCTCATTTATGTACATACTAGCAAGACGTTCAAGGGAATAAGTCTCACGTATAGGCAAGAAATGGGTAGACTTGGTTAATCTATCAACAATGACCCAAATCGCATCTATGTCTTGAGATACCTTGGGAAGACCCATAACAAAATCCATAGTAATGTGTTCCCACTTCCATTTCAGAATCTCAAGTGGTTGCAATGGACCCTTTGGCATTTGATGCTCCGCCTTTACACGTTGACAAGTTAAACATCTCGAGATAAACTCTGCGATCTCTCTCTTCATATTGCTCCACCAAAATGTATGTCGACGATTATCATACATTTTGGTACTCCTATGATGGATTACAAACGGTGTGTTGTGTGCCTCTATCGTGATTCTATGCTTTAAGTCAGAATCGTTAGGAACGCAAAGTCTGGAGTTGACTCAAAGTTTTTCTTTTTCATCGATTCTTACTTCTGGAATAGCACTTTGTTGCACTTTCTTCTTCATACGCATCAGCTCCATGTCCGTAGCTTGAGCAGCTTTAACTTTTTCGATTAAAGTCAGTTCTACTCGTATGTTTGATATCATCATGTGGGTACTTGGAGCCTTTACCTCTATCTCCATCCTTTGCAAGTCATACAAAATAGGCCTTTGTGTTAACAACATTGCACTCGTACCCGCATATGATCTTCTACTCAATGTATCAGCTACCACGTTTGCTTTTCCAAGATGATATTGGATAGTATAGTCAAAATCTTTCAACAACTCGAGCCAACGTCATTGCCGCATGTTGAGTTCCTTTTGGGTGAAGAAATATTTGAGGCTTTTATGATCTGTATAGATCTCCATTTTCTCCCCATATAGGTAGTGTCTCCAGATCTTCAATGCGAAAATGACCGTTGCCAACTCCAGATCATGAGTAGGATAATTCATCTCATATTCTTTGAGTTGTCGCAAGGCATAGGCTATGACTTTCCCATGTTGCATGAGAACACGTCCTAACCCTTTGCCTGAAGCATCGCTGTAGATAACAAATCCATCCGAACCAGATGGTATTGTCAGAAGAAGTGCCAAAATGAGTCTCCTCTTGAGTTCTTGAAAACTCTTCTCACAATCCTCGCTCCAACCAAATTTTGTATCTTTTCGAGTCAGCTGAGTTAATAGAGTAGCGATTCTAGAAAATCCTTTCACGAATCTCCTATAATAACCAGCTAAGCCCAGAAAACTAAGTATTTCGGTCACCGACTTTGGTTGTTCCCAACTTTGTATTGCTTCAATCTTCACCGGGTCGACAGATACTCCATCTTTTGACACCACGTGCCCAAGGAATGCTACTTCCTCAAGCTAGAACTCGCATTTCTTTAGCTTGGCATATAGCTTGTTATCGCGAAGCCTTTGCAGTACCAGCTTCAAATGGTGCTCATGATCTTCACGGCTTTTGGAATAGATGAGGATGTCATCAATAAAGACAACAACGAACTGATCCAAATATTCTTTGAACATACGGTTCATTATATCCATAAAAGCAGCAGGAGCATTAGTCAATCCAAAAGACATGACTAAGAATTCATAATGCTCGTACCGTGTTCTGAAGGCAGTCTTTGGAATATCCTCAGTTTTAATCTTCAGCTGATGATATCTAGAACGAAGATCGATCTTTGAAAAGAATTATGCTCCTTGCAACTGGTCAAACAAGTTATCAATGCGAGGTAGCGGATACCTATTCTTGATGGTGACATGGTTCAATTCTCGGTAGTCAAAACAAAGTCGCATACTCCCGTCTTTCTTCTTTACGAATGAAATAGGAGCACCCCAAGGGGATGTACTAGGACGAATAAAACCGATGTCCAACAACTCCTATAGTTTGACCTTTAACTCCTGAAGTTCAATAGGAGCCATTCGATGTGGGGCTTTAGAAATGGGCTTTGTACCAGGTTCAAGGTTAATAAAGAATTTAACTTCACATTCTGGGGGTAGACCGAGAAGTTCTTCAGGAAATACGTCAGGAAATTCACTAACAATAGAAATATTATTCAAATCTGACGTGTTTTTGTTCAAGTTCGTGACATGGCTAAGAAAGCTTAACATCCGTTTTTCAATAAACGAATAGCTTTATGGCTTGATATGACAGTGATTGACATTAATGATTTGGTTGTTTGAATTCGCATAATAGGTTGGTTAGGAATATGAAAACTAACAACCTTACGAAAATAATCAATTTTATCATGATGCGTGGTTAACCAATCAATCCCTAAAATCACATCAAATGCAAGAATTTTCAACACAATAAGATCGGCAGGTAATGTGATGGTACCAACTTGAATCAAGCAAGATTTATAAACAGTAGATGTAATGAAAGTTTCTCCTAACGGAGTCTCAATAGATAAGTCAAGGTCTAATTTCTCAGGAGTCAAGTTTAAACGTTGAGCACAAGAAGGAGAGATAAAAGAATGGGTAGAACCGGTATCTAATAAGGTATAAACTTCGCAAGAGTTTATGATTAGCTTACTCGTGATCACCTCGTTTGGGTTCCTCGTATTTTGGGCAGTCACGACAAACGCCCTTCCAGGAACCACCGACTTTGACTTGTCTGGGATAGCCTTTGGAGTCACCATCCCTGTTGAACTTGGTTTTGCAACTAGATAATCTCTAGTTATATGACCTTCCTTTCCACAGTTATAACACACCTTGGATTTTTGTGGGCAGTTTAAACCGATGTGTCCCTCTTTCCCGCATTATTAATAAACGACCGGTGCTCCTTCTCTTCCCCTAGAAACAGCTAATGTTTGTGCTGACGTCTTTACGTTGTCATTGTTGTACCTTCTCTTCTTGAAATCTCCTCCCGACTCGCTTCTTCTATTTTCACGGCCACGATTACCACCAGAGTGGTTACCGCTTTTATCCGAATGTTTTCCTCCCTGCTCATTTTCATTGGTCCGATAACTGCCGCCACCGGTATGACCCTGGTTGTGGTCCCTTGGTTGAACATACTCATTATCTCACTATAATAATTGAGCCATGTTTACAACATCTGAATATAAAGAAAATTTATGAAAGATAAGATATTGCCGAATCTCAGGTTTTAGACCTCTCAGAAACATCCTCGTCATTCGTTCTTCATTCTCGACCAAATGAGGTGCAAACCTGGATAACTCTGCAAACTTCGCCTCGTATTGGGACACCGCCATGTTATTTTGTTCCGGTTTGATAAACTTTGCCTCCTTCATATGATGAAAACTTTTAGGAAAGTACTTGTCATTAAACAATTTTTGAAATGTTTCCCAAGACATGTTGAGTGCGGTAGGCTGGGTATGCTTCACAGATTTCCACCAGTAATCTGCCTCACCGCGGAACATAAAGGTGGCGAATGAAACATTCCATTCCTCCGTGCATCCCAAGACATCGAATATCTTGGTAATTTGTTTGACCCACGTTTCTACCTTGATCAGATCCGGCTTTCCCGCAAATTCTGGTGGTCCCAACTCTTTAAACTGCTTGGCTGTGACAAGCCACGCATTGCTATCATTTCCACCCGTATTTTGTACACGAGTCTCCCTCGTCTGGTTTGTCATGAACTGTAAAAAGCTTCTAAACAACCCATCATTCATCATTTGATTGGTAGTGTTGTTTATAGGAGGAATATTGCCTTCCTGTTGCATGTTCCCCTGGGTGGTGATTAAAGGTGTCTCCACGGTCTCATTCACTCCATTATTAACGTTCTCAGCTGCCATTCTTAAATATTGCCATAAAACAATGGTTAATTGTCATATCATATATTATCCCTATACTCTGACCGACCAAATAAATACCAAATAAACTTAGCCATGTCATACTAGTGAAGGAATTCCCCGTCTCTCCCCTCCTAGTTCTTGTCTAACATCTCAGCCAGGGATCATATCCCTAAGCTTTGATACCAACTGTGACGCCCTCAAAATAAGTATACATCATCCATTCTAAGTCGCCAAATATATGGTACAAAAACAAATACAACTTCAGTAATGCAATTGTCGTACAAAATACGACAACACATATACTATGAGTTTGAATACAAATATTATCTAATAGATAGTATACAAACTCAAAAGGAGTTCTCATTACAATTATTGATACACTATTTTACAAAATAGTGAGGACTACTAAAACAACTATCTTGAATCATCAATCCATACCCCGGCTAGTTCCTGCTAAATTCTCTCTTCCTGAGACGAACAATGGAACAAAAACGAAAAAGGTGAGCTCAACTAGCCCAGTAAAGAATATTATGACTAAGATAATATACAACAAATTATCATTAGTCTTCAACAGGGAAAAATCTGATAAAATATAATAGAGAACAAGTTTTAGATTAACAACTGTAGCGGAAACAACAATCCATTAGAAGAGTCAAGTAGAGAATGAATTCTACTATCTTCTAAGATTTAAAAATTCATCATCAATATTTTATCCCTGTAACATTAATCAATATACATCTTGAATCAAATATTCATCTTTGGACTGCAGGCCAAAGATATTCATTTGTATCACCAGTTGGTCATGTTCATCTCAACACATGTTCATCTTTGCACTATGAGCCAAAGATATTCATCAGTTAATCATTCATCTTTGCACTGCAAGCCAAAGATATTCAGTAATATCATCATTTAGGACTGAGAATGATAAAAAATATCTTAAAGAAAACGAATCCAGTGAGACAAAAGAACAAATATTAGGGATTTGTATTACAGTTTATCCAAGTTCAATAATACTACATAATAACCAATTGTGAAGCAGAATTCAAAAATAAAGATCAAAACATGGATACAATCAAAAATAGTAACCATAATAGACATCTTGGACAAAAAGGAGAAAATTTTATTTTTTGGTGAATAGTGCTGTATTCGTGAATAGTGTCGTATACGTGAATAGTGCCGTAGACGTGAATAGTAACCCCGACACAAAAAGGTAAAAATTCTAAAATAAAATTCATACCAATATTTCGATATAATGATATTGAAAGAATAACATTATTAGGAAGAAAATAGCATCCCTTACCTCAAAATAACAATTCTTCTGATCGGAATATCGGTATAAGGCTGAAGGAAACTTGCACTTAATAGCAACTCACAAAGTATCTAAATACTCATAAAATACGCTCGATAATATAGAGCGAGAAAACATGTTTCTGGTGTGATTTTTAATTCTAGCTAAGCACCCTATTTATAGAAAAATGCTAGAACGCCAATGCAGACTAAATAATAAAATATTATTTTTTTTTCTTCCACGCCTCCTCCTTTGTTGAATAATCAAGCCAGCCATTTCTAAAAATTTTCGGCAGTTCACATGTTTTAAAAAATAAAAGTGGGTCTCACCCATAATTTTAATAAAAATATTTAATTTTCGAAACTTCAATAATTCATAATAAATACCCCTTGTATCAGAAAAATACGAATTTTATATCCATTCCATAGAAAATTAAATTCTCTACAACTTTGTAAGTTTAAGTTTTTCCAAATTCCAAAAAAAAAATATCCGAAATCCAAATACGGACGATTTTCAACATCTCTATTCCGACAAAATACTGATAAAACACATCAGTATTTATTCCTTCATTTATATCCACATGAAATAAATATATCCATCATTTACATCCACATAAAATAAATATTTTCTTATCATATAAGTTAATAATTAATTATTCACAAATAATATTACAGAATCACAATTATGACAACCAGACCGTTCCCAGGAATAAGGGGGCTTTCCGATAAGGATTTTTCCTTACTGGCGCATAAGTAGGTGACCAAACCTCTCCTTGACAGAACTTTCTAGACATTGTCAATAATGTTATCTAATAATATTATTCAAATAATATGAATTATTGATCTGATAATGGAGATACTGTGCAATGACAATTATTGAAACAACAATAATATAAAATATCAACGCAGCAATTATTGAATCAATAAAATAAAATATTGAACAGTAATTACTGTAACAATTATTGAGCAAAGCCTTCTTACATAAGAATCAATAATTCAAAAATACTGTGTAAAACTGTGTGCTACTGTGCAACCACGCGTATTACTGTATTTTAATCACCGGGTATTCCAACAGTGTTAACGGTAACAACTACGCCGTTATTTGTAAAAACTCAAATTTGTCATTTTCTTCATCCGACCGTTATCCGTTATGGGGCCCACAAATGGCTGCGCCGTCGTACGAATATTTCCCGACAGAAATAATATTCTACGACCAAACGAATATTCCCCGACAACAATGAATATTTTATAACCACTTGCTTTATTTTTAAAATTTTGCACATTTCACCCATAACCAAAGCATTATATCAAATTAACACCTTATTATTCACAATAATAATTAGAGAAAATTCGATTTTTATTTATAATAAGTTGGGGTCTTACAGTGATGCATTACTAGATGTCGCTCACTGTTTCTAATTTTGTAATATGATTTTAAAATTATTGCCAACGTAATAATAACATATAGGGTCACACACATAGAATGTTATTAAGAGGGAATTAATTTAAATTGTAAGGATTTAAATATATCAATATAATTGATAGTATTTAAATCACGAATTTAAATTAAAAAGATGCTTTGTGTGTGTGTGTGTGTGTGTGTGTATATATATATATATATATATATATATATATATATATATATATATATATATATAAATTCGGCGTTTATTTTAATTAGATTAGGGTTTTGATTAATTCTGATTTATTGCTATATATATGATATATCAGCGTTTTAAGGAAGTTAATCATAACCTAAGAAAACCGTAGCCGCTTTTAGAGAGAGACTAGAGAGAAAACAAAAAATCCATTCCTTTGGTGGCTAGTACCGCATCTCCCTTTATTGCAGAATATTCGTGCGACGATTCGCGGGCGTTCATGTGGATACCGTAGAGGCGTAGTTCTTTCGGATTGCGTTGGAGATTCGAAGCGGTTTCAGAGTTTTCTATAATCGGTATAAATTCTAAACCACTAAATTAATTTTGTTTCGCATGGATCCTATGTTGGGTTTCAAAAATTGATTTATAAATTTTTATATTCCGCTGAGCGTTTCTGTGCTGAAACCCTACAAGTTGTGCTTAACAGATTTAGAAACTCCAACCCTAGTTACGAATAGGGATTCGATAGAAAATACAATTTCAATAATTGTGTTGATGAGTACGTATTTGTACTGTACAGAATTAATGATCAATGATTTATCAGGTAGGGTACAATATTAGTAAACCCTAATAAGGGATTAGAAACCCTAATATCAGGATTAGAAACCCTAATGCTCAGTTAGGAAACCTAATCGAATGCCGGGAAACCCTAATTTTAAATTCGGGAACCCTAAGCCCTAACTAGGAAACCATAATCCTAATTAGTAAGCCCTAGTGTGATTAGTAAACTTTAATATAGTTAAAAAACACTAATTATATTTTAATTATCTTAATTTTCTATTTTAAAACCCCTAATTAGAAAATTCTAGAAATTAATGTTGTAGAACCTTAGGGTTAAACCCTAATGGTTTGGACAAATGACAAGAAAGCCATTAAAATTGCATGTTCAATGACCAAAATACCATTTTTGCATTTTTTTTATTATGTAGCTTGCAAATCTTGTTATGTTTGTAGTTGTTCACCAACTTTTGACCAGCCATTTGACTTATATCTCAACCATAATCTGATCTATATTGACACCTTGCATTACATACATACATTGTATCTAATAGTGAGGATTAAAGAGAGAGAAAGTCTAGCATTTGACTCATTTTGCTATCAACACTCAACTTACTTTTCTCTCTCCCAAACCTCCAAAAATCTAAAGTGATTCAGTCACTAAATAACCCTTTAGAACACCAAAATCAGTAGGAGAAGTCAAGATCTAAGCATATTCAAGAGATCAAGGTATAAACCCTAGCTAACACTTTGATCTTGTATGCTTAGTCAAAATTCGTGTTTATATAAGTGCTAGAAGATGTTTCATGATGATCTATCATAGATCTATAGCATCAAAGTGCCTTAAAATGATGTTTTTCAAAAACTTCCTATGAACACAAAGGTGGTCTGACAACCTAATGTCAGTGGCTCTAGATCTTTCTGTGTTTATGATTTTTCTTATTTTAAGTGTTAAATCCATAGTCTGACATGAGGTCTTTGATCTGGAAGTGGAATCACAGCCATTCCATGTCCAGATTGTAAGTTATTCATGGTCAAAACCCGTTGACCGAGCATGACCGGATGATTTTTGGGTAACCCAAAAATCATATTCCAGCATCTGACAAGATCTTCTAAGGTCCAGATCTGTCAAGTTTTAAGAGAATTAATTTTGTTGTTGTAACCAATTTGTAGCTTGTCTCCATGGCTTTATATCCTTTAAACCATCAACAGATCGAGTGTAGGGAACGATCAAACTAGGCCATCCGGTCACGAATCTATTTTCTTGAAATTCCAGAAATTGTTAGAACAAGCCCTTTGACAGGGTTTGACCGGACTTAATCTGGAGCGTGTGATGTACTCGAACTAAGTTAGTGTTATTTAGGTGTTCCTTGACATAAGAACTACAGATTTGAACCATGAGACCGTATGAATCATGACCGGATCATAGGATTAATTGAACTTGAAAGTGGCACCATGAAATTGCCTGGGTTTCTGGGTTACCCAGAAAACCCATGGAATGTCTGACAATGACTTTGAAAGCCTAGATCTTTGTGATGCTTGATTGTATGACCTATATTGTTGTTTATATTTGTAGTGTTACATATACATTACCAAATTAGTGTCTTAGCTAGCCCAGAACATGCCTGAGCTGAGAATCAAAGTTGGTCAAACTGAGGCCCTTGAGAACTGGACTGTCAGTGTTCTTGAGCTCAAGAACACCAACAGCGACAAAAAGCATCGCTATAGGCAACATCGATGGTTTTAAATATTTTTATTTTCTGATTTTTCCGAAAATTGATTAAAAATAGAAAATAAATTCTAAAAATTACAAAAATAGTTTTAAAAATTATTTTTAATTATGAAAATTAACTTTTGATAATTTGGGATATTTTTCATTAATATTTATAATTATTTGGATATTAATGATATTTTATTTATTTTATTAGTGTATTAAATAAATTAGAGAAAAATCATTTTAATATTATAAAAATCATTTTAAATAAGAATAAAGTGTTTAAAAAATATTTAGAGTTATAAAATGTAACTTTTAATATTTTTGGAGAATTTTCATTAATAAATTAATATTAATGATATTAGATTTATTTAATTTATTATATTAAATAAATGATGGAAAAATGATTTATTGATTTAAAAATCATTTAAAAATGAGAAAAATGATTTAAAAATATTTTAAGCTATAATTATTGACTTTTAATATTTTAGTGATAAATTTGTTAATATTTAAATATTAATGGTGATGGTTTAAAAATGATTTTATTTATTTTAAAAATCATTTAAGGGTAATATTAATGATTTAAAAATATTTTAAGTTATTAATAATAACTTTAATATTTTGACAAGTATGTCATTAATATTTAAATATTATTAAATATTAATAATGATCGAATTAATTAGTATTTAAATCATTTAAAAAATTTCAGTGTTTGAAATATTATTATAAATTATAATAATTATAAGAAAATTATTAAAAGCGTGCGAAAAATATTATAAATGATATATGATTTATCTAAAATAATATTGAAGCTTAGAGATCAAGTTTAGCTGACAATAAATATGTTAATTGTCGGATAGGGTGACCAGGGCACCGAGAACAGACTGAAGTCTAACCAGACAGAACTAGTTAGACTTGAGAAGTGTTTGTATATATTATAAACATTGATGTGATTATGTGGTAATGTGTCTATGAGAAATATTAACTGTAAATTACAGTGATACGTGTTATGATTTATTGTTCTAATTGTGAGGCCGATATTGTAATTATAGGTCTTGTGAAAGCAGATAAGTATATTGTGTAGCAGTAATCAACGCGGAAGGCAAGTTTCCTTAACTCAACCTTGAGTTATTACTTTTCAAATATAGTTGTGGTTAATTATTGTTGATTATACCACGTCTGAGAATTATTATTGATTATTCGTAGTTAGTGCATGTTTATCAATTCAAATTGAATTATAGATTTTGAGAATATGATTGGGGAATAACTGTTAATGGTTATTCACATCCGTAGAAGTTATTATTGATTGTAAATAGTATAGTTGATTTCTGTCTATTGTAGAATCATGCTGAGCAATGTCTTAGCTAATTATTCTGGCTAGACGAACATTTGTTTGAACTTGATAGGTTCGAGAAGAGAATTCAATTATTATTGACGGATCGATGCCAATTATTTCGGCTAGATCGAGAAGTGATTAGAAATTGAAATCATAATATTTCATTGTTATAAGTTAAACTTTAATTATAAGACTGAGAAGAATAACTTTTTATACAAAGGGAACATTTTGGTCGTATATTCGGCCGATGCGCGCGTGTAAGTATTATGCATAATATAGGGTACAAGGAGTTGGTCGCTCTAAGTACTTGCAGAGGGGTATAATTTAATCTATATGGTTATCTGATACACCTGGGTATATCAAAGTCAAATCTTTGATAGTTACTCGAGAAGAGAAGTTCAAGATCCAATGGATCACTCAGCAGAAATCTGAAAAACATTCGACTTTGTTATTACATAAGATTGATTCTTGATTATTCATTAGAATATCGTAGAAACTTTGAAAGCGTTGTACTCTTTCATTATCAGATTATTGTGTTGCATAGAATGCGAGAAGACTTGTCAGTTATTAAAGATTTGTTCAGCTATTTCAAAGTTCCCCAAACTTTGGTGTTATTTTATTGAAATAGATAGTATGTTATTCTTGTTTCTTATACATTCATTGTATGTCTTAACTTGCGGGGCAAATTTGTTGCTCACCCTTGCTAAATAAAATATTTCAGCTAGGAACGAAAAGGCCAACGGGTCTAAGAAGAACAAAGGCAAAGGCATAGTGCTGGAGTAGTTGTAATAAATATTATAATTATGTTGTATTTGTAAACCCTTTTTATATATCTAAAGGGTATGTTTGTAATGTTAAGGTTAGATAACCTGGGACGAATGTATTAACAACATCTGTTAATGATATATGTATTGCTATTTATAAATGAATGGGTAGTTAGATGTTATTATATTGAGGATCGTGAGCATCAAACTCGGGGGTCAGGTAACCTAGATTTGGGGGCGCCACTGCTGGTATCAAAGCTGTAAGTTATAAACCTTAAGTGGGGGGGGGGAACCCTAGGATTATAACTATAAGCGAGATATAGAATACTCATTTAGAGTACTAAGTGAGGGATTGCCGAAGTGCATTAATACTGAGATATGTGGAGACACAGTGTGAGAAGTTCGTACTGGTGAAGTACTAATCAATTTGTTTAAACTGATTGTAGGATGTCTGGAGAAGATAAAATGAGTATGGAGATGCTAGCGGCTGTTGCACCAGTGCTAGTTGTCGAGGTGTCAGCACAAAGCGAATCAGCTGAGAAGGTTAGAAAAGATGAACCTATGGTGAATCTGGGGACTGATCATGATGACTATCCTGAGATGTATCTGAGTGGTGATGAGGAGGCAGAGTCCGAAGAAGCTAAGGTGAAGAAAGAGAATAAGACCAAAGTTAGAGAACAAGATTAAGTATCTGCAGAAGTACAAGAACTCTGGAGTAAAGTGTTTCTCTTGGAGGAGTTATGAAAGACGGAGCGAGCGTTACGCGAGATGACCGAAGAACTGAACGAGTTGAAGGCACATGTGAAAAGGATGAAGACTAAAGGTGGTGGATCGTCTAAAGGAACAATCAAGCTGAAGGGCAAAAATAAGAGAAAGAGGGACAACGACAGTGATAATTCTGAAAATTCAAACCCGAAGAAGAAGCAAGTTTGTAGCAAGTGTGGAAAGACTCACGTGGGAGAATGCATGATGTAGAAGAACGTGTGCTTCAATTATAAATAGGAAGGACATATTTCCCTACATTATCCTAAGACGAATATGAGGAAGTGTTTTTCATGTGGGAGAATGTTAGGTTTGTAATATTCATGAACGCAATCAAATTGTACAAAATAAGCGGAAACGAGAAAAAATCAGAGTTTAAAATTTTATAAACCATATACCCGGATCACCCTTTATGCACAATTATTAATTAAATGAAAATATGAAGAACAAGAATCATACCCTTGAAGATTTGAGCTTCCTCAGGTACAAGTTCACATCCAATCCTTTTCGCGTTCAACTTGAATCCACCGGGTTTGGTTCCTTCCTTTGATCAACGTTAGCCACCCAAGTGTTTGGCTTCTAGAGGTGATCCACTAAGGAAGAAGAAATATTCAAGAAGAAGGGTGGTTGGCTAAACCCTAATTTTCGATCTCTATAGAAAAAGAATGTACTCTCCAACTCTTGAAATTGCGTCTGTTGTGAAAAAGTCAACAACCCCTATTACACATAATAAGACTCCTCTTATTTATAGATGTGGGCAACCCTCGTTAACAATTAAGGAGTTGGATTTTATTTTAATTAATTAAATTCCTTTAATTAATTAGGCTCCCAATCTTATTAAGAATAATTAATTAAATTCTTTTAATTAATTAGCCTCATAATCTTATTATGAATAAATGAGAGTACTTTTATTAATTAATTCCCAAACACCTTTAGGAATTAAATAATAATAATAGTAATAATAATAATAAAACTCCTCTTATTAATTTATATTTAATATTTTCAAAATATTAAATAATAAATATTAAGCTATTTAATTTATTCTATCACCATAGATTAAATTAAATATACTTAACTTTACGATTATGCCATTAATTTCTTAAATAATTATTCTTCCTTTTATGGTGTGACCCTTTAGGTTCTCCATATTAAACCGGTTGTGAACAAATCAATTAGAACAATTATAATCTTATTTAAATAAATAAATTAAACTATTAATTTATTTAAATAAATAATATTTATTCTACAATAGGGATAAGCCTCCCTAGCAATCAACGATTTTTTAGATAATATAGATTTCAACATTAAACATAAAAGAACCTTTGAGTAAATAGTTACCGTACAATTCAATCCTTCTACCATACAATGTCTCAATTAAATATAAGACATGGAATTACTGTCAAGTCTTATTTTATTTAATTATATGTATTTCGACTCTTAAATGCACAACTCCAAATAATGCAAATTAAAAACTCCTTTCTAATTTCATTCTGTCTTGGTCAATGACTATTGAGTTGTCATTTATCGAATCACATAGGACATTTCTCTTCTTTTACTAGAAGTGGTAGATTCTTTATTGATCATATATTATTTCTATGTACAACTTATTATACCCGAGCATACCCTTTGATATACCCTAAGGGTCTTAAGGAATAAGTCAAAGTATAACTCATCATACACAAGATACTATGATGATCTCAAGTCCAAGGATCACTTGTACTACTCTCACTACATGAATTCCTATTGACAGACAAGTAAAACTCCATTAGGTATTCCTTAGCGAGCCACGTTCAGTGAACTTATTCTCTAATAAGCACCTACATACTTGCTTTAATGTCTCCACACAAATGATCATGAGATCAATCATCCTCATCCAAAGAGCAAGCAACGTATATACCAATCTATCCGGATTCACTAATCCCCAACTTAATAATCTAACGATTGGGAACTATTTTAGTTTTAAGCTTTCTAAGAATTTAGATCTCATTAGAATGATCATCATCATTATTCTAAAAGCATTGCTTAAAACTATGGATTTATCACATATTATAAAACAGCATCATGTAGATAATTAAAAGCCTTTAATTAATTAATTCTTTTTATTAATAAATGAATAAGATTGTTACAAAGTATATCCTTTATCATCAAACATGATTCGCTTGTGTGCATACTACTTTCAATCTCTCACTTGCACTAAAGTCAATCGCCATGGTATCTCATACCCTTCTTCTCTAAGTGACGATTATCCTGCTGTTGGATAAGCTTTAGTTAATGGATATGTAATGTTATTCTTGAGAGTCCACTATCTTTATAGTAATTTCTCATCTTTCAATGATTCTATAATCAAATAAAAGTGCCACAACACGTGTTTAGATCCAAGATGAGACTTAGGAACGATTCCTAGTTCTGTAATGAACTTTTCATCCAAACAATCAACCTGTAGCTTTATTTATAGTTATATACTTTGTCTTTATCACTAAAGCAGCAACTATTTATTGTTTGGAACCTTTCCAATTCACTGTACCACCGTTCAAGGTAACGCTTTACCTTAATGTGTATTTTCTGTCGTCTTGGTCTGTCTGAAAAAACTTGAGTCTGTTAAGCCCTCTAGTTTTAATTCAGACCCACCATGAATATGATCACATCCTTAGTGCCGGTTAAGTACTTTAAGATGTTTTTCACTAACTCATAGTGAACTTCTCCAGAATATGACTGATCATCATCAGGTCTCGTATATTTCATTGCATACATGATTGTCACTCATGCGATCTCTCTTTTTAGGAGTCTATGGGGACTATTAAGATAGATACACTCCATGACCCATCAACATGAGACATTTCTTGGAGTTTGCCATGCTAAACGACTTTAGCATCAAATGAATATATGTTCCTTGGGTTAAGATACTCTTCCCAAATCATTCATGGAGGAATGTTTAGACAACTTTATCTTTACTGATTGTAGCATTGGTATGTTATTCCTTATCCGTAGTATATCAATATATAATAGTAGGAATATCACGACGCTCCCACTGACCCTTTTGTACACACTAGGTTCATTCTTATTTGTGATAAAATCAAACTCTTTTGATTTGTTTCATCAAAACGAATGTTCCATTTTGGAGAAGCTTGCTTCAATCCATTTCTCTGAGTGTCTACAACTCTTACCTCATCGTATATAACTAGATCATCATCATCTATGATCCGTACCATATCATCATCATCTATGATGAATCCATACCTCCTAGGTATCTTCGGTACTATTCCAGATTTACGATTCGGTTGTGGTACAATAGATCTATCTACAGGTTCCTCTTATTTGACTTACAGTATTTTGTGGTTCTTGAACTCTTCAAGATCTATTATCCTCCCACTAGCCCCTTCAATGATAAACATCTCTATCTTAGAAGGCAGCGTGTTTCGTAACAAATACTTTTTGCTAAGTAGAATTATAGAACATATACCCTAAACTTACTTTAGGATGTCCCACAAATTTGTACTTGTTAAATCTTGTGCCAAGATTATCCTTTTAAACCTTTTCACATAAGTTGGACAACCACTTATCTCAAAATACTTAAGATTTGGAATCTTTCCTGTCCATAACTTTTATGGAGTCTTAGAGCCGGATTTTGAGGTTACCTTTTCGTAGACATGCAGTCATTTCTAGAGTATTACCCCAGAGGGATACTGGAATGTCAGTAAAATTAGTATGGATCGCACCATGTCCAACAAGGTACGATTTTTTCTTTCAGATACATCAATCAATTATTACGTATCAGGAGGCGTCCATTGTGAGAAAACCATTTGAGATGATCTAGAAAATCATTGCACAATTATTCCTTCCTTGATCCGATCAAAGAATCCTAATACTTTGATAATTTGTTTCATTTTTAAATTCTTTGAACCTTTCAAATAATTCACACTGTATTTCAACAAATACACACATTTAACTCTTTGAATGATCATCTCCTTTTCTTATACTAGTTTGTTCAATTTGCAAAATAATTTTTACGGAAGTCAAATACACAAAATCCATTAAGTAATATTTAAGTTCTATACAAAATATTATTATTATAAATAGAACAATAATTATTCTTAAATATAATACCAAAGATTTCATTGTCCAACAATAAAATGGAAATAATATTTCTAACAAGAACTGGAATACAATAACAACTTATTGACATAATTAATAGATTTGCCCGTAGGCATTGCTAAAATATAAGTTTATATGGCTAATGTAGCAACTTTTGCTTCATTTCTCACACATAGGATTACTTATCTTTATTTAGCTTTTTACTTCTGCTTAGTCCCTTCATAAATTTGTATTTATGATAACCAAAGTCGGTATCTAATACCCAAGTAGAACCTTGCCTTAAAGAAAAATTTATTTTAAATCATGAACAAAATTGTATTTTTAACCGAAACTTTATTAAGCTTCTTCTGGTTAGCTCTGCAAGATGCTTCTTGCAGTTTCTTTCTAATGTCCAGGCTTATTGCAGTGGAAGCAAACTTCTTTGCTATCCGTATCAGTTTTGTTCTTATTATCCTTTATTTTTGTCTTTCTATTTACCTTCTTTGAATCGTTTTTCTTTTCAGAAGATCCTTTGGCCCCTACCAGTAAGACATGGTCTTTCTTGGTTGGAAAGTGACTCTCAACATTTTTTAACATGTTAAGCAAATCAGCGATGCTGATATCTAGCTTGTTTATATGAAAAATTCACAACAATTATGAAAGGAGTCTGGGAGTGAGTGCAAGATCAAATCTTGGCTCAACTATCCATCTATGACAAAACCTGTTATCTTAATTGATCAATCAAATTGATAATGTTAAGGACTTTTATCTGTACTGTAGTGTCATCGATCATTCTAGATCGGAAGAGCTCCTTAGATATCTGATATCTATTAGTCTTACTTTCATCACCATCAACTACTTTATGTGCAGGAATATAGTAAGAGCATCCATAGTTTCATGCTGACGCTAAAGCTCGTTACTTATGGATGCGAGCATGATGCATTGAGCCAACTGTGCATCATCTTGCCACTTTCTGAAAGTAGCAATCTCTTCCTCAGAGGCATTGTCTACAACCATTGCAGGGATAGGCGTATTAAGGACATAAGATAGCTTTTTAGCCATGAGAACTATTTTTAATTTCCTTAACCAATCTGTTTAATTCGGTCCGGTTAATTTAGCATCTAATATGCCACGCAATGATAATAATTTAGACATTGTAATATTCTGTAAATGAATTTTTTAATTAACAATATTTTAGCATACATTATTTTATTAATTACCAAAATAATTTAGGTCTTGTTTTAAATTGATATCTCACACTATTTTTCATCAAACTATATTACTCTCACTTATATAGTTCGGCAATATCTAATTAAAGATATGCTAGTGAAAATAAGGATCCCATTTCAAATGTATATAGCCTTGTGTGTGCACAACAAATTATATATAAATAAATAGGTAGACAACTCTTGTCAATTACATCAACTATGTAACTCCTTGTATTTAGCTTCTTAAATCATAATGGTCAAGTGTGAGCACATCCGAACTAAAATATTTTAAGTTAAGTCAGACCCAGCATTTTCATATAAGTGAAGAGAAAACTACAGCCCTTGTGTGTGCACAACAAAGCAGTAATGTTCAATTC
Organism: Panax notoginseng; assembly: GCA_016801055.1. Classification (NCBI taxonomy): domain Eukaryota; kingdom Viridiplantae; phylum Streptophyta; class Magnoliopsida; order Apiales; family Araliaceae; genus Panax; species Panax notoginseng. The sequence continues at coordinate 77,617,250 of CM029021.1, forward strand.
CTTATAAACATCATATGTAATAAAAACAACATCTTAAATATTTAATACTTGCCTTGTGTGTTCACAACAAACTCATATTAAATATTCAATACTCTATTATTTCAATCATGCTAGAAGGTGACGTTCAATATTTCAAATATCTTTGAACGTTACAACTTAATATGAAATATTTGAGGGGTTTGTTATTAATTTGTCTCATCTTGTTTCGCACGCATGCACACACACACACACACACACACACACACACACACACACACACACACACACACACACACACATATATATATATATATATATATATATATATATATATATATATATAAAATACGCGTCATATTAATTAACATGCGAAGCATGTTTACATAATATATAATATATATAGTATAAGCATGCACATATAGAATACTATATTCTACCTAGATTGATTATGGACTTTTATTCTAGTTTGGTTCACTAGAGCCACCAAGTGAACCAAAAAGGTCAAACCCTAGGGGTGCAAGATTTAATATTTAAATATAACTATTACATTTAAACCCGGGCTCCATTACAAACGGGTCTTCAAGCGCTCCTTGCCCCTTGATCTCCAATTCTTCAAAATTAATTCTAACTATTCATATTACAAAATTATTTAAAATAAATAGAAACCTTGATCAGCAGTCAAGGGGAAGTACATATGAGGGAGATAGAATTTACATTAAGAAAAATTAGAGAAGACGAGGTACACAGACCCCATTTAATAAAACCCATACTTTCATGCATCCAACTAAAATAAAATCCAATCACATTAGTCAATAGTCTATAATCAATATCATTTATTATCATACACATAATCATATGCATCAATAAATAACATTCATCTCATGAATAATAAACATTCAATATATATATATATATATATATATATATATATATATTGATATCATTTAATGGACAAATTTAGTTAGTATAAAATCTAATTTTGAATCAAAATAAACTCCTTTATTTTAATCCAAATTTAAATCAAAATAAACTTCTTTTATTTTAATTAATCATATTTTGAATAAAATAAACTATTTTATTTTAATCAAAATCTTTAATCAAAATAAACTCATTTATTTTAATTAATTATGGAATCCAATTCCAAGTAAAAAAAACTCCTTTATTAAAGGAAACACGGATTTTCTTTCATATTCGCAAATAAACTCCTTTATTTTGAATAATATGAAATCTTATTCCATATCTAAATAAACTTCTTTATTTAAGAAAATATGGATTCATTTTCCTATTCACAAATAAACTCCTTTATTTTAGGAAACATATAATCAAATTTCAACTCCAATTAGTTATCATGGAATCCAATTCCAACTATATTTAGATAGCATGAAATTCTAATTTTAAAAATAAAATAAACTCTTTTATTTTAATATTAAAATAAACCTATTATTTTAAGATTAAAATAAATTTTTTTATTTTAATTATAAAATAATTAAGAATATATATATATATATATATATATATATATATATATATATATATATATATATATATATATATATATATATATATATAAACCGAAATCTGTTTACTATACATATATATAACGTAAATCAAAACATGATGTAACCTTTTACATATATATTATTACAAAGCACGTGAATCACCTGAAACTTTTAAAGGAATCACCTTTAACTTGTAATCATATATATTATTTATATATAAAAAAAACATTCGGTGAAGGAAGGTTTCAGTAATATATAATAATTACATTAACCGAAGCAACATGTTGATTCGCAAATTTTTTTATTTTTTTTTTATTAAATTTCATATAACAAAATTATGCCCAATTAAATTGTTCTAAACACATATCAATATACATATCAAATTTAAACAATTAATAATTCGCATAAAGGTTTGGCTCTGATGCCACTGTTAGGTTTGTAATATTCATGAACGCAATTAAATTGCATAAAATAAGCGGAAACGTGTAAAAATCAGAGTTTAAAATTTTACAAACCATATATCCGGATCACCTTTTATGCACAATTATTAATTAAACGAAAATATGAAGAACAAGAATCATACCCTTGAAGATTCGAGCTTCCTCAGGTACAAGTTCACCTCCAATCCTTTTCGCGTTCAACTTGAATCCACCGGGTTTGGTTCCTTCCTTTGATCAACGTTAGCCACCCAAGTCTTTGGCCTCTAGAGGTGATCCACCTAGGAAGAATAAATATTCAAGAAGAAGGGTGGTTGGCTAAACCCTAGTTTTGTATCTCTATAGAAAAAGAACGTACTCTCCAACTCTTCAAATTGCGTCTGTTGTGAAAAAGTCAACAACCCATATTACCCATAATAAGACTCCTCTTATTTATAGATGTAGGCAACCCTCCTTAACAATTAAGGAATTTGGTTTTATTTTAATTAATTAAATTCCTTTAATTAATTAGGCTCCCAATCTTATTAGGAATAATTAATTAAACTCTTTTAATTAATTAGCCTCCTAATCTTATTAGCAATAAATGAGAGTGCTTTTATTAATTAATTCCCAAACACCTGTAGGAATTAAATAATAATAATAAGACTCCTCTTATTAATTTATATTTAATATTTCCAAAATATTAAATAATAAATATTAAGCTATTTAATTTATTCTATCACCATAGATTAAATTAAATATACTTAACTTATTATTACGATTATGCCATTAACTTCTTAAATAATTATTCTTTCTTTTATGGTGTGACCCTTTAGGTTCTCCATATAAAACCGGTTATGAATAAATCAATTAGAATAATTCTAATCTTATTTTAATAAATAAATTATACTATTAATTTATTTAAATAAATAATATTTATTCTACAATAGGGATAAGCCTCCCTAGCGATCAACTACTTTCCAAATAATATAGATTTCAATATTAATCATAAAAGAACTTTTGAGTAAGTAGTTACCGTACAATTCAATCATTCCACCATACAATATCCCAATTAAATATAAGACATGAAATTACTGTCAAGTCTTATTTTATTTAATTATACGTATTTCGACTCTTAAATGCACAACTCTAAATAATACAAATTAGAAACTCCTTTCTAATTCTATTCTGCCTTGGTCAATGACTACTGAGTTGTCATTTATCGAATCACATAGGACATTTCTTTTATTTTACTAGAAGTGGTAGATTCTTTATTGATCATACTTTATCTCTATGTACAAGTTATTATACCCAAGCATACCCTTTGATATGCCCTAAGGATCTTATGGAATAAGTCAAAGTATAACTCATCATACACAAGATACTATGATGATCTCAAGTCCAAGGATCACTTGTACTACTATCACTACAAGAATTCCTATTGACAAGCAAGTAAAACTCCATTAGGTATTCCTTAGCGAGTCACGTTCAGTGAACTTATTCTCTAATAAACACATACATACTTGTTTTAGTATCTCCACATAAATGATCATAAGATCAATCATCCTCATCCAATGAGCAAGCAACGTATGTACTAATCTATCCGGATTCACTAATCCCCAATTTAGTAATCCAACGATTGGAAACTATTTTAGTTTTAAGCTTTTTAAGAATTTAGATCTCATTAGAATGATCATCATCATTATTCTAAAAGTATTGCTTAAGACTATGGGTTTATCACATATTATAAAATAGCATCATGTAGATAATTAAAAGCCTTTAATTAATTAATACTTTTTATTAATAAATGAATAAGATTGTTACAAAGTATGTGATTTATCATCAAAAATGATTGGCTTGTGTGCTTACTACTTTCAGAGAACGGGTCACGAATTCAACAAGTGTCCCATCAAAAAAAAGATTGGTGAAGGGAGTGGACGGTAAACAACTTAGATATAAGTGGTGGTATCTTTTGGTAGTAGGCTAAGATATTAAAGGTTATAATATCGAGAACGATGTGTAAGCATATATGTGTGTGTGTGTGTGTGTGTGTGTGTGTGTGTGTGTGTGTATATATATATATGTTTGTATGAATGAAATCTTTATTTTCTATATGAATATAAGATTAAGATTAATTTGTGTGTTCTTAAAACTCATACTTATGGTAAGTTCATTACTCATAATTATATGAATTGTTTTGAACCCCTCAGCAAATGGATGCAAAAGGTCTGACTAGGATAAGTTCATGCACTCATATAATTGTGGCAAGTTCCTGAACTCATAAGTGTGGTAAGTTTGACGAACTGGGAATAGCTATGTGTGAATGGAGAATTGTAACTTTTTGTGTAAAGTTGGAGAATATCAACTTTTTGTGTAAAGTTGTGTGGGTTAATCCTAAAATTTATTTTAAAAGGGATAGTAATATGTGTTAAGTATTAAATGTGCTATGTGCTATTTGAATAAATATGCGAATATATGAGAAATTGTGTTAAATTCTTATTGTGCTATTAATAAGAATTTGTGTGAATAAAGAGAATTAATGTACGATTTTTATTTAAATCAGATTATGTCGCCTAGACGACAGAATCGAAATCAAATAGAAGAGCAATAAGTGAATAATGAGGGAGGTCAAGCAGACCCGATGCAACACTTTTCAAATATGATAGCCAAAGTTATGGGGAATAGAACTCCAGCAGCAAGAGGGAGGGAACAACCAACCAACAGATTGGCGAATTTCAAGGACTTTAAAGCGGTAGGACCGCCAGAATTTAAGGGGAATACAGATCCGATTGAAGCCCAAACCTGGGTAAAGGAGATGGAGAAAGCATTCATTATTCCGAAGGTGGCGGAAGAGCAAAAGACAGCTTTTGCAACATATTTGATGAAGGGAGAAGCCAATTACTGGTGGGAGACTATTCAGGCGAGAGCTGGTACAGCTGTGGTGACTTGGACAAGATTCAAGGAGTTGTTCTTTGAGAACTACTTTTCGCCGAGTATGCAATCCAGGATGGAAGTCAAATTTCTAGAATTGAAGCAGGAGAACATGTCGGTTTCTAAGTATGCTGCCAAATTCAACGAGTTAACGAGATTTGCACCTCATCAGGTGGACATAGAGGCGAGAAAAGCGAGAAGATTTGAGAATGGACTGAAGCCAGGGATATTCAACAAGGTAGCGGTATTGCAGATCAATACATTTGCGGCTTTAATGGAAAAAGTGTTAATTGCTGAAGGAGGGAGCGAAGCTGCATCTCGATTTCATCAAGAGAAGAAGAAGAAGAAGAAGAAAACAAATGAAGGAGGAAGCAGTGGTGGTAGTAATTCGAACAAGAGAAAGTGGAGCGATAATACCCAATCGGGTAATAAGACAAAAGAGAATATGAAAGGGAGGGAGCCATATGTGACTTGTGGAAAGAACCATTCAAGAGTTTATCTGAAGAAAAAGGGAGTTTGATATAATTACGGTCAAGAGGGACACATGTAGCCCAATTGTCCCAATCCAAAGAAGATACAAGGTTATTTTGCGTGTGGATCGACTGATCATCTGGTTTGGAACTGTCCGAAGAGAAATGTGGAGAAGAAAAGTGTCAACAAGGAACCCGGTAGCGGAAGACCAATGGCCCTTGCATTCAACATGATGGTGCAAGATGCAGTGGTTGTCTAGGAGGTGGCGACAGGTAACAATTTCATTTTGAAATTTTATTACGCGAGTATTATGAGTTAGATAATTACTATGAATTTTTTTCTTTTATAGACCCAAGTCACAGGTTAGAATATGAGACACAGATTAATATTGTGTTGATAAGAATGAATTGATGATACAATTTTAAAAGATTGTAGAGAATAAGAAGGCGGTGATTCCGAGGACGGAATCCTTATAAGGAGGGGAGAATGTAATACCCGAGATTTCGAATAATCTGAATTTAACGAACAAATTTTTTTTAATATTAATATTGATTATCAATTTTGTGTCGTGTATCTGTGATATGAGTCTCGAGAAGTGGTCAATTTGTGTATTGACTAAGAAAATAAGAGTAGAGTTGTGCTTAATAGATTTAGAAACTCTAACCCTAGTTACGGATAGGGATTTGATAGAAAATATAATTTCAATAATTGTGTTGATGAGTACGTGTTTGTACTGTATAGAATTAATGCTCAATGATTGATCGGGTAGAGTATAATATTAGTAAACCCTAATAAGGGATTAGAAACCCTAATGATTAGTTAGGAACCTTAATCGAATGTCGAGAAACCCTAATTTTAAATTCGAGAACCCTAAGCCCTAATTAGGAAACCCTAATCCTAATTAGTAAGCCCTAGTGTGATTAGTAAATTTTAATATAGTTAAAAAACACTAATTATATTTTAGTTATCCTAATTTTCTATTTTAAAAACCCTAATTAGAAAATCCAAGAAATTAATGTTGTAAAACCTAAGGGTTAGAACCTTAGGGTTAAACCCTAAGAGTTTGGACAAATGACTAGAAAGCCATTAAAATTGCATGTTCAATTAACAAAATACCCTTTTTGCAATTTTTATTATGTAACTTGCAAATCTTGTTATGTTTGTAGTTGTTCACCAACTTTTGACCAGCTATTTGACTTATATCTCAGCCATAATCTGATCTATATTGACACCTTGCATTACATACATACATTGTATCTAATAGTGAGGATTAAAGAGAGAGAAAGTCTAGCATTTGACTCATTTTGCTATCAAACACTTAACTTACTTTTCTCTCTCGCAAACCTCCGAAAATCTAAAGTGATTCAGTCACTAGATAACCCCTTAGAACACCAAAATCAGTAGGAGAAGCCAAGATCTAAGCATATCCAAGAGAAGGTGTAAACCCTAGCTAACACTTTGATCTTGTATGCTTAGTCAAAATTCGTGTTTATATAAGTGCTGGAAGATGTTTCATGACGATTTATCATCGATCTATAGCATCAAAGTGCCTTAAAATGATGTTTTTCAAAAACTGCCTATGAACACAAAGATGGTCTGACAACCTAATGTCAGTGGCTCTAGATGCTTCCGTGTTTAAGATTTTTCTTGTTTTAAGTGTTAAATCCATAGTCTGACATAAGGTCTTTGATCTGGAAGTGGAATCACAGCCATTCCATATCCAGATTGTAAGTTATTCATGGTCAAAACTCGTTGACCGAGCATGACCGGATGACTTCTGGGTTACCCAGAAATCATATTCCAGCGTCTGACAAGATCTTCTAAGGTCCATATCTGTTAGGTTTTAAGAGATTTGATTTTCTTGTTGTAACTAATTTGTAGCCTATAATATGGACTCGAGATCCATGGCTTTAGATCCTTTAAACCATCAACGGATCGAGTGTAGGTAACAGTCAAACTAGGCCATCCGGTCACGAATCTGTTTTCTGGAAATTCCAGAAATCATTAGAACAACCCCTCTGACAGGGTTTGACCAGACTGAATCTGGAGCATGTGATGTACTCAAACTGAGTTAGTGTTATTTAGGTGTTCCTTGATATAAGGACTACAGATTCGAACCATGAGACCGTATGAATCATGACCGGATCATAGGATTAATTGAACTTGAAAGTGACACCATGAAACTGTCTGGGTTTCTGGGTTACCCATAAAACCCAGGGAATGTCTGACAATGACTTTGAAAGCCCAGATCTTTGTGATGTGTGATTGTATGGCCTATATTGTTGTTTCTATTTGTAGTGTTACATACACACTACTAAATCAGCGTCTTAGCTAGCCCAGAACATGCCTGAGCTGAGAATCAAAGTTGGTCAAACCGAGGCCCTTGAGAACTGGACTGTCAGTGTTCTTGAGCTCAAGAACACCAACAGCGACAGAAAGCGTCGCTATAGGCAACATCGACGCTTTTAAATATTTTTATTTTCTGATTTTTTCTGAATTTGATTAAAAATAGAAAATAAATTCTAAAAATTACAAAAATGGTTTTAAAAATTATTTTAAATTATAAAAATTAACTTTTGATAATTTAGGATATTTTTCATTAATATTTATAATTATTTGGATATTAATGATATTTAATTTATTTAATTATTATATTAAATAAATTAGAAAAAAATTATTTTAAATAAGAATAAAGTGTTTAAAAAATATTTAGAGTTATAAAATGTAACTTTTAATATTTTTGGAGAATTTTCATTAATAAATTAATATTAATGATATTAGATTTATTTAATTTATTATATTAAATAAATGATGGAAAAATGATTTATTGATTTAAAAATTATTTAAAAATGAGAAAAATGATTTAAAAATATTTTAAGCTTTAATTAATGACTTTTAATAGTTTTGTGATAAATTCATTAATATTTAAATATTAATGGTGATGGTTTAAAATTGATTTTATTTATTTTAAAAATCATTTAAGGATAATATTAATGATTTAAAAATATTTTAAGTTATTAATAATAACTTTAATATTTTGACAAATATGTCATTAATATTTTTATATTATTAAATATTAATGATGATGGAATTAATTAGTATTTAAATCATTTAAAAATGATTTCAGTGTTTAAAAAATTATTATAAATTATAATAATTATTAGAAAATTATTAAAAGCTTCTGAAAAATATTATAAATGATATATAATTTATCTAAAATAATATTAAAGCTTAGAGACCTAGTTTAGCTAACAATAAATGTGTTAATTATCGGATAGGGTGACCAGGGCACCGAGAACAGACTGAAGTCCAACCAGACAGAACTAGTTAGACTTGAGAAGTGTTTGTATATGTTATAAACATTGATGTGATTATGTTGTAATGTGTCTAGGAGAAATATTAACTGTAAATTACAGTGATACGCGTTATGATTTATTATTCTAATTGTGAGACTGATATTGTGACTATAGGTCTTGTGAACGTAAATAAGTATATTGTGTCGCAGTAATCAACGCGGAAATAAATATTTTATATGTAATTTAAAATATTTATTGAATTAAATAAATATTTTAGTTCATGCGTTTATTGTTAAATAAATATTTGATTGATTTGATTTATTTTTAGTTAAATAAATAATTCACGAGTTGTGGAAATTAACTTGATTAAGTGTATTATGTTTATTAAGTTGTTATTTGATAATTTTGTGTTTTGAAGTTAATTAAATTAAATGAGTGTTAAATTAGTTATTATGTTTTATATTGGTAATATTCTAATTTATTTTAATAATTAAATTAGAGAGTTGATAATGATTAAATGAGTTGTTATAATGTTGCTTTAATTTAGTAATTAAATTAGAGATGTACTATTATATTAAATAAAATTATAATTTTGTAGCAATTGGAATATGTGGCATCTTGATTTAATAAGTTGTTGGTAGTTTTAATTTAATTGAATTTAAATATGAGAATTTAATTCAATAGGGTGTGACAATAAGCTATATAGTAAATGAGTTATTAAAATAAATTAAAAGAGATTTAATTTGGTTTTACCAAACAAAGGCTTAAGGTTGTTACCCATTATTTTTTTAATCTTGTTTTGCCAAATAAGCCTTAATGACTTTTGATTTTAAAAATTCTATAACAGATAAATATTAAGTATACGTATTATATTGTATTAACTATATATCAATTAGAGTTTTGCGTTAAAGTTATATCAGCTTAAGCCTAATTCTAAAGAAAACAAACAGAGAGAAGGAAGAAGAGAAAAAAAGCTCTAAAGAGTTTGAGAGAGAAATGATTTCTTTGTGAATTTGAGCAAATAAAGAAGAATTCTTATCCTTTAGCTAGTTTAAACAAGCAATCAAGGTAAAATTCAAGTTATAATCTTTACTTTTCATGTTCTTAGGTTTTTATGAAAAATTCTCTATGTTTGGGTTTCATGAACAATTAGTTAAAGGTATGGGTTAAACATGATAATTTGTTCATATAAACTGCTTTTATGTGATTTGTATGTGATTTAAATTTGTTTAATCCATGAAAATATGATATATGTGAAGAAATCATGTTTATAGTGAATTACAGTGATATATGTATGATATAACTTATTTTAGAATTAAAATTGATACTCAATTCATGGTATAAAGTGTAAATTAATTTTTGATTGTGTAAATACATGATGAAACGAAAACAATGAGTTTTAAACGGACTGTTTTTGTTGAAAAATGATTTCACAGTGGTTAGTTTCGCTAAGAGTATTTAAAAGTGAAGAAATAACAAAAATAATGAAATTTAAAGGTTTTAATTTGTTGTTTATATGATTAAAAACATGTTAGAAATATTAGTTGTTGTTTATGTAAAGTTTATACAACTTAGGTAAGTTAAAATTGTTGTTAGAAAGAAGTTTTTAGGCCTATTTGGCTTTGTTCTGTGTTCTTCGTGAACTAGAATAGCTTGGAATTGTGCCGCAGTGTTGCAACACGATTCCAACGTTGCTGTGCTGGCTCAACGCGGTAGATCCAGTCTAAGGCCTAAGTCCAGCGCGCCAGCGCCAGACCAGCGCTGTAGCGCTGGTCCTCATTACAAACTGGGGCGCTGCAGTGCCAGTTAGCAGTTTGGCCCAAAAATTTAATTTTTAATATACAATTATGTAATTATTAGTATATTCACTACAAGAAATCACACATTTTATGATGACTTTTTTGCGACGCACAAAATTTTGTCACAATTTATTAATTAATAATTACGAAATTCATAATTGTCACTAAAACTTTTGCTTTTGTGACGACCTATAATTTTGTTAATATTAATCATTTATATAGTCACTAATTTACACATTTGATGACGATTAACAAAATTTCGTCACAAGTTATTTTGGAGGTAGAATTTCGTACCAAAATTTTGGAGGGAAACCTTTTAGTGACATTTTGTAATAATTGATGACAATATTTATTCTCACACAATATTTCTTTCGATGATGACATAATAGTTTGTCATTAATTATTTGTAAAATTTAGTGGCAATGTGCTTTCGTCACTAATGTTCACATTTAGTGACGCCAAGTACAAATTCATCACAATTTTATTTGGAGGTAAAAAATTTCTGAAAAATTTTAGAGGAAATTTTTTTAAAGACAGAAAAATAATAATTTATGACAATTAGTATTTGTCATAAATACCAAATTTATATGACGAGATAATAGTTTGTCACTAATTAGATGAGTAGATAAGTGACAAAAATGGTTCGTCATAAATTCTTATATTTAGTGACAAAATACGTAATATCGTCACAATTTTATTTAGAAGCAAAATTTTATCTAAAAAATTTTGGTGGGAACTTTTTTAAAGACGAAAAAATAATAAATTTTGACAATTTGTATTGTCATAAATACCTATTTTATATGACGAGATAATAGTGCGTCACTAATTGGATACGTGGATAAGTGACAAAAATGATTCGTCATAAATTCTTATATTTAGTGACAAAGTACGTTAGGCAAAAGATTTTAAGAAATTTTGGAGGCAAATTTTGTAAAGACGAAAAATTAATAAATTATGACAATTTTTATTGTCACAAATACCAATTTTATATTACGAGATAATAGTGCGTCACAAATTAGATGAGTGGATAAGTGACAACATTGGTTTGTCATAAATCCTTATACTTAGTGATAAAGTATGTAATGACATCACATTTTTATATGGAGGCAAAAAATTTCCCAAACAAACTTGTCATTCGTTGCAATTTGTGAAATGCTTTCATTTTTTGTAACGAAATTAATAGGTCATTGCAAATTTTCATTGCCAATTCGTTGGTAGACAAAAAATAATTTCCCGCCTATTTACTTTTTTGTTGCCGATGTGTTAGCGGTAAAAATTCATCTCTCATCAGTTGATTTCTCCTCATCGTGGGCAACTAAAGATTTTTTATTACTATATTTCGTAGCCTAATATGGACCACATTCATTGTCAACAATTTTTCTTTCGTTGCGTATTTTGTACAATTTTTTGTAACGACTATTAAAATGTTGCCAAAATTAAGATAACATGCACGTTTCACCCTTTTTTCCCCCAAAACTCATCGTTTTACATTTTCAAATTATTATTTATTTTATTTCTTTTTCAACAACTCATTGTTTTACATGAGACGGATTACAAGAAAAATGGCTTATAATGAAAGAGAAATCATTCACAATGTATGATATATTAGTCACAACTGATTAGTTGTGAAGGAATTTTTTATTTGCTCACATTAGAGCTCCTCGCAATAGATATTATGCATTAAGTTAGTGACTACATATCTTTTATGAAGGACATATTGTGAAATATATTTCTCATAAATTATATTTTGTAAGGGATTTATTTTATTTAGTGAAAGATGACTTCTCTCACACTAAATATTTTGCAACGAATAAATTTATTTTAATGAGTGGAGAGTTTCCTTCAATAAATGCATGTTGTGAATGTTTTTTGAATTTATTTAGAGAAAAATTCCTTTACAGATTATAATTTTATCACATGTTATAATTTATTTTCAATTTATTTAGTTTTATATTCACTAATTTATTGTATTAATCTATAAGCACAATTAAATCCAAAATCTCATTTAAATATTTGTTTTGACATTTATCGAGGGTGGCCTTTTTCAATTTATTTATATTGATTGTGTTTGAACCATCACACAATATTTCATCTAAAGGAAAATATTGAAGCTTAATGCAATCACTTATATTCTTCTTTGTCGGGCCTGAACAAGTTTTATCCAACATTACTATCATCCAAACCCACTATATTTAATATCATTATGAGTAATAATCTCTAACATAAGTAATATATCTTTTGTCCTCCAAAAATTCTTAAAACATTAAAATAATTTATCCACTAAAAAATAACATTACTTAATAATAATAATAATAAAAATATGCCCATGAAAAATTAAATTTATTTTGAAAAAAATTCATACATTGACCTTGAAAAAAAGAAGATGTAATGTAATTAAGTTTGAGTTTATTCATAGTTAGTTTATAGTATCCTACAACTCAAATTGTAATGTAATTAATTTTTCAAAATAGAATTTTATTCTTAATAAAACTTTTTAAATACTTTATAATATTAAATGTTTTATTTATTAAAATATTAAGTTACACTAATTTAAATTTTAAATTGACAATAAAAATTATAATAATTAAGACCCTTTTTATAGAACAAATATTTGTGTTAAATTATTACTATTATGTTCTACAAAAGCGTTTACAATAATAAATTATTACTATTATGTTCTAAATTTTAAATTTAAATTAATTTATGTTTTTAAAATAATAATTTTATTTACAATATTACTTTTTAAAGAGTTTACAATATTAGTTTTTATTATAAGTTAAAATCACTCTCTTTTTTTAGAACAGAGTTTGGAAAAGAAGTTAGAGGTGAAATAGAGAAAAAGAAAGGAAAAAGTGACCTGCCTGGCCGTTCTTTCCCCTCACTAGATCGCCCACGGTACCCCTAGATCGGCACATCCCAAGGTCTACTGCACCTCTCTTTCCCCTAACTCAAGTCAACTGTGACGCCCCCAAAATAGGTATACATCACCCATTCTGAGTCGCCAAATATATAGTACATAACTTAAATACAAAGCTTCATTATACAATACGACAAAATGTAGCTGAGAGTTTTAACATGAATATTATCTCGTGGACAGTATCCAAACTCAAATAAAGTCCTTATTACAATTAATATGACACTATTTTCTAGAATAGTGAGGACTACTATAGCCACCATCTCGGACCATCACTCCATTCTCCGACTAGTCCCTACTACATTCTCATATCCTGAATAGAACAATGAAAGCAAAAGGGTGAGCTCAACTAGCCCAGTAAGAAATATTATGACTAAGATAATGCAGAATAAATTATCGTTAGCCTTCAACAATGTCAAACTGATAGAATACAATAAACAACAAGTTGAACTGCAGCGCAATAAGCAATCAATTAGAAGAGTCAAGTAGAACATGATATCTACTATCTTCTATGATTTAAAAAGTTTGTCATCAATTTTATCGCTGAGACTCAATAAATAATCCACATCACTGAATTATCCATGCACTACGGGCCAAGGATATTCGTGTTATCATTAATTGTCATGATCATGTCAATAATTGTTCATCAATGCCGGGCCAATGCGGACTTTTACCACATTAATTGTAACATTACATGTCATGATTATACCGCATAATCCCTGGTCATAAGCATATCAATCAACATTCCATCTATGCACTACAGACCAAAGATAACTTTCATCAGAATATAAGCATGACGATGATAACAATGATATAAGAATTCAATTAAATGAGAGCAAGGATAAATTTTAAAGATTTATAATTTAATTAATCCAAAATTCAATAATGTCTAAATTGACAACATGATATTGCTTTTTGGAGTAAAATTCAAGAATAATATTGTATCAAAAATGATCTGGACCAAAAATAAATCAATTTTTGTCATGAATAGTATCCCGAGTGAATAGTAATCAAGTGAATAGTACTTCAAGAATAGTACCCCGTGAATAATACCCCGACATAAAAAGATTAAAAATTATCAAGAATGCTCAGAATAATATTTCCTGAAAAGATACTAGATGAAGCGCAAATTTCAAGGATATTCTACTAATTTCAAGGAGTATAGAAGAAATACTTAACAAAATGAGTGTAAAATTCGGAATCTGAAACAATAATATTACTTACATACTTCAGAGTATGGAAGAAAATATTATTTCTTACGAATATTGAACAAAAATAATATCCCTTACGACTGTTGAACGTAAATAATATTTCGTACGAATATTAAACGAAGATAATATTCCTCACGAATATTGAACGAAAATAATATTCCTTACGAATATTAAACGAAAATAAAATTCCTTACGAATACGAAAAATAATATCATAAGCGAATATAAAATAAATAATACCCCTTACATTAAATGGAAAGTACTTCTGACTGGTATAACGGGGATATTCTTGAAGAAAACTTGCACTATTTTTTACACTCAAAACTTCCTTAACCTCTAAAGAAATATGCTTAATATTATAGAAAAAGAATTCTCTGATTCTGGTGTTATTTCCAATTCTAAACTAAGCATCCTATTTATAGGAGTATGGAAGGAAACTATTTGAATAAAAATCACGGGTGAACATGACAATTCTTTCACGGGCACCGAATTTTGATTTCACATGAATTTACTATGCCGCACTATACTGCATAGGAAAACACTATGCAAATAAAATATAATATATTATATTTTTCATAAAAAATAAAACTTATAATATATATATATATATATATATATATATATATATATATATATATATATATATAGAAACTGAGATAACTTTATACCGATAATTTTGAAAAAATGTGTAAGTAGGGGTCCAAATAATAAACAAAATTTACAACAAATACTTCATAAAATACGCCTCTATATATCTCAATTCATCTAGCTTCACAAAACATATTTTTAAACAATAATTATTCATCAATAATATAACTTGTAATATTAACAATAAGATCATTCCTAGAAAAGAGGGGGCTTTCCGATAAAGATTTCTCCCTATTTGCGCGCAATTATGTGACCAAACCTATTTTCTCGACAGAACTTTCTAGACATTGTCAATAATGCAAATAATAATATGAATAACTTGTCATCTCAATTATTAATTTAATAATATAAAATATTGTGCAGATGATACTGTGACAATAATAGAATCAATAATGTAAGATATTATGCAGCAAATACTGTAGCAATAATTGAGTATAACTGAGTGACTTCTCACGTAAGCATCAATAATCAATACTGTGTGCTACTATGCAACCACACGTATTACTGTACTTTTATCACTCGGTATTTTAACAGATAACGGTAAAACTTTTGCCGCTATTTTTATAAAAAGATATTTATGTCGTTTTCTAACTTCGACAATAATTTCGTTGTGGGGTCCACCAATGATTGTGCTGTCGTACGAATATTCCCCGACCAATCGAATATTTTATAACAACTTGCTTACTTTAAAAATTTTATAAATATTACCCACAACTATCATATTATATCAACTTCACACCTTAATATTAAAAAAAATATTTTTTTAAAAATTAATCTTTATTCATAAAAGTTGGGGTCTTACAACCTTCCCTTCTTATGAAATTTTGTCCTCGAAATTGGGGTACGTACCTGGTATGTAGAAGAGGTGAGGATACCTTGATTTTATTTTGGATTCAAACTCGCAGGTCATTTCCTTAACATCGTGGTTTCTCCACAAAACTTTAACTTGAGGTAAACCTTGGAGCGTAGAATATGTTCCTTCTTATCCAAGATTTTAACAGGTACCTCTTCATACATTAAATCTTCCGCTATCTCGTCTGGTTCTAACTCAATAATATGGTTCGGGTCTTCCACATATTTACGTAACACAGATATGTGAAAAATATTATAAACACGAGACATACTTGGCGCTAAGGTGAGTCTATAGGCCACATTTCCTACTCGGTCAAGGATTTCAAACAGGCCAATGAATCGAGGACTGAGCTTTCTTCCCTTTCCAAATCTCGTAACTCCCTTCCATGGAGTAACACGTAACAGCACATGATCTTCAACATTTAATTCCACGTCCCTTCGATTAAGATTAGCATAACTCTTTTGTCGATCTTGTGAGATTTTTATAAGTTATCGGATCATTTGAATCTTCTCCGTAGTCATACGTGCCAATTCTGGTCCCAACAATGTTGCTTCACCCACCTCGTCCTAGCATACTGGAGAACGACACTTGCATCCATACAACGCCTCGAATAGAGCCATACTTATACTTACTTGATAACTGTTGTTGTAGGAGAATTATACTAATGGCAGGAACTTGTCCCAACTTCCTTTGAAGTCAAAGACATAGAGTCTTAATAGATCTTCAAGATTTTGAATAGTCCTCTTCGATTGCCCGTCCGTCTGAGGATGATATGCCTAACTGAATCGTAAATCCGTGTCCATAGCTTTTTACAAACTAACCCAAAATTGTGAAGTGAATCTTGGGTCTCGATCAGAAACTATGGATACTGGCATACCATGCAGTCTTACAATCTCATTTATATATATACGAGCAAGACGTTCAAGAGAATAAGTTTCTTGTATAGGTAAGAAATGAGCAGACTTGGTTAGTCTATCGACAATGACCCAAATCGCATCTATGCCTTGAGAAACCTTGGGAATACCAGTAACAAAATCCATGGTAATATACTCCCACTTCCATTCTAAAATTTTAAGTGGTTGCAATGGACCTTTTGGCACTTGATGCTCCGCCTTGACTCGTTGACAAGTTAGACACCTTGAGATAAACTCCGCGATCTCTCTTTTCATATTGTTCCACTAAAATGTATGTCAAAGATTACGATATATTTTGGTACTTCCATGATGGATTGCAAATGGTGTCTTTTGTGCCTCTATCTTGATTTTATACTTTAAATCAGGGTTGTTAGGAACACAAAGTTTGGAGTTGACTTGAAGTAGTCCTTCTTCATCGATTCTTGCTTCCGGAATAGCACCTTCTTGTACTTTCTTTCTCATATGCATCAGCTCCAGGTCCGTAAGTTGAGCAGCTTTAACTTTATCGATTAAAGGTGGTTGTACTCGTATATTTAACATCATCATATGGGTCCCTGGAGTCTTTAACACTATCTCCATCCTTTGTAAGTCACACAAAAATGGTCTTTATGTTGATAATATCGCACTTGTACCCGCATATGATCTTCTACTCAACGTGTCAGCTACCACGTTCGCTTTTCTAAGATGGTATTGAATGATATGATCGTAATTTTTTAACAGCTCGAGCCAACGTCGTTATCGCATGTTGAGTTTCTTTTGGGTGAAGAAATATTTAAGGGTTTTGTACCAGGTTCATGGTCGATACAAAATTCAATTTCACGCTCTAGGGGTAGGCTAGGAAGTTCTTCGGGGAATACGTCAGGAAATTTATTAACAATAAAAATATCATTCAAAACTGTGACTCTCATCTAATACTTGGATAACACCTTACATTGATGCCTATCAACTTGTCAGCGTTATTAATGGCATCCCCTACGAAAAGTCTGGCTTCGGTGCATCCCACACAAGGAAGTCACCAGCGAAAGGCTCGGGGCTCTTTACTTATGGCTTGATATGACAATGATTGACTTTAGTAGTTTTATTTCTTGAATGCGTATAACAGGTTGGTTAGGAATATGAAGGCTAACAACCTTACGAAAATAATCAATTTTAGCATGATGAGTAGTTAACCAATCGATTTCTAAAATCACATCAAATGCAAATATTTTCTAAGAGATAAGATCGACAGGTAATGTGAGGGTATCGATTTGAATCAAACAAGATTTATAAACAGTGGATGTAATGAAGGTTTCTCTTAATAGAGTTTAACCGATAAGTCAAAGTCTAAATTCTCTAGAAACGTTGAGCGCAAGTAGTAGAGATAAAAGAGTGGGTAGAACCGGTATTAAATAAGGTATAGACTTCGCAAGAGTTTATAATTAGCTTACTCGTGATAACTTCGTTCTGTTCCTCGCTTTTTGAGAAGTTACGAAAAGCACTCTCACTTGAACCACCGTCTTTGACTTGTCCGGGACAGCCTTTGGTGTCATCATTACCGCTGGAATTAACTTTCGCTGCAGGGCATATTCCACCCTTAACTGCTTCGTCGTACTCCTGATCCATGATCTGAATCATTAATCTTCGATCTATATCGAATTTGGGTTGATCGCAATGTACAGGGTAATTCAAAACTCGATGTTGGGTTCTCCCAATTACTATCCAAAAAGAGAAATACATATCATCTATTTTAGCTTCTTGGATCGGACTTCTCTTTCCACAATATCAATGCGTCGTGCGGCTTTTACCCATGCATCCTTCATTCTCACTCGTTTAATAATTTCTTCTTTCAGCTGATCCTTGACATTTGAATTCTCAGATTCTAGCTTAACATCTTATACTCTGCCAAAGAGTGCTTCTGTTCAAGTATCACATATCGGGAATGCAATCTTGAATTGTTGCATCCCTTTGCTTAACGACCGTCTGCCGTTCTTCAGCCTACTCTTCTAACACATGAATACGATTTTGCAGTTCTATATTTCGATTATAAAGTTCTCCTAATAAATTCTCTTCAGGTTCCTCTTCTTCCTCACTCTAAGCTGCTACCTCTGCAACTAGCTCGAGTGAAACTATTAATTCTTCACTCACCAATTGTATATCTCTAATTTCTTCTTCGTCTGACATCCTCCAATCAAGTTTAATAACTTAATTAGTACTACCCAATAAAATCTTTGTTATAACAAAATATTATACTCCAATATTTATTCTTTAAATGAATCTCCTCGATTCATCACTTAAAACTCTATATGAGTTCATATCTTGATTTTTAGATGTCATTTTTAAATACTGCCACAAAACAAGGGTTAATTGACATTCCACATATTATCCCTATTGTAAGACCCCAACTTTTTAATGAATAAAATCGAATTTCCTCTATTTATTATTGTGAATAATAAGGTGTTAATTTGATATAATACTTTTGTTATGGGTGAAATGTGCAAAATTTTCAAAATAAGCAAATGGTTATAAAATATTCATTATTGTCGGGGAATATTTGTTGGTCGTGGAATATTCTTCTGTCGGGGAATATTCGTACGACGGCGCAGCCATTTGTGGGCCCCATAACAAAAAATGGTCGGATGAAGAAAACTATAAATTTGAATTTTTATAAATAGCGGCGTAATCGTTACCGTTAACATTGTTGGAATACCCGGTGGGTAAAGTAAAGTAATACGTGTTGTTGTACAGTAGCACACGGTATTGCACAGTATTTTTGAATTATTAATTCTTACGTAAGAAGGCACTACTTAATAATTGTTACAGTAATTACTGTTCAATATTTTATTTTATTGATTCAATAATTGCTACATTGATATTTTATATTATTGTTGTTCAATAATTATCACTGCACAGTATCTCCATTACCAGATCAATAATTCATATTATTTGAATAATATTATTAGATAGCATTGTTGGAAATGTCTAAGGAAGTTCTGTCTAAGGATAGGTTTGGTCACCTAATTGCGAGCCAGTAAGGAGAAATCCTTATTGGAAAGCCCCCTCTTTCCTGGAAACGACCTGGTTGTCATAATTGTGATTCTGTAATATTATTTGTGAATAATTAATTATTGATTTATATGATAAAAAAATATTTATTTGATGTGGATATAAATGATGAATTTATTTATGTGGTTATAAATGAAGGAATTAATGTTGAGGTGTTTTATCAGTGTTTTGTCGGATTGGAGGTATTAAAAGATCAAATCGGTGTTCTTAAAGCCCTATTATTTGAGTAATAATTTTTATCCGACCGTTAGATCGTTGTGATTTTTGGATATGTTACACATATATAAGTTGAGTATATGTCTACAAATTTTGAACCGTTAAAAATTAACGCATGATTTGTTATGAATTTTAAAAGGTGTTAAAAATCCTCCGTTTGTGGATTTCGGATATTTTCTGTCTGATATTTGGTAAAACTTAAAGCTACAAAGTTATAGAGAATTTGATTTCGTATGGAATGGACATAAAATTCGTATTTTTCTGATAAACGAGCTATTTTCTATTAAATATTGAAGTTTCGAAAAAAAAATAATTTTTTATTAAATTTATGGGTGGGATCCACTTTTGTTTTAACATGTGGGCTGCCCAATATTCAGGCATGGCTGACTTGATTGCTTGATTCAACAAAGGAGGATGGCGTAGAAGGAAATAAATAATAATATTTTATTATTTTAGTCTCCTTTTGCGTTCTAGTATTTTTCTATAAATAGGCGCTTAAGTTAGAATTGAAAATCACACCAGAAACAAGTTTTTTCTCTCTCTATATTATCGAGTATATTTTTATGAGTATTTATATACTTTGAGAGTTGTTATTCAGTGCAAGGTTTCTTCGGCTTTTCATCCAATATTCTAGTCAGAAATACTGCTCTTTTGAGGTAAGAGATCGTAAGGGTTATTATGTTTTTCAGTTTCGTAATTTTTCTGACCCTCAAAAATTCTGAAAAAATTTGAAATGATAATTTAATGAGTTTTCTAGATTGTGTCCAAAAATGACGATTTTTGGATGTATAGATTAAGAGTTATGAATTTTATGAGAAAAGACTATTTTAAAAGTAAACCCTTATAACTCCTTGTGGTTAACTCCAAAATTGGTGAACTTTTTATTGGGAGTACATGTATATAACAGAAGTATACTCTGTAAATTTTGGAATTTTTACACAAAAGTACAATTTATGATAAATGTCTAAATATTCGGCAGTTTTGGCCATATGAAAAATAGTAAATGAATTTTAAAAATTCCGAAAAAAATATATGTTCAATATGGGACAATATTATGCTAAATCGCATAAAAGAAATATTTTTGGGACTGATTTAGTATTTTTCATGAAAATAGACTAGTTATGAGTAAATAAATTAAATATGTTATGCGAAGTAAGAAAATTGGAAAATAGAATTTTATAGCTTGAGAATCGTATATGAGGTATATGCAGATTTTTGATGAGGGTTTTGGTTATTGGTGATGAAATCTTATGAGTTTGACATTTTAGGATGATTAAATGCATTATTTAGTAAAGTGTAAACAATTAAAATAAATTGTTTATAAGTTTAAGAAATGTTATTCTTTCAATATAATTATACCAAAATATTAATATGGATTTTATTGTGAAATTTCTACCTTTTTCATGTCAGGGTTACTATTCATGAATTACTATTCACGAGTTACTATTCACGGGGTACTACTCACGACAAAATTGGGTTTTTTTCTGACCAAATTATTATTAATTTATGAATCTTACTCTTGAAATAAAATGCAGTTGTTGATCATATTATTTTTATTATCATATATAACATTTTTATAACCCTAATGATGATATTTCTCTTTGACTTGAGTGTAAAGATGGGTAGATTATTGGTATGGTCGTGACTATGGGTTCTCTTTGGCCAGTAGTGCAAAGATGAATTGTTGACTAGTATGATCATGACCATTCAAGTTATAATTGAATATCTTTAGCTTAAATGCAAAGGTGAATTGATCAACATGGTAATAATTATTGTTTATATAAATTCGGAAATGATTATATATTTCTTTGAGATATTAATATCTTTGGCCAGTAGTGCAAAGATAATCTGTTGTTGAATATCTTTGTCCCGTAGTGCAAAGATGAACTGTTGTTGAATATCTTTGGCCCGTAGTGCAAAGATGAACTGTTGTTGAATAACTTTGGCCTGTAGTGCAAAGATGAACTGTTAATGAATATCTTTGGCCCGTAGTGTAAAGATGAATTTATTAGTATGATTATGAACAGGAACTGTGATTTGGTATAATCATGATCTTTGATGTTTCAGGTAAAGACATGTGATGAAAATTATCTTCGTCCTAGATGCGAAGAGGAATTTAGAATCACAATTATGATTATGAGTTATTCATATGATTGTGGACCAGAACTGTTGATTGATGTTACAGGGATAAAATATTGTTGGTGGATTTTTAACATAGAGAAGATAATAGACTTTATGGTCTATTTGACTCTTCTAATGGATTGCTCGTTCCGCTACACCTATGGTTAAAATTTTTTATCATCTACCATATGTTCTAAGTCTCTGATTTATTACTGTTGAAGGCTATTGATAATTTATTTATCTTTAGTCATGATATTCTTTACTAAGCTAGTTGAGCTCACCCTTTTGCTTCACAATTCCTTTCAGGTAATAAGAGTGCAGCTAGGTCGAGTGGGGGTAACAAGGGAATAGAACGGTGGTATCTAGCTGTGGAGTTCTCCCTAAACAATACAGAAAAGTGTGTTGTATTTTATACATCATTTAGTAGTTATATTTGGTGAATCAAATAGGGTGAGGCGAACCCAACGTTGGAAGGGTGTTTTGCCACTATCATATAAGATGTCTAATGACATACAATTTTATGTCATCATAAGACAGGGTTGTGCACATCCACTTACTGAGTATATCTACGAGCACTACCTATATAATCTTTGTGTTTGGTTGAAGTATAACTCTCAATTAGAGAGAGTGGAGATAAAGATATGTCAAGAGAAGACTCACCATTGGAAAGAATATGATAATAATCTTCTCGTTTTTCTTTTGGGTCTATTGGGTCAACCAAGGATAATTCTGTGGACATATGATATCTATCATAACCTAGACGCATGGGCTCCCATGTACGAAGGTTTCCTTGAGTACTTTCCAAATATTCTAATTTCTAAAATAATTTTTGACTATACATTTATGTAAGGTGCCATTGTGACGTGCTATCCAAGGTTAGGATGAGAATCACAGTTGGTATATATTTGTATCAAAACTCACAGCATATGTGTTGTTGTATTTTGCACGACAATTGTTGTAATAAAGTTGTAGTTATTTTCTGTACCATGTATTTGGCGACTCAGAATAGGTTGGGTGTGGAATGGACCTATTTTGGAGTTGTCACAGTTGGTATCAGAGCTTAGGGATATGATCTCTGGCGGAGATCAAGGAATAGAACTAGGAGGGGAGAGGTGAGTAAATCCTTCGCTAGTGTGTCCTACCTAAGCTTATTTGTTGGTCGGTCATAATATACGTATATTGTGTGATACGTTAATTTGTTTAATTAACCCTTGTTTTATTGCAGTATTTGAGAATGGCAGCTGAAAATATTAACAATGGAGTGAATGAGACCGTGAGAATACCTATAATCACCAACCATGATAATGTGATGTCAGGCGAAGAAGGAATTAGAGATATTCTTGTGGTGAGGGAAGAATTAATAGTTGCACCCGAGCTAGTCGTAGAGGTAGCAGCTAAGAGTGAGGAAAAAGAAGAACCTGAGGAGAATTTATTAGAAGAATTTTATGATCGAAATGTAGAATTGCAAAATCGTATTCATGAGTTAGAAGAACAGGTTGAAGAATGGCAGGCGGTCATGGAGCAAAAGGATGCAACAATTCAAGCTTGTGTTACCCGATATGTGATGCTTGAACAGAAGCATTCTTTGGCAGAGTATAAGATGATAAAGCTAGAATCTGAGCTTAAAAAAGAAACAACTGAACGAGTGAGAGTGAGTGATGCATTGGTAAAAGCCGCACGACGTATTGATATTGTGGAAAGAGATGTCCGGTCTAAGAAGGCTAAAATAGATGATATCTATTTCTCTTTTTAGACAGCAATTGGGAGAACCCACCATCGAGTTTTGAATTACCCTGTATAGAGCGGTTAACCTTAATTCGATATGGATCGAAGATTGATGATTCAGATCATGAATCAGGTGTACGACGAAGCAGTTGAGGGTGAAATATGCCCTATAGAAAAGTATATTCCAACGGTAGTGATGACACCAAATGCCGCCCCAGACAAGTCAAAGCCGGGTAGTTCAAGGGAGAGCGGTTGTCATGACTTCCCAAAAAGTGTGGAACCCAAATGAAGTTATCACGGGAGATGAGCAATGGAGAAATCATGATAACCGGGGAGATATAATCTGAAATAAAAGTAAGGTATTCTCAACTCTTCGAAATACTAGGTACGTAAATTTCGGGGACGAAATTTCATAAGGAGGGGAGGTTGTAAAACTCCAACTTTTTAATGAATAAAATCGAATTTCCTCTATTTATTATTGTCAATAATAAGGTGTTAATTTGATATAATACTTTGGTTACGGGTGAAATGTGCAAAATTTTCAAAATAAGCAAGTGGTTATAAAATATTCATTATTGTCGGGGAATATTTGTTGGTCGCGGAATATTCTTTCTGTAGGGGAATATTCGTACGACGGCGCCACCATTTGTGGGCCCCATAATGAAAAATAGTCGGATGAAAAAATTGACAAATTTAAATTTTTATAAATAGCGGTGTAATCGTTACCGTTAATACTGTTAGAATACGTGGTGGGTAAAGTAAAGTCATATGCGTTGTTGCACAGTAGCACATAGTATTGCACACTATTTTTGAATTATTGATTCTTACGTAAGAAGGCACTACTCAATAATTGTTATAGTAATTACTGTTCAATATTTTATTTTATTGATTCAATAATTGGTACGTTGATATTTTATATTATTGTTGTTCAATAATTGTCACTGCACAATATCTCCATTACCAAATCAATAATTCATATTATTTGAATAATATTATTAGATAGCATTATTGATAATGTCTAAGGAAGTTCTGTCTAAGGAGATGTTTGGTCACCTAATTGCGCGCCAGTAAGGAGAAATCCTTATTGAAAAGCCCCCTCTTTCCTGTGAACGACCCAGTTGTCATAATTATGATTCTGTAATATTATTTGTGAATACTTAATTATTGATTTATATGATAAGAAAATATTTATTTGATGTAGATATAAATGATGGATTTATTTATGTGGTTATAAATGAAAGAATTAATGTTGAGGTGTTTTATCAGTATTTTGTCAGATTGGAGGTATTAAAAGATCAAATCGGTATTCTTAAAGCCCTATTGCGTGAGTTATAATTTTAATCCGACCGTTGGACCGTTACAGGGATAAAACATTGTTGGTGGATTTTTAACATGGAGAAGATAATAGACTTTATGGTCTATTTGACTCTTCTAATGGATTGCTCATTCTGCTGCAACTATGGTTGAAAGTTTTTATCATCTATCATATGTTCTAAATCTCTGATTTATTACTGTTGAAGGCTATTGATAATTTATTTATCTTTAGTCATGATATTCTTTACTGGGCTAGTTGAGCTCACCCTTTTGCTTCACAATTCTTTTCAGGTAATAAGAGTATAGCTGGGTCTAGCGGGGGTAACAAGGGAATAGAACGGTGGTCTCTAGCTGTGGAGTTCTCCCTAAACAGTATAGAAAAGTGTGTGGTATTTTATATATCATTTAGTAGTTATATTTAGTGAATCAAACAGGGTGAGGCGAACCTAACGTTGGAAGGGTGTTTTGCCACTATCATACAAGATGTCTAATGACATACAACCTTATATCATCATAAGACAGGGTTGTGCACATCCACTTGCTGAGTATATCTACAAGCAGTACCCATATAATCTTGGTATTTGGTTGAAGTATAACTCTCAATTAGAGACAGTGGAGATAATGATATGTCAAGAGAAGACTCACCATTGGAAAGAATATGATTGTAATCTTCTCATTTTTCTTTGGGGTCTATTGGGTCAACCAAGGATAATTCTGTGGACATATGATATCTATCATAACCTAGACGCATGGGCTCCCATGTACGAAGGTTTCCTTGAGTACTTCCCAAAGATTCTAATTTCTAAAACAGTTTTTGACTATACCTTTATGTAAGGTGCCATTGTGACGTGCTATCCAAGGTTGGGATGAGAATCACAGTTGGTATATATTTGTATAAAAACTCACAGCATATGTGTTGTTGTATTTTGCACGACAATTATTGTAATAAAGTTGTAGTTATTTTTTGTACCATGTATTTGGCGACTCAGATTAGGTTGGGTGAAATGGACCTATTTTGGGGTTGTCACACCTATATTCTGACCGACCAATTAAATAACAATTAAGCTTAGTTAGGTCATACTAGCGAAGGATTTATCCGTCTCTCCCCTCCTAGTTCTAGCCTCAAATCTCAGCCAGGGATCATATCCCTAAGCTTTGATACCAACTATGACACCTCCAAAATAGATATACATCACCCATTCTGAGTTACAAAATACATGGTTCAGAACTTAAATACAAACTTCATTATACAATACGACAAAACGTAGCTGAGAGTTTTAACACGGATATTGTCTCGTGGACAATATTCAAACTCAAATAAAGTCCTCATTACAATTATTATCATACTATTTTCTAGAATAGTGATGACTACTATAGTCACCATCTCGGATCATCACTCCATTCCCGGATTAGTCTTTGTTACGTTCTCATTTCCTGAAGAGAACAATGAAAGTAAAAAGGTGAGCTCAACTAGCCCAGTAAAAAATATTATGACTAAGATAATGCAGAATAAATTATCGTTAGCCTTCAACGATGTTAAACTGATAGAATACATAAAACAACAAGTTTAACTGCAATAGAACAAGTAATCAATTAGAAAAGTCAAGTAGATTGCAAGACCCCAAATTTTTTGAAATAAAAGTATTCAATTTTTTCTATTTAGTAAATAGTTAAATTGATAAAAGTTTAAAGTTATGGGTGAAACGTTCAAATTTTATAAAATAAGCAAGTGGTTATAAAATACTCATTGTTGTCGGGGAATATTCGTTTGGTCGTGTAATATTCTTGTTTGTCGAAGAATATTCGTACGACGGCGCAGCCATTTATGGGCCCCATAACAGAATAACTGTCGGATAAAAAAAACAACAAGTTTGAGTTTTATAAATAACGGCGTAATTGTTACCATTAACATTGTTAGATTACTCGGTGGTTAAAATACAGTAATACGCGTGGTTGCATAGTAGCACACTGTATTGCACAGTATTTTTAAATTATTAATTCTTACGTAAGAAGGCACTACTCAATAATTGTTACAGTAATTACTGTTCAATATGTTATTTTATTGATTCAATAATTGCTACGTTGATATTTTATATTATTGTTGTTTCAATAATTGTCACTGCACAGTATTTCCCATTATCAAATCAATAATTCATATTATTTGAATAATATTATTAGATAGCATTATTGGCAATGTCTAGAAAGTTCTGTCAAGGAGAGGTTTGGTCACCTAATTGCGCGTCAGTAAGGAGAAATCCTTATCGGAAAGCCCCCTCTTTCCTGGGAACGACCTGGTTGCCATAATTGTGATTCTTTAATATTATTTATGAATAATTAATTATTAATTTATATGATAAGGAAATATATATAAATGAAGGATGGGAAAATATTTATTTTATGTGATTATAAATGAAGGAATTAATGCTAGGATGTTTTATTAGTATTTTGTCGAAATGAAGAATGAAATTTGAAAATTTTTAGAAAAATAGTTTATTACTTGATTTTGTAAAATCTATAACTCTTTGTGTATAATGAGTTAGGAGATGAGCCGTATATCAAAAGAAAGCCCTGGAAGTAAGCTAAATGTAGAAATTTGAATCACCAAAAAATTCTTTATGGATATTTCGTGGTGACTGTTTGAATGAAACTAGTCCAAAGAACTCATAGTCAGAAAAATCAGTGTTCCTAAGCTATATTGCGTGAGTTATAAATTTTAATCCGATCGTTGGATCGTTGTGATTTTTGGATATGTTATACATATATAAGTTGAGTATATGTCTACAAATTTTGAACCATTAAAGATTAACGTATGATTTGTTATGAATTTTAAGAGGTGACTGATTCAGAAATTGTTTATTTTGGTGGAGATTTCTAGAATGTGGGACCCACTTTTGGTTGTTGTGGATGGTGGCTGATTTCTGGTGGGTCCCACTTGTGGTGTTTAATATTTAGGCCAAGGAAGCATGCGTAGGAAAAAAAATAAATATTATTTTATTATTTAGTCTCCTTTGGCGTTCTAACATTTTCCTATAAATAGGGTGCTTAGTTAGGATTGAAAATCATACCAGAATTCATAAGTTTTCTCTCTATATTATCGAGCGTATTTTTGTGAGTATTTTTGATATTTTGAGAGTTGCTATTCAGTGCAAATTTTCTTTCGGCATTACATCTGATATTCCAGTCAGAAATACTGCTCTTTTGAGGTAAGGGATTGTAAGGGTTATTATGTTTTTTTCTAGTTTCATAATTTTTTCGACCCTCAAAAATTTTGGAAAAAATTTAAAATGATAATTTGATGAGTTTTCTAGATTGTGTCCAAAAATGTTGATTTTTGGATGTATAAATTAGGAGTTATGAATTTTATAGAAAAAAACTATTTTAAAAGTAAACCCTTATAACTCCTTGTGGTTAACTCCAAAATTGGTGAAATTTTTATTGGGAGTACATCTATATATTATAGCAGTATACTCTATAAATTTTGAAATTTTTGGACAAAAGTTCAATTTATGATAAATGTCTAAATATTCGGCAGTTTTGGCCATATGAAAAATAGTAAATATATTTTAAAAATTTCGAATAAAAATATGTTCAATATGGGACTATATTCTGCTAAATCTCAGAAAAGAAAATTTGTTTGTACTGATTTGGTATTTTTCATGAAAATGGACTAGTTATAAGTAAATGAATTAAATATGTTATGTCAAGTAACAAAATTGGAAAATAGGATTTTATGACTTGAGAATTCTATATAAGGTATATGCAGATTTTTGATAAAGGTTATGGTTATCGGTGATGAAATTTTATGAGTTTGACATTTTAGGATGATTAAATGTATTAATTAGTAAAGTGTAAACTATTAAAATAAATTATTTATAAGTTTAAAAAATGATTAAAATATTGTGGTAATATTAATAATATTATATTATGAGATTATTAAGTGATTTATAACATTTGGATTAAGGTGTTATGAAATCATGGATTTATGAATCTTACTATTGAAATTAAATTCATATTTCGATCATATTATTTTTATTATCATATATAACATTTTTATAACACTGGTGATGGAATTTTTCTTGCACTTGAGTGTAAAGATGGGTAGATTATTGGTATGATCGTGACTACGGGTTCTCTTTGGCTAGTAGTCCAAAGATGAATTGCTGATTAATATCTTTGGCCTGTAGTGCAAAGATGATCTGTTGTTGAATATCTTTGGCCCGTAGTGCAAATATGACCTGTTGTTGAATATCATTGGCCCGTAGTGCAAAGATGACCTGTTGTTGAATATCTTTGGCTTGTAGTGCAAAGATGAACTGTTAATGAATATCTTTAGCCCGTAGTGCAAAGATAAATTTATTAGTATGATTATGAACAGGAACTGTGATTTGGTATAAACATGATCTTTGATGTTTTAGGTAAAGACAGATGATGAAAATTATCTTCGTCCAGGATGAGAAAAAAAATTTGGAACCACAAATATGATTATGAGTTATTCATATGATTGTGGACAGGAACTGTTGATTGATGTTACAGGGATAAAATATTGTTGGTGGACTTTTAACATAGAAAAGATAATAGACATTATGGTCTATTTGACTCTTCTAATGGATTGCTCGTTCCGCTGCAACTATGGTTAAAAAGTCTTATCACCTACCATATGTTCTAAATCTCTGATTTATAACTGATGAAGGCTATTGATAAATTATTTATCTTAGTCATGATATTCTTTACTAGGTTAGTTGTGCTCACCTTTTTGCTTCACAATTCCTTTCAGGCAACAAGAGTATAGCTGGGTCGAGCGGGGGTAACAAGGGAATAGAACGGTGGTCTATAGCTGTTGAGGTTCTCCCTAAACATTATGGAAATAATTTTATTGAGAACTTTAGAACATTGTGTTGTATTTTATACATCATTTAGTAGTTATATTTGGTGAATCAAATAGGGGAAGGCGAACCCACGTTGGAAGGATGTTTTGCCACTATATGTCTAATGACATACAACCTCGTGTTATCATAAGACAGGGTTGTGTACATCCACTTGCTGAGTATATCTACGAGCACTACTTATATGATCTTGGAGTTTGGTTGAAATATACTTTTCAATTACAGACAGTGGATATAGTTATATGTCAAGAGAAGACTCACCATTAGAAAGAACATGATAGCAATCTTCTCGTTTTTCTTTGGGGTCTATTGGGTCAACCAAGGATAATTCTCCAGTCATATGATATCTATCATAACCTAGACGCATGGCCTCCCATGTACTAAGGTTTTCTTGAGTACTTCCCAAAAATTTTAATTTCTAAAACAGTTATTGACTGTATCTTTATGTAAGGTGTCATTGTGACATGTTATCCAAGGTTGGGATGAGAGTCACAGTTGGTATATATTTGTATCAAAACTCACAACATATGTGTTGTTGTATTTTACACGACAATTGTAGTAATAAAGTTGTAGTTATTTTTATACCATATATTTGGTGACTCGGAATGGGTTGGATGGATTGGGCCTATTTTGGGGGCGTCAAAGTTGGTATTAGAGCTTAGGGATATGATCTCTGGCGGAGATCTGGGATTAGAACTAGGAAGAGAGAGGTGAGTAACAAAATTGAAAAATAGGATTTTATGGCTTGGGAATTCTATATAAGGTATATGCAGATTTTTGATGAGGGTTATGATTATTGGTGATGAAATTTTATGAGTTTGGCATTTTAGGATGATTAAATGCATTAATTAGTAAAGTGTAAACAATTAAAATAAATTGTTTACAAGTTTAAGAAATGATTAAAATATTGCGGTAATATTAATAATATTAGATTATGAGATTATTAAATAATTTATAACATTTGGATTAAGGTGTTATGAAATCATGGATTTATGAATCTTACTATTGAAATTAAATCCATATTTTGATCATATTATTTTTATTATTATATATAACATTTTTATAACCCTGGTGATGGAATTTCTCTTTCACTTGAGTGTAAAGATGGGTAGATTATTGGTATGATCGTGACTACGGGTTCTCTTTGGAAAGTAGTGCAAAGATGATCTGTTGATGATTATCTTTGGCCTGTAGTACAAAGATGACCTGTTGTTGAATATCTTTGGCTCGTAGTGCAAAGATGACCCGTTGTTGAATATCTTTGGCCTGTAGTACAAAGATGAACTGTTGATGAATATCTTTGGCCCGTAGTGCAAAGATGAACTGTTAATGAATATATTTGGCCTGTAGTGCAAAGATGAATTTATTAGTATGATTATGAACTGAAATTGTGATTTGGTATAACCATGATCTTTGATGTTTCAAGTAAAGACAGGTGATGAAAATTATCTTCGTCCTAGATGAGAAAAGAAATTTGGAATCACAAATATGATTATGAGCTATTCATATGATTGTGGACAGGAACTATTGATTAAAGTTACAGGGATAAAACATTGTTGGTGGACTTTTAACATAGAGAAGATAATAGACATTATGGTCTATTTAACTCTTCTAATGGATTGCTCGTTCCGCTGCAACTATGGTTGAAAAGTTTTATCACCTACCATGTGTTCTAAATCTCTGATTCATTACTGATGAAGGCTATTGATAAATTATTTATCTTAGTCATGATATTCTTTACTGGGCTAGTTTTGCTCACCCTTTTGCTTCATAATTCCTTTCAGGTAAAAAGAGTGTAGCTGGGTCGAGCGGGGGTAACAAGGGAATAGAACGGTGGCCTATAGTTGTTGAGGTTCTCTCTAAACAGTATGAAAATAATTTTATTGAGAACTTTAGAACAATGTGTTATATTTTATACATTATTTAGTAGTTATATTTGGTGAATCTAATAGGGGAAGGCGAACCCAACGTTGGAACGGTGTTTTGCCACTATCATATAAGATGTCTAATGAAATACAACCTCGTGTTATCATAAGACAGGGTTATGCACATCCACTTGATGAGTATATTTACGAGCACTACCTATATGATCTTGGAGTTTGGTTAAAATATAATTTTCAATTATAGACAGTGGAGATAGTTATATGTCAAGAGAAGTCTCGCCATTGGAAAGAACATGATAGCAATCTTCAGTTATATGATATCTATCATAACCTAGACGTATGGCCTCCCATGTACGAAGGTTTTCTTGAGCACTTCCCAAAAATTTTAATTTCTAAAACAGTTATTGATTGAACCTTTATGTAAGGTGCCATTGTGACGTGCTATCCAAGGTTGGGATGAGAGTCACATTTGGTAGATATTTGTATCAAAACTCACAAAATAAGTGTTGTTGTATTTTGCACGACAATCGTAGTAATAAAGTTGTAGTTATTTTTTGTACCATATATTTGGCGACTCAGAATAGGTTGAATGGATTGGACCTATTTTGGGGGCGTCACACAAGTAACTTAACATCAGATTTTAGAGAGGCAAGTAGGTGAAAAAGACAAAAAAACATAAGTTGCTTATGTTTATAAATAGCAACACATCCTCTGGCCAAACCTACGAATTCTCTAAGCCTATACACTCTTATAAACATACCAAATCAAGCCTGGGTGATAACAACATCAAATTCAGTAGCCAGAAATCAAAATCAAGTAAGAAAGGTGCAAACCCTAATTCATAGCTAGATCTTTTATGCTTTATTCAAATTATTGTTTAGATGTTTAGATTTGTGTAATAACATGATAGAAAGTATGTTAGGTTGATAGAACATGTTTTCATAACATCTAGATGCCTCAAATTAGTGTTTTAAGTAATCTGGAAATTTTGGAAAAATAAGCCTGATAGTCGAATGTTAGAGCTTGTAGATTCGTGTATGTTAATAGTTAGGTCTGTTAATTGTATGTTATTTGTAGCATGACATGAGGTCTTTAATATGGAAAAGAAAACATGTTCATTAGAATCATATATTTCAAGATATAGGTGGTCAAAGGTGGTTGACCGATCATGAAGTTCAGTTTTCTGGGTTACCCAGAAAACTCAAGAATAAAACGAGCCGGCTACTTTGACCAACCTTTTAATCACTTTCTGTTTGTTGTTTTAATAACATTTTGTAATAAATTAATACCTTGATATACATACTACATATCTATGTCCTTAAATTGCTTAAACAGTTCATAAGATTATTGGAATTAATGGTCAAAAGTCGTTAACCGAGCTTGACCAAGTTTTCTAGGTTACCCCTAGAAAACTGATGAACATGAAGAACAGCCTTTGGCTGTACTTTGTGTGACACCCCCAAATCCAGTTACTCCATTCCCACAGGATTTGGTGTTCACTATCCAAAATAATTACATCTAACTACCCATCATAAAGGATAAAGACATAATTTAAATAACTTGAACAATAATCATCCCCATTAAAGGGTTACATCATCATCTCAAAATAATCCTAGGTAATCTAACCTTAAATTATTACATCAGTTTGTGGAATACATTATAAAATAAAATAAGTCTTATAACTTCATGAATTAAAATAAACTTTAACTAATTCTTCAATACTTGGACATCTTGCCATTTCCCTTGCTAGTAGACGGCTCATCACCTCTTTCAAATTTAGCTGTATTTTTTAATTGCAAGAGTGAGCAAACAATTGCTCACTGACATAAAGAATAGTAATAATAATCATATGAGAATGAACAACGAATACTATACAATAATGAACTTGCTCTACGAATAGAAACAAAAACAAGTTCGAACTTTAATTATCTGAGGGTCTTAAGACCACGAACTATGTCTTTGGTATTTAGGTATTATTACCTTAACCTTAACAATCATTAGACTGTACAGACTCTTCTTAACGTACTTAGGGGGATCAGCCCTTTGTACCATGTATTGTGCACAAACATCTAAACGTTACACGTACAAAATCCCCTATGTTAGGGTTGTTCGTCTCAGTTTGAATTTATAATTTCCGCACTAAAGAAAGTTTAGTTTGAAACTAGCTTATCAGTGTTTCTAGAATTTTAGAACACTTATTAAATTTCCATCAATAAAGGTTTAATACAAGAATGTATAACTGAACAAGGCTATCAAAGTCAAAGATCGGATATTAACAATATATAACTGAATAAACATGATACACATGCAAAGTACTATGTTCAAAAGAGTTAGAATAATCTCATTTGAATCGACATATTAGAACAATGTATGCTTTGTATAATAATTAGAAAAGTGAAACTTGCTCGATGTAACGAATTCGATTACAAGAGCTTAATCAATCGTATATAAGAATCGAATCAATTATATTGCTTAATAGAATTTAGGAACTTGCATTCATTAATAAAAGAATGAAGTTAGAAAGCTTGCTCAATGTAAGAGTTAAAGTTTAGAAACTTGCACAATTATGAAAGTAGAGTTAGAGAACTTGCACAATTATGCACAATTATGAAAGTAGAGTTAGAGAACTTGCCTTGTTTGTAAGCTACACAAGTGTAAAATAATCTCCAATTACCCTACATACATCATTACAATCGCAACAACAATTAGTTGTATGAATATTAACACTATGGGTATTAAACCATCATTTAGGTCATAACCCTATCCTAGCACCTAACCACGTTGGTTAACACCTTAACGATTCTGAAATCACACTATAAACCTTATCATTTACATTTAACTTTTGAAAACATCACATTTGGTTCATTACATAACTTATTCAAGTAATCACTTAAATTCTTTTGCATTGTATATAACAACGCATGACAATCTGTTATTGTAGTTTATACTGTGCCTTAACATTATTAACATGCATGCTAAACTAATATAAGTCCATTACACATGACCTACAATTAAGCAGACTTCACTGTCTGTGACTGGCTACTAGCGCGGTCGCGCCAATAATACACTGTGTAACTGCGCGCCCGCGCCCAAATGTTGCGCGCCCGCACGACAACCACGCGCCAGACCGCACACCCGCGCGATGCCTCAGTTCCAGTTTTTGCAGAAGCTCGAAATCAAACTCTACTTTGGCCAAAAATTCTAATTCAACAGAAAATCTCCTAACTTCAACATCTAACACTTTGCCATATTATAGTTATACATGTTAAACACCATTCTTTATACAAAAACATTACATAAACATCATTTTGAAGAATCAAAACTATATTTTTCCCAAATTTTCTTATTTTTATACTTTTAACGAATTTGATTGCCACAAATTCGTTTCTTAATCACTTTACACGATTCGAACTACGCCGCTTTCGTTTCTTATCATATTATCACAATCCAACTTCAATTCGCAGATTATAACACATAT
The DNA here is from genome assembly GCA_016801055.1 of Panax notoginseng. Lineage (NCBI taxonomy): Eukaryota > Viridiplantae > Streptophyta > Magnoliopsida > Apiales > Araliaceae > Panax > Panax notoginseng. Next base: position 77,652,842 of record CM029021.1, read on the forward strand.
AAGGCACACATTTTGGTACTTTCTAAAGCCACATCATATAAACATATCACTATTATATGAACTATTTTTACTACAACCAATTTCATGCTTTTAATCATCAAATAACACTTACATATGCTATATAATAGATTATAAATCATATATACATATATGTGTATCAATCTAACACCATTATCCATAGAAATTTAAAGAAAACAAAAGTTAAAAATTAGAATTGGTTATCCCTTATTCTTTGATTGTTGGCTAGCAAAAGATGATAGAAATCCTTCTCAACCCTTCTTCTCCAACTCTCTATATTACTGAGTTTTTTTTTCTCTTCTTCTAAGCTCTCCAAACTCTCTGTACTACTATATTATCTAGACTTAGGGATATAAGAAGCGTAAAACATAAACTGACTCCCACTAACCCACGTTCTCTTTCAGTAATAAAATAAAAGGTTTGCGTCAGTTGAATAAGCCAAAGGCCACAAGGCCACAAGGCCTTGTTTGGCTACCACCTAATTCCCATACCAGATTATTTTTATATTATTTTATTACATAGTTTCATGTCACACCATTAGTTAATTTAACTAACTCATACTTACAATTATAATAATTATAATTCCCATTGTAATATACTTAATAAATCTTAACTTATCTAATTTAATTAATAAATTAGATTAAAACAACATTTTATTTAATTTAATTATTTTCTTAAATATTAAGCAATTGATTTAATTTAATTATTTTCTTAAATTAAATCCTTCAGATAAAATTAATATTATTCAATTTAATTAACATTAATCAATTTAGTTGCTAAATTAAATCACTACAATTCATCAATTATTTATTTCCCTCAATAAATAAATTATTTAAAATATTTATTTAATTCAATAAATATTTAAATTCAAATTCAAATTTCTCGATCGTTACATCCTTCCCTCCTTAAAAGGATTCTGTCCCCATAATCACAACTTGAAAAATTTATTTGTTACACTTTTCCCTCCTTAACAAGATTCTATCCCCATAATCTCTATACAAAATCAAGCAAACAACTGAGGATAATTCTTCATCATAACGCTTTAAAGTTCCCATGTAGCTTCCTTAGCATTGTGGTTCCTCCAGATTATTTTAACAGAAGGTATCACCATATTCCTCAGTACTTGCTCTTTTCTGTCAACAATTTGAATAGGGACTTCTTCATATGTTAAGTCTTTCTCAAACTGTAAGGGCTCATATTCTATAACATGCTTATAATCAGGTTTATATGGTCTTAATACTGATATATGAAAAATATTATGAATATGCTCCAACTCCGGAGGTAAAGCTAACTTGTACGGCACTTCGCCAACTCGTCGAAGCACTTCAAAAGGTCCTATAAATCTAGGGCTTAATTTTCCTTTCTTGTCAAACTGAATTTTTCCCTTCCAGGGAGATACTTTTAAGAAAACATAACTACCGAGATCAAATTCTCTATTTTGTCGATGATGATCGTCATATTTCTTCTGTCTATCTTGTGCAGCTATCAATCTTGCTCGAATCACTTTGATGATCTCGATATTTTGTTGTACCAACTCTGGACCCAATAGCTGACGTTTACCAACCTCGTCCCAACATAACGAAGTTCTGCATTTTCTGTCGTATAACGCTTCGTAAGGCGGCATCCCAATACTCGCGTGATAACTATTATTATAGGAAAATTCTACCAACGATAAATGATCATCCCAATTTCCTTTAAAATCCATGATACATGCTCTGAGCATATCTTCTAGTGTTTGGATGGTTCTCTCACTTTGTCCATCGTTTTGAGGATGGTACGCTGTGCTCATTCTCAACTGTATTCCCAAATATTCTTGTAATCGTCTCCAGAAATTGGATGTGAAACGTGGATCTCTGTTTGATATAATGGACACAGGTACATCGTGTCTTGACATAATTTCCTTCATGTACAGTTTTACTTACCGATCAAGTGTAAATCGAAGCTTGATTGGTAAAAAGTGTGCCGACTTCGTCAATCGATCGACAATCACCAAATGGCATTGTAGCCTTGCTGAGTCGTTGGAAGGCCTACCACAAAATCCATTGTGATATGCTCCCATTTCCATTCTGGTATCTCCAACGGTTGTAACAATCCGCTTGGCCTTTGATGTTCAGCTTTAACCTTCTGACACGTTAAACATTTCGCCACACACTCAGCCACATCCTTCTTCATATTTAGCCACCAAAAATGATGTCTAAGATCATGGTACATTTTCGTACTTCCATGGTGAATCGAATATCTTGAGTTGTGAGATTCACTCAGAATTTTCCCTTTAACCTCCGATACTGGCGAAACCCAAATTCTCCCTTTGAATCGAAGTAACCCTTCCAAATCGATTTTGAATTTGCTTTCCTCCCCTTCAGATATCTTCTATTTTATCTTTTTGCAGTCTTCATCCTGAAGTTGTGCATTTTTCACCTTATCTACCAATGTTGAATTGTTTCCCATCTGGAACAACTTTTCATCGGATTCTGTTGGATATCTAATTTCTAACTCCATCTTAGCCATTTCCGACACTAGCTTCTCCTGAGCAGTCAACAACATTAACTTTTCTCGTCCCTTCCTACTTAAAGCATCAGCAACAACATTCGCCTTTCCGGGATGGTAGAAAATCTCACAATCATAGTCTTTGATCAGCTCTAACCATCTTCTTTGTCACATGTTCAAATCTTTTTGTGTAAAGATATACTTCAAACTTTTATGGTCAGTATATATCTCACGTCTCTCCCCATAAAGATAATGTCTCCAAATCTTCAGGGCAAACACCACCGCCGCCAACTCTAAGTCATAAGTCGGATACCCTTTCTCATAATCTTTAAATTGTCGTGATGCATACGCAATAACTCTGTCGTTCTGCATAAGCACACAGCCTAGTCCTTTATGCGATGTGTCACTATACACCACAAAATTTCTTATATCATTAGGCAATGGCAACACAGGTGATGAGCTCAACCTCTTCTTCAATTCGTGAAAACTTTCCTCACACTTCTCCGTCCAAACAAACTTAACTGTCTTCCTGGTTAAATTCGTCAACGGGGCCGCGATCTTAGAAAAATCTTGAATAAGATCAATTTCTGAAATATGTCAGTGTACCGACGGCTTTATCGGGAAATTATCGAGTCTAAGACTCTGTCCTATAACTTAGTATCAGTCATATTATTTTTAAATGACTTAATATAATTTTAAAACATTTATTATAATTTATCATGAATTTTCAAACATCGAAATTATTATTAAATAATTTAAATATTAATCAATTCTATTATCATTAATATTTAATTAATATTAAACTATTAATAAAATTATTTCCAAAATATTAAAGTTATTTATAATAACTTAGAATATTTTTAAAGTATTACTATTACCCTTAAATAATTTTTAAAACATTTAAAATCATTCTTAAATAATTACCATTAATATTAAAGTATTAATGCTTTATTTATCCAAATATTAAAAGTCATTAAGTATAACTTAAAATATTTTTAATTCATTTATATCCTTTTTAAATGATTTTTAAATTAATAAAATTATTTTTAAACTATTTATTTAATATAATTATTAAATAAATTTAATATCATTTAGTATTAAAATAATATCATTAATATTAAATTATTAATGAGATTATTATTTAAATATTAAAAGTTATATTTTATAACTTAAAATATCTTTAAACATTTTATTTACATTTAAAATTATTTTTATAATATTAAGATCATTTTTAAACTAATTTATTTAATATAATTATTAAATAACCTTAATATCATTAATAATAATTAATTAATGAAATTTTGCCTTTTAATATTGAAAGTTATATTTTATAACTTAAAATATTTTTAAATACCTTATTATTTAAAATGATTTTTAATATAATAAAATCATTTTTAATTATTTTATTTAATTCATTTAGTAAATAACTTAATTATCATTAATATTAATTTATTAATGAATTTTATCACATAATATTAAACGTCATTAAAAATAACTTAAAATATTTTCTTATATCATAGTATAATTTTAAATAATTTTTCATGTATTAAAATTATTTTTAAATAATTTATTTAATATAATAAATAAATAAATTAAATACTTTTAATATTTCAAAAATATTAAATATTTAAGAAATATATTTAAAATAATTTAAAACTAATTTTTGAAATTTAAAATAATTTTTAATAATTTATTTTGTATTTTTTAGAATTAAAAACTAATTATTTAATAAAAATAATTAATTTTTATAAATAACTGTTGCTAAAGGGCCCTATAGCGACGAAACTGTCGCTATAGGTGTTTTTGAGGCGTTCTTCATGAAACCCAGAACATCAAGCACATTACCGAGTGACCAGGTTTGACCAGGTCTAATTTCGTGTGTGTTGTGTTTCTGGAGATGTTGTTTGTCAGATCATGTAGTACTAATACAAAACTACAATATCCAACAACAATCAAGTTCATACCACACATAACCAAAGAGATCTAACCCAACAATGTAGCTGTCAGAGGTTGTTCTTCATTTCTAGGTTACCCAGAAATGAAGAACAGTTCATGTAGCCTACTTTGGGCTTCCACAACTTGTGATCTAGGTGATGTTTTAGTTATTTAAGAGGTCCAGGTTGTAGAACACATGTAGTATTACAGATCTAACACCAAACATTATCATAATCATCAACAGATCAAGCATAACAAAGCCGGTCAAACCATGTCAGACGACATGGTCAAGCGTTTTCTTGGTTACCCCAAAAACAGCTTCCATGTTCGTTTGTCCTAGTTTGACCATTCACTATAATCATCCAGTTTTGTATTTAGGAGATTTTAAGGCATAAACATATAGTGTAAACTACATACTACAACTTAGATAACAAAACAACAACAAAACTCCAATACATTGACAGATCAAGACGGTTAAAAATGTTGTCAGGCCGGTTCTAGGATGTTTCTGGGTTACCTAGAAACACCCGGTCATGGTCGGTCAACGCATTTTGAACTTAAATATCTTGCAATATATCATCGATACGACCCTGATTCAAGTTTTAGATCCTAGACCACATAACATACTACAAGTATAAACCTTCAAAACACAAAAATCATAAATAGGCTGAGATTTACAGCCTCTGACATTTGATGTCAGACCACAAAATAAAATTTTTCCAGATTTTGTAAAATGCTAAATCCGAGCCTCTAGAAGTTATGGATCTAACATCTAGCAACCTAGATCACCAATAGACACTACTAACAATATATTCTAACACTCAAACATAACATCTAACAATAGAAAATTGGATAGATTTTTGAGTAGGGTTTATACATTCTATGATTAATTTCTGATTTCTAGCTTCTGATTTGGTTATGGAATTTTGTGGGGCTTTGTTTGTGATTGAGATTCCTTGAAATTTTCGTGGGTTTGGGTTGCGAGAGAAGGCTTGGGTGTTGTGCATAAAACTGGCTAGCAAATGATTTTCTCTCTCCTTCAATCTATTTATAAAACATAAATGCAATGAATCTAACATGCAAGGTGTCAAAGTGGATAAGCTTGGATGAATTTAAGGCATGTGCTATAATCTAGGGTGATGACTTGCAAGATATGGGAAGATTTGCAAGAAATCTTATTAAAATAAATCCAAAAAGGGTATTTTAGTAAACTAACAAAATAATTTAAGGGTATTTTTGTCCATGATGCTTGAATCTAGGTTAAAATCAATAGATCTTAAACCTTAAGGTTTCCCAAATAATTTCTAGGGTTTAAAAATTTAAGTTTAAAGTTCAATAAAATTTTAATTAGAACTTACTAATAAAAATTTAGGGTTTTTAAATAATTAGGGTTTTCTAAAAAATTTATTTAGGGTTTCTAGAACTTTAATTAGAGTTTACCTAATTAATCACTTAATAATGGTCATAATTCACGTACCACAATTTCCTACCAATCACAAACTCCGGTTTGAGTTTCAAGTTACGATCTAACACAGTAAAATTAGGGTTTTCAAATATTGTACCATTATTGACCAATCATTAACAGTACGTACATACAGTACATATTCATAGCACTGAAAAATCAAAATATAATTAATATTATATTATTATTCTCGTACCTTGACAATAATCCAAAATTAGGGTTTGGATTCCATATCTGATTTATTCTTCATATTTAACCTTAATAATTAAGGTAAAATAATTAACTTAATAACCTGTTCTAAAATTCATATAATAAAATAATTTTTATAATTATTCTAAAAATCACTCCATATATTATTTAAATAATATATGAATATATTTTCATAGAAAATAGTTAATAAAAATATTTTCACTATAAAATTAATTATTATAAAAATATACTTTATAAAAATCAATAATTCTAAAATAACTTTGTTTGTAAATATTTATGTAATAAATATATTTTTATTTACCACATAATTACATATACACATTATCTTGTACAAATCCTTATCCTTAAAATAAATAAAAAATTTATACGCAAAATTTCTTATTTATTTATATAGAAAATATCGGGTTGTTACATTCATCCTCCCTTCTAAAGATTCCGTCCCCGGAATCACCATTTTAAGAACCTATACATACAAGGTTACATAGCATATACAATCATTACAAGTAGATCTCTATCATAATTTGATCGAACTGATCTTTAACTATTCACATAAAGCTTGTCTTAAACGGAAATTTGATTTCTAAAAGAACTCAAATTCCTCCCTCAAAATTTCTTTAGAAATAATTTACTATATATATGAAAATCATGTATATAAGAAAATAAAAGTTATACGAATAATACCTGAAGTTCTAGTACCAGCTGCTGCCGTATCCTGGACTGTCATATTGTAGACCCTTGCCATTGATTTTGTTGGCTTGCTTGACGAAGTCGGTCCTGTGATTGCTAAAGTTCCGCTGCCAGTGCCCGGGTTCACACTACCTACCTCCACCCTCCTCTTCGTACAATCCATCACCCTGTGTTCTATCGATCCGCACAGAAAACATCCACTATTCATCCTAGGATTGGAGCAGTTGGGAGAGATATGGCCCTCCGGCCCGCACTTGTAGCACACGAACTTCCCCTTCAAACATTCTCCCGAGTGGTTCTTTCCACAAGTCTTACACGGCACAGTCTGTTTCTTCATACCTTCTTGCTTCACTTGAACACTTCCAAAACTGCTCACCTTCCTCTTGCTACTATCACCCCTATTCCCACTATTAATTCCTACCTTCCCAGCTCCTTCGGTCTTACCCTTATTCTTTCTCTCCTTATTATAAAGGCTCATGGCCTCACTTCCCTCCTCAGCTATAATCACTTTCACCATGAGTACTGTAAATGTAGGAATCTGCAAGACCGCCACTTTGTTATAGAGCTAGGGTTTCAATCCCAGCTCAAACCTTCTCGCTTTTCTAACCTCTGTATCCACTTGATGTGGGGAAAACCTAGCTAACTCATTAAATTTGGCGGCGTATTCAGACATCGTCATATTCTCTTGCTTCAACTCTAAAAATTTAACCTCCATCCTCGCCTGCATACTAGGTGAAAAATAATTTTTGAAAAATAAAGTTTAGAAGCTCTCCCATGTGACTACACCTTCTCCCGCCCTCGCCTGATTCGCCTCCCACCAAAAATTTGCCTCACCCTTCATCGTGTAGGTGGCAAAAGCGGTCTTTTATCCCTCAGCTACCCTAGCTATCACGAATGCCTTCTCAATCTCCTTAACCCAAGTTTGGGCTTCTATTGGGTCAGTTGTACCTTTGAATTCTGGTGGTCCTACAGCCTTAAAATCTTTGAAGTTAGCTAAGCGGTTGTCCGGCTGGTTCCCTGCAGCTGGTATTCCCTGTTGCATAGCCTGAGCTATCATGTTCGTGAAATTTTGCATCGGGTCTGCTTGTTGTTGTCCCTCAGCGTTGTTGACAGATTCTTTCGCCCTTTGATTTTGAGTTCGACGTCTTGGCAGCATTATCTGATTAAATAAAATCATAATTTTTACTTACATTCTAAACCTTATCATATAAGTTTAATATTTTAAACTTGTTTCATTACTCAAACATAGATTCATATTCATTTAACAAATATTTACATAACATAGTACATACTGTTTTTAATATCATTCATCCCTTTGTGACTACAAAAGTCGGAATTTACAGTCTTGACTTAATACAAAAGTTTTAAATATATCCTCATACATACTAATCACACTTATTACATTAAACACACCTATATCACCGAACCTATACTACCAATTCGTTACGCCTTTTTCCTTGGACAACTTTTCGCCTGATGACCTTCTACCCCACAGATAAAACATGCTCCTGGTTTGAAGTCAGGACAATACAGAGTGGTATATCCTTCATAACCGCAAAGGTAACATATTCTTTTCCCTTTCTTCTTATCGAGTTTTCCTAAGTCATGGTCTTTTATCTTTCTTTTCCCCTTCTTGATCGGAGCTGCACACGAAGAGTTACTTGTGGCTCCTATATGATCAATTTGGATTTTAAGCTTATCTTGTTCTTCCATTGTTTCTATTAACGCCTGACGCAGTTGACTATTTAACAGCTTTTCTATTTCCCACAGCCTTTCTAGAGAAGAAACCTTGTTCCTTAGATCCTGCACCTCCGTTGATGCTTGGTCAACTTCAACTTTAGTGTCTGAATCACTATCTGTTAGCTCCACCATCTCCGGATCTGGTATTACATTTTCTACGATAACCACATCGTCTGAGTTATTTTCATCGTGAGCCTCTATTTCAGCTATTGGCTTCGATATCAGCTCGGGTGTATGGGTTTGATCCTTCTTCATGCTATATGCATATAACAAGCCTTTTCCACCAGGCATCTACACATAAATTATCCGGATTAGCATATAGTATATACACACAACAAACAGTAGTTTTATATAAGTTATCTTTTATTTTGTTTGACGATAAATTTATTCAATTCATCTCTTTTTAAACTCTATATGAGTTATTTATATTTTCAACGTTTCCCTCTGTACTAAGGTTATAGCCTAAGGTCTAACCCACCTAAGGTTTTTAACCCTAAGCTCTGATACCATGATGTGACGCCCCCAAATCCGGGTACTTGAAACCCGAACTCGGTGCTTCACGATATCATTTCTATTAGCAAAATAATACTAAAAATCTTATTTGGTTAGCTTTCCTTTCCCTTTGTTTCTGCTTGAGCTTTCTGGTTCTTCACGCTTAGCTGAAAATATTTAAATTAAGAAAGGATGAGCATTTGAGTGCCCAACAAATAATAGCAATTATATATATAAGCTGATAGAATTTAAATATTCCCTTTATACTACCTGTAAGACACTAACTTATTAATAAATAAAATTAAATTTCCTCTATTTATTATTTTGAAATAGAAAGGGTTGATTTGATTAATGTGGTTAGTTATGGGTAAAATGCGCAAATATTTCAAATAAGCAAGTGGTTATAAAATATTCATTTTTGGTCGGTGAATATTCGTGTGGTCGTGAAATATTATTTCTGTCGGGGAATATTCGTAAGACGGCGCAGCTATTTGTGGGCCCCATAACGAAAAATGATTGGACGAAAAACGGTGGTTAAAATACAGTAATACGCGTGGTTGCACAGTAGCACACGGATTGCACAGTATTTTTGAATTATTGATTCTTACGAAGGAAGGCACTACTCAATAATTGTTACAGTAGTTACTGTTCAATATTTTATTTTATTGATTCAATAATTGCTGCGTTGATATTTTATATTATTGTTGTTCAATAATTGTTACTGCACAGTATTTCCTATTATCAGATCAATAATTCATATTATTTGAATAATATTATTAGGTAACATTATTGGCAATGTCTAAAAAGTTCTGTCTAAAGAGAGGTTTGGTCATCTAATTGCGCGCCAGTAAGGAGAAAATCCTTATTGGAAAGCCCCCTCTTTCCTGGGAACGGCCTAGTTGTCATAAATGTGATTCTATAATATTATTTGTGAATAATTAATTATTGATTCATATGATAAGAAAATATTTATTTTATGTGGATATAATTAAGGGATATATTTTTGTGGTTAAAAATGAAGGAGTTAATGTTGAGGTGTTTTATCTATATTTTTTTTCGGAACGGAGGTATTGAAAATCAAATTAGGATTTTTGAGATATTTTGCGAGGGTTATAATTTTTAATCCGACCGTTGGATCGTGGTAATATTTGGATATGTTATACATATATAAGTTGAGTATATGTCCACAAATTTTGAACCGTTAAAAATGAACGTATGATTTGTTATGAATTTTACGAGATGACTGGTTCAGAAATTGTTGAATTTTCGGAGTTAATCATTTTGGTGGAAAATTCTAGAATTGGTGGGCCCCACTCTTGGTTGGTGAAGAAATGTGCTGAGATTTTTATTCAAATGTGGTGGGTGAGAATAGTAGCAGGTAAAGCCATCAGGTTGCAGGTTAAGTCTGCCTCGGCGTGCTAATATTTTCCTATAAATAGAGGGCTAAGTTAGAATTGAAAATCACACCAGAATTCATAAGTTTTCTCCCTTTCTCTCTCTAGATTATTGAGTGTATTTTGTGAGTATTTAGATACTTTAAAAGTTGCTATTCAACACAAGTTTCATTCAGCCTCATATCTAATATTCAGTCAGAAGTACGATTATTTTGAGGAAAGGATAATATGTGATTTTAAGGGTTATTATGTTTTTCAGTTCGTACTTCTTTTGACCTTCAAAAAATTCTGAAAAAATTTGAAATGATATTTTGATGAGTTTTATTGATTGTGTCCAAAAATGGTGATTTTTGGATGTATAGATTAAGAGTTGTGAATTTTATGAGAAAAGACTATTTTTAAAGTAACCGCTTATAACTCCTTGTGGTTAACTCCAAAATTGGTAAAATTTTTATTGAGAGTACATGTATATGATAGAAGTATACTCTGTAAATTTTAGAATTTTTGGATAAAAGTACAATTTTTGATAAATATCTAAATATTTGGCTATTTTGGCCATATGAAAAAAAGTAAATGATTTTTAAAAAATTCTGAGAAAAATATATGTTCAATATGGGACTATATTCTACTAAATCTCATAAAAGAAAATTTGTTTGTACTGATTTGATATTTTTTATGAAAATAGACTAGTTATGAGTAAATGAATTAAATGTGTTATGTGAAGTAAGAAAATTAGAAAATATGATTTTATGGCTTGAGAATCCTATATGAGGTATATGCAGATTTTTGATGAGGGTTTTGGTTATTGGTGATGAAATCTTACGAGTTTAGAATTTTAGGATGATTAAATGTATTATTTGGTAAAGTGTAAATAATTAAAATAAATTGTTTATAAGTTTAAGAAATGTTATTTCAATATCATTATACCGAAATATTAGTATAGATTTTATTGTGGAATTTCTATCTTTTTGTGTCGAGTTTACTATTGATGAGTTACTATTCACGAGTTACTATTCATGAGTTACTATTCACGAGTTACTATTCACAGAAAAATTGGTTTCTTTTTCTGACCAAATTATAGTTGATTTATGAATATTACTCTTGAGATTAAAACTATATGTTGATCATATTATTTTATTATCATATATAACATTTTTATAACCCTAATGATGATATTTCTCTTTGACTTGAGTGTAAAGATGGGTAGATTTCTGGTATGATCATGACTATGGGTTCCCTTTGGCCAGTAGTACAAAGTTGAATTGTTGACTGGTATGATCATGACCATTGAATTTATAATTGAATATCTTTAGCTTAAGTGCAAAGGTGAAATGATCAACATGGTTATAATTATTGTTTATATAAATTCTGAAATGATTATATATTTCTTTGAGATATTAATATATTTGGCTTGTAGTGCAAATATGAACTGTTGATGAATATATTTGGCCTGTAGTGCAAATATGAACTGTTGATGAATATATTTGGCCTGTAGTGCAAATATGAACTGTTGAGGAATATCTTTGGCCTGTAGTGCAAAGATGAATTGCTGATGAATATCTTTGGCCCGTAGTGCAAAGATGACCTGTTGTTGAATATCTTTGGCCTGTAATGCAAAGATGGTCTGTTGATGAATATCTTTGGCCGTAGTGCAAAGATAAAATTGTTAGTATGATTATAAACAGAAACTGTGATTTGATATAACCATGATCTTTGATGTTTCAGGTAAAGACATGTGATGAAAATTATCTTCGTCCTGGATGCGAAGAGGAAATTAGAATTACAATTATGATTATGAGTTATTCATATGATTGTGGAAAGGAACTGTTGATTGATGTTACAGGGATAAAATATTGTTGGTGGATTTTTAACATGGAGAAGATAATAGACTTTGTAGTCTATTTGACTCTTCTAATGGATTGCTCGTTCCGTTGCAACTATAGTTGAAATTTTTATCATCTACCATATATTCTAAATCTCTGATTTATTACCGTTGAAGGCTATTGATAATTTATTTATCTTTAGTCATGATATTCTTTACTGAGCTAGTTGTGCTCACCCTTCTGTTTCAAAATTCCTTTAAGGTAATACGAGTGTAGCTGGTTTGAGCGGGGGTAATAGGGGAATAGAACGGTGGTCATCATTTAGTAGTTATATTTGGTGAATTATCTAGGGTGAGGCGAACCCAACGTTGGAAGGGTGCTTTGTCACTATCATACAAGATGTCTAATGACATACAATCTCGTGTCATCATAAGACATGATTGTGCTCATCCACTTGCTGAGTATATTTACGAGCACTACCTATATAATCTTAGTGTTTGTTTGAAGTATAATTCTCAATTAGAGACAGTGAAGATAATGATAAGTCAAGAGAAGACTCACCATTGGGAATAATATGATAGTAATCTTCTCGTTTTTCTTTGGGGTATATTGGGTCAACCAAGGATAATTCTGTGGCCATATGATATCTATCACAACCTAGAAGTATGGTCTCCCATGTACAAAGGTTTCCTTGAGCACTTCCGAAAGATTCTAATTTCTAAAACAGTTTTTGACTATACCTTTATGTAAGGTGTCATTGTGAGGTGCTGTCCACGGTTGGGACATGAGTCACATTTGGTATATATTTATATCCAAACTCACATCATATGTGTTGTTGTATTTTGCACGATAATTGTTGTAATAAAGTTGTAGTTGTTTTTTGTACCATGTATTTGGCGACTCAGAATAGGTTGGATGGAATGGACCTATTTTGGGGTCGTCACAGTTGGTATCAAAGCTTAGGGATATGATCCCTGGCTGAGATGTGAGATAAGAACTAGGAGGGGAGAGACGGGGAATTCTTTCGCTAGTATGACCTGAATAAGTTTATTTGGTAACTATTTGGTCGGTCATATATAGGGATAATATGTGACATGTCAATTAACCCTTGTTTTGTGACAGTATTTTAGAATGGCAGCAGAGAACGTTAACAATAGAGTGAATAAGACTGTGGAGACACCTTTAATCACCACCCAGGGGAACGTGCAATAGGAAGGCAATATTCCTCCTGTAAACAACGTTACCGAGTAAACGATGAATGATGGAATGTTTAGGACCTTTTTGCAGTTCATGCAAAATTAGGCGAGGGAGACTCGTGTGCAGAATACGGGTGGAAATGATAACAACGCGCGGTTTGTCACAGCCAAGCAGTTCAAAGAATTGGAACCACCAGAATTTAAGGGAAAGCCGGATCCTATCATGGCGGAAACGTGGGTCAAGCAAATTATCAAGATATTTGATGTCTTAGGATGCACGGAGGAACAGAAGGTTCCATTCTCTACCTTTATCTTTCGCGATGAGGCAGACTACTGGTGGGAGTCTGTGAAGGGTACCCAGCCTGACGCATTCAACATGTCCTGGGAAGCGTTTTAGAAACTGTTTAATGACAAGTACTTTCCTGAAAGTATTCGTCATATGAAGGAGGTAGAGTTTATTAGACTGGAACAAAATAACATGACGGTGTCCCAGTACGAGGCGAAGTTTGCATAGTTATCCAGGTTTGCACCGTATTTGGTCGAGAATGAGGAAGGAATGACAAGGATGTTTCAGAGAGGTTTAAAACCCGAGATTCGATAATATCTTATCTCTCATAAATTTTCTTTATATTCAGATGTTGTAAACATGGCTCAATTATTAGAGCGAGATAATGAGTATATTCAACCGAGGGACCACAACTAGGGTCATACTGGTGACAGCAGTCATCGGAGCGATGAGAACCAGCGAGGAGGGAAAAATACAGACAAAAGTGGTAACCACTCGGGTGGTCATCGTGGCCATGATAATAGGAGAGGTGAGTCAAGTGAAAATTTCAAGAAGAGAAGATTTAACGATGACAAGAAGACGTCGACAGCAGCACCAGCACCAGAAACAAATTCTAGGGAAGGAGAACGACCGCCAGTTAGATGTTACAGATGCGAAGAGGAGGGACATATAAGTCCAAACTGCCCACAACAGTTCAAGGTATGTTATAATTGTGGAAAGGAAGGACATATCGCTCGAGATTGTACTATAGCGAAACCAAGTCCAGCTGGGACGGTGACACCAAAGGCGGATACGGACAAAATAAAGTAGGCGGTTTCTGGAAGAGCGTTTGTCGTGACTGCCCAAAATGTGAGGAACCCAAACGAAGGTATAACGGGTTAGTTAATTATAAATTCTTGCGAAGTTTATACCTTACTAGATACCGGTTCTACCCATTCTTTTATCTCTCATGCTTGTGCTCAACGTTTAAACTTGACTCCGGAGAAATTAGACTTTGACCTATCTGTGGAGACTCCGTTAGGAGAAACTTTCATTACATCTACAGTTTATAAATCTTGCTTAATCCAAGTTGGCACAATCACATTACCTGTTGACCTTATCTCTTTAAAGATACTTGCTTTTGATGTGATTTTAGGAATTGATTGATTAACTACTCATCATGTCAAAATTGATTGTTTTCGTAAGGTTGTTAGTTTTCATATTCCTAACCAACCTGTTATGCAAATTCAATCAACCAAACCACTAAAATCAATCGTTGTCATACCAAGCCATAAAGCCATTCATTTATTGAAAAACAGATGTCAAGCTTTCTTAGCCCATGTCATGGACTTGAACAAAAATACGTCCGATTTGAATGATATTTCTGTTGTTAGTGAATTTCCAGACGTATTTCCTAGCTTAACCCAGAGCGTGATATTGAATTTTTGTATTGATCTTCAACCCGATACACAACTCATTTCTAAAATTTCATATTGAATAGCTCCTATTAAACTTCAGGAGTTAAAAACCCAACTATAGAAGTTGGTACCTGAGCCTCTATCTGGTGACTTCCTTTGTGGAATACACCAAAGCCAGACTCTCCGTAAGGGACTCTATATTTGTGTGGTGGTAAAATAATAGGTGCCATTATGACGTGCTATCCAAAATTGGGATATGAATCACAATTGAGAACAACCGAAGCCGGTGACCAAAGTACGTAGCTTTCTGGGCTTAGCTGGTTACTATTGGAGATTCGTGGAAGGATTTTCTTGAATCGCTACTCCGTTAACTTAGCTAACTCAGAAAGATACAAAATTCGTATGGAGCGAGGAATGCGAGAAGATTTTCCAATAGCTCAAGAGGCGACTCATTCGGAACCTGTTCTGACTATACCATCCTAGAAAAGCGAACGTGGTAGCTGACGCGTTGAGTAGAAGATTGTACGCGAGTACGAGTGCAATATTGTTGAACACAAAGACCTATTTTGTATAATTTATAAATGATAGAGATAGAGTTAATGACTCTAGGGACCCACGTGATGATATACGAGTAAAATCAACTTTAATCGATAACGTTAATGCCGCTCAAGCTACAGACCTGGAGTTGATGAATATAAAGAAGAAGGTATAAGAATATGTTATTCTAGAAATAAGAGTCGATGAAGAGAAGAAAGCTTAAGCCTTCGATTTATTTGAAATCCTCGATCGAGTAGGAACTGTGGCCTATAGACTCGTCTAAACGCTAAGTATGTCGCGTGTTCATAACGTTTTTCACGTATCGATGTTACTTAAATATGTGGACGACCCGAATCATATTATTGCGTTAGAACCAAACGAGATAGCCGAAGATTTAACGTACGAGGAGGTACCTGTTAAGATATTGGATAGGAAAGAACATGTCCTTTGCACGAAGGTTATACCACAAGTTAAGATTTTGTGGAGAAACCATGCTATTGAAGAAATAACTTGGGAGTTGGAATCAGAAATGAAAGCGAGGTATCCTCACCTTTTCAAAACACCAGGTACGTACGTCAATTTCGAGGATGAAATTTCATAAGGACGGGAGGTTGTAAGACCCCAACTTATTAATAAATGAAATTAAATTTCCTCTATTTATTATTTTGAAATAGAAAGGGTTGATTTGATTAATGTGGTTAGTTATGGGTAAAATGCGCAAATATTTCAAATAAGCAAGTGGTTATAAAATATTCATTTTTGGTCGGTGAATATTCGTGTGGTCGTAGAATATTCTTTCTGTCGAGGAATATTCGTACGACGGCGCAGCAATTTGTGGGCCCCATAACGGAAAACGATTGGATGAAGATAACGACAAAAATTGAGTTTTCATAAATAACGGCGTAGTTGTTACCGTTAACACTGTTGGAATACCCGGTGGTTAAAATACAGTAATACGCGTGGTTGCACAGTAGCACGCGGATTGCACAGTCTTTTTGAATTATTAATTCTTACGAAGGAAGACACTACTCAATAATTGTTACAGTAGTTACTGTTCAATATTTTATTTTATTGATTCAATAGTTGCTGCATTGATATTTTATATTATTATTGTTCAATAATTGTTAATGCACAGTATTTTCCATTATCAGATCAATAATTCATATTATTTGAATAATATTATTAGATAATATTATTGGCAATGTCTAAAAAGTTATGTCTAAGGAGAGGTTTGGTCATCTAATTGCGCGCCAGTAAGGAGAAATCCTTATTGAAAAGCCCCCTCTTTCCTGGGAACGGCCTGGTTGTCATAAATGTAATTCTGTAATATTATTTGTGAATAATTATTTATTGATTCATATGATAAGGAAATATTTATTTTATGTGAATATAATTGAGGGATATATTTTTGTGGTTAAAAATGAAGGAGTTAATGTTGAGGTGTTTTATCTGTATTTTTTGTCGGAACGGAGGTATTGAAAATCAAATTAGGGTTTTTGAGATATTTTGCGAGGGTTATAATTTTTAATCCGACCACTGAATCGTGGTAATATTTGGATATATTATACATATATAAGTTGAGTATATGTCTACAAATTTTGAACCGTTAAAAATGAACGTATGATTTGTTATGAATTTTACGAGATGACTGGTTCAGAAATTGTTGAATTTTCAGAGTTAATCATTTTGGTAGAAAATTCTAGATTTGGTGGGCCCCACTCTTGGTTGGTGAAGAAATGTGCTGAGATTTTTATTCAAATGTGGTGGGTAAGAATAGTAGCAGGTAAAGCCATCAGGTTGCAGGTTAAGTCTGCTTCGTCGTGCTAACATTTTCCTATAAATAGAGGGCTAAGTTAGAATTGAAAATCACACCAGAATTCATAAGTTTTCTCTCTTTCTCTCTCTAGATTATTGAGTATATTTTGTGAGTATTTAGATACTTTAAAAGTTGTTATTCAGCACAAGTTTCATTCAGCCTCATATCCGATATTCAGTCAGAAGTACGGTTATTTTGAAGTACGGGATAGTAAGGGATTTTAAGAGTTATTATGTTTTTCAGTTCGTACTTCTTATGTCCTTCAAAAAATTCTAAAAAAATTTCAAATGATATTTTGATGAGTTTTATTGATTGTGTCCAAAAATGGTGATTTTTGGATTTATAGATTGAGAGTTGTGAATTTTATGAGAAAAAACTATTTTAAAAGTAACCGCTTATAACTCCTTGTGGTTAACTCTAAAATTGGTGAAATTTTTATTGAGAGTACATGTATATGATAGAAGTATACTCTGTCAATTTTGGAATTTTTAGATAAAAGTACAATTTTTGATAAATATCTAAATATTCGGCTATTTTGGCCATATGAAAAATAGTAAATAATTTTTAAAAAATTCTGAGAAAAATATATGTTCAATATGAGACTATATTCTACTAAATCTCATAAAAGAAAATTTGTTTGTACTGATTTGGTATTTTTCATAAAAATAGACTAGTTATGAGTAAATGAATTAAATGTGTTATGTGAAGTAAGAAAATTAAAAAAATAGGATTTTATGGCTTGAGAATCCTATATGAGGTATATGGTACTAATCTTCATACTATACTTGTATAATAACTAGTATTATATTATATCTCTCACGCATAATAATCCTAATTATTATACATGGTCATAGTATTCTCGGAACTCACTTTCCCTAACCCTTAGGTTTTGAGTCCGCAGGCGAAAACTTCGTTTTTGCCATAACTGAAATATTATTAAATATTCCATCATGTCTCAAAATTATACGTAATCAATAACTTCTCGGAATTTCAAAATAAATTCCTGAGCAGAAACTGATGAATAATGCCTATTTCGTCTTTTTCCCTGAAAATATTTTTGTTTCCGGAAAATTTTTATTTTCGTCTTGAAAATTCTTACTCGCTTAAACTAGCTCGTAGCCAGAATCCTCGTGACTTATAATCATCCTAGGTTATAGAACGATTAATAAACACATAGCACATAATAGTATTAATAAAAATTCATTTTATTAATAACTAATTCTTCAAACTAAATTTCTGGACAATCCAGATTCTCCAGGTTGTCACACTTCCCCCCTTAAAAAAATTTCGTCCTCAGAATTTCTTAAAATCACACCCTTACCCGGGTTCTCACATTCTCCCCTTCTTCACAGAATTTTATCCTCGAAATTTTAGGTTACCCTTCTTCTCAACTTCTCTTCAAAGAAGTTATTATCTTTCAAACATTCCCCACCCTTCATAGCTTATCAAGAATCAGGAAGTGAAAGGAATAAATAGGAATATAAGGATTCCTTTAAAACATTTCATTCTTTTCCTGAGGGGTCAAATTGACCATGAACTCTTTACTAGGTTAAACAGCCTTTCGCCGTAAACCTTCTTACACGGTAAGTTTACAATCACAAAGAAGGTAAACTACCTCTTCCATACGTAGGTGGTCAACCTAACGTCTAACCCCATTTCAGGGTATATTCAGCTCAGACTTAATCATTAGATTTTGCACCAAAATAATTTGGTTCGGCATAGAAAGCTCGATTTTCTTTTAATCATGACATACCATTCATCTTAGCCAAATCAAGTAGCTTAGACCAAACCAATAAATTGGACATCAACTTGAAACATTCGTCTAGTCAACTCACTTGACATCGACTACTTCTTTAAATTCTTTTTGCAATACATCAAAACGTTTTATGACGTCATGATACCACACTCTTCACAGTACGTTGAGGACTTCGTCAGTTTATGACTTCATCATTATGCATCATACCATAGCAGGTTGTTGATCCTAAGATCAAATCCAACACCAGGTTCAATTGCATTAATAACTCCATCCTTTTATCATTCTTGCATCAAATGCACTGATGATATAAAATTTATTTTGATATTTCAAATCAATTTTTGTCTAGCCGAAACAATTACCATAGACATACCAAGAATAGTTCTTTTAAAATCCATTGGTTCCAAAAGCTGAACCAATTCTTTTCTTTTCAAAATGCGGACATCAGCACGATTTGAAGAAATTTTGAAATCTAGAATAACTAGATGACTTGGAATATCCTATTCTCCATCTTCCTTCATTGTCTTACATGCGACAATACTTAATCTTCTCTAGCACCTTCAATGCTAAGTCTACTTAAAATAACTCATTTTCAGTCTACACATTCCTATACCATAGTACAGTCCATCAACTTACCACACATTATGAGTTCAGAAACTTTCCACAGTAATATGAGTTCAAGAACTATCCCAGACAGACCATAGGCGTCCATTCGCTGAGAAGTTTAAAAACATACCATATGATTATGAGTCACGAACTTACCATAAGTATGAGTTTCAAGAACTCGCACTTAATCTTATTATTCTCTACCTACTAAGTATATACGTGAGAAAAGATTCACCTTCTCGTCATATATATATATATATATATATATATATATATATATATATATATATATATTGATAGCGCGATCAATTTCAATGATTATCACTGTAATAAACTGAGTAGTTGTTACACCAAGTACAAATCTCTGCCCATACAAAGGTTCATACAACTTAGCTATCACACGAGTTCTCAATTCAAATCTTACAACTTCTAACTTTCTCTTTACTTATTACGAATTTTCTTTAATTCGTATGCTATCCTTCACAACTCCATCTGAGTTATTCATCCCGTACTACTTTGTAGTACCATTCATTCATAGCATTGGCTATAAATCATTCATCGTTTAACAGCTCATATGTTACTACGATTTACTATGATCACGCGGTGATCTTCTTATCCTTCTCTCTACAATTATAGTCTTAGGCACTCATACCTAAGGTTTATAACCTATCAGCTTTGATACCAACCTGTAACGCCCCAAAATCTTATCTACTTTCAGACTCGGACTCCGTGCGTCACGATCCCATCACCTTCCAAACACACATCATTATATAGCTAAATATATTGACATACATTCTCAGAACCCAGGTTCTGAAAACTTTATAATTTCTTTCATTTCAAATAATGGTAATTGCATTATTCTTTACATCTTACACAAGTGACTTTCATCCGCCACCAAGGATACATAACTGTTCATTGAACTAGTCTATAGCTTAATTCTAGCATTCTATATTACAAGTCTTCACTTGTTCTTCACGAACATTCACATACTGAATGGCACTTCGTCTGGATATCGCTCAGCTTGATCTTTACGAAATCCTTAAGTTCTTTCTAAAGTCATTCGCTGAAAATATTTTTCATTTAAAGAAAGTGTGAGCATTCAATTAACCAGCAAGTCATAATAGTTGAACAAACAACTTCAAGAGTTTAAATATTCTTCAGAACTTCGATAACCGAACAAAGGTTATGAAGCAACTTGAATAATAGGAATAGTCTTGATTCCTATCATCTTAAAATATCAGTCACTTTCATTTTGAAATAATTTCATTCCTCTACCTTTTTCATACACATCATGTCTGGCTAGAATCATTAGCACAGACTTAACAATAACAGTTCATGTATAAACAGAACATGCTCATATTGAACAGTTTAATCACATAATAGTTCATATCATAAAAACACCGAAGTGTTCAAATTGTGGCACAAGACCTCATACATTCTAACACCTTGTACAAATATCACATATTCGCACATAGACAGAACTTCTTAAGTTCAACATCTGAGAAGTTTTAGAAACTAGCATTCATTTAAAATATGAATGAAGTTAGGAAACTTGCCTTACGCACAGCTATAGCTTATAGTTTACGCTGAACTGCTCATTCCAATTTCTATGCAGCACATAAGGAAATAATATGTATACCAATTAGTCATATACTTGACTTACGCATTGGTTTACTTAACTTCACTTCTTAAGGTTCACGTTCTTATAAACTAAGTTTACGCGACCAACTTCCTTTACTACTGGATTACGGCTTCATGACATACGGAGATGTCTTACTCAATACGTTCATCATCTTTGATGATTTACATTCTTATCTTCTTCTTATAACTCTCCTAGGACTCAGTATACATCGCTTCTCTGCTAGTAGTCCATATGGTACTCTGAGTGGTTTCCCATAAACAACCAACAAACAAGTTCACGTGTCATCTACACTGTCCATAATAGTGAGTTAGATCGGTTGCCAGTTTTGTATATACATTCGCTCTCTAAAGGAATTGTTTAGCCCAGCTCCTATATGTCAACTAACTTGTCCAAACCATTAAACTATAATGTTCGTTAAGTCAACTTCTTATTCCTTATGGCTTTCTGGCAACTAAATGCCATACCTCAGGATTCATTCTTTATCGTCCAAGTCATACAGTCTTTTGTATACTCGAAATGATCATTCAATGTCAATACTATGAGATCATAGCGTTAAACATTTTATATTACCTTATTCTTAACTTACAATGTCCGGTTTATTCGACACGGAACGTCTTCCAAGTTATAAACATTAACTCAGCTTATTTACGTTATACGTAGTTATCTTTGATTCAACTTCTTCACCGCTCACAGGTTTAATCAATGATCTTCATTACCTTACGGTCAAACCTTACACGGGGTGTAGGTTTTACCCGTTTAATATTTGCGTACACTTACCTTTACGTCGGTTTAAGTGTTCCACGCTTACATTTCATTCCAACATTCTTATCCACTCACATTCGGCTTTCATTAATCTTCTTACCATTCTCTACGGCTTTCTTGATAATTCATATCTTACTTACTACCTTTGTCAACGTCTACGTTATACAACCAGTGTATACTTAGAACGTTCGTCCAACGCGGATACGATTTACGAGGATCGTTTACGTATTCAACGTTTACGTTGTTCCTCTCTTAATCTCACATTCAACCTTTAACCAAAGTCTTAATCTTTTTCAATCGTTATCCATCCCATGAACCCCATGTTCATTATTCTTTCTTAATGTCAAAGCCATACGGTTCATTGTATGCTAAGACCGATCGTTCATCACAACAACATTACGTTCACAGCATCTAAATGCTTTACGTTTATCTCTCATTACCATGTCATAACATCAAAATGTTATACATTACTCTCGTTACTCGACATCTAAGGAATCACAATTATAGCAATTCCTTACGTTCGTTTATCATGACTACGGTCCACGAATATCGATTCCGTAACCCGCATTCACATTCTTTGTCTTTTAATCTCGTTTAACCTTTTCGTTCAACCTTCATCAAAGGTTTAATACACTTGATTAAGTGTTATTTTAGGTGAACTATATGTTCCTATTTCTCTCTTGCACATCCCCTAGTACTTGAGCAGTTAAAATCTCATTTATGGGCATTACCCTGCATCGACGCTGCGGTACCACTCTCTGCACTAAGACTCGCGCTACGGCCCGAGTTAGCAGTAGCTGGTGGCCTGAGCTCGCGCTGCGGCGCCAAGCATGAAACCTAGAAATTTTTTTTTAAGTCTTTTACAAGCTTGAGACGCTGACTTCGAAATCTCATATCTCATTCGTTATAACTCGGAATGAGGTCATTCCAAAGCCATTTTCTTCCTTATCTTACGTACTTCAATTACCCATGGACAGAACTCTGTTCTGAATCCATTAACATACCAGTCAATTGGCTTAATCTTCACTATTCATTCGTGTTTACGTTATTAACGTTCTTCATTCATTCGTCCGTAATTCGATCATCCGAACTCCGAACTTGTTCATTCTTACTCACATTTTCTACGTTCTCTTACATTCTTATGAAACCCTGCATGTTCGGGTTCATTTACTAACCTTTTAATTCTCGTTCTTCTTGTACGAAAATTTTGCCATAACTTTGTTATAGCTAAATTTTAATCCGTTCTTCATGAACGTTTCTAACGTTCCTAACCAAGAAATAAGCAACTAACTTATACGCAATAGTTTTAAACTTGTCCATCAACAACAATTATCCTACGATGGTTTTAAATTTGTCTATCAACAATGTTCTTCGTGTTCTTCGCGTATTCTTCGCGTTCTTCGTTCTTTCTTCATTTTAATCGATATTTTAGATTACGATTCTACTTTTTCTTGAAATTTGATGTTATAGAACATCATTCCTTACTTATTTGACCTACTCATTCATAAGATTCATCCGGATCGCTCAAAATCCTTAAGAATCTTATACTTCCTTAAGAAATTCATAAACTAAATTCCTAATTCTTATTTCTTCATTTTTTTGATGATTTCAACCGTATGAAATAATTCTTAACTTTATCTACTTCTTATTTCCATTAAGTTATGTTTTTGAACATATTAAACTTAAAAAAATTAGAAGAAACTAGGGTTCGAATTACCGTTCTTCTTTAATCTCCTTCTATCGGACAAAGCGTGCATTTGAGCTAGCTTTTCCTCATTCTCTCCCTCTTCTTCTCCCTTCCGAACTCTCTCTCTCTAGCTCTCAAGTGTTGGTTGAGATTTCAAACCAAAGAAATGAGCTTAAGGCTTGTTTATATAGAAAACCAAAGCTAGGGGTGTTTTAGTCATTTCCCACCCACCTCCTTACCATTCATGGCTTAGCCACCAAGTTTACTTGGTCACCACCCTTACTTGGTGACCAAGTGGCCGCCCCTTATGCCCATGGGTCTTCCCCATGGGTTTTACCCATCTGGTGACCCATCAGTTCGATCCGCGGTTAATTTTCTTGGTTCGGGCTTAATTAAATCTAACATCGGGCCTTACATTAATTCTTACTAGGCCTTCTCTGGGCTTGATTACACATTCTATTGGGCTTGATATAATCCAAGTCCACTTGGATTCTACAAAGTCCATGAACTCAAAGTCCATTTAGACTAATTGTATTCTACGTATTCCATTCTCGTATTCTCTTCGTATATCGTTCATACGATATTCGTATTATACGTCGTACTAATCTTCATACTATACTTGTATAATAAGTAGTATTATACTCGTATCTCTCACGCATAATAACCCTAATTATTATACGTGGTCATAGTATTCTCGGAATTCACTTTCCCTAACCCTTAGGTTTTGAGTCCGCAGGCGAAAACTTCGTTTTTGCCATTACTAAAATATTATTGAATATTCCATCACGTCTCAAAATTATACGTAATCAATAACTTCTCAAAATTTCAAAATAAATCCCTGAGCAGAAACTGATGAATAGTACCTATTTCATCTTTTTCCCTAGAAATATTTTTGTTTCTGGAAAAATTTTATTTTCATCTTGAAAATTCTTACTCGCTTAAACTAGCTCGTAGCCAGAATCCTCCCAACTTATGATCATCCTAGGTTATAGAACGATTAACAAACACATAGCACAAAATAGTATTAATAAAAATTTATTTTATTAATAACTAATTCTTTAAA
Organism: Panax notoginseng; assembly: GCA_016801055.1. Classification (NCBI taxonomy): domain Eukaryota; kingdom Viridiplantae; phylum Streptophyta; class Magnoliopsida; order Apiales; family Araliaceae; genus Panax; species Panax notoginseng. The sequence continues at coordinate 77,677,835 of CM029021.1, forward strand.
CTAAATTTCTGGACAATCCGGATTCTCCGGGTTGTCACATAACTTACCACTACTAGAACCCTTACTACCCTCCGGCCCCTTCTTCGGGCAATTTCTTTTCATGTGATCCATCGACCCACAAACAAAATAGCCATGGTTTTCCTTAGGAGTAGGATAGTTGGGTGATATGTGACCCTCCTGCCCACAATTACAACAACCTATTTTCCCTTTCAGACAGACTCCTAGACGAGTCTTATCGCATGTCTTGCATGCCTCCATCCTACATTTAGGATCCCCTTGTCTCAACCCAATATTCTCGGAGTTAAAATTATTTCTTTTTGACATACTGTCACTACCACTGGCAACCTCTGCCTTGGTTCCTCCCTCTCCCTTACTTTTATTCTGTCGTTCCTTGTGGTATTGGGTCAACACCTCACTACCACCCTCTGCGATAATTGCTTTTTCTAGAATGGCCCCATAGGAAACACTCTGAAAAATCAAAATCCTACTATAGAGCCAGGGTTTCAGACCCTGCTCAAACCTACGAGCCTTTCTCTCCTCCGTGTCTACTTGGAGTGGAGCAAACCTTTTCAATTCATTAAATTTGGCCGCATATTGGGGAACCATCATGTCCCCTTGCTTAAGTTCTAGGAACTTAATCTTCATTCGCCCTTGCATGCTAGTAAGGAAGTAGTTCTCGAAGAATACCTTCTTGAAATGTTCCCATGTAACAGCATCAGCTCTAGCCCCACCCTGGTGAGCCTCCCACCAGTAGTTGGCTTCCCCCTTCATCATGTAAGTCGCAAAAGAAGTCTTTTGCGCCTCAGCTACGTTTGTAATAACAAAAGCCTTTTCTATTTCCTTGACCCATGTCTGGGCCTCCATTGGGTCCGTCGTTCCCTTGAACTAAGGTGGACCTACACTTTTATATTCCTTAAAGGTAGTCGTTCTGGCTACCATAGGTTCCGCAGGTGCTCTACCCCCAGCTTGGTTAAATGCAGCCGTTAATAAATTAACGAACTCTTGCATAGGGTTATTCGGACCCCTTGGTTATCGTTATGTGATTCCGCTTATTGATTACGTTGTCTTCTTCTTGGTGGCATTTCTGATTAAATAAATAAGGTTCCGTTATTACTTATTTGCTTACTTAGTTATTAGTCGCTGAACAACTGAACAATAACTCATACACAACAAAGCACATTAAATAAAAACTTCATTATATTAATATGCTTCTTCATAGTTCAAGACTATTTACAATTTGCTTTCCATAGCCAAAAGCTATTACATTTATATCCCGTGATTGACTTTCACAAAAATTGGGATTTACAAAAAGATTACCCTTTAATTACACAAAAGAGGGTTTTACGTCACTACTCAAAAATATTTACCTTTCCAACTTATAATACTGCCTAACAGCATTCTCATGTTTCTCATTCGCTAGAATCGACACAATATCTCGACTTATAGTATGTCGAGTCTGTCCCGACTCAATAGAATAACAAGCTATTTTAAGCTTGAAATCCTCGTGCGCACTGTCATTTATATATGACATTCATGTTATCTTCTGGTCTTTCTCAACCAGTTTCTTACGAAGTTCTACGACCTCGTTCTTATAGTCTCTGGCCTTATTTGTCACGAGCACCTTCTCATCATGCTATATCTCAAAGTCTGACTCTGCAGACTCATTGGCCCCATAGAGATCATTGATCTCTTCCTTCTGGTTCTGCACCATATTGTGCAGTTGCACGTTACAGTCAAGCACTGGAAGATACATTGCCCTTATCGTATCTGTGGGTGTTGACTCTAATGCAGGCGTCATCGTATTAACTGATGTTACCTCCATATAATCCTCCACATCTATCATCATATTCAAGTACGATGCCAATCCCATAGTCTCCTCGGCATAGTCCTCCTCTGAAAAATACTCTTCTAGCTCTGATTCTTCTAGAATCACTAAGGGTATCTCCGCTGCAGGCATAGGTACTGGCTCTACTCTATTCATAGACTCCTCACTTACCACGCGTATATCTCTATACATCAACCTATCGATCGACATCTACAATAACACATAACAAATTGATTAGTACTTAAAACACATTAATATAAGCACAAATCACATTTAATTCATTTAGGGTTAATTTCCATCTTTTAAATCTTTCGGTACTGAGTTTCCTCCATACCTTATTGACTCATTGAGCTCAAGTTTACTTCCTTCGGACCTTTCCTTTCCTAACGAGGTTATTAGCCTAAGGTTCTTTCTCCCCTTACGTTTTATAACCTAATGCTTTGATACCAACCTATGACGCCCCCAAATCCGGGTATCTTCCAACCCGACAGATGGTGCTACACAATACTACAATGCATACAGTCATTTCAATGAAACAACAGTAACATGATTGTATTTACTATCTTCGTATTACAATAATACAAATCCTTTCCCAGGTTCATAAACCGAATACATTCTTTGTTCTTCATAAGTATATTACATACAAATATACTAGTCTATTACAGGATAATTAACTACCCATCTTAGCCTTGCCTTTATCTCTCTTAGAACTCTCCGTTCGTTCGGCTTTAGCTGCAATCATATAATTCAAGCAAGAAGTGAGCATAACTAGCTCAGCAAGTCTAACAAAGGATCACATGAATATCACATTGAGAATAATATGATTATCTTCCATAACTGAAACAATTAGCTATGAAGCACTATGAAATATTTGACTAGTAATTCTCATTACATAACAATGATTCCAAAGTATATATAATAACTTAGGAATTCTGAACCGGTCAAAAGACCACGAACATATTCTTTCCATTTTCATACTTGAAAAGGACATCCGACACTAAGGCCATCCATCCGGCATTACTTACGAGCACTTCTAGGTGATCAGCCTATAGTACTCTATGTTGATCAACACTCATCCGTTAAACGTATTTACATTTAAGTTTTGGCAACCTCGCGTGCCCATCGAATAATGGATGAAAATACTTTTGTTTGTTCATAGACAAACTTACCTTTACATCCGTACCAAATACTTGGCATAGGATAACGTTAATAGTTCTATATCGAAAGACTTGTAAACAAATCAATCAACTCTTCAAGACTAGTCTAGCTGAGTTAAAACAGGCATCGACTCTTTCCTTAAAACCATTCATGCATTTCAGAACAAGAATCATAGAAAACTTGACTAACACGGAGGTTAGACAAGCGATCAGAAAACTTTCCTTAAAGCGTCTTCGAATATAATATTCAATAATTCTCAGCCTTTACAGGTTCTACATGATATATTCACATAGGACACTGTAACTAGCTACGAAACAAACTCACTTTATGGTTTTAACCAACTTCTTTCTCTTCTATGCCTTATTTGAATTCATTCTATTTACTAATGTCAATTCGACTTACAATGTTTCGTTACGGCTCGTTAACGTTCTTACGTTATCAATCGACATTCGATCATCATTGGTGAGGTACCAACGTTGAACATCATTCACGGTTTACTTATTACACTCTTGCGTCCTTCGTTTAATTCCTATTAAACCATATCTAATCTTCTAATGTTATCACTTTATAAGTGATTTAGAGTTAGTCCTATCATGTACATTAAGTACATTCATGTCTTACCTTCAGTTTATATTCAAATAGAATTAAAAACCTTACTTGGTCAACTATTCTACACTACCGGTGCTGTGGCGCGGCAATCCCTTTACTATAGTGGCGCTGCAGCGTCACTCTCCAGAGGTTTTTCCCGGACTCGGCGCTGCGACGCGAGTCCTTGCACTAACTCTCGCGCTGTGGTATGACTCTCTAGACGATTTTGGTTTCTCTCGGCCATGCTTGGTGCCGCTGCGTGACAAATAACACTGGGTTGGCGCTGCGGCGCCGCCCCTGTGCATCAGTTAGTTTTGACAGTTAATTTTTCCAACGAACTTCCCGACTTCATAACTTATTCGTTTTACATCCGAATTGGCTCATTCAAAAGCCCACAACTCATAAATTACATACTCTAAGTGTTCATGTAAGAATTTTACATTTTCGAATCCGTTAACTCAGAATTCACCTTTCGGTTTATTTTGAGAGTTCGTTTATCGTTTTCGAGCGTTCAATACTCGTTTTCTTCGTTATAAGTCAGAATTCGATGAATCTTGTGTCCACGACTCTTAAATACATTATCTTATGTGTTGACATTGAAAACCGAAGTTTTCAAGTCACACAACAACTTTTGACTCTTAATCTGAGATTTCTACATTTTCGACGTTTAACGTCTATTTTTGTAAAATTCGCCATAACTTCGTTACTCGTGTTCTATAAGCCAAATCATATAGAACACTCCATTTGTTCCATCATCTACACCCTAACCAAACAATATGCACATACCCTAGCTATGATGGTTTTCAAATCGTCCATTCACAACTAAGTTAACATTCATCACTTTCAACGGTTTTAACTTACGTAAACACTTACGATTTCTATTTGATCATAACTTATCAATGTTTTGATTATTAATAAACATCATTATTCCTCCTCAATTGTTATGCTCCACCAATCTACAATTCTCTACTAGACAGAAATCGAAAAGGATGAAGACTAATGTTGACAAAATATTACCTTTATCATTCTTCGCGTTCTTGGTAAACTTCTTATGTTTTGTTTAGAAGTAACTTGATTACTTGTTTCTAGCTTTTCTCTCTCTCAATATGTATTGGACAAGGTTTACAAAACTCTAATTGACCAACACAAGCTTTCCTTTTATAGGCAACCAAATGGAGGGAAAAATGGTCCAAAGAGCCACCTCCTTACTATTCCCACCTCCACAACAACTTAGCCACCAAGTAATCACTTTACTAGGTGGCCAAGTGGCCGGCCCACACCTCCATGGGTCTTCCCATGGGTTACCCCATGGGTTTTACCTATCCCGTGACCCGTCGGTTCGATTCATGGTTCGATTCGCTGTTTGGTTTCTTGGATTGGGCTTGTCTTAACTTAACATTGGGCCTTGACTTGGGCTTCACATAATTCATTGTGCCTGCTATTAATCCAAGTCCAATTGGATTATATAAAGTCCTTAACTCAAAATCCAATAAGAACTAATCGTATCCTATGCGTATAACTCATGTATTCTCTTCGTTTAGTATTCATACGATATTCGTATTATACTTCTTACTATTATTCATATTATACTCGTATATCATACGTTTAATTGCCGAAATGATTATACGCCTTTCCTTTCCTTTTCGGAAATCTCTTTCACTAACCCTTAGGTTTTAAGTCCGCAGGAGAAAACATCGTTTACCATAACTGAAATATTATTAGATATTCCATTATACCTTCATATTCTATCATTACGCGTTTCTCAGAATTTCAAACCTAATCTCTCAGCGAAATCAGATGAATAGTATTTTTACGAAAAATTCTCCAAAAACCTTTATTTTCGTCTTGATAATTCGAAACAATTAATCCTAGCACCTAGCCAGAATACTAACCACATCCACACATTCTTGGTCATAGAAAGACCTTCAAATATCTTACTCACATAATTAACCAATTAAATTCATTTAATCCACATAATCAAATAAAAATTTAATTCATTAAAAATTCAAAATTCTCAGGCGTTACAATACCCTTTTGTTTCCTTTGGGTATCCCACAAAATTACATTTGTCTGATTTGGGTCCGAGCTTATCAGAATCAAGATGTTTTACAAATGCCTCACAACCCCAAATCTTCATGAACGATATACTAGGACGTTTCCTAGTCCACATCTCATATAGTGTCTTCTGAACCGTCTTTATAGGAACACGGTTAAGTGTGAATGCAGCTGTCTCTAGGGCATGACCCCATAAGCTTATTGGAAGATCCGCATGACTCATCATTGATCGTACCTTGTCCAACAAGGTGTGATTCCTCCTCTCAGATACACCATTCCATTGTGGTGTTCCAGTTGGAGTAAGCTGTGATATAATACCACACTCCTTTAGAAGGTCATCAAAGTCTTGGCTTAAGCATTCACCTCCTCGATCAGATCGAAGAGCTTTTATGCTTTTGCCAAATTAGTTTTGAACTTCATTCTTGAATTCCTTGAACTTTTTAAAGGATTCAGATTTGTGTCTCATAAGATACACATATCTATATCTACTGAAGTCGTCAGTAAATGTAATGAAGTAATAAAATCTACCACTTGCTAACGAACTCATGGGTCCATATACATCACTATGTATAAGTCCCAATAAATTGAAAGCCCGTTCACTGTGTCCAGTGAAAGGGGCTTTAGTCATCTTGCCTAATAAATAAGACTCACATTTCTCATATGATTCAAAATCAAATGAATCCAAAAATCCATCTTTATAGAGTTTGGATATGCGTTTCTCATTTATATGGACTAAATGATAGTGCCAGAGATATGTCGGATTTGAATCATTTGATTTAAATCGTTTTGTATTTATGTTATAGATATGCATTTCTAAATCAAGAATATAAAGACCGTTAAACAAATGTGAAACACCATCGCATATATCATTTAAGTAAAGCGAACAACAGTTGTTCTTTATTATAAATGAAAAACCTTTCTTGTCCAAACAAGAAACAGAAATAATATTTTTGCTTAGAGCAGGCACATAATAACAATCCTCTAATTCTAATACTAGGCCAGTGGGCAAAGATAAATGATAATTTCCTACGGCCAGTGCAACAACTTTTTGTAACAATCCATATTTTTATCCAAATATTTAAATATTTATTGAAATACGAATTTCAGATCGAGCGGGTATAATTTCTTGGACATGTGATCGATAAAGACAAAATTTCAGTAGAACCATCCAAAGTTGAAGTTGTGATAAACTGGGATCAGCCGAGAACGCCGTCGAAAGTACGAAGTTTTCTTGGATTGGAAGGATATTACAGAAGATTCATTCAAAACTTTTCCAAGATCGCAACTTCGTTAACGAATTTGACTCGAAAAGCTGTGAAATTTGTTTGGACGAAGAAGTGTGAGGAAAGCTTTCAAGAATTGAAGAAGAGGTTGAGTACATCACCTGTGTTGTCTCTTCCAGATGATATAGGAAATTTTGTTATTTATAGTGATGCGTCACATAAAGGACATAGATGTGTGCTTATGCAAAATAGTAGAGTCATTGTGTATGCGTCACGACAATTGAAGGATTATGAGAAGGGGTATCCGACCCATGACTTGGAGTTAGCCACAGTGGTTTTTTCTTTGAAGATCTGGAGACACTATCTCTATGGGAAAAAGTGTGAAATATATACAGACCACAAGAGTCTGAAATATATTTTTACACAGAAGGACTTGAATATGCGCCAAAGAAGGTGGTTGGAGTTAATTAAGGACTATGACTGTGAAATTTTATACCATCTGGGTAAGGTAAATGTGGTTGCCGACGCCTTAAGTAGAAAGGGTCAGGAGAAATTGATGATGTTGACCGCTAAGAAGGAGCTAATTTCAGCCATGGAGAAGTTGGAATTAGAAGTGAAGTATTCTATAAAAATTGATGAGAAGTTGTTTCAAATGCAATTTGGTACAACCCTACTGGATAAAGTTAAGGACGCTCAACTTCAGAACGAATAATGCAAAAAGGTGAAAAAGAAGATACCCGAAGGAACTGAATCGAGATTCAAGATGGACAAAGAAGGAATACTGAGATTTGAAAGTAAAATTTAGGTACCGCCAGTACCAGTGTGACGATTTGATTGTTTGAGTTGTGATTCTAGGGACAGAATCCTTGTAAGGAGAGAAGGATGTAACAATTCAAAATTTTAAATTGAAATTCTAAATATTTATGGAATTATATAAATATTTATTAGATGTGTTTATTGTTGAAATTGATGAAATAAATATTTTATTGATGTGATTATTATTAGTAAATATTTATGAATTAAATTTATTAGATAATATTCTAAATTAAATTAATTTATAATTTAGAGAGTTGTAATGTGACACCCCCAAATCCTGGTACTTCATTTCCTCAAGATTTGGTGTTCACGTAATCAAAACATTCATTACTAACTACCCAATTGATAAAATTGAATAAATAAAACCTGCCCATACAGGATTAAACTTAAATAAAAATTTCCCATGTTATCTAACCTTTACAAACATTCATTCATTCATGCGGAATAATTAAAATAACATTCATTACAATCTTTAAACAAGTCTGAAAATAAACTATTCAATCTATTACAGGTCTTCAGCATTGCTTAATCTTTCCTTTCCCTTTACTGGTGCTGGGTATATCACCAGTTTCAACCTTAGCTGTAAGAATGTTTACAGGCAAGAGTGAGCAAACAAGGCCCATTTGAAATAATAATAAATAAATCAGTTAACTTTACATCATGTACCAACATTAGGTTTAATAGAACTGAACAATAGATTCTATTACTTTCTAAAAACTTTAATCAATTACTGAGGGTCTAATGACCACGAATCATGTCCACAGTTATAAGTAATTTTTCAACTTAAACTTTAACAGTCATAAGACTATAAGGACTTCACGTACTTAGGGGGATCAACCCTTCGTACAATGTATTGTGCACAATCATTTCAACGCTAAGCGTAAACCTCTATTAAAAGAGTTGTTCATCTCAGTATTTAGAATACAAGTCCGCACCAAAGTAAGTTTGGTTTGGATAAGCTTTCAAGGTAATTTGGAGTTCAACGGACATCAACTAAGGATTAGTTGAATACAAGATAATAACACTATGTTATTGAACGATCATACTAAATAAACATTTCGTTCTAAGTTCATGCTTTAGGAATAATCTAATAGCATAACAATTGAATAATTTATCATACCTTGCTTTGAACAACATTAAGCTAAGGTTACATTTTAGAATTTAATATCAAGCATGCACAACAAATAATAACTTGAATGATAACTAAAGGTACTTGCATGCTAATATAACTAATTTAGAGTTAAGAAAACTTGTACAATTATAAAAGTAGAGTTAGAGAACTTGCATAAGTATAACATAACAGTGAAAAGTAACCTTGCGGAATAATAAAGTAGCAAAGGTTACGGAACTTGCCTCGCGTGTAGGTTAAACAATTACTATTCACGTTCACCCCAAGTCCTACACATACCATATGCATTGACAATACACATTAGTTACACTAACATTACCTTTATGAGTTCCTTTATTACTCTTAGTATAGCTACTAACTAAGTTTAAGTTTATACAACACATCTTTCATGAATATTACTTTTTAGCTTTATTACAACTACTTAAATGATCATGCCATTGCACCACATGTACATTAACAACTTGATACAACATCCTAATACATGTCTAACATGTTATCATTAAGTTATACTAATACCCAAAGGGTTGCACTTGCATTCGTGCATCCCGACGCCCTCCGATTGGCTCCAAATACACAACAGTCCTAAAGATGGCCATTTTGACTACTGTTACAGATCTCAAATTAAAAAACTTAAAGAATGAAAGTTGTAGGTCTACTCGTCCTCTTTCCGAATCATCTTGAATTACCTAAATCGGAGTTCGTATGAAAATTTTATGGCCATTTTACTACAAGAGGCCAAAACTGCCCAACTAGGTCACTTTTCCGGCGCCGGGGCGCGGAACAGTGGCGCTGGGGCGCGAGCTACGGCGCTGGGGCGTGAGCTACGGCGCTGGGGCGCGAGCATCAGCGCTGGGGCGCGAGCTTCAGCGCTGGGCGCGAGCTACGGGCCCATTTTTGACGCTGGGGCGCGAACCTTGGCGCTAGGGCGCGAGATTTGGCGCTGGGGTGTGAATTTTGACACTGGGGCATCGAAACTCACAGAACCAACCCGAAAGTCAGAGCAAAGCTACTGTCTAAATTATTTTTAACGACCAATGGCATCTAACACATGTATAACTTCATGAAAATTACACATAAAAGTTAACGATCATCAATATACCAATTACTAACTACTAATTAACAATATCATAGGCTAATTCTTTGAAACACTGTTATTAGATCAAAACTCCATGGTTGACAGATAAAAAATACAGTGAACTGAAATTCTACTGTTATCAACCAAATTTGATTCCTTTGAAATACAAGTATGCCAACATATAAATCAATTCACATGTGTAGTTCAATTTCTCAGTATTAGCTCACAATTTGCATAATCACATACCAATTTTGTTATTTCGCAAATATACGATTCATACATGTTTTTCACTGTGGAAAATCCATTTCTTGAATACGTAATTTAGCATATAACACACACACACACATATATATATATATATATATATATATGCTAACTATAACAATTATAACAATAAAAACATGTAACATCATAACCAATTCTAGTACATGTTTTACAGATAATTTTGTAAAACTTTATACACAATAAAAAAGAAGAACACAGAGACATACAAATTCACATAGCTGTAATATAAAACATATACAATAAGGTTTATAAAACATACCTTTTGTTGTTAAGAAAACTTTGTTATTCACTATCAAAAGCTAGATAATCTCAGAACTTTCCTCTCTCTCTGGCTCTCTCTCACACTATCTCTGAAATCTTTCTCAGACAACTTCTATTTTCATTAGGCTTAAGCCAAAACAATATACGTAATTTTAAAATAAAAGCCAACGTATGTTTTTATAACGCATAAAACCGACGCCACTCTTATTACCCTAATAATATATCAGTTACCAAATATTATATATATATATATATATATATATATATATATTATTTATTTATTTATTTAACTAATAATTTAAATTCAAAAGCCATAAGGCTTTGTTTGGCAAACCATTTAAAAATTAAAGAATTAATATACTTAAACTTTGTTTGGCAAAACTAAATTAAAATTACTTTAATTTATTTTAATAACTCTTTATAACATAGCTATTTGTCATACTTTATTTAATAACAATTTATTAAATAATTCACTTAATCACATAACTCAATCCACATAACACATTAATTATTTAACAAATAAATAATTAACTAAATCACATTAATTATTTAGCAAATAACTAATTAACTAAATAAACTCAATCAAATTGAACAATTACTTATTCAATAATAAACATATCCAATAAATATTTATATAAATCAATAAATATTTATAACTTACATTTAAAAAAAATATGAAATGTTACATCATTCCCCTCTTAAAAGGATTCTGTCCTCAGAATCACAACTCAAACAACACATTCGCTATATTCTTCCCTACTTACAAAGATTCTGTTCTCAGAATCGAAGACACAGATTAAACAAATAACTCAAGGTATTCTTTCAACATTTTCTCTTCGAGTTCCCACGTTGCTTCTTCAGCGTTGTGGTTCCTCCATATCACCTTCACATAAGGTATCACTTTATTCCTGAGCACTTGTTCTTTCCTGTCGACTATCTGGATAGGAACCTCTTCATAAGACAAATCTTTCTCGAACTGCAACGGTTCGTACTCGATTACGTGCTTGTAATCGGGTTTATATGGTCGTAACACCGAAATGTGAAAAACATTATGAATATTTTCCAACTCTGGAGGTAGAGCTACCTCATAAGCTACCTCTCCAACTTTTCGCAGTACTTCAAAGGGTCCAATAAACCTCGGGCTTAGTTTTTCTTTCTTACCAAAACAAATTTTCCCCTTCCAAGGAGAAACTTTTAGGAATACATAGCTTCCTACGTCAAATGCACGATCTTGCCTGTGTTGGTCAGCATACTTCTTCTGTCGGTCTTGAGCTGCTACCAATCTTATCCTGATGAGTTTGATAACCTCAGCAGTTTGTTACACTAATTCTGGTCCTAACAATTGACGTTCACCAACTTCATCCCAGTACAGTGGAGTTCTGCACTTTCTGCCGTATAACGCTTCGTAAGGCGGCATGCCGATGCTTGCGTGATAACTATTATTGTAGGCAAATTCCACCAACGGTAATTGCTCTTCCCAGCTTCCTTTAAAATCCATGACGCATGCTCTCAACATATCTTCTAATGTCTGGATCGTTCGTTCGCTTTGGCCATCTGTTTGCGGATGATATGCCGTACTCATTCGCAACTGTGTTCCCATACATTCTTGTAGTCTCTTCCAGAAGTTTGATGTGAACCTCGGATCTCTGTCTGACACAATTGACACTGGAACTCCATGTCTTGCAACGATCTCTTTAATATATAGTTTTGCCAGCTGATCAAGATTGAATCTAATCTTTATTGGCAAAAAGTGTGCTGATTTTGTCAGTCTGTCTACTATTACCCAAATCGCATCGTATCCTTTCTGAGTAGTTGGAAGACCCACCACAAAATCCATCGTGATATGCTCCCATTTCCATTCCGGTATTTCCAACGGTTGAAGCAATCCGCTGGGTCTTTGATGTTTGACTTTTACTCTCTGACATGTTAAGCACTTCGCTACACATTCTGCGACGTCCCTTTTCATATTTGGCCACCAAACATGTCGGTGCAAATCTTGATACATTTTCATGCTCCCTGGATGAATTGAATATTTTGAGCTATGAGCTTCGATCAAAATTTCTTCTTTCAGTTCTGGTGCTGCTGGAACCCAGATCCTTCCTTCAAACCGTAGTAACCCTTCGGTGTCGATCTTGTATTTTACATCACCGCCTTTAATCAAATTCTCTTTGATTTTCGCACACTCTTCGTCTTGTAGTTGGGCACTCTTCACTTTGTCCATTAAAGTTGGACCAGCTTCTATCTGAAATAATTGTTCGTCAGATTCCTTTGGAAATTTGATCTCCAACTCCAGTTTTGTCATTGCTGAAATGAGCTCCTCCTGAGTTGTAATCAGCATCAACTTCTCCCTACCTTTCCTGCTTAAAGCATCAGCTACCACATTCGCTTTGCCCGGATGATAAAAGATCTCACAATCGTAATCTTTATCAGTTCCATCCACCTTCTCTGACGCAGGTTCAAATCTTTCTGAGTGAAAATATACTTCAGACTTTTGTGGTCTGTGTAGATCTCACATTTCTCTCCATAAAGATAGTGTCTCCATATCTTCAGAGCAAACACAACTGCAGCCAATTCCAAATCATGAGTCGGATACCCTTTCTCATAATCTTTCAATTGTCTTGATGCATACGCAATAACTTTGCCATTCTGCATAAGAATACAACCTAACCCTTTGTGTGAGGCATCACTATACACCACAAAATTTCCTGTATTATCCGGTAGGGTTAACACAGGTGCCATACTTAGCTTCTTCTTCAAATCTTGGAAGCTCTCTTCACACTTTTCCGTCCAAACGAATTTCACAGCTTTTCGTGTCAAATTTGTTAACGGAGTGGCTATCTTAGAAAAATCTTGTATAAATCTTCTATAATAACCGGCCAGCCCCAAGAAACTCCTCACCTCTGAAGGTGTTCTTGGTTGTTCCCAATTGATTACAGCTTCCACTTTCGATGGATCTACTAAAATCCCATCTTTGTCAATCACATGACCCAAAAATTGTACACGGTCGAGCCAAAATTCACACTTAGTGAATTTCGCGTACAACTTTTCCTTTCTTAGTGTCTCCAATATCAGACGTAAATGTTCCACGTGTTCTTCTTGAGTTTTGGAATACACCAGAATGTCGTCGATAAACACCACTACGAACTTGTCTAAAAATGGTTTAAATACCCTGTTCATCAAATCCATGAACGCGGTAGGGGCATTTGTTAAACCAAAAGACATCACCAGAAACTCATAATGTCCATACCGAGTTCTGAATGCCGTTCGTGGTATATCCTCCTTCCTCATTTTCAACTGGTGATACCCACTTCTCAAATCAATTTTCGAAAAGTATTTAGCACCATTCAACTGATCAAACAAGTCATCTATTCTTGGCAACGGGTATTTATTTTTAATAGTGACTTTGTTTAACTCCCTGTAATCAATGCAAAGACGCATTGACCCGTCCTTCTTCTTCACGAATAAAACTGGCGCTCCCCACGGCGATACACTTGGTTGAATATACTTCTTGTCTAGCAGTTCTTGCAACTGTACCATCAGTTCCTTCATTTCTATCGGAGCCATTCTGTACGGAGCCTTTGATATCGGTGCTGTTCCCGGCACTAAGTCGATCACGAATTCAATTTCTCTGTCCGGCGAAAGTCCTGGCAAATCTTCTGAAAACACGTCTTCAAATTCTCTCACTACCGGTATTTCTTCTAATTTCACACCTTTCTTCTGAGTATCGACTATGTAAGCTAAATAGCCCACATAACCTTGACTCAACAATTTCTTGGCCTGCATAGTCGTCAGATATTTCATTTGTCTAGGCGACTTGCTACCATAAAATACTACCTTTGACGGAGTCATAAGGTTTACATACTTCTTTTGGCAGTCAATTACCGCTCCGTATTTGAACAACCAATCCATTCCCAGAATTACATCAAATTCCCCGAGTCTAATCGGAATCAAATCTACCAACAAGATATTTTCCTTAATGTTCACCCTACAGTTCTTGTATACGAATCTAACAGGGATTACTTCCTTATTCGCAATTTCTATGTTCAAAGGAAAATTCAGTTCTTCTCTAGGCAATTCTAACCTCTTGGCAAATTCATCAGATATAAACGAGCAAGTAGCACCCGAATCAAATAATACATATGCATTAATATCATTGATTGGGATAATACCTGACACCACATCTTTTGATTGCACAGCATCTTGCACAGTCATGTTGAAGGTTCTGACTGTGGGTTTGTTTGATGCTGCAGGTCCTGTAATGGCCCATGTACCTCCATTGTTACCTCCATTGCTTCTGGTTGTCCCTCCCTCCTTCTTCTTAGGGCATTCACGAGCAAAATGCTCATTGGATCCGCATGTGAAGCACGCCTTCTTCTTCGGTTGAGTGCAGTTTGGGGCGATGTGACCCTCCTGGCCACAATTGTAGCAAACTCGTTTCCCCATCAAGCACGCACCCTTGTGAAATTTCCCGCATGTCGCACATGCTTCAAACTTTTTGTTTTGCTGGTTACCCTGCTGGTTTCCAGCTCCCCCGTTCCCATTCCACTTCCTCTTCAAGCTGTTGTTGTTGCTGTTGTTATTTCCACTGCGGCCACCTCCATTCTTCATTTCATTCTCATTCTTCTTCTTCTTTTGTTCCTGGTTGAATTTGGTCACCGCCTCTCCTCCACCTTCAGCGAGTATTGCTTTCTCCATTATTGCCGCAAATGTCTTCAACTGGAACAGGGAAACCCTACTGTACAGTCAGGGCTTCAGTCCCTGTTGAAACCTCTTCGCTTTGCGTTCGTCTGTGCTAACCTGATATGGCGCAAACCTCGCCAACTCGTTGAATTTTGCGGCATACTCGGATACCGTCATCGTCCCTTGCTTCAGCTCCAGAAACTGTACTTCCAGCTGACTCTTTGAACTCTCCGGGAAATAGGTCTCGAAGAACAGTTCCTTGAACCTATCCCAGGTCATCACTCCTGGCCCTTCACGAGTTTTATTGGCCTGCCACCAATAACTAGCTTCTGCTTTCAACATGAAAGTTGCGAAAGCAGTCTTCTGCTCATCCCCTACCCTAGTGACATCGAACACCTTCTCTATTTCCATAATCCAGGTTTGTGCTTCGACTGGATTCATGGACCCACGGAATTCAGGTGGTCCAACCGCCTTGAAATCCTTAAACGTTGAGCCTTGGTTTTGAGGTTGATTCTGCAACGCTCCTGTCAATAGTGCCACTAGTTGTTGAACGGGATTCGCATCAACATTGTCGTTAGCTTCTTCGGTGGTTCTCTGTCGTGTTAGTTGACGTCTGGGAGGCATTTTCTGTTTAAAATAAAATATTTATTAGATCATTACTCAACTCCTTTAAGTATTTCTAATTAACTTGCCTCTACAAAAGAAATAACCACATAGCACATAACACTTTGAGTAAAATAATAACTTTTATTTATTCATAAACTTTTTTGAAAACATAACACAATAGCATCTCTGCTATCTACATTACTTTCCTGAACTACAAAAGTTTCAGGACAACGCCATTATTATCATATCCCATGGTTACTCAACACTAGGGATTTGCACATTATTTAATACATATTATGTGCATTACATGCACACTTTATACGATGATCTATTAAGATACTTCTTAGCCCTATCACGTTCTTCCTCCATGACTCGAAACATCGTTCTTCGATCTAACACAAATGATGGCAGCGTCTCGAACTGAATCGGATATCCCATAACTCGATCTTGAGCTCGATTAATTGCGGTGTCGATACTTTGTCCATTTCTTCCATCTTCATCCTTTTTGCCTGTGAACTCCTTACTGCTCTTCCAGTTCGTTGATAAGCTTCTTCGTATGCATCTTCAGCTCTTGCCCTCTTAGCCGCTTCTTCTCTCAGCCTGCTCTTCAGTTCAGCAACCATCTCGATCAATTGTTCCTTCTCTCCTTCAGTCTGTGTTAGTTTCTCCTCGGCGTTTGTCAGTCGTTCATCACGATCCTGGATCTCGCCGTCTTTTTGTGTAATTGTAGTCTGTTGTTCAGCTACTATCTTCTGTAACTCCTCAACTATATCCTGAAGTTCCACGTTACGGTCATGCACCTCATCGTATACACGTCCAGCAATCGAGTTGAGCGGAATCCTTTCCTCCTCATCCTCGTCATCCTCACCCTCCTGTGGTAACTCCACGGGATCCTCCTCATCCGTCTCCACATCATCATCCTCATCTTCAACCACTGTGACCAACGGTGATGACTCCCGTGGCAGTAGTTGTTCCCAAACTACCTGAATGTCGCGAGGCTCCTCCTCTATAAGCATTTGAGGTCCCTCCTCCCTAGTCTGACTAGATTCTCCGACATTAGTCATCCTGACAACAAAATTTTAAAGTTTTAGTTATTAATCATTCTACTCGACACTCGCGAGCACATAAGTTATAAACACATAAGCACATAAGTGTCTTATTACTTCTTTCTTAAAACTCGATAAGAGTTAACTCCACTATCTTTTCAAAAGGTTACTTCTTAAGGCTTTTGCCCCCACCTAAGGTTCATAACCTAAAGCTCTGATACCAACCTGTGACACCCCCAAATCCTGGTACTTCATTTCCTCAAGATTTGGTGTTCACGTAATCAAAACATTCATTACTAACTACCCAATTGATAAAATTGAATAAATAAAACCTGCCCATACAGGATTAAACTTAAATTAAAATCTCCCAGGTTATCTAACCTTTACAAACATTCATTCATTCATGCGGAATAATTAAAATAACATTCATTACAATCTTTAAACAAGTATGAAAATAAACTATTCAATCTATTACAGGTCTTCAGCATTGCTTAATCTTTCCTTTCCCTTTACTGGTGCTGGGTATATCACCAGTTTCAACCTTAGCTGTAAGAATGTTTACAGGCAAGAGTGAGACAACAAGGCCCACTTGAAATAATAATAAATAAATCAGTTAACTTTACATCATGTACCAACATTAGGTTTAATAGAACTGAACAATAGATTCTATTACTTTCTAAAAACTTTAATCAATTACTGAGGGTCTAATGACCACGAATCATGTCCACAATTATAAGTAATTTTTCAACTTAAACTTTAACAGTTATAAGACTATAAGGACTTCACGTACTTAGGGGGATCAACCCTTCGTACAATGTATTGTGCACAATCATTTCAACGCTAAGCGTAAACCTCTATTAAAAGAGTTGTTCATCTCAGTATTTAGAATACAAGTCCGCACCAAAGTAAGTTTGGTTTGGATAAGCTTTCAAGGTAATTTGGAGTTCAACGGACATCAACTAAGGATTAGTTGAATACAAGATAATAACACTATGTTATTGAACGATCATACTAAATAAACATTTCGTTCTAAGTTCATGCTTTAGGAATAATCTAATAGCATAACAATTGAATAATTTATCATACCTTGCTTTGAACAACATTAAGCTAAGGTTACATTTTAGAATTTAATAGCAAGCATGCACAACAAATAATAACTTGAATGATAACTAAAGGTACTTGCATGCTAATATAACTAATTTAGAGTTAAGAAAACTTGTACAATTATAAAAGTAGAGTTAGAGAACTTGCATAAGTATAACAT
Source organism: Panax notoginseng (assembly GCA_016801055.1). Taxonomy (NCBI): domain Eukaryota; kingdom Viridiplantae; phylum Streptophyta; class Magnoliopsida; order Apiales; family Araliaceae; genus Panax; species Panax notoginseng. The sequence goes on from CM029021.1 coordinate 77,695,846, forward strand.
AACAGTGAAAAGTAACCTTGCTGAATAATAAAGTAGCAAAGGTTAGGGAACTTGCCTCGCGTGTAGGTTAAACAATTACTATTCACGTTCACCCCAAGTCCTACACATACCGTATGCATTGACAATACACATTAGTTACACTAACATTACCTTTATGAGTTCCTTTATTACTCTTAGTATAGCTACTAACTAAGTTTAAGTTTAAACAACACATCTTTCATGAATATTACTTTTTAGCTTTATTACAACTACTTAAATGATCATGCCATTGCACCACATGTACATTAACAACTTGATACAACATCCTAATACATGTCTAACATGTTATCATTAAGTTATACTAATACCCAAAGGGTTGCACTTGCATTCGTGCATCCCGACGCCCTCCGATTGGCTCTAAATACACAACAATCCTAAAGATGACCATTTTGACTACTGTTACAGACCTCAAATTAAAAAACTTAAAGAATGAAAGTTGTAGGTCTACTCGTCCTCTTTCCGAATCATCTTGAATTACCTAAATTGGAGTTCGTATGAAAAAGTTATGGCCATTTTACTACAGGAGGCCAAAACTGCCCAACTAGGTCACTTTTCCGGCGCCGGGGCGTGGAACAGTGGCGCTGGGGCGCGAGCTACGGCGCTGGGGCGCGAGAATCAGCTCTGGGGCGCGAGCATCAGCGCTGGGGCGCGAGCTTCAGCGCTGGGCGCGAGCTACGGGCCCATTTTTGACGCTGGGGCGCGAACCTTGGCGCCAGGGCGCGAGATTTGGCGCTGGGGCGTGAATTTTGACGCTGGGGCGCCGAAATTCACAGAACCAACCCGAAAGACAGAGCAAAGCTACTGTCTAAATTATTTTTAACGACCAATGGCATCTAACACATGTATAACTTCATGAAAATTACACATAAAAGTTAACGATCATCAATATACCAATAACTAACCACTAATTAACAATATCATAGGCTAATTCTTTGAAACACTGTTATTAGATCAAAACTCCATGGTTGACAGATAAAAAATACATTGAACTGAAATTCTACTGTTATCAACTAAATTTGATTCCTTTGAAATACAAGTATGCCAACAAATAAATCAATTCACATGTGTAGTTCAATTTCTCAGTATTAGCTCACAATTTGCATAATCACATACCAATTTTGTTATTTCGCAAATATACGATTCATACATGTTTTTCACTGTGGAAAATCCATTTCTTGAATACGTAATTTAGCATATAACACACACATATATATATATATATATATATATATATATATATATATATATGCTAACTATAACAATTATAACAATAAAAACATGTAACATCATAACCAATTCTAGTACATGTTTTACAGATAATTTTGTAAAACTTTATACACAATGAAAAAGAAGAACACAGAGACATACAAATTCACATAGCTGTAATATAAAACATATACAATAAGGTTTATAAAACATACCTTTTGTTGTTAAGAAAACTTTGTTATTCACTATCAAAAGCTAGATAATCTCAGAACTTTCCTCTCTCTCTGCCTCTCTCTCACACTATCTCTGAAATCTTTCTCAGACAACTTCTATTTTCATTAGGCTTAAGCCAAAATAATATACGTAATTTTAAAATAAAAGCCAACGTATGTTTTTAAAACGCATAAAACCGACGTCACTCTTATTACCCTAATAATATATCAGTTACCAAATATATATATATATATTATATATATATATATATATATATATATATATATTATTTATTTATTTATTTAACTAATAATTTAAATTCAAAAGCCATAAGGCTTTGTTTGGCAAACCATTTAAAAATTAAAGAATTAATATACTTAAACTTTGTTTGGCAAAACTTAATTAAAATTACTTTAATTTATTTTAATAACTCTTTATAACATAGCTATTTGTCATACTTTATTTAATAACAATTTATTAAATACTTCACTTAATCACATAACTCAATCCACATAACACATTAATTATTTAACAAATAAATAATTAACTAAATCACATTAATTATTTAGCAAATAACTAATTAACTAAATAAACTCAATCAAATTGAACAATTACTTATTCAATAATGAACATATCCAATAAATATTTATATAAATCAATAAATATTTATAACTTACATTTAAAAAAAATATGGAATGTTACATGTAATATAACATAAAATGTTATATTGTTGTTTTAATTTAATAATTTAAAGTGGTATGTTAAATTATTAAATAAAATTATAATGAGATTATAATTTTGTGATATTTGTTTAAGTGGAATATTTATTTAAAATATAGTATGTATAATTAATGTGGATATGGAAATCCAAATAAATAATCTGTGATTATAAATAATAAACTAAATTGTTTATTAAAATAAATTAAAAGAGTTTAATTTAGTTTTGCCAAATAAGGCTTAAATATATTAAGTTTTTAAATTTTAAAGGGTTTTGCCAAACGGAGCCTTATGACTTTTTGGATTTTTGATTTTTGAATTTTAAATAAAGTAAATAAAATAAACAATAAATATAATATATTTAAAACTATACGTTTATTAGTTTGTAACTGACATAATTAGTATGCGTATTAAGGCCATATCAGTTTATTTTATATTACGTATACTTGGGTTGTCAGTTTTGTTAGTATGAGGAAAGGAGAATTTAGAGAACTTGAGAGCTTGGGAGAATTTGAGAGGGACTTGTGAGTTTTGGCTGCAATTAGCAAGGATTACAAGCAAAGTGAAGGTATTTTATCTAAACCTTATATATATATATATATATATATATATATATATATATATATATATATGTTTTACGACAACAATTTTTATACGCTGTGAATTTCATATGTTTCGAATTGTTGCTATACAACTGAATTGTGATGATTATATATGTTGGTTATGTTTGAGTTTGTATGTAAACAAGAATTCGTATGCTAATTATAGTTAAGAAGGAAGAAAAGTAATGATAGTATATATTTTCTCATGTGGCTTGTGTAAGTACCAATTTTAGTGGTCAAATTGTATGGTAAACTATGAATTGAATTTTGTTTATGCCAGTCCATTAAGAAACGAAGGTAACGTAGTTTGAACGAAGTAATTTGGATAAGAATTGTGATCACAGTGTCAAATTTTGGGAAGAATTAAAAAAATGGAGTTTTCATATGAAAATATGGAATTTGAGAAATTAAACTAGTTTAAGTTGTTAAATTATTCTAATTGGTTGAATATGTTAGTAATCATGTTTGTGTTAGTTCTATACCAATTGTCTATGTTAATATTACTATTTTGTGGGTGAGATTCGTGTTAGTTGTCTTAAGAATAGTACCGAAATCATGTTCTGCAAAACTGAAACTGGTGCATAGCGCTGGCGCACGGTTTTTGGCGCGGGCGCATAGTAACCTAAGGTAATACTGGCGCGGTCGCGCTAGTTGTCAGTCACAGACAGTGAAGTCTGCTACTTCTGCAGACTTTGGACATTCATTGCAACTTAGCTTAATGTTATGTTAACGTGTCAAATGTGTAATGACAAGGTTAAAACAGAAACGTACCATGTGGTTAGTAGCTCTAAAATGTAAAGTTAGTAAGTTGTGAGAATGATATGTATGATTTAAGAAATTTAGTGAGCAATGAATAAGTGTTGTGAAATGTATACTTGTGATTCTGAAATATGTATGGTAAGATAAGACTTGTTCTAAAATTAACAAGTTTAGCTATAAATGGGTGTTATTTTGAAAGTGGATGTTAACATGTCTAATAGATATTATGATTCCACTAAAATGTGTAGGTGAACGTGAGTTTTAATATTATAGCTTACGCTAGAGGCAAGTTTTCTAACTCTACTTTGTTATTATTGAGCAAGTTTTCTAACTTTACACTTTCGTTGAGCTAGTTTATTTATTATTGTGCAAGCTTACTTGTCCTATTTCAATTATAATTTCACAAGCTCTTGTATCTAGTTTGTTTATGATGATGCAAGTTTTCTAAACCTTATTTTTATGTTGAGCAAGTTATTCTTGTCTTTGCCTTGTTAATTAGCATGCAAGTTTATATAATCTGATATACTGATGTTGAATAGTTTTTATTGTTCAAATTGTTATTCGTTATGCATGCTTAATATTCAATTCTAAATAACCTTGGCTTAATATTGTTCAAGCAAGGTATGTTATAGTTATTCTATATTTATGCTCTTAGATTATTCCTAAAGTATAACGTTAATATACAATGTTAATTCACTTATGATTTATTCCACAACATAATGTGATTACCCTTTTATTCAACTAATCCTTAGTTGATGTTCGTTGAATTCCAAATTACCTTGAAATATATCCAAACCAAAATTACTTTGGTGCGGACTTGTAATCTAAATACTGAGATGAACAACTCTATTACTAGGGGTTTACGCTTAGCGTTGAAATGTTTGTTCACAATACATTGTACGAAGGGTTGATCCCCCTAAGTACGTGGAGTCCTTATAGTCTTATGATTGTTAAAGTTTAAGTTGAAAGAGTACTTATAACTGTGGACATGGTTCGTGGTCATTAGACCCTCAGTTGTATATTTCAAAATGTTAATAGAACATATTGTTCAGTCCTATTAAGCCTATTATTTGACAGTTGATGTAAAGTTTTATTCAATCTCATTTTAAGTGAGCCTTGTTTGCTCACTCTTGCTTATATACATATTACAGCTAAAGTTGAGAAGGTTAACGTACCTAGCACTAGTAAGGGAAAGGAAAAGATGAACAAGTACTGAAGACTTGTAATCATTTTTATATTTTATTATCAGACTTTAGTTTGAATAATTGTAATGAAGTTTATTTATTTTTCGCATTTGAATGATTGTATGTAAATGTTAGATAACCTGGGAGGTTTTTATTAATGTAATCCCTCGAGGGAAGGTTTATTATTCAATTTTTATTTTGATCGGGTAGTTAGATATGAATGTTTTGATTTAGTGAACGCCAAATCTTGAGGTAATGAAGTACCGGGATTTGGGGGTGTCACAAGTTGGTATCAAAGCATTAGGTTGTGAACCTTAGGTGGGGAAAAATCCTTAGGAAGTAACCTTTGAAAAGATAGTGATGATAAACTCTTATCGTGTTTTAAGGAAGAAGTAATAAAACACTTATGTGCTTATGTGTTTACAACTTATGTGACTATGTGAATTTATGAGAAATTATTATATTTTATTTAAAATAAATTAAATAAGATATTTGATTTATTGTGTAAGGGTGTGACATTACTAAACTATATTATAAGAGATTAATTAAAATAATTAGATGTATCAATTAAGTGGTAGCCAAATAGGGCCTTAAGAGAAGTTGAGAGCAGTTAACCACGAATGGGTTACTGACCTCAACGTTACTGGAGTTATATGTGCGCCTCATCAGTTTCTTTTTACGTATTTGCAATTAAGAGTTTAGCTTGACAGTCAAAGAGAATTCAGAGAAACATTGAGAATTTGTGAGTTGTGTGATTTGAAGAAGCATTTGAGAAAGGTTTCATCTCTACTAATCTATACTCTGGGTAATCTCTTCAGTGCAATTTCAAATTCACGTTGTTTAAGTTTTTATATAAAAAAATGGCTTTCTAGTTTCAATTACAGTATCTGTAATTGGAAAGAGTAACGATTATGTGTATATATGTGTTAATATGTTAACATAACATGTTTTACTGTATCTTGTATGTTTTCATAATATCAAATTCATAGAAATATGTCGTATATAGTTTCTTCAAAATTATAGAGTATAAAATATGGCCATATGGCCCTTACGCACAAATTAATACGTTAATCATATGTTGTATCATAAATTTTACACTTGTATATAATTATGTATATTAAAACGAAGAAAACAAAATTCGAATGGACAGATTCGGTGTTATAACGAACCTGTAGTGTCAATTTTATGTTTTATCTTTAAAAAACTTTCAAAATCACCAAGAACATGAAATTACATGTTTTGATTCTGGAAATTATATGTTTTAACTTGTTTAAATAATGCTAGAAAGGTTGAGTAATGATTATATGCATAAAATAAAGTCTGGGTATGTCTAATTTCATGTATGAGATAAGAAATTGGTACAAATTGGCATGTTCTGTATTTTTTCGCGAATTGCAGTTTCTGGAACTGGTTCACCGCGCCGCAGCGCCAGCTGCAGGCATAACACCCGCGTCGCAACGCCAGGCACGCCGTAGCGCCACTATGCAGTTTGTCCAAGAATGATCATTTTTTGGTTTTATTTTAAGGACTGTAATAGTAACAAAATCTAATGAACATAAAAATGTGTTAGCCATATAATGTGGTGATTAAATAGATCCTTAACATGTCAATAAGGTAAATTACATGTTTAATTAAATTGTTGAACACGTAGTTAGCTTGTTGTTCATGTAGTGTAATATTATGTGAAAACAAGTGTGGTAATTTGACTAAGTATAGTCATAATCTGAGTTTAAACAAAAAGAATGAACTTGTGATGACTAGTTGCGTGATAATTAACTAGTATTGTGAATGTAAATGGTATGTAGGATTAAATCAAGGAACGTGTATAATTAACGTGTAATCTACGCACGAGGTAAGTTTTCTAACCTTACTTGTTATCGTTATTCAAGTTTATAATCCTTACAACTTCACACTGAGCAAATTCTAGACTTATATTCTATATTGATCAAGTCTTGTTATTTGTTGATCAAGTTCAATATGTTATATTAAAGATTATTAATCTTTTCAAAGTATGATTTCTGTTATACAATTCTTATCCCATTGTATACCTCTTGATTTATTATTCAATTTGAATATCAGTTATTGTTGAACCTTGTAAGACTAGCAAACCCTTATTAATTCGACTAGTCCATAGTTGATGAACGTTCTAAATTTCAGAACCCTTGTTTAATTATCCAAACCAAACTTCCTTTGGTGCGGACTCTAATGTCAAACTGAGATGAACAACCCTATATAGGGGATTACTTATGCGTTAGCGTTATGATATTGTGCACAGTATGGTACTAAGGGTCGATCCCCCTAAGTACAAGTAGAAGAGTCCATAGTCTTATAATTGTTAAATGTTTCAAGTATGACCCTTGATAACCTAGGACATAGTTCAAGGTCTTATGACCCTCAGAAGTTTTTTTGATTCTTGTTATTCATTCTTGATTCAAAAGTTGAGTTCTTATTCCAGAAGTCTTTGATTCACTCGTATGTTATTATATTGTTGTTTCATTATTATACTTGTGGGCAATTGTGCTCACTCTTGCATAATAATAACTCTTGTTAGTAAGATTTAATTAGATTTATTAATAAAATAAGTATAATTAAATTTAAGTGTGACAAATATAACATATGATAAAAAAATTATTAAAATAATTGAAAGTGGTGCCTAAGGAAGCTAGCCAAACAAGGTCTTGTGACCTTTGGAGTTTGGTAACCGATGAAGGAATTGAGTTTTTACGTTAAAAACAAATCAGTAAAATGAGATTTGGGAGAGAGGGAGAGGGAGAGAATTCTCTGAGAATTGGAGAAGTGCTTTGGAAGAACAAGAAGAAAAGAACCTTGTTCATCATCTAATTAGGTTAAGAAGGAATAAAAGGATATTAATCCAACCTTAAAACTCTCTACTCTTGTTTGCCTCAAATATTAGGTTTCTATCAAATTAGTTTGGGTTGATGAAGGATAAGAATATATTTGTTTATAGGTGTGTATAATCTGTGATATGTCATCTATAAACGATTTTAGAGTTATCAAATTCATGTAAATATGTTTTTAGAATAAGGAATTTTGTTTATGGCTTAGTATATGTAGTTTGGTCTATTTTAAGGCTTAAATTGATGGTTAGATCATGTATATAATCTAAAATTGGTGCTAGATATTGTTAGTATATTGAATTACAAAAACAATGAAGGTTAAACGGATCAATTTGGTTAAGAAACGAATTCGTAGTGAATAAATTCGCTACACATGTTAAAACATGAAAATAGAACATGAATATGAGTTTTGGGTCAAGATTTAGGTTGGTTATTGTTTTTGTAAATTATTATAATTCTAGTATGTTGTAATTTTATGAATTATGAATCCATAGAACTAAAAATAGACTAATTTGGATATGTATAAATTAAGTTATGAAGATTAGAAGGAGAAAAAGTTCAAAAATCGTGAGAACAGTAAACTACATAATCTGGCTTTGCTAACGGGCGCAGCTGCGCTGTGCCCTAAGTCTTTTGGGGCGCAACTACCCTCTTGGGCACAGCTGTACTATGTCTAAAGCTTAATTGGGTGCATTTGCGCTCTAGGTGTGTCAGGTGTGACTGTTTTGACCTTCTGTAGTAAAACAACCATAACGTTTTCATACGAGCTCCGATTGAGGCGATTCAGGATGATTCGGAAATATAACGACTAAACCTACAACTTTCATTCTTTTATTTTTTCAATTTGAGGACGAGAACTGGGGTAAAAATGGCCATCTTTGGGACTGTTGTGTTTTCGAAGGCAATCGGAGGGTGTCGGGCATACACGTATGCAAGTGTAGTGCTTTTAACGATAAAAGATGTTATTCTAAGTTATAAAACATGAATGTTAGTAAATATAATGATGCTTAACATTAATAAATGATGTATTAGATAAGTTGTATAAGCATACTAAGCACACACAAGAGATACAAATCGGGCATGTGATGAATAAATGTCGAAACGTTGTAACAAGTGTCAAGGAACGTAAAAAGTGTTTTAATTCAATTGAAATGAATATTATAGGATATGGAATGGGGTTAATATAACTCAATAATGATTCCTAGAAAGACTTAAATACTTGAATGAACTCCGAGTATGAAATATAGTGAGATATAAGTCGAAAGTTAACTCAATCAAATTGAACATTGTGTATTGATAATAGGAAGGGTTATGAGATATAGAGTACAGTTTACATTACAACTACTATGCATTGCTATGTGACTAATAGTTGATGTGCATGATTATATAATTGTGTAGGGCACGCGAAGTGCAGATGGCTGTAAGCTGTTAAACTATTATTGGTAAACAATGATCAAGGCAAGTCTTTCAGTTCCTATTTGCTATGTGAACTTGATGATGAACTGTTTTAAATCTTTATTGTAAAGAGCACGATGTGTTATATATATGTTGAAAGTTTGAAACGTTAAAGTCAATTTATGACTACGTTGATTGAGTAATGAATACTGATTGAGTAAGAAACTCAATCTTTATACTTGTTATATGAACTGTAACATGTATGTTATGTTAGTCCAATGTTTATGAGATGTATGTTGAGCACGTTATTATGTGCTACTTGATGCATGAAAATTATTAGAATTTTCTCGGCTGTCGAGCTCAACCTTGCAAATAACAACTTTTACAGGTTAAGGATTCAAGGTAACACTATGTGCTACTTGAAAGACATGAATCAGATGTAATGCGTGAAAATTTATATACTTTGACTGAGTTGTTATTATTTGAACCATGTTTAAGGTTCCAGATGATGTACTTGCTAATATATGATGTTTAATGTATGTTAAGTTATAAAGTTTAAATTTTGTCTGATGTATAAAGGATATTGAATTTGAATGTAAGTTTTATTTATTAACTCTAATAAAGTGAGTAATAAACTAAGTTTGGTTTAAAAGTTGGTAAATATAAAGGTTTTGAGAAATGTACTTAAATCACAATGATTATGTAATGATAAACTATCAAGTTTGAGTTATCTAATATGTAAAGTTTATCAGAATGAAATGTAAAATTTTATATAATAACCGTGATGAAATGAATCATAAAATAAATTTGATTCAGAGATGTGTAGATGATAAAGGTTTTGATTTAGGGAATTAAAGTAAGAAGACAAAAAAGTTTTAATTATTTCGCATTTTATTAAGTTTAGCATCGAATAATGATGTAAAATAAGAAGTTAAACGTATTATTAATGACCAAAGTCGATAGTTGAATTGTGTGAATTTTGGGGTCGATAAAGTTGGTATTAAAGTCGTAGGTTATAAACCTTAGGTAGGAATACCTTAGGCTATAAACTTAGAGGAAGAAGGTGAAGATAATGAAAGAATTAACTCAGATAGAGTTTGATCATTAAGAAATAAATTTAAGAAAAAAATTTAAGAAATGTATAGGGAATGGATTAAAATATATATGAGAAGGTTCAAAGAGGAATCTTGAAGACATATAAAAGATGAGTATCAGGAGTTATCTGATTCCGATAACAAGATGTTAAATGTTATTAAATAGATGATGTTTACAAGATGAAAATGATTAGAATAATAAGAAGGAACTCAAATAGAGTTTAATTGATGATAAATTCAGAGAATGCTTATAAATTTTTTTTATGGGTTCAAAGAAGAACTTGAAAAATTTAAATTGAGTTGAATAATTATAAGACAATATAATTAAAGAGGAAGTAATGAGGATCGTGAAACCAAAACGATCATAAAATAAGAAAGGAATCATAAAGAAGGTAATTGTAGAATAAGACTACGACGTGATCTGGTTAAGTTGTAATATGATAGATGATATGTAATAAATGAATAGTTATAGCTTGATACTATAAGAGAATGTATTATGAAATAGTACAAGGTAAACTCATGAGGAGTTATAAATGATGAGATACGAAAAATTCGTATCGAATAAAGAGCGAGTTATGAGTAAGATAGAGTTAGGTGGGATTTCAATTGAGGACTCATGTGATGGCTGAGTTGTACAAATCTTTGTATGGGCGAGATTTTGTGCTTGCACTCAGTTTATCACATTGATAATCATAGGAATGTTGGTGTCACGCTATCAATGTATATGTTGTGAAAAGGTGAGTCTTTTCTCATGTGTATATTTGATAGTTAGAGACTATAAGATTAGTAAGATTTTATTAGGATTAGGTGCGAGTTCTTAAAACTCATACTGGTAAGTTGATGACTCATAATCATATGTATGTTTTTGAACCCCTAATCATATGGACAATATCTGATTGGTTCTTCGACTACGTATTGCTATGACAAGTTCCTAAACTCATATTATTGTGGAAAGTTCCTGAATTATCAAAGTAAGGTAAGTTTGATGAACTGTATTGGGTATAGAAAAGTTGTGAAGGAAGAACTAAGAATTTCGATATAGTAAGCATTGATAGTGCTAAAGATTAGTAGAATGATTAAGTAACAAAGTAGTGGAGTAGGCTTTTAAGATGATGGAGGAAAATTGGATATTCTAAATCTTCTAGCTATGCTAGTTTCTCAAAATTTATTGACTTCGTGTTGATGTTTGCACTTCTATTTTGTTGAAAAACATTGGATCAAATGATGGAACCAATGAGTTTTAAAAATAATACTGTTATTCGTATGTCTATGCTAATTGTTTCGGCTACACAAAAATGATTTAAAAATATCAAAATGTATTTTGTTTTCCCGTAGTCATTAAAGCATCACTAAATACAATGCTGATATGACAAATAAGGAAGTCATCAATGCAGTTGAACCTAGTGTTGGATGTGATCATAACATCGTCAGCCCACTATGGTATGATGTAGCGTGACAAAGTCATATAATGACCGAATCCTCAACGTACTATCGAGATAGTACGGTATCTTGACATCATAAAAAAAAAGGATTTTTAGTTTTCTTTAACTAAGAAAGACATGCCATATGAATTGGCTAAACCTATTTCGATTTATGTTCGAGTTGTTGTTAGAAGTCTATGCTATTTGATTTAGCTAGACAAATATTGAAAGATGTTTATCCAGTTCAAGCGTTTCTTAAGAAATTATGCCAAACAAAATTGTTTTGGTGCGGATTCAGATGTTGAAAAGCTGAGGTGAACAACCCTTTTATAAGGGATTATGCAAAAGCGTTTAGACTGCTAGTCGAGAGCACGAAAGCGAACATGACTATTTTTCGATACACCATGTCCATATATATCACACAAAATCCACAAAAGAGATATAATTCGTATGAACATTAATATTACCTAACCCACTATATGTCTATGTGAATTACAAGTAATATCAATTTAAGCGCAAGCTCTCTCAACGACTACACATGGCAAACCGATATATGTCTATCCGAATTACGAATCACAAAATCTAACACATGCTAACAAGGTCATATATGAACTTCTACTTCCTTTTTCAATTCCACACAAGTTATCAAGGTAGATGGTGATCAAGCATCTAATCAAATAGCGCAACCAAATTAGGCAATCCAACTATAATCATTCAAGCATCACAACAAGGCATATAAATCTGAACTACACAATAAGATTCACTAGAATCCCATAATGGTGGTTAGTTCATCTCTGAATCAACAACCATTATGGGATATAAACTAAGCATGAGAAGATTCAATGAAAACAAAGAGATTAAAGAGAAAAGAGAATGCAAATATGATTAAACTCTTGCTTAAAGTCAGCTTCCAACTCAGTTCATAACCACAATCGATCCAAAGTAAAATTTTATCTAATCACAAGCTAATAGATCTAAAGAGAGAAGTAAAATAATAGTAGTAGAAGCTATGAAATCTCTCTAGCTCTATGAAAACCCTAAAAAGGAAAATATAATTGTTGATAATGATGTCTCGTAACAAGCAAATAAACCCTCATAAGGAAAATACGCTACAACAGACAATAAGTGAAAAGTTAACATTTTCTGGGTTTTGACTGGCGCGGCCGCGCCGGCGCGTATATTTATTGGGGCGCGAGAGCGCCACTTTGCCATGCCTTATCAATTTCCTTGATGCAACCTACAAAACAAGCATAAAAAACAATCAAACCATACTAAAAATACTTAAGTTTAAGCATAATTCTAGGAAGTTGATAGTCAATAAGTAGGTCTAAAACATACTTATCAAATATCCCCAAACTTGAACTATTGCTTGCCCTCAAGTAATAAACACAAATACGAGCTAACAATTCAAACTACACGCTATGCAATTACACTATCATGCAAATGAATCCCAAGATTTTCAGCCATGTTAAGAATTCCAATAAGATACGCCTCAGAGAAATATCAAGATCTATGAATAAAGAATCAAACTAAGCTAAAGGCAGAATGAATCAAAACCTACTATAGAGATGATGTGTGTGTGTTGTGTTCACAGATAGCTTGACAAAGGCGAAGATACCATATGCTATACTACTTAAGAAAGAAAACTGATGTTTCAAATCAAGAACTAAGCACAAAAATGAAACAACAACTACTCCAACACATCAGTACAAGCTAAGGTTCAACGAAGGGTTTATTCTATTTTATTCTTACTCACGAGGGCGATTTTCGCACTTTCCCGCAGTGTTTATTAATTTTTTTATATTTTCCATGGCTATACAATGTATCATCCCATTAGGCTAACAGTGCTACCCCTTAGCGAGCTTTCAACCAACGACTCCCAAACCATTCAGGCTTTAGGGCGCTAGGTGTAGAGACAATTCCCTCAGGCGTACCTACTTAAGTAACAAAGGCCCCGAAACAAGACTAGCCATGATGTTTATTCATTTTTTATATATAAACATAGCAAGCATTCCCAATGCGTTCCAAAAAACTTGAGTTTCAGTGTCTAGCAGTCATTACTCACTTCCTACACGATTCTATCATTAAAAATAAATGTTTCCTCTCAGCAGACAAGCATGCTAATCTTAACCAACAAGCAAATAGGAACACTGTCGTGCTACCCGATAACATTTAAACAACAGGCATGGATTGTATCATATAAAAAATTATAAATAAGCTTAAGTTATCAACCTAGTTCACAAATCTATCAAATTTCTATTTTATCATTGGCCAAATTAGAATTTAACAAACTAAAAACCTAGGATTATGCCATGTTATGCAACTACACAGATAATAAGCAAACAAAAAGAAAAAAATTACCACAAAATTAAACTAATAACTACTAACATGCAATTAACTATATGCAACATGCCATTACACTGTATGATGCAATTACACTACATGCTCTAAACTACTGACTTAACCCAATACCCCCAAACTTAGAATATTCATTGTCCTCAATGAAGGTAATGGGTAAGGAAACTCCCCTATACGTCGGCAGGGCCACCGGATTTGGGTGGCAAATCTGGAGGCGGGTATGGCACGACAGAACCAATGATAGGGCACTTCACTAGCGTCCCTTGCTGAGAAAATACTTCAGCCAAAGCTCAAGACATTCCATTCACTAACGCTGAGAAGTTATTGTGCAGCGCGTCCATGGAAACGGCGATTCGGGCTCTCTAAAGTGGCAGGAGGAGTGACGGCTGCCTTAGTTGGCTATGGAGACGACACTGGCGATGGAGCTGAAAAAATAAATCCTTTTCCTCAAGGGTGTGTTATGCCACCAGCCCAATCATCGAACTTCTGAATAGTGGCATGCATAATATCTTGGCTCAACATTTGTAATTGCTCATCATCCCAGTTCACTCCAGCTTTGGCACACAGATGGGCTACGACTGATGCATGCAGGATACTGTCAGTGGTGCTCTCCTCATATAATGTAGCATATTCTGGTAGAGGAGGTGGCCCACATCAATGTACTTCCCTGTGATAATGCCCCATAATAATATTACCCTATAAGTTGGAATATTGTGATGATGCGTAGATGGCATCAATTTTGCATAGATGAACAGGTTCCATGCCTTCGCATAACGGTTTAGTGCTGAACTGGGAAAGTTAGTGGGCGTGTTTGTGCCTTGCTTGTAGTTCCATTTGGTGCCCGACACACACAAGTCCTCGATCACCCTATCCAAGTTAGTCTCAAATCGTGCGGTTTCCACCCAATTTTCTTGGCCAGTTGGAGGGTCGAGCAGGTTAAACACTTCACGAATCGCATGTGGGCGATAATCAACATGGACGCCTCTGACTAAGGATATACCACTATGTGTTTCTTTTGCATTCACATAGAATTTGCGCACAGTGGCCACCGGTGCTAGTATAGGACTGGCCACAACCCCCGGCCAACATCTTTCCCTAATCATCTCCCACAGCTGCTCATCCTGCTTTCCTAGATCGAATCCCCTTTCCTTCACAAAAGTTTTTAACACAATTTTGTAGTATTCAGTTTGAACCTCGAGACTGACAAATTTGGTAAGGTCTACAATGTCTTCGTCTTAACTGCTGCTGGAAGAAGACTCAAGAGTGCATGAGCGTGCTCTTTTTGGTGCCATGGGTATTGATAGAGAAGATGCTTGCAAACCCTAACTGTGATCGCAGAAGAAAAATCACCCCCAAACTGGTACTCTTGTATGCACAAACTAAACCAACCCCAAATTAGCCCTTATATGCTATGAACAAACCCTAAACAGACTGAAGAAGAACCTCCAAACTTGTTTGCTCACGTAAGGATGAAACTCTTCTGAATGTGGTAATATAGAGCGATTTGTAGAGACCGAATAGAAGAGGAAACGAGAGGTTGTAGTTGGCTAGGAGAAGGGCTTTTGGGTTGCGTATGGGAACTCTGTGGAATCTTAATTAAAGAAGGAAGTTATAATGAAATGGGTCATGTTTTTAAGTATTAGAAACTGTCAGGACCCAAACTCGGGCGCGGGCGCTCTGAGTTTAGCCTTGGATGTGGCGCGGGTGCGCTGGGTTTGTGCATGGTGCTGGCACAACCGCGCCGCCCTGAGCCCAAGACTGATTTTGCTTTGCATAAAGAAGGAAATAAGCAGCAAACTGATATTCATTAACTAACCTGCACACATAGCATTAACAAAAATGAGATAGACTATTTCCCATATCAAAATTGCTCCGTGTAACATGTACAGTTCCTACTCGATCAAGGATTTCAAATAAATCGAAGGCTTGAGCTTTCTTCTCTTTATCGACTCTTACTTCTAGAATAACACATTCTTACACCTTCTTCTTTATATTCACCAGCTCCAGGTCTGTTGCTTGAGCGGCTTTAACGTTATCAATTAAAGTTGATTTTACTCGTATATCATCACGTGGGTCCCTAGAGTCATTAAGTTTATCTCTATCATTTATAAATTATACAAAATAGGTCTTTGTGTTCAATAATATCGTACTCGTACTCGCGTACGATCTTCTACTCAACGCATCAGCTACCACGTTCTTTTTTCCAGGATGGTATGGTCAGAATACGTTCTGAATAAGTCGCCTCTTGAGCTCTTGGAAAATCTTCTCGCATTCCTCGCTCCATACGAATTTTGTATCTTTCTGAGTCAGCTAAGTTAACGGAGTAGCTATTCGAGAAAATCCTTCCACGAATCTCTGATAGTAACCAGCTAAGCCTATAAAACTAGATATTTTGATTACTGACTTAAGTTGCTCTCAACTGTGACTCATATCCCAATCTTGGATAGCACGTCACAATAGCACCCATTATTTTACCACCAAATAAATATAGCGTCCCCTACGGAGAGTTTGGCTTTGAGGCATTCCACAAAGAAAGTTACCAGATAGAGGCTTGAGTACCAACTCTTGTAGTTGGGTTTTTAACTCCTAAAGTTTAATAGGAGCCATTTGATAAGAGATTTTAGAAATAGGTTTTGTACCAGGTTCAAAGTCGATACAAAATTCAATATCACGCTCTAGGGGTATTCCAGGAAATTCTTCAAGAAATATATCAGTAAATTCACTAACAATAGAAATATCATTCAAATATGACGTATTTTTGTTTAAATCCATGAAATGGGCTAAGAAAGCTTGACATCTATTTTTTAATAAACGAATGGCTTTTATGGCTTGATATGAAAGTGTTTGACTTCAATGATTTGGTTTCTTGAATTCGCATAACAGGTTGGTTAGGAATATAAAAACTAACAACCTTACGAAAATAATCAATTTTGACATGATGAGTAGTTAACCAATCAATTCCTAAAATTACGTCAAATGCAAGTATCTTTAAAGAGATAAGATCAACATGTAATGTGATTGTGCCCATTTGGATCAAACAAGATTTATAAATCGTGGATATGATAACAGTTTCTCCTAACGTAGTCTCCACAGATAAGTCAAAGTCTAATTTCTCCTGAGTCAAGTTTAAACATTGAGCACAAGCAGGAGAAATAAAAGAGTGGGTAGAATCGGTATCTAATAAGGTATAGACTTCGAAAAAATTTATAATTAACTAACCCGTGCTAACTTCGTTCGGGTTACTTGCTCTTTGAGAAGTCAAGAAAAACGCTCTTCCTGAAACCATCGACTTTGTTTTGTCTGTATCCACCTTTGGTGCCACCGTCCCAACTGGACTTGATTTCGCTACAGGACAAAATTGAGCTATGTGACCGTCTTTTCCATAACTAAAATATATATTGGAAAGCTGTGAACAGTTTGGACTTATATGTCCCTCCTCTCCGCATCTGTAGCATCTGACTGGCGGTCGTTCTCCTCCCCTAGAATTTGTTTCTGGTGTTGGTGTTGTTGCCGACGTCTTACCGTCATCGTTAAATCTTCTATTCTTGAAATTTCCACTTGAATCATTTCTTCTATTATTTTGGCCATGATTACCACCGAAGTGGTTACCATTTCTGGCATGATAATTTCCTCCACGATGGTTATCATTGTTCCGATGACCGTTGCCACCGGTACGATTATTATCGTGTTGTTGCTCGTTATCCTTCGGTTGGGCTGGCTCATTATCGCGCTCCAATAATTGAGCCCTATTCATTACATCTGAATATAAACAAAGTTTGTGAGAAATAATGTATTGACGTATTTCGGGTTTCAAACCTCGTAGAAATATTCGCGTCATTCTCTCCTCATTATCAACCAAATGGGATGCAAATCGGGACAACTCGACAAACTTAGCTTCGTACTACGACACGTTCATATTGTTTTGCTCCAGCTTGATGAACTCAACCTCCTTCATGTGACGAATATTTTCGGGAAACTACTTGTCATTGAACAATTCTTAGAACTTCTCCCAAGATATCTTTAGTGTGACATATTGAGTAAGCTTTACTGATTTCCACCAGTAATCTGCCTCTCATCGTAACATAAAGGTGGAAAAGGGAACCTTTTGCTCCTCGGAACATCCCAAGACATCAAATATCTTGGTGATCTACTTTATCCACATCTCTACCGTAAGTGGTTCTGGCTTTCCCAAAAACTCTGGTGGTCCTAGCTCCTTGAAATGCTTAGCGGTGAGCAACCGTGGGTTGCCAGTGTTTCCACCTACATTATAAATAGGAGTCTCTCTCATTTGGTGTTGCATGAATTCTAAAAACTCCTAAACGTACCATCGTTCGTCATTTGGTCGGTGTCGTTGTTCACCTGAGGATTGTTGCCTTCCTGATGCACATTATCCTGAGTATTGATCTGTGGTGACTCAACAGTCTCCTGTGCTCCATTGCTATTCTCAACATTCTCGGATGTCATTTTCAAATACTGTCACAAAACAAGGGTTAATTGACATGCAACACATTATCCCTATATTATGATCGACCAAACAAATACCAAATAAACTTAGTCAGGTCATACTAGCGAGGGAATTTCCCGTCTCTCCCCTCCTAGTTCTTGTCTCACATCTCAGCCAGGGATCATATTCCTAAGCTTTGATACCAACTGTGACTTTGGATACCAACTTATGTCAGCACCTCACAATGATACCTATCAGTTTGCCACCGTAGAACGGCGTTCCCTACGGAGAGTCTGGCTTCGGTGCATCCCCCATCAACAGGAAGTCACCAGATAGAGGCTCGGGGCTCTTTATTAATGGCTCTGATACCGACTGTGATGCCCCCAAAATAGGTATACAACACTCATTCTGAGTCGCCAAATACATGGTACAGAAAGCAAACTATAACTTCAATAATACAATTGTCGTGCAAAATATGACAACACATACTATGAGTTAATTTAAATACAAATATTATCTTCTAGACAATATCCACACTCAAATAATTCCTCATTACAATTATTCAAACCCTATTTTTTAGAAATAGTGAGGACTGCTAAAACATCTTTCTAGAACCATCACTCCATACCCCGACTAGATCCTGCTATGTTCTCACCTCCTGAGAAGAAAAATAGAACAAAAAGGAAAAGGGTGAGCTCAACTAGCCCAGTAAAGAATATTATAACTAAGATAATATACAATAATTTATCATTAGTCTTTAACAGGGAAAAATCTGATAAAATATAATAGACAACAAGTTTTAGATCAACAACTGCAGCGGAAACATCAATCCATTAAAAGAGTCAAGTAGAGAATGAGTTCTACTATCTTCTAAGATTTAAAAGTCCATCATCAATATTTTATCTCTGTAACAACAATCAATATACATCTTTAATCAATATTAATCTTTACACTATAAGCTAAAGATATTCATTTGTATCACCAGTTGGTCATGTTCATCTCAACACCTATTCATCTTTGCACTACGGGCAAAAGATATTCATTAGGTAATCATTCATCTTTGCACTACAGGCCAAAGATATTCATCAATTAATCATTTATCTTTGCACTATAGGCCAAAGATATTCAGTAATATCATCATTTAGGACTGAGGATGATGAAAAATATTTTAAAAGAACGAATCTAGTGAAACAAAATAACAAATATTAGAGATTCGTATTACAGTTTATCCAAGATCAATAATACTCCATAATAACCAATTTTGAAGCAGAATTCAAGAATAGAGATCAAAACATGGATACAATCAAAGATAGTAACCATAATAGACATCTTGGACAAAAAGGAGAAACTTTCATTTTTCGGTGAATAGTGTCGTATTCGTGAATAGTGTCGTATACGTGAATAGTGTCGTATACGTGAATAGTAACCCCGACATAAAAAGTTCTAAATTTGATAAAAAGTTTAAACCAATATTTCAGCATAATGTTATTGAAGAAAATAATATCATTTAAGAAGAAATAACATCCCTTACCTCAAACGAACAATACTTTTGACTGGAATATCGGTATAAGGCTGAAGAAAACTTGCACTGATAAATAGAAACTCACAAAGTATCTAAATACTCACAAAATACACTCAATAATATAGAGAGAGAAAGAGAGAAAGCTTATGTTTCTGATGTGATTTTCAATTCTAACTTAGCCCTCTATTTATAGGAAAATGTTAGCACGCCGAAGCAGACTTGACCTGCAACCTGATGACTTTACCTGCTACTATTCCCACCCACCACATTTGAATAAAAATTCCAGCACATTTCTCACCAACCAAAAGTGGGGCCCACTCAATTCTAGAATTTTCCACCAAAATCATTTATAAAACTAATTTCAGAATCATTCACCTCTTAAAATTCATAACAAATTATACGTTCATTTTTAACGGTTCAAAATTTGTGGACATATACTCAACTTATATATGTATAACATATCCAAAAATCACAACCATCTAACGGTCAGATTAAAAATTATAACTCACACAATATATCTAAAGAACAGTGATTTAATTTTTAATACCTCCATTCCGACAAAAACACCTCAACATTAATTCCTGCACATAAAATTAATATATCCATCAATTATATCCACATAAAATAAATATTTTCTTATCATATAAATCAATAATTAATTATTCACAAATAATATTACAGAATCACAATTATTACAAACAGGCCATTCCTAGGAAAGAGGGGGCTTTCCAATAAGGATTTCTCCTTACTGGCGCGTAATTAGATGACCAAATCTCTCATTAGACAGAACTTTTTAGACATTACCAATAATACTATCTAATAATATTATTCAAATAATATGAATTATTGATCTGATAATGAAAAATACTGTGCAGCAACAATTATTAAAACAACAATAATATAAGATATCAAGGCAACAATTATTGAATCAATAAAATAAAATATTGAACAGTAACTACTGTAACAATTATTGAGTAGTGCCTTCTTACGCAAGAATTAATAATTGGTACAATACCGTGTGCTACTGTAATTTAACCACCAGGTATTCCAACAGTGGTAACAACTACGCCGTTATTTATAAACAACTTATGCTTGTCGTTTTCTTCATCCAATCGCTTTTCATTATGGGGCCCACACATGGCTGCGCCGTCATACGAATATTCCCGGACAGAAAGAATATTCCACGACCAAACGAATATTTCCCGACAACAAATGAATATTTTATAACCACTTGCTTATTTTACAAAATTTGCACATTTCACCCATAACCAAAGTATTATATCAAATTAACACCTTATTATTCACAATAATATTCAGAGAAAATTTAATTTTATTCATTAATAAGTTGGGGTCTTACACCTAATCACATTGCCACTTATGTTCAACAGTCATTGAATCACAAACAAGCATTAATACAACCAAAATATCTAAGTCTAGATCAATTTCTGAAATATGTCGGTGTACCGACGGCTTTATCGGGTAATTATCGAGTCTAAGACTCTATTTCTGTAAGTCAATATCTATAAGTATCAGTCATATTATTTTTAAATGACTTATAATAATTTTTAAATATTTATCATAATTTATCAAGAATTTTCAAACATCGGAATCATTATTAAATAATTTAAACATTAAACAATTCCATTATCATTAATATTTAATTAATATTAAACTATTAATGAAACCATTGTCGAAATATTAAAGTTATTTATAATAACTCAAAATACTTTTAAAATAATAATATTACCCTTAAATGATTTTTAAAACATTTAAAATTATTTTTAAATAATTACCATTAATATTAACGTGTTAATGTATTATTTATCAAAATATTAAAAGTCATTATACGCAAAAATTTTCATTTATTTATATAGAAAATATCTGGTTGTTACATTCACCCTCCCTTATAAAGATTCCGTCTCCGGAATCACCACTTTAAAACCTATACATACACGGGTACATAACATACACAAGCATCGCAAATAGATCTCGATCAACTTTGATCGAACTGATCTTTAACTATTCACATAAAGCTTGTCTTTCTGATTAAATGAAAATTTAATTTTTAAAAGAACTCAAATTCCTCCCTCAAATTTTTTTTATAAAATTATTTAATATATATGTAGGAAAATCATGTATAAGAAAATACAAGTTATACGAATAATACCTGGAATTCAATTGCCAGCTGCTGCCGTATCTTGGACTGTCATGTTGTAGACCCTTGCTGTTGATTTTGTTGGCTTGCTTGATGACGTAGGTCCCGTGATTGCTAAAGTCCCGCTGCCAGTGCCCGTATTCACACTATCTACCTCCACCCTCCTCTTCGGATAATCTTTCACATTGTGCTCAGTCGATCGGCATAGAAAACATCCACTATTCATCCTATGATTGGAGCAATTGGGAGAGATATGACCCTCATGCCCGCATTTGTAGCACACAAACTTCCCCTTCAAACATTCCCCCGTGTGGTTCTTTTCACAAGTCTTACATGACACCACCTACTTCTTAGCATCTTCTTGCTTCACTTGTACACTTACAAAACTGCTCCCCTTCCCCTTGCTACTACCACCCCTACTTCCACTATTAATTTTCACCTTCTCAGCTCCTTCAGTCTTACCCTTATTCTTCCTTTTCTTATTGTAAAGGCTTATGGCCTCACTCCCTCCTCTGCTATAATCGTCTTCTCCATGAGTGCTGCAAATGTAGGGATCTGCAACACTGCCACCTTATTGTAGAGCCAGGGTTTCAATCCCAGCTCAAACCTTCTCGCTTTCCTAGCCTCCGTATTAACTTGATGCGGAGAGAACCTAGATAACTCATTAAATTTGGCATCGTATTCTGACACCGTCATATTCTCCTGCTTCAATTCTAAAAATTTAACCTTCATCCTCGCCTGCATACTAGGTAAAAAATAGTTTTCGAAAAATAATATTTTAAATCTATCCCATGTGCCTACACCTTCTCCTGCCCTCGCCTGATTCGCTTCCCACCAAAAATTTGCCTCACCCTTCATCATATAGGTGGAAAAATTGATCTTTTGCCCCTCAGCTACCCTAGCTATTACGAACGCTTTCTCAATCTCCTTGACCCAAGTTTGGGCTTCTACAGGGTCAGTTGAACCTTTAAATTCTGGCGGTCCCACAGCTTTGAAATCCTTGAAATTCACCAAGCGGTTGTCTAGTTGGTTCCCTGCAGCTGGAATTCCTTGTTGCATTGCCTGAGCTACCATATTTGCAAATTGCTACATTGGATCGGCTTGTTGTTGTCCCTCAACGTTATTGACAGATTCTTCTGCCCTTTGGTTGTGAGTTTGACATCTCGACGACATTATCTGATAAAATCATAAATTTAACTTACATTCTAAACCTTATCATATAAGTTTAATATCTTAAACTTGCTTCATTTCTCAATCATAGATTCATATTCATTTAACGAACATTTTACATAACATAACACATAATGCTTTAAACATCAGCTATCCCTTTGTGACTACAAAAGTCAGGATTTACAAACTTGGTCATTACAAAAGTTAGAAACACTACATTACACAGACATACTTATCCTATATATTACATTAAACACACCTACACAACAGAACCTATACCACTTATTTATTACTCCTTTTTCTTGGACAACCTCTCGCCTGATGACCTTCTATACCACAGATAAAACATGCTCCTGGTTTGTAGTCGGGACAATACAGAGTAGTATGTCCTTCATTACTGCACAGATAACATATTCTTTTCCCTTTTTTCTTATCATGTTTTCCTAAGTCATGGTCTTCTATCTTTCTTTTCCTTTCTTGCTTGGAGTTGCACACGATGTGTTACTTGTAGCTCCCATTTGATCAATTTGGATTTTAAGCTTATCTTGTTCTTCTATTATTTCTATTAACGATTGACGCAACTGACTATTCAACAACTTTTCTATTTCCCATAACCTCTCTAGAGAAGAAACCTTGTTCCTCAGATCTTTCACCTCCGTTGATGCTTGGTCAGCTTCAACTTTAGTGTCTGAATCACTATCTGTCAGCTCCACCATCTCCGGATCTGGTACTATATTTTCTATGATAACCATATCGTCTGAGTTATTTTCATCGTGAGCCTCTATTTCAGCTATTGGCTTCGATATCAGCTCGGGTGTATGGGTTTGATCCTTCTTCATGCTATATGCATATAACAAGCCTTTTCTGCCAGACATCTACACATATAAATTATCCTGATTAGCATATAGTATATCCACACAGCAAACAGTAGTTTTATATAAGTTATCTTTTATTTTGTTTGACTATGAATTTACTCAATTCATCTCTTTTTAAACTCTATATGAGTTATTTATATTTTTAACGGTTCCCTCTGTTCTAAGGTCCTAAGGTCTAACCCACCTAAGATTTTTAACCCTAAGCTCTGATACCAACTTGTAAGGCCCCCAAATCCGAGTACTTGAAACCCGAACTCGGTGCTTTACGATACCATTTCTATGAGCGGAATAATACTACTACTAATAATAATAATAATATAAAAGTCAAACTTAATTTACATAATTATCAGAGTCTGAATCCCAAGTATGTAACCTTTAAACATTCATTACAACCCATGATAGATAATATATATTATACTTGTCTTAATAAAGTTAACTATTACATATCATAGCATTTCTCTCATTCAGCAACCTTTCCCTTGTTCTTAGCAGAGCTCTCTGGTCGTTCACACTTAGCTGAAAATATTTAAATTAAGCAAGGATGAGCATTTGAGTGCCCAGCAAGTAATAGCAGTTATATATATAAGCCGAAAGAATTTAAATATTTTCTTTATACTACCCTTCTACAACGATTCAATAGTTGTGAAGTAATCTGTACCAATGATAATAATATATCAATTCTATATCAAAATTTTGAAACTACATACTGACTATAAATAGGGTTTATGTGACATACTATGAACATTATTTTTATTTTCGAAAAGGTTAAATAGAAATTCATCTGTAAATCGTCATAACTTACGGACACAGGGGGTGATCAACCTGTTATGCCCTGCATTGATCAATACTACGTGAAAGAACGAGGGTATCGTTCACTCTGTCCACCTTTAGTGCATAAAAAGTTTTCCCGTGTAGGAATGTTCATACTTGTCTGGGTTCCAACTCGAAGGTTTTATCTTGTTCAACAATAATCTATAATTCAACATATATATATAAGGGTAATTGACAAAGGTATATCAACATGTGATTAAATACAATGATTATCCAAGTGGGGACATTTGTATAACCATTTATAGAAATTAACGAACAGAATATATATCTGAATTACCATATACAAACATGTTAATAATCAATGAGCGTATTTAATATAAGGTTAATAATCTGTACAGTAATAATATAATTCATAAATATTTTTACTCATGTCCATTGCATAAAGAAAATGCAAAGGTAAGATACTTGCCTGAAGCGCTACTTACAATTTGTAATTTAGATTTATCGCTTATCTCACGACCTATCATTAATAAGATCGTTCATTCGATTAGAATAACATACTATAACACATAACACTGCTTATTGCAGTCAGCACATAACTTAATCACATCGTCACATATGTTTAATAACCATTGAATCACAAATAATCACTTATCTAATCACATTTTCTAAGTCCAGATCAATTTCTAAAATATGTCGGTGTACCGACAACTTTATCGGGTAATTATCGAGTCTAAGACTCTGTACTGCAACTTAGTATCAGTCATATTATTTTTAAATGATTAAGTATAATTTTAAAATATTTATTATCATTTATCATGAATTTTCAAACATCGAAATCATTTTTAAATAATTTAAATATTAATTAATTCTATTATCATTAATATTTAATCAATGTTAAACTATTAATGAAATCATTTCCAAAATATTAAAGTTATTTATAATAACTTGAAATACTTTTAAAGTATTAATATTACTCTTAAATGGTTTTTAAAATATTTAAAATCATTTTAAGTAATTATCATTAATATTAAAGTATTAATGTTTTATTTATCAAGTCAATAAGTATAACTTAAAATATTTTTAATTCATTTATATCCCTTTTACATGATTTTTAAATTAATAAAACTATTTATAAACTATTTATTTAATATAATTATTAAATAAATTTAATATCATTAATAATAAATTAATAATCATTAATATTAAATTATTAATGAAATGATTCTTTAAATATTAAAAGTTATGTTTTATAACTTAAAATATCTTCAAACATTTTATTTTCATTTAAAATGATTATTATAATATAAAAATCATTTTTAAACTAAATTATTTAATATAATTATTAAATAACCTTAGTATCATTAATAATAATTAATTAATAAAATTTATCTTTAAATATTAAAAGTTATATTTTATAACTTAAAATATTTTTAAATGCCTTATTATTATTTAAAATGATTTTTAATATAATAAAATCATTTTTAATCAATTTATTTAATTCATTAGTAAATAACTTAATTATCATTACTATTTATTTATTAATCAAATTTATCACAAAATATTAAAAGTCATTAAAAATAACTTAAAATATTTTCTTATATCATATTATAATTTTAAATGACTTTTCAAATATTAAAATTATTTAAAACTAATTTATTTAATATTATAATTAAATAAATTAAATACTTTTAATATTCCAAAAATATTAAATATATATGAAATATATTTAAAATAATTAAAAACTAATTTTTGGAATTTAAAATAATTTTTAATAATTTATTTTATATTTTTAATAATTAAAAACCATTTTTTTCTATTTATTTAATAATTTCTAGAAAATAGTATATTATCTGTCGCTAAAGACCACCTATAGCGACAGAACAGTCGCTATAGGTGTTCTTCATGTTCTTGGCCAAACCCAAAACTTCATAGCTGGTTTGCCAGGTACCACGTTTGACCAACAATGATTCAGTGGGTGTTGTGATTCTAGGAATGCTATTGAGCAGATCATGTAGAACTAATGCAAGACTACAAGATCAAACGACAAACATGTTCATACATCACATAACCAAAGAGATCTAATCGTCCAAAGTAGCTGTCAGAGCTGTTCTTCATTTCTGGGTTACCCATAAATGAAGAACAGTTTATGAGGCCTACTTTGGGTTTCCACAACTTGTATGATATGAAATGTTTATGTGATATAATGCATTCAGTGTATACCCAACATGACAAGGAAGAGTTATAATACATTATATCACTAAAACAACAACAGATCAAACGTACAAAGGCCGGTCAAACCATGTCAGACATCATGCTATTGTGTTTTCTGGGTTACCCATAAAACACAAACCGTGAGCTTTATGCTTGGTTTGACCTTTATCCAAATCCAATCGGTTTACTTATTAAGTGATATAAGAGCATAATCATGTAGTCCATGTAACAAACTATAAACTTATTACAACATCATGACTAAAACATCAACAACCTGACAGATCAGAGCCCAAGAACATCTTGTCAAACGCTTCTGGGCCTGATCTGGGCTACCCAGATTTCATAGGGTCATGGCCGGTCAACGGCCTTTGACCACGAATAACTTGCAATCTGTTTAGGCTATGACCTTTATTCAACTTCAAGATTATAGATCTCATGACATACTACAAGATTAAACACTTTAAACACAAAAACACATAACAGATCAAGATCTACAAGGCCTGACAATCGTTGTCAGAAGAAAAAATTTTATTTTTTCCAGATTCTTTAAATCTTCAAATCTGAGCCTCTAGATGTTATGGATCTAATATCTAGCAACCCAGATCATCCTCAAACACTATATCTAACACGTGTTAACACAAAAAAAACAACATCAAACATGGAATCGTGGACAGATTTTTCTAGGGTTGGTTTATACCTTCTTGATCGATTTTGATTTCTATGCTTCTGATTTGTTAGGGATGGACGTGGGGCTTGTTTCTTGACTGAAAAACTAAAAGAATTTCGGAGGTGTGGGACTTGAGAGAAAAGGTTTGAGTGTAGTGCACAAAATGAGCAAAATGTACACTTTTTCTCTCTCCACTTCTATTTATACTAGTCTAGATGCATGTAATGGCTGGTATTGAGGCAGAGTGCTGGCAATTTTGAGCATGTGGAGTTGTTGGGTTTGGTCACCAACTCCCACACTTATCAAGATATGTAATTTACATACTAAATAAAATCTAAAGCGGGGCATTTTAGTCATTTCGCAAGGAATTTAAATGGCAAACTTGTAATCATGCGAACTCTTAGAGTTTGACCCTTAGGGGTTAACCCTAAGGTTTGGTACATAGCATTTGTAGGATTTCCATTTTTAGGGTTTGCTCAAAAATAAAATAAAATAAATTTTAGTTTCTAAAATTTTGAAATTAGGGTTTCGTAATTATGATTAATTTTCTAGTTACTCTATACAGGAACATTAGGATATAATATCACTAATTATAATTAACATTGCTAAAATAGCAATTAGGGTTTTACATTGAAAATTAGGGTTTCTAGAAATTAACAAATCTAAATGTTAATTAGGGTTGACCTAATTAATCAAATCATTGTATAATACACATCATAAAACATATAACACCGTTATATAAGAGTCTTAAACTCACAGTTGATTTTTAAATTAGGATTTTCCCTAGTAAAATTAGGGTTTAACCAAATAATATTAGGGTTTTAAAATTAAACACCATAATTGACCAACCATTATCAATACGTACATACCGTACATAATTATAACACTGAAAAATCAAAATATAATCAATATTATATTATTATTGTCATACCTTGACAATAATCCAAAATTAGGGTTTGGATTCCATATCTGATTTATTCTTCATATTTAACCTTAATAATTAAGGTAAAATAATTCACTTAATAACTTGTACTAAAACTCACATAATAAAATAATTACTATATTTATTCTAAAAATTACTCCATATATTATTTGAATAATATATAATTATATTTTTATGGAAAATAATTAATAAAAATATTTCTACTATAAAATTAATTATTATAAGAATATACTTTTTAATAATCAATTATTCTAAAATAAATTTACTTGTAAATAATCATGTAATAAATATATTTTTATTTACCACATAAATACATATACATATTATCTTGTACAAATCCTCATCCTTAAAATATATAAAAACAAAATTATACGCAAAATTTCTCATTTATTTATATAGAAAATATCGGGCTGTTACATTCACCCTCCCTTATAAAGATTTCGTCCCCGGAATCACCGTTTTAAAACCTATACATACACAGGTACATAACATACACAATCATCGCAAGTAGATCTCGATTAACTTTGATCGAACTGATATTTAACTATTCACATAAAACTTATCTTTCTGATTAAACTGAAATTTAATTTCTAAAAGAACTCAAATTCCTCCATCAAATTTTCTTTATAAAATTATTTAATATATATAGGAAAATCATGTATAATAAAATACAAGTTATACGAATAATACCTGGAATTCCATTGCCAGCTGTTGCTGTATCTTGGACAGTCATGTTGTAGATCCTTGTTATTGATTTTGTTGGCTTGCTCGATGACGTAGGTCCCGTGATTGCTAAAGTCCCGCTGCCAGTGCCTGTATTCACACTACCTGCCTCCACCCTCCTCTTCGGACAATCTTTCACCTTGTGCTCAGTCGATCCGCACAGAAAACATCCACTATTCATCTTAGGATTGGGGCAATTGGGAGAGATATGACCCTTCTGCCCGCATTTGTAGCACACTAACTTCCCCTTCAAACATACCCCCGTGTGGTTCTTTCCACAAGTCTTACATGACACCACCTACTTCTTAGCACCTTCTTGCTTCACTTGTACACTTACAAAACTGCTCCCCTTCCTCTTGCTACTACCACCCCTACTTCCACTATTAATTTTCACCTTCCCAGCTCCTTCAGTCTTACCCTTATTCTTCCTTTCCTTGTTGTAAAGGCTCATGGCCTCACTCCCCTCCTATGCTATAATCGTCTTCTCCATGAGTGCTGCAAATGTAGGGATCTGCAACACTGCCACCTTGTTGTAGAGCCAGGGTTTCAATCCCAGCTCAAACCTTTTTGCTTTCCTAGCCTCCGTATCAACTTGATGCGGAGCGAACCTAGCTAACTCATTAAATTTGGTGCCGTATTCTGACACCGTCATATTCTCCTGCTTCAATTCTAAAAATTTAACCTCCATCCTTGCCTGCATACTAGGTGAAAAATAGTTTTCAAAAAATAATGTTTTAAATCTATCCCATGTGACTACACCTTCTCCTGCCCTCGCCTTATTCGCTTCCCACCAAAAATTTGCCTCACCCTTCATCGTATAGGTGGCAAAATCGGTCTTTTTTCCCTCAGCTACCCTAGCTATTATGAACGTCTTCTCAATCTCCTTAACCCAAGTTTGGGCTTCTACAAGGTCAACGGTACCTTTGAATTCCGATGGTCCCACATCTTTGAAATCTTTGAAATTCGGCAAGCGGTTGTCTGACTGGTTCCCTGTAGCTGGAATTCCTTGTTGCATTGCCTGAGCTACTGTATTTGCAAATTGCTGCATTGGATCGGCTTGTTGTTGTCCCTCAACGTTATTGACAGATTCTTCTGCCCTTTGGTTGCGAGTTCGACGTCTCGGCGGCATTATCTGATAAAATCATAAATTTAACTTACATTCAAAACCTTATCATATAAGTTTAATATCTTAAACTTGTTTCATTTCTCAATCACAGATTCATATTCATTTAACGAACATTATACATAACATAACACATAATGCTTTAAACATCAGCTATCCCTTTGTAACTACAAAAGTCGGGATTTACAAACTTGGTCATTACAAAAGTTAGAAACACTACATTACACAAACATACTTATCCTATATATTACATTAAACACACCTACACAACAGAACCTATACCACCTATTTATTACTCCTTTTTCTTGGATAACCTCTCGCCTGATGACCTTCTATACCACAGATAAAACATGCTCCTGGTTTGCAGTCGGGACAATGCAGAGTAGTACGTCCTTCATAACCGCACAGATAACATATTCTTTTCCCTTTCTTCTTATCATGTTTTCCTAAGTCATGGTCTTCTATCTTTCTTTTTCCTTTCTTGCTTGGAGCTGCACACGATGTGTTGCTTGTGGCTCCCATCTGATCAATTTGGATTTTTAGCTTATCTTGTTATTCCATTGTTTCTATTAACGCTTGACGCAACTGACTATTCAACATCTTTTCTATTTCCCATAACCTCTCCAGAGAAGAAACCTTGTTCCTCAGATCTTGCACCTCCGTTGATGCTTGGTCAGCTTCAACTTTAGTGTCCGAAACACTATCTGTCAGCTCCACCATCTCTGGATCCGGTACTACATTTTCTATGATAACCACATCGTCTGAATTGTTTTCATCGTGAGCCTCTATTTCAGCTATTGGCTTCGATATCAGCTCGGGTGTATGGGTTTGATCCTTCTTCATGCTATATGCATATAACAAGCCTTTTCCACCAGACATCTACACATATAAATTATCCTGACTAGCATATAGTATATCCACACAGCAAACAGTAGTTTTATATAAGTTATCTTTTATTTTGTTTGACGATGAATTTATTCAATTCATCTCTTTTTAAACTCTATATGAGTTATTTATATTTTCAACATTTCCCGCTGTTCTAAGGTTATAGCCTAAGGTCTAACCCACTTAAGGTTTTTAAACCTAAGCTCTGATACCAACCTGTAAGGCCCCCAAATCGGGTACTTGAAACCTGAACTTGGTGCTTTACGATACCATTTCTATGAGCGGAATAATACTAATAATAATAATAATAATATAAAAGTCAAACTTAATTTACATAATTATCAGAGTCTGAATCCCAAGTACGTAACCTTTAAACATTCATTACAACCCATGATAGATAATATATATTATACTTGTCTTAATAAAGTTAACTATTACATATCATAGCATTTCTCTCATTCAGCAACCTTTCCCTTGTTCTTAGTAGAGCTCTTTGGTCGTTCACACTTAGCTGAAAACATTTAAATTATGCAAGGATGAGCATTTGAGTCCCCAGCAAGTAATAACAGTTATATATATAAGCTGGAAGAATTTAAATGTTTTCTTTATACTACCCTTCTACAACGATTCAATAGTTGTGAAGTAATCTGTACCAATGATAATAATATATCAATTCTATATCAAATTTTTGAAACTACATACTGACTATAAATATGGTTTATGTGACATACTATGAACATTGTTTTCATTTTCGAAAATGTTAAACAGAAATTCATCTGTAAACCGTCATAACTTACGGGCACGGGGGGTGATCAGCCCGTTATGCCCTGCATTGATCAATATAACGTGCAAGTAAGATTCGTAATGAATTTGAGCGATCCGAATGTATCATATGAATGATTAGGTAAAATAAGTAAGGAATGGTGTTTTATAACATTGAATTCCAATAAAAAGTGAAATCGTAATCCAAAATATCGATTAAAATGAAGAACGAACGAATAACACGAAGAACACGCGAAGAACACGAAGAACGTTATTGATGAACAAATTTAAAACCATCGTAGTGTAATTATTGTTGATGGACAAGTTTAAAACCATCGCATATAAGTTAGTTGCTTATTACTTGGTTAGGAATGGTAGAAACGTTCATGAAGAACAGATTAAAACTTAGCTATAACGAAGTTATGGCAAAATTTTTGTAAAAGACAAACGAGAATTAGAAGGTGTGTAAATAAAACCGAAGGTGGAGGGTTTCATAAGAAAGTAAGAGAAATTAGAAAATGTTAGTCGTGGACTCAAGAATGAACGAGTTCCGAGTTCGGATGATCGAATTACGGACGAACGAATGAAGAACGTTAAAAACATAAAAATGAACGAAGGATGAAGATCAAGCCAATCGAATGGCACGTTAACGGATTCAGAATGAAGTTATGTCTGAGGGGTATTGAAGTACGTAAGATAACAAAGAGAATGGCTTGGGAATGTCCTCGTTTCGAGTTATAACAAAGGAGTTATGAGATCGAGAAGTAAACGTCTCAAATTGGATTTAACACTTAGAAAAAATTTCTAGGGTCAGGGCTTGGCGCCGCGGCGCCAGCCATGCCTTGCAGAGTGGCGCTGCAGCACCGGACCGAAGGGTCAGACACTGGAGTCTTGAACCGCGATGCAAGAGATAGAGAAGAAAGTGGCACTGCAGCGCTGGTTCAGAGAGAAGCCATAGAAGAGCTTTTAACTAGTCAAAACCTAGGAGAAGTGTAACGAAAGCTAATGAACGTGTAGTTCATCGAATGTAACACTTAAACAAGTAATTTAAACCTTTAGTACAGGTTGAATGAAATGATCGAAAGGGATTAAAAGACTAAGAAGGTAATGAACGTAAACGTAACGCATTTGCGATCAGTCTTAGCATACAACGAACGGTATGGCTTTGACATTAAGAAAGAGTAATGAACATGGGGTTCATGTATTGAATAACGAAAGTATTATGTAAGATACGAATGGTATCAAGACAGCCATAACGAACGATAATAAGATTAATGAAAGCCGATTGTGATTCGGATAGGAAATGATAGAATGAAATGTAAGCGTTGAACACTTTAACCGACGTGAAGGTTGAGTGTACGCAAATGCTAAACGGATAGAACCTACACCCCGTGTGTGGTTTGACCGTAAGATAATGAAGATCAATAATTAAACCATGAATGGTAAAGAACTAAATTAAAGACAATGACGTTAACGTAACGAAACCGAGTTAATGATTAACTTGAATGATCACTCTGAGTATACGAAAGACTGTATGACTTAGACGATAAAGAATGTATCCTGAGGTATGGCAATTACTTGCCAGAAAGCCATAATGAATAAGAAGTTGACTTAACAAACAGTATAGTTTAATAGTTCGTATAAGTTAAGATAAGTTTAGGTGGTGGTACAATCGTAACCTTTGATGGTTCACATATGGGAGCTGGGCTAAACAATTCCTTCAGAGAGCTAAGGTATATACAAAATTGGCAACCGATCTAACTCACTGTGATGGCAGTGTAGATGAGACGGGAACTTGTTTGTTAGTTGTTTGTGGGAAACCACTCAGAGTACCATATGGACTACTAGCAGAGAAGCGATGTGTGTTGAGTCCTAGAAGAGTTATAAGAAGAAGATAAGATTGTAAATCATCAAAGATGATGAACGTATTGAGTAAGACATCTCCGTATGTCATGAAGCCGTAAACCGATAATGAAAGTTAGTCGCGTAAATTTATATTACAAGAACGCGAACTCTAA
Organism: Panax notoginseng; assembly: GCA_016801055.1. Lineage (NCBI taxonomy): Eukaryota > Viridiplantae > Streptophyta > Magnoliopsida > Apiales > Araliaceae > Panax > Panax notoginseng. The sequence continues at coordinate 77,729,964 of CM029021.1, forward strand.
GAAATAAAATTAAGTAAACCAATGCGTAAGTAAAATATATATAACTAATTGGTGTATGTGTTGTTTTCCTGATGTGCTACATATGAATTGGAATGCGTAGTTCGGCGTAAGCTGTAGCTGTGCGTAAGGCAAGTTTCCTAACTTCATTCATATTCTTAATGAATGCTAGTTTCTTAAACTTCTCAGATGTTGTACTTGAGAAGTTCTGTCTATGGGCGAATGTGCGATATTTGTACAAGGTGGTAGAATGTATGAGGCTTTGTGCCACAACTTGAACACTTCAGTGTTTTTATGAGATAAATTGTTCTGTGATTAAACTGTTCAATAAGAGAATGCTCTGTTTATACATGATACGTTATTGTTAAGTTTGTGCTAATGATTCTAGCCAGACAGAATGTGTATGAAAAATATAGAAGAATAAAAGTATTTCAAAGTGAAGTGAATATTGTTTTAAAATGATAGGAATCGAGATTATTCCTATTATTCAAGCTACTTCATAACCTTTGTTCGGTTATCAAAGTTCTAAAGGAATGTTTGAATTCTTGAAGTTGTTTGTTCAACTGTTATGACTTGCTGGGCAATTGAATGCTCACACTTGCTTTAAATGAAAAAAAAAATTCAGCGAACGATGTTAGAAGAACTTAAGGATCCCGTAAAGATCAAGCTGACGGTATCCAGATGAAGTGACATTCAGAATGTGAATGAGCGAGAAGATCAAGTAAAGACTTGTAATGTAGAAAGATGAAATTGAATTATAGACTAGTTTAATGAACTGTTATGTATCCTTGGTGTCGGATAAAAGTCACTCTTGTAAGATGAAATGAATAATGTATCTATCATTATTTGTAATGAAAAAAGTTATAAGGTTTTTAGAACCTGGGTTTTGAGAACGTATGTTGTTTTATTTCAGTATATAATGATGTATGTTGGATGAATGATGTACTCGTGATGTACGGAATCCGGGTGTGAAGATAGACCAGATTTCGGGGTATTACATGAAATTAGTCAAAAATTCGTGTCTGGCACTGCAGCGCCTTGATTTGGCTTGACCGGAATGCTGCAGTGTGAAAAAGGGGCTGAGCTACTGCTTTGTGGCGCTGCAGCGCCGAAAAGACACTAGCAAGTCGCGCTACAACAGCGAGTAATTTTTTGCTTCGACATATGTTGGGAAAATGGCCATAACTTCTTCATACGAACTCTGATTTGAATGATTCAAGATGATCCAAAAAGAGGAGACGTAGATCTACAACTTAAATTCTTTAAGTTCTTCAAAATAATGGATGGAGAAATGCTCAAATTGGCCTTGAAGTGACTGCTATGCAAATAGTAGTTGGTAGTTTCCTGATATGACACCCGTTGGGAAAATAGCCATAACATTCTTATCTGAACTCCGATTGAGACGATTGAAGATGATCCGGAAAGAGGAGACGTTGATCTATAACTTTCATTCTTGGAGTTTTGACAGATAATGGTCGGATCATGGCCAAAACTGGGCTTCACGGGACTGCTATGTCAATGGCAAACTGAAAATGCGAATTTGGCGATTCCAACCATCGACCTAAATGACATTCCATCCAATTCCTACAAAACAAAGTAAAAACACATAAAACTAATACAAAAACACTTAAAAGCAATTAAAAGCCACATTACACAACAATACGATAAAAACACATTAAAACCAAACAAACTAGCTTAGGATTTACAAATTAACAAACTTAAAGGTACCTAATTTGTGTATATAGAATACACTCATCAAATACCCCCAAATTTGAATATTTGTTTATCCTCAAGCAAAAAATAAGAACAAAAACTATAAAAATAAATTCTAACAATCAACTACTTTAGCAATGAATCAATAAGTTTTAACAATGGCCTTAAAGATGTCAAGACATGATAACTCTAGAAAACTTTCAAAATGTCAAAACGTCTAGGATTTCAACTTGCTTATTAGTCATACCTTGCTTTAGATCCTTTCTGTATGTGTGTGTATCCATTTGCACTAAACCAATTATAGCTCGGATTGGCTTATGCAACCATATTACCTTATCAAAGAAAAAAACTTCAAAAACTACATGCTTAACACATCACTCATCGCAATTGTAGACAAATTAAACATTCCAAAAAATTTGAGATTAAAGGACTCTTAGGTGAGTGCATTTTATGCTCCATCTTATCCTAAGTCCGCTTTTATGGGCGAGTGCGTTTTACGCTCCATCTCAACCCACCACAAGATTTTCGATATATTTTTATTTCTTTCTTCTTTTTTTATAGGTGAGTGCTTTTTACGCTCTATCTCCCATAAGTATGTGTTTATGAGTGAGTGCGTTTTACGCTCCATCTCAACCCACCACATGACTAATTAATCAAACTTAAGTATATTGCTTCGAGTGATGTTTAAACGAGTTCTAGATCTTATTAATATCTCCCACAAGCATTCGGTCATATAAACCTTCTATAAGTATACAACTAGTTCATTATAAATGGATGAGTGCCTAAAAGTAAGAGTCATAAGCAAAGCAATAACAAACAATAAGTCAATCACCCAAACTAAGCAATATTTATCCATTTTTCATGAGTTATAACCTTAACAATCATTAGCCTGATCATATATTATAGCTCAATTAAAATTAAATCAATGCTCAAGAGACACAACCTATACTAGAAATGCAGTTAAACCCACAAAAAAACACAAAAAAATAAAACATATCAAAACAAAACGTAGAAGACCCCCAAACTTGAAACTGACAATGTCCTTACTAAACGCAATAAAAAAATTCAATGCAAAGGACTTTCGTAATCATTTATTAATTGTCGCCTTCCACAACCGACGTCTACTATTTGCTAAGATATAACATAAAATGGAAAATTTTCAAAATTTTCAAATTTTTAGCTAATATGCATAACTAAACATAATAACATTAAGATAGCTGACATAATAACATAATGCTAACTCAAGTATCAAGAATATCACGAGTACCCCCAAACTTAAGACAAACATTGTCCTCAATGTGAAGATAGATAAAATTAAAATAGAGGACTTCCCTGAGGCTGTGTTAATCGTCATCAACAACATCCTCACCACTTTAAGGCATTTTGGAGCCATTCCAATTCAAAAGCACATACAAAATTCAAGCAATAGCTTGCACCTTCTTTTTGACCTTAACTTGTGCCTTGGCATGCCTTGCCTTTTGCTTTGCTTGGTGATTCGTTGGTGAATCATGCTCATAGCTATTTGGTACCTAAGATTAACTAACACAAAAATTTATAACTTGAGTTGCCTCCCAATAAGCGCTTGTTTTATAGTCTTCAGCCTGACTTTATTTAAAATAGAAATACAAGTTTAATAAAAAAATTGTCATGCAAAATCAGATTGTAAGGATCCAACAGTTACATTGAGTCTTGCACAAGAGCAATGCATTTACTTACAATCTTGTCAATCCAATCTCACAAATGATAACAATAAATAGAACTGTAAGGCCCTAGCTTACGCCAAGTCTTGCACAAGAGCAGCATTTAAATACAGTCTTGTCAGCCTATTTATCGTCATTGGAAAACACGCACAAACAAAGATCAAACAAATAAAAGATAAATATACGTTCAAATTAAGACTAAATTGATTGAAATTAATATTGGACACTATTAGAATAATAATTCCCCGACAACGGCGCCAAAAACTTGTTGGTCAAAAAATCGATCACTAAACACGCGCAAGTATGCGCGGTCTAACAAGTAATACAGTGATAAGGAAAGTGTCGAACCCATGATGAACTATCACTAATATTTACCAAGTACCGACTTTGTATCGCTAAAGTCTTATTCGAACAACAATAAATGGAAGTGTGATTAATCTAGTTATAATTAATTATCAAAGCAAGTAAATGGATAACGAATGGTAATCGAAGGAATTACAAGCTAAGGTTACAACTTCACCCCACACAGGCATTCTGTCGAACACCTCGCGTGATATGCTTCATCAAACTACCTACCCTTCTCTTTTTGGTCTTAATGGTCACGATAATTTATCGACCGAGAACACACATGTGCTCATACACCTCTGTCGAGGTATGCACAAACACATCCTCTCCAGATCTACCGACTAGGGAATAGAACAGAAAAGAACGTCCATGCTAGGTGATAATCCTACACATGTCTATGCGAACTAACCTAACAAGGATTTAACCATAAGTTCTCAAATAGGCCGCACGTGGCGCATAGATATATGTCTATTCTATACACAACTTATACAGTCAAAACCCATAATCACATGTCAATATATTTAGGTGTAAATCTATAATCCTTCTTTCAATATCATGTAGATTACCAAAATCATCACTAATGTCTTAGCGAGAATCATTAAGCATGAATATATTAAACTAGATCATATGGTGCCAACCAAAGAGATAAGACAGTGAATTTAAATAACAAAGGGTTTCATCATAACCTTAGAGCCAATACTAAGTTCATATCTATTGAAAAAAAATATAAGTAGCAATAAAGAGAACATTAATGGACTACAAAATCAGAGGAAATAAATGGACAAGAATAGACTATGTTGAGGTTCTTCAGTCTCCAAGCATTCCGATCCTCTCAGGCTTTCCAATCCGTGTAGCTCACTGCTCTTGATGCTCCAAGGAAATCCCAGACTTCTCCCTAATATACCTAATCTATATTTACAGACATTAACTAAGAACTAGAGAGGGAAAATACAGAAGAAAGGAGAAAACTACACTATTATATCCTAAGCTATGCTATTCTCCGAGTATATGATATTTGATATGCAGAGGCTCTGTTGATATATATATATATATATATATATATATATATATTTGTTTCCTTCTTTAGCTAGGTAAAACCAAGCCCTTCTCTGCCTGGGAGCTCGTGCTACAGCGCGGGCACTAGGCCTATGGGTGGAGCTGCGGCGCCACGTCAGCTTGGAAAACCCCGGAGCTTACGCTACAGCGCAAGTCCATAAAGGAACCATGGCACTGCAACGCCAGGATGACATTAGCAAGACAAGAGGGTGGCACTGCGGCGCGAGCACAATCGGCGCCAATGTATGAAATTTGTCCGTTTTGTCCCCTGAAAGCTAAAAAAGTCTTGTAAAGCCCTGCAATATGTCGGTTAAGCATAATAACACTATAATAATATAAAACTATATAAAATCTACGAGATCAGGTAACTATTTAAGTTATAAAGTATCTGATTCGCGGGTACAAATCCCAATCATCACTATGCAGCATAGTGTTGCATAGTAAATTCATATGAAATCAGAATTTGGCGCTCGTGAAAGAATTATCATGTTCACCCGTGATTTTTATTCAAATATTATCATTTCATTCTCCTATAAATAGGATGCTTAGTTTAGAATTGAAAATCACACCAGAATCAGAGAATTCTTCTTCTATAATATTGAGCGTATTTCTTTAGAGTTTAAGGAAGCTTTGAGTGTAGAAAATAGTGCAAGTTTTCTTCAAAAATATCCCCACTGTATCAGTCAGAAGTACTTTCCTTTTAAGTTAAGCGGTATTATTTCATTTCAGATTCTGAATTCTACACTTATTTTGTTTAGTATTGCTTCTATACTCCTTGAAATTAGTAGAATATCCTCGAAATTTGCGCTTCATCTAGTATATTTTTATGAAAATATTATTCTGAGCATTCTTGATAATTTTTAATCTTTTCATGATGGGGTACTATTCACGGGATACTATTCCTAAAGTACTATTCACAGGGTACTATTCACTCGGTTACTATTCAACCAGGGTACTATTCATGACTAAATTAATTTTTTTTCAGTCCAAATCATTTTTAATATAATATTATTCTTGAATTTTAGTTCACAAAGCAGTATCATGTTGACAATTTGGACATTATTGAATTCTGGATAAATTAAATTATAAATCTTTAAAATTTATCCTTGCTCTCATTTAATTGAATTCTTATATCATTGTCATCATCCGCATGCTTATATTGTGATGAAAGTCATCTTTGGCCCGTAGTGCATAGATGGACTATTGATTGGTATGATTATGACTAGGGATTATTCGGTATAATTATGACATGTAATGTTACAATTGACGTGGTAAAAGTCCTCATTGGCCCATAGTGCATTGATGGATAGTTGTTGGCATGATCATGACCATTGATGATAACACGAATATCCTTGGCCCGTAGTGCATGGATAATTCGTGGATGTGATACTAATGAATATCCTTGGCCCGTAGTGCACGGATAATTCAGTGATGTGGATTATTTATTGAGATGAGTCTCAGTGATAAAATTGATGATAAACTTTTTAAATCATAGAATATAGTAGATATCATGATCTGTGTGATGCCTCCAAAATAGGTCCAATCCATCCAACATATTTTGAGTCGCCAAATATATGGTACAGAAAATAACTACAACTTTATTACTACAATCGTCGTGCAAAATACAACAACACATATGTTGTGAGTTTTGATACAAATATATACCAACTGTGACTCTCATCCCAACCTTGGATAGCACGTCACAATGGCACCTTACATAAAGGTACAGTCAATAACTGTTTTAGAAATTAAAATTTTTGGGAAGTGCTCAAGGAAACCTTCGTACATGGGAGGCCATGCGTCTAGGTTATGATAGATATCATATGACTGGAGAATTATCCTTGGATGACCCAATAGACCCCAAAGAAAAACGAGAAGATTGCTATCATGTTCTTTCCAATGGTGAGTCTTCTCTTGACATATAACTATCTCTACTGTCTGCAATTAAAAATTATATTTCAACCAAACTCCAAGATCATATAGATAGTGCTCGTTGATATACTCAGCAAGTGGATGTGCACAACCCTGTCTTATAATAACACGTGGTTGTATGTCATTAGACATCTTGTATGATAGTGGCAAAACACCCTTCCAACGTTGGGTTTGCCTTCCCCTATTTGATTCATCAAATATAACTACTAAATGATGTGTAAAATATAACACATTGTTCTAAAGTTCTCAATAAAATTATTTCTATACTGTTTAGGGAGAACCTCAACAGCTATAGACCACAAATCTAATCCCCTGTACCCCCGCTCGACCCAGCTACACTCTTGTTACCTGAAAGGAATTGTGAAGCAAAAGGGTGAGCACAACTAGCCTAGTAAAGAATATCATAACTAAGATAAATAAGTTATCAATAGCCTTCATCAGTAATGAATCAGAGATTTAGAACATATGGTAGGTGATAAAACTTTTCAACCATAGTTGTAGCGGAACGAGCAATCCATTAGAAGAGTCAAATAGACCATAATGTCTATTATCTTCTCTATGTTAAAAGTCCACCAACAATGTTTTATCCCTGTGACATCAATCAACAGTTCTTGTCCATAATCATATGAATAACTCATAATCATATTTGTGGTTCCAAATTTCTTTTCTCATCCAGGACGAAGATAATTTTCATCATCTGTCTTTACCTAAAACATCAAAGATCGTGCATATACCAAATCACAGTTCTTGTTCATAACCATACTAATAAATTCATCTTTGCACTACGGGCCAAAGATATTCATTAACAGTTCATCTTTCCACTACAGGACAAAGTTATTCAACAACAGGTCATCTTTGCACTACAGGTCAAAGATATTCAACAACAGGTCATCTTTGCACTACGGGCCAAAGATATTCAACAACAGGTCATCTTTGCACTATAGGCCACAGATATTCATCAACAGTTCATCTTTGCACTACAGGCCAAAGAGAACCCATAGTCACGATCATACCAATAATTTACCCATCTTTATACTCAAGTGAAAGAGTAATTCCATCACCAGGGTTATAAAAATGTTATATATGATAATAAAAATAATATGATCAAAATATGGATTTAATTTCAAGAGTAAGATTCATAAATCCATGATTTCATAACACCTTAATTCAAATGTTATAAATCACTTAATAATCTCATAATCTAATATTATTAATATTATCACAATATTTTAATCATTTCTTAAACTTATAAATAATTTATTTTAATTGTTTACACTTTACTAATTAATGCATTTAATCATCCTAAAATGCCAAACTCGTAAAATTTCATCACCAATAATCATAACCCTCATCAAAAATCTGCATATACATTATATAGAATTCTCAAGCCATAAAATCCTATTTTCTAATTTTGTTACTTCACATAACATATTTAATTCATTTACTCATAACTAGTTCATTTTCATGAAAAATACCAAATCAGTACAAACAAATTTTCTTTTCTGAAATTTAGCAGAATATAGTCCCATATTGAACATATATTTTTTTCGGAATTTTTAAAATTCATTTACTATTTTTCATATGGCCAAAACTGCCGAATATTTAGACATTTACAGAGTATACTGCTATTATATACATGTACTCCCAATAAAAATTTTACCAATTTTGGAGTTAACCACAAGGAGTTATAAGGGTTTACTTTTAAAATAGTCTTTTTCCATAAAATTCATAACTCCTGATTTATACATCCAAAAATTGTCATTTTTGGACACAATCTAGAAAACTCATCAAATTATCATTTCAAATTTTTCCAAAATTTTTTAGGGTAGAAAAAATTATTAAACTGAAAAAAAAAAATAATAACCCTTACAATCCCTTACCTCAAATGAGCAGTATTTCTGACTGAAATATCGGATGTAATGCCGAAAGAAAACTTGCACTGAATAGCAACTCTCAAAATATCAAAACACTCACAAAAATACGCTCGATAATATAGAGAGAAAATTTATGAATTCTGGTGTGATTTCCAATTCTAACTAAGCACCCTATTTATAGAAAAATGTTAGAACGTCAAAGGAGACTAAATAATAAAATAATATTAATTTTTTTTCTTACGCATGCTTACTTGACCCAAATATTAGCCACCACAAGTGGGGCTCACCAAAAATCAGCCACCATCTACAACCAAAAGTGGGTCCCACATTCTAGAAATCTCCACTAAAATAAATAATTTCTGAATCAGTCACCTCTTAAATTTCATAACAAATTATACGTTAATATTTAACGGTTCAAATTTTGTAGACATATACTCAACTTACATATGTATAACATATCCAAAAATCACAATGATCCAACGGTCTGATTAAAATTTATAACTCACGCAATATAGCTAAAGAACACTGATTTTTCGGACTATGAGTCCTTTGGACTAGTTTCATTCAAACAGTCACCACGAAATATCCCCAAAGAATTTTTGGGTGATTCAAATTTCTACATTTAGCTTACTTCCAGGGCTTTCTTTTGATATATGGCTCATCTCCTAACTCATTATACACAAAGAGTTATAGATTTTACAAAATCAAGTAATAAACTATTTTTCTGAAAATTTTCAAATTTCATTCTTCATTCCGACAAAATACTAATAAAACACCCCATCATTAATTCCTTCATTTATAATCACATAAAATTAATATTTTCCCATCCTTCATTTATACATATTTCCTTATCATATAAATCAATAATTAATTATTCACAAATAATATTAAAGAATCACAATTATGGCAACCAGGTCGTTCCCAGGAAAGAGGGGGCTTTCCGATAAGGATTTCTCCTTACAGACGCACAATTAGGTGACTAAACCTCTCATTGACAGAACTTTTTAGATATTGTCAATAATGTTATCTAATAATATTATTCAAATAATATGAATTATTGATCTGATAATGGAAAATATTATGCAGTGACAATTTTTGAAATAACAATAATATAAAATATCAACGTAGCAATTATTGAATCAATAAAATAACATATTAAACAGTAATTAATGTAACAATTATTGAGTAGTGTCTTCTTAAGTAAGAATCAATAATTCAAAAATACTGTGCAATACCGTGTGCTATTATGCAACCACGCGTATTACTGTATTTTAACCACCGGATAATCCAATAGTGTTAACAGTAATAATTACGTCGTTATTTATAAAAACTCAAACTTGTCGTTTTCTTCATTAAACGGTTATTTTGTTATGGGGCCCATAAATGGCTGCGCCGTCATACGAATATTCTCCGACAACAAGAATATTGTACGACCAAACGAATATTCCCCGACACCAATGAGTATTTTATAACCACTTGCTTATTTGGCAAAATTTGCACATTTCACCCATAACTTTAAACTTTTATCAATTTAACTATTTACTAAATAGAAAAAATTGAAAACTTTTATTTCATAAAATTTAGGATCTTACAATCTCCCCTCCTTATGAAATTTTTTTCGCGAAATTTACGTACCTGGTATTTCAAAGAGTTGAGAATACCTTGCTTTCATTTCAGATTTTATCTCCCCGGTCACCATGATTTCTCCATTGCTCATCTCCCGTGATAACTTCATTTGAGATCCTCACTTGTTGGAAAGTCATGACAACCACTCTCCCTTAAACTACCTGGCTTTCACTTGTTTGGGGCACCATTTGGTGTCATCACTACCGTTGTGATTGTCTTTTCTATAGGGCATATTCCACCCTCAACTACTTCATCGTACTCCTGATTCATAATCTGAATCATCAATCTTCGATCCATATCGAATTGAGGTTGACCGCTCTGTACAGTGTAATTTAAAACTTGATGTTGGGTTCTCCCAATTACTGTCCAAAAAGAGAAATAAACATCATCCATTTTAGCCTTTTTGGATCGGACGTCTCTTTCTACAATATCAACACGTCGTGCGACTTTTACCCATGCATCCTTCATTCTCACTAGTTCAGTTGAACACTTTTTAGCGTTAAGCATTTTCCTTCACGTTTTCCCCTAACGTAGTTAAACGAGTGAAAAGTACATAGCAGTATTTTTTGTCTTTTTTTTTCGTCCGATTTCTGCACGTTATTTGAGAAAAACTTTTATCGGCTTACTTAACTTTTCACGACATATTATCGTCAAATCTTTCAAAGAAATGTCATTTCGACATACCGAACTCTTGAAAAGGCTTAGGTTATTCAAATCTTAACCCTTAGGTTTAGTCGGGTCATCTTTTTCCCTGAAAAATATTTTATTCCTGGAAAATTTTTATTTTCGTCTTGAAAAATCTTACTCGTTCAGTCTACCTCGTAGCTAGAATCCTCCCAACTTATAATCATCCTAGGTTAGAGAACAATTAATAAACACATAGCACAAAATAATATTAATAAAAATTCATTTTATTAATAACTAATTCTTTAAACTTAAATTCTGGACAATCCGAATTTCTGGGTTGTTACATTTCAGCTATTAAATACTCAACCTAATGACCTAATGAACTAATCTTTCATTCTAACTTGCAACCTAGAGGGCGAAAAGAGAGAAGAGGTGGAAGAGCTTGGAGAAGGAAGGCCATGGCCTTGTGCCATGGTTGTTCAACAAGATTGGAAGTGTTTCAATGGTGGGCTTTATCTAGAAACCAAGGGTGAGCCATTCCTTTTCTTTCTTTTTCCTCTAGCGGCTAGAACTAATGCTTGGGGATCTACTGCACAAACACTTGTAACACCAATGGAGGCAAGGAATTGAATTAAGTTTCTAACTTTTCTTTGATATTTGTATTATCCATGAATGATTACCTAATATTTGGAATAGTTTGATTTATTTGTTATGAATTAAACTTCTAATTTTCTTTACTTTTGATTGGTGTCATACGAATTGGTTCTTTATACTTCATGCTTAGTGTTTAATTGCTAAGGAATTGGTTATTAGTTTGGTAATCTATTTGAAATTTGAAAATGAATTGTGGATTTAGACCAAAAATATAAGGGCATGTGATTATGTTATGCATAATTTATGTATTGTCAATTCATAGTGGCCACCATGATCATAAAGAGAGTTAAGAGATTTGAATAAAGTGATGCACGCCAAGTGTTTGACAAAATGCTTGTGTGTGGATATTGTGTTCTTAGCTCTTTATCTATCTATCTATGTTTTATTTTTCTGTTATTTTGATTAATTGTAATTATAATTTATCATTTTAATCAACTGTTTGAATAAGACTGAGGCGATATAAAGTTAGTACTTGGTTAATCATTAGAGATAATTCCTCGTGGGTTCGACAACCCTCTTATCATTATATTACTTGTTGACCGCGTATACTTGCGCATGTTTAGTGAGCGTGAAAACGACCAACAAGTTTTTGGCAAAAACTTGTTGGTCGGAAAACCGATCACTAAACACGCGCAAGTATACGCGATCCATCAAGTAATAAAGTGATAAGGAAAGTGTAGAACCCACGAGGAACTATCACTAATATTTACCAAGTACCGTCTTTGTATCGCTAAAGTCTTATTCGAATAACAATAAATGGAAGTGTGATTAATCTAGTTATAACTAATTATCAAATCAAGTAAATTGATAACGAATGGTAATGAAAGGAATTACAAGCTAAGGTTACAACTTCACCCCACACAGGCATTCTGTCGAACACCTGGCGTGCTATGCTTCATCAAACTACATACCCTTCTCTCTTTGGTCTTAATGGTCACGACAATTTGTCGACCGAGAACGCATAGGTGCTCATACACCTCTGGCGAAGTATGCACAAACATATCCTCTCCAGATCCACCCGCTAGGGAATAAAACAGAAAAGAACGTCCAAGCTAGGTGATAATCTTACACATGTCTATGCGAACTAACCTAACAAGGATTTAAGCATAAGTTCTCAAATAAGCTGCACGTGGCGTACATATATATGTCTATTCTACACACAACTTATGCAGTTGAAACCCATAATCACATGCCAATATATTTAGATATAAATCTACAATCCTTCTTTCAATATCATGTAGATTACCAAAATCATCGCTAATGTCTTAGCGAGAATTATTAAGCATGAATATATTAAACCAAATCATATGGTGCCAACCAAAGAGATAAGACAGTCAATTTAAATAACAAAGGATTCTATCATAACCTTAGAGCCAATACTCAGTTTATAGCTATTGAACAAAATATAAGTAGCAATAAAGACAACATTAATGGACTACAAAATTAGAGGAAATAAATAGACAAGAATAAACTCTGTCAAGGTTCTTTAGTCTCCAAGCATTTCCGCTCCTCTCAGGCTTTCCAATCCGTGTAGCTCACTGTTCTTGATGCTCAAAGAAAATCCCAGACTTCTCCCTAATCTACCCAATCTATATTTACATACATTAACTAAGAACTAGAGAGAGAAAATACAGAAGAAAAGAGAAAACTACACTATTCTATCCTAAGTTATGCTATTATCCGAGTATATGATATATGATATGTAGACACTTGAAATTTTTTGTACTACTGTCACTAACATTCCAGGAGAGCAGATTCGTCTTTTAAGAGGGAACCCTGAAAGACGATCCATATCTGTACCGGATACTACCGGAAGTTAAGCATCAACCCTGGATCGCAATCTGGGAGTAACAATTCCAATCTCAGAGATAACCCCAAGGCATGCAGATCAATATCGGCACACACATCGGAGAAGACCGATTAATCTCGGAGACAACTCCGAGGTATCCAATCTCTGTCCCAACCATGTGAATAGCCGCCAACCTTGGTGATAACCCCAAGGAATGCAATTTCGGTAATAACCCCGAAAATGCTTGTTAGAAATGCGACCAGCTCCAATCCCGGCGCTCACAACGAGATCCACTGTACCAGCCCGGTGATAACATCGGGAAGACAGGCACACCTCAAGGATGACAATGAGGACCTTCAACCAATTGCAGCAGTCCAATCCCAGCGAAGCTGAGCAACATCTGCTTTATCAGCCCAATCCGGCGATAACACCAGTGAGGGGCAACATCGTCATCTGACCAACACGATGCCACGGCACGTAGCCTCAACATATCTACGCAACAATGTCCTACAAGACTAATCAATCCCGAGTGACTATTGTACGGGGTAACGGATGAAAGTTAAAGCTTGAAGACCGGAGGACACTGTCCCATCTTCAATGACCTCATACAAACTCTAATCCCATGCCATCGTAAAACTCTCGACAATGGCAGTCCGAAATAGGTCCTGTATACCTCAAACGGATGCCCGGATTGCACTTCTGAAGATCTGAGTGGACATTACAGTGCCTGAGTGCACGTACTTCGAGCAACCCGACCCGAAAAACCCGGGCTAACCCGGGTTGCCTCTGGTACACCTACGGCTCAGCCGCAGGTACACCTGTGGCTAATATGCCTATAAATAGAGGGCTTGGGGTGCTAATTTTTCAAGAGAAAACATCGAGGAAGCCCTGACCAATTTGCTCTGCACTCATCCCATGCAGTGTACTTTCCCCTTTTAAACACCTGTGAGCTCATATATAGCCTCTTTTGTACCCATAAAAGCTAGTGTTTACCCACTCTAAAGATATAGAAGTCTAATTTAGTAGCTCACTGAAAGCCTCCTCACACACTTTAGAGTCTTTCTCTTCATCTTTGCACAAACCCTTCTACACGTTGAGAGTCGTGTTACTTGCTTTTGCCCGGACTTTGGTCCGTGGTTTTATTCCAGTCTGTATATATATATATATATTATATATATATATATATATATATATATATATATATATATATATTGACTAACATTATCGAGTTATGCCTCGATTGAGCCTAGACTTTGGTCTGGAGCGTTTATTTACTTTCCTATATATATATGAACTGCGTGTCGAACTCTGTTCGATGAGCCTAGACTTCGGTCTGGAGCGTTTACTGCTTTATATATATATATATATATATATATATATATATATATATATATATATATATATATTTATATATATTAACTGTGTGTCGGACTTTGTTCGATGAGCCTAAACTTCAGTTTGGTGCGTTTATTCTCTTATATATATATTTATTATACATATTAACTGTGTGTCGAACTCTGTTCGATGAGCCTGGATTTTATATCTGGTGCGTTTACAGCTTTATTTAGATTTCGTCCCGCCTAGAGTTTCCTTCGTGGAGGTTGACCGTATTTACAGCTTTATTTACGTTTCGTCCCGCCTGGAGTTTCCTCCGTGGCGGTTGATAGCTTTTACAGCTTTATTTACATTTCTGATCCCCCATGGAGGTGCTTCTTAGTTGGTGATCATGTCTGTATATATACATTTACAACTTTTATATATATACCTGCTTACTGTGTTTATATCAATTGCGGCATCATGTGAGCCTAGGAATCATGTGATCACAGATTCAGTCCTCTGAATCTAAATTCGGTTCCCGTGATGGACCTTTTCAGCTGTAAGCAGCTTGTAAATTTAGCTGTGATGTTTGGATTTCCTCAGATGGTTTTCATACCCACGAGGAATTCAGCACCTTTTTGTACATTTATTTTCATACGGATGCCTCGCATCTGTTAAATAAAATCAATCAAGCCGAGCACTTAAGTAAAATGGGAGTGTAAAAGGTTTCAATTACTATTGAGCACCAGGGTTTGAAAAACCTCTTTTATAAAACATCACTGCCATATCTTGCTTAAAATTAAATTTTTACATAAAATTCAAACCCTGTGTATATAGGTGCGAACGAGGCCTCGCACTACTTCTAAATAACAGCATATTGACCCACACACACACATTCATATAACAGTTTCTTGAAAAGAGGCAGTCACCGTGGTAACATGGATGTCGAGGGGTGCCTAACACCTTCCCTCCGCATAACCATGTCCCCGGACCCTAATGAATCTCGGTTTCACCGACCCGTTTAGCAGTGTCACGTCACTAGGTCAATGTGCAAACGTTTTCTCGGTTGTGTTGGTACAACCATTTAAAAAAACTAACTGGCGACTCTTAACAGTCCATCGTCGACATTATACATGTCGAACCTTTTTCACTTATTTTTTCAAACAAATCTCACCTAAAATGAGAACACCAAAGAACAAGTAACAGAAAGGGACAATTAAAAATCCCGACGTCGACATTATATGCAGAGGCTTTGTTGATATATATATATATATATATATATATATATATATATATATATATATATATATATATATTTCCTTCTTTAGCTAGGTCAAACCAAGCCCTTCTCTGTCTGGGCACCGGAGCTCGCGTTATGGCGTGGGCAATAGGCCTATGGGTGGCGCTGCAGCGCCACGTCAGCTTGGAAAACACCGGAGCTTGCGCTGCAGCACGAGTCCATGAAGGAACCATGGCGCTGCAGCGCCAGGATGACATCAACAAGACAGGAGGGTGGCGCTGCGGTGTGAGCACAAGGCTTGTCATTGGCTCCGCGACACCAGTGTATGAAATTTGTCCGTTTTGTCCCCTAAAAGCTAGAAAAGTCCTGTAAAGCCCTGCAATACGTCGGTTAAGCATAATAACACTATAATCATATAAAACTATATAAAATCTACAAGATCAGACAACTATTTAAGTTCTAAAGTATCCAATTCACGGGTACAAATCCCACTCATCAAATACCCCCAAACATAAGTCTTTGCTTGTCCTCGAGCAAACTATCTAACACAAAATTAACAATAGTAAAACACGAGAAAGAAAAAATATAATTGTATACTAGTTTCCTGGCTTCTAAGCTCGATCATAGCTACTCCCAGAGAACAGGGCAAACACAGATAGGAGTAAGGGTCATTCAATTTCAAGCATAAGACTGTATTCGATCCATTCTAAGTGTGTGTGTATGTGTGTGAAGACCAGCAGTCCTAACTAATCATAGCTCAAATAAGTTCGCACTGTCGATTGTTAATACCAATATGCACACTCCATAACTTAAACATTCAATAAGCATGAAGAATAAGACGCAAGTGCAGGAAAAGATCAAAAGACTCTAGCATGAAGACAGTAAAATCTGACTTGGACAGTCCTTAATTACCTTAGGCTAATCAGAACTACCCATTAATGAGCTTTTAATCAATGACTTCCAAGCCAGATGACTTTAGGGCACTAGGTGTAGAACACCCCTATGAATCTAATAACTCGAGCAGTAAAGGCCACGTAATCAACATAAGCCAAATTAGATTTTTTGAACTCCGAAAATTATTCGATGAATGCATTTTATGCTCCATCTCAACATCGGTCCTGCGTTTATGGGCGCGTGCATTTTACGCTCCATCTCGACCCGCTGCAAAACTTTCAATATTAAATCTTCTTTTCTTTTTATTCTCATTTCATTTTATTTTATTTTATATGTCAACATGCCAAAATCCAATATTCAAAACTGTATAAACGTCTAAGTCTTTTATTACCTTGTAAAAATGAAAGTTTATAAGAGTGAACAAACTCTCAAAGCAATAAACACGCGAACTAAATTCAAAAAATAATTAGTTAACACAGTTGGTCGGTGTTTGCTAAGAAGGACAGATCAATAACAGTCTAAACTTATCGATTGAGCAAACGCCTAACTCATACATGGTTGGCACGACTATAAGAGATAGACATAATTACTTGGCGCTTGTCATTAGCCACAATCAAAAATTAATTATAAATATACCACCCTTACTTAATAACAGCTCAAAATAGGGTAATAAGGCCAGCAGCATGGCACACGCATAAAAATTTGAATAAGCCCCAAAAAGATGGCTATAAACCACAAGAATGCTAATAATAATCAAATCATTCATAAACAATAACCAAAAACTATTCATGGCATCCAAAATAATAAACCCAAAACATAATACCGCAGTTCAAAATGACTGCACTACAATCCTGATAAAGACATAATCAAAGTACTAAAATAGCACCCTAACATGCCAATAGAAAGAAATTATTAGATAATAAGCCATAACACCCCCAAACTTAAGGTGAGCAATGCTCTCATTGCTAAACATATATCAAGCTATACAAGAGGGCTTCCCTGAAGATCGCTCACTCGGCAGCAGCATCGTCCTCGTCAGCTGTTGGTGGAAACCCTGGTGGGCCCAAAAACTTGTAAGTCAGAAAACTGATCACTAAACACACGCAGGTATATGCGGTCTAACAAGTAATACAGTTATAAGGAAAGTGTCAAACCCACGAGGAAATATCACTATTATTTACCAAGTACCGACTTTGTATCGTTAAAGTCTTATTCGAACAGCAATAAATGGAAGTGTGATTAATCTAGTTATAACTAATTATCAAAGCAAATAAATGGATAACGAATGGTAATCAAAGGAATTACAAGCTAATGTTATAACTTCACCACACACATGCATTCTGTCGAACAGCTGGCGTGTTATGCTTCATCAAACTACCTACCCTTCTCTCTTTGGTCTTAATGGTCACGACAATTTGTCGAACGAGAATACACATGTGCTCATATACCTCTGTCAAGGTATACACAAACATATCCTCTCCAGATCCACAGACTAGGGAATAGAATAGAAAAGAACGTCCAAGCCAGGTGACAATCCTGCACATGTCTATGCGAACTAACCTAACAAGGAGTTAAGCATAAGTTCTCAAATAGGCCGCACGTGGCACACAAATATATGTCTATTCTACGCACAACTTATGCAGTCGAAACCCATAATCACATGCCAATATATTTAGGTGTAAATCTACAATCCTTCTTTCAATATCTGCAGATTACCAAAATCATCACTAATGTCTTAGCGAGAAATATTAAGCATGAATATATTAAACCAAATCATATGGTGAACCAAAGAGATAAGACAGTCAATTTAAATAACAAAGGGTTCCATCATAACCTTAGAAACAATACTCAGTTTATAGCTATTGAAAAAAATATAAGTAGAAATAAAGACAACATTAATGGACTACAACATCAGAGGAAATAAACGGACTATAAAAATGTAATTTTCAATATTTTGGGAGAATTTTCATTAATAAATTAATATTAATAATATTAGATTTATTTAATTTTTATATTAAATAAATGAAATAAAAATGATTTTATTGATTTAAAAATCATTTAAAAATGAGAAAAATGATTTAAAAATATTTTAAGTTATAATTAATGACTTTTAATATTTTGATAATAATTTCATTAATATTTAAATATTAATGGTGATGATTTAAAAATGATTTTAATTATTTTAAAAATCATTTATGTTGAATATTGATGATTTAAAAATATTTTAAGTTATTAATAATAACTTTAATATTTTGACAAGTATGTCATTAATACTTTAATATTATTAAATATTAATGATGATGTAATTAATTAGTATTTAAATCATTTAAAAATGATTCTGATGTTTGAAAAATTATTATAAATTATAATAATTGTTTATAAATTATTAAAAGCTTCCGAAAAATATTATAAACGATATATGACTTATCTAAAATAATATTGAAGCTTTGAGACTGAGTTTAAATGACAATAAATGTGTTAATTGTCGGATAAGGTGACCAAGACACCGAGATGAGACCGAAGTCCAACCAGACCAATCTAGTTAGACTTAATAAGTGTTTATATAGGTATTAAACACTGATGTGACTATGTGGTAATGTGCATAGGAGAATGTCTAACTGTAAATTATAGTGATACATGTTGTGATTTATTGTTCTAATTGTGAGATCGATATTGTGATTGTAGGCCTTGTGAACGCAGATAAGTATATTGTGTAGCAGTAATCAATGCGAAAGGCAAGTTTTCTAACTCAACCTTGAGTTAATGCTGTTTAAATACTATAGTGGTTAATTATTATTGATTAGACCACGTCTAAGAATTTATTGTTAATTATTCGCAATTAGTGTATATTTATTAATTCAAATTGAATTAGTGAATTTAAGAATATACTTGGAGAATAATTGTTGTTGGATACTTACATCCGTAGAAGCTATTATTAATAGTACATATAATTCTTGTCTATTATTGAATCGTGTTGAGAAATGTCTTAGCTAATTATTCTGGCTAGACGAATATTTATTAGAACTTGATAGGTTCGAGAAGAGAAGAGAATAGAATTCAATTATTATTGATAGATCGATGCCAATTGTTTCGGCTAGATCGAAAAAGAAAACTTGATAGGTTTGAGAAGAGAAGAGAAGTTATTAGATATTGAAATCATTGTATTTCATTGTTAATACAACTTCTATTTGTAAGACTAAGAAAAACAACATTTTTATATAAAAGGGAAACCTTTTGGTCATATATTCGGCTATTGCGCGCGTTTTGAGTATTATCCATAATATTGGGCACAAGGAGTTGGCCGCTCTAAGTATTTGTAGAGGGGTAATATTTAATCATTATAGTTATCTGATACACCTGAGTATATCAAAGTAAATCTTTGATAGTTACTCGAGAAGAGAAGTTCAAGATCCTTTGTGATCACTCAACATAAATTCTTGAAAAATATTTTCATCTTGTTATTTGGGTATATCAAAGTAAATCTTTGATAGTTACTCGAGAATAAAATTTCAAGATCATTTAAGATCATTCAGCATACACTCTGGAGAATATTTCTAAATTGTTATTCAACAGAATGTCGTAGAAACTTTGAAAGCATTGTATTATTTCATTATTGTGTTGCATAGGTTGCGAGATGATTTGTTAGAGAAGAATCAATTATCTAGCTATTTCAAAGTTTCCCGAACTTTGGTGTCATTCTATCCAAATAGATATTATGTTATTCTTGATTCTTATACATTCATTGTATGTCTTAACTTGTGGGACAAATTTGTTGCTCACCCTTGCCAAATAAAATATTTCAGCTAGGAACGAAGAGGCCAGTGGGTCAAAGAAGAACAAAGGCAAAGGCAAAATGCTTGAGTAGTTATAATGAACATTATTAATATGTTGCATTTGTAAAGCCTTTTTGTATATCTAAAGGGTATGTTTATAATATTAAGGTTAGATAACCTGGGACTAATATATTAACATCATTTGTTAATGAGATATGTATTGCTACTTATAAATGAATGGGCTGTTAGATGTTATTATATTATGGTTCGTGAGCACCAAACTCGGGGGTCAGGTAACCCGGATTTGGGGGCATCACAGTATGAGTAAGGTAGATCAGGGAGCCAACCAAGCTTCTATACATCTTTCCATCCACAGTTTCACCACCATCATTTTGCTGTAATTTTTCATTCAAAAACATGGGTGTATTGACTGGTTTACAATTTCCCATGTGAAATCTTTTGAGCATATCATCAAGATATTTTTCTTGAGAAATGAAAATTTTGCCTTTCGACTGCTTCACTTGGATCCCAAGAAAATATTTCATTAATCCTATGTATGTCATTTCAAAGCTCTCCATCATCTTCCTTTTGAATTTCTCAACCATCTCCCTTTTTGTGCCCATATAAATTAAATCATCAACATATAAACAAATAATGAGAAAATCTTTCGCACCTTCCTTATTCACATAAAGCGACGGTTCATTTATACTTCTTTGGAATCCATTTTGACAAAAGTTTCCATCGATCTTGTTATTCCACGCTCTAGGAGCTTTCTTTAACCCATATAATGCTTTTCGAAGTCGATACACTTTATCTTCATTTCCTTGTACCACAAACCTTCGAGGTTTCTCCACATAAACTTCCTCAGCTAATTCTCTATTCAAAAATATAGATTTCACGTTAAGTTGAAACACATCAAGTTTTAATTGGGTTGCAATTGGAAGAACAGTCCGTATAGTCTCCATACGAGCAACCAGAGCGAATATTTCTGTAAAATCTATTCCAGGCTGTTGAGAGTATCCTTTTGCTACGAGTTGAGCTTTATGTTTTTGAATGGAACCATTTTCATTAAACTTGGTTTTAAAGATCCACTTAAGTCTGATCACCTGTTTTCCTTTTGGCAAATCAGTAAGCTCCCATGTCTTATTTTTTCGAATCATTGAAATTTTCTCGTGCATTGCTTTCACCCATATTTCTTGCATATTTGCCTCTTTAAAATGTTGTGGCTCAAAGGCTGAAACTGTACCATTACACGAATCAAGAATCTCTTGCAGGGAGCGAAACTTCTTTGGTGACGAATCTGAAACATAATCTCCATCATCAAATGTATTCGTTGGTGGTGGTGAGTTTGTTGGACCATGAGAGGAGCTTTCTTGAGAATTATCTTCTTGAAGTGCCAATGGTTCAAAAAGTTCATTGTGACTTGATGTCGAATTCTCTTTCCAATCCCATGTATCCATCTCATCAAATATAACATCTCTAGAAACTACTAGCTTGTTCGATTCTGGGTTTAGAAGTCGATATCCTTTAGATTCGCTGCTATAACCAATAAATAACAATTTTTCACCCTTCTCATCAAATTTGTCCCTATTTTGAGACAGAATTAGTGAATAGGCAACACAACCAAATACTTTAAAATTATCCACAAGTGGCTTCCGATGATTCCAAGCTTCAAATGGAGTTTTATTACGAACATATTTTGTAGGTGATCTATTTAGAATGTAGATAGCAGTATTTACCCCTTCTGCCCATAATTTCTTGGGTAGTCCTTTTCCTTTAAACATGCTTCTGGCCATCTCCACAATAGTTTAATTTTTTCTCTCTACGACTCCATTTTGTTCGGGGGTGCGCCGAACAGTATGTTGCCGCTGGATGCCATTATCCTTGCAATAATTCATGAAGGGTGTGTTGATAAATTCTCCACCTCGGTCAGTTCTTAGAGTCTTCATTTGACAACCACTTTGTCTTTCTACTAGTGCTTTGAACTGTAGAAATGTTGAGAATGCCTGCGGTTTTTGCTCCAAAAAATACACCCGCATCATCCTTGTAAAATCATCAATAAACATAATAAAGTATCTTTTGTTATTGAGAGAAGGTGTTCGAGAAGTTCCCCAAATGTCAGCATGTACCAGCTCTAACAGACCTTTTGATCGCAAAGAAAACTTTGTAAATGGAAGCCTGTGTATTTTCCCATAGATGCAACCCTTACACACCTTAGATTGCGAGTTAATGTGAGGAAGTCCAACAACCATATGCCTTTCTTTTAACAACTTCAGCCCTCTGATATTCAAGTGGCCATATCTCAAATGTCACAAATATGAAATATCAAAACTTACGCTTTTAAAAGAAAATTTTTATTCTTGATTCATCTTAAATGAAAATAATTTGTTTGAGGCCATTTCAATTTTTGCCACAATGATATTGGTTTTCTTATCAATTATTTTGCAACAGGTATTGTCAAAGAGCACATAATAACATTTCCTCAACAATTTCCTAAAACTTAACAAGTTAGTGGTAAGATTAGGAACATAATAAACATCATCAATGAACTTTTTGTTACCTCCCTTCGTATGAACAACAATAACACCTTTTCCTTCAGCCCTTTGTAGTTTTCCATCACCAAGCTTAATGTCTGATGCAAAATTATGATCAAGCTTCACAAATAAAGGTCGATTTCTTATCATATGGTTACTGCAGCCGCTGTCAATGTACCATAAATCTACTGGATCATTATGAGCTTTTGTATAGGACAAAAATAATTGATCTTCGTCGTCTTCCTTCAAAAAATTTGCCTCATCCTTTCCCTTTTTATCTTGGAACCAGCAATCTCTCTGAGAATGGTTAGGGACTTTACATTTGGTGCATCTAAATCGGCAATTTCTTGATTCATGGTTTGACTTTTTATAAATAATGCAATAAAAGTCAGAATTACCGGATTAATATTGCTTATTATTTCTGGTGTAATCTTGATTTTGCTATGAATTTTATTTTCTTCCATTACCTCTGTCCCATTTAGATTTCTGATTTTAATGTCTATCCCTTTTTCTCAGATTTTAATATTGCCCTGTTCCGTATTGATTTTGATATCCTCCTTGTCCTCTGCCATAAGATCTCCATTTTTGAGCGGAACCTCTTCTTTGTCCATGATCTTTGATATTCAGTTTGGCTAGGAGGGCCTGTTCAATAGGTTGTTTAGTAGATCTCTTCATGTGCTTCGAGTGATCCCATAAGTTCATATATGGTAAGCTTTGATAAATCTTTTGATTCTTCAATTGCAGCAACTACATGATCAAACTTGATAGGCATGCTTCTAAGAATCTTTTCAACAATTTTCTTGTCATGGAGAGTGTCTCCATAGCTTCTGATCTGATTTATGATTTCAGCAACTCTAGTAAATAATTCTTGGACAAATTCACTTTCCTTCACTGCAATATTCTCAAAATCTCTCCGAGATGAGACCGAAGTCCAACCAGACCAAACTAGTTAGACTTGATAAGTGTTTATACAGGTATTAAACACTGATGTGACTATGTGGTAATGTGCATAAGAGAATGTCTGACTGCAAATTATAGTGATTCGTGTTGTGATTTATTGTTCTAATTGTGAGATCGATATTGTGATTATAGGCCTTGTGAACGCAGATAAGTATATTGTGTAGCTGTAGCCAATGCGAAAGGCAAGTTTCCTAACTCAACCTTGAGTTAATGCTGTTTAAATACTATAGTGGTTAACTATTGTTGATTAGACCACGTCTAAGAATTTATTGTTGATTATTCGCAGTTAGTGTATGTCTATTAATTCAAATTGAATTAGTGATTCTAAGAATATACTTGGAGAATAATTGTTGTTGGATACTTACATCCGTAGAAGCTATTATTAATAGTACAGATAATTCTTGTCTATTGTTGAATCGTGTTGACAAATTTCTTAGCTAATTGTTCTGGCTAGACGAATATTTATTATGACTTGATAGGTTCGAGAAGAGAAGAGAATAGAATTCAATTATTATTGATAGATCGATGCCAATTGTTTCGGTTAGATCGAAAAATAAAACTTGATAGGTTTGAGAAGAGAAGAGAAGTGATTAGATATTGAAATCATTGTATTTCATTGTTAATACAACTTCTATTTGTAAGACTGAGAAGAAAAACATTTTTATATAAAAGGGAAACCTTTTGGTCATATATTCGGCTATTGCGCGCGTTTTGAGTATTATCCATAATATAGGGTACAAGGAGTTGGCCGCTCTAAGTATTTGCAGAGGGGTAATATTTAATCTTTATGGTTATCTGATACTCCTGGGTATATCAAAGTAAATCTTTGATAGTTACTCGAGAAGAGAAGTTCTAGATCCTTTGTGATCACTCAACATAAATTCTTGAAAAATATTCCCATCTTGTTATTTGGGTATATCAAAATAAATCTTTGATAGTCACTCGAGAATAGAATTTCAAGATCATTTAAGATCATTCAGCATAAACTCTAGAGAATATTTCTAAATTGTTATTCAATAGAATGTCGTAGAAATTTTGAAAGCATTATATTATTTCATTATTGTGTTGCATAGGTTGCGAGAATATTTGTTAGAGAAGAATAAATTATCCAGCTATTTCAAAGTTTCCAAAACTTTGGTGTCATTCTATCCAAATAGATAGTATGTTATTCTTGATTCTTATACATTCATTGTATGTCTCAACTTGCGGGGCAAATTTTTTGCTCACCCTTGCTAAATAAAATATTTCAACTAGGAACGAAGAGGCCAGCGGGTCAAAGAAGAACAAATGCAAAGGCAAAATGCTGGAGTAGTTATAATGAACATTATTAATATGTTGTATTTGTAAACCCTTTTTGTATATCTAAAAGGTATGTTTATAATATTAAGGTTAGATAACCTGGGACTAATGTATTAACATCATTTGTTAATGAGATATGTATTGCTACTTATAAATGAATGGGCAGTTAGATGTTATTATATTGTGGTTCGTGAGGACCAAACTCGGGGGTCAGGTAACCCAGATTTGGGGGCGTCACAGTATGAGTAAGGTAGATCAGGGAGCCAACCAAGCCTCTATACATCTTTCCATCCACAGTTTCACCACCATCATTTTGCTGTAATTTTTCATTCAAAAACATGGGTGTATTGACTGGTTTACAATTTTCCATGTGAAATCTTTTGAGCATATCATCAAGATATTTTTCTTGAGAAATAAAAATTTTGCCTTTCGACTGCTTCACTTGGATCCCAAGAAAATATTTCATTAATCACATGTTAGTCATTTCAAAGCTCTCTATCATCTTCCTTTTGAATTTCTCATCCATCTCCCTTTTTGCGCCCATATAAATTAAATCATCAACATATAAACAAATAATGAGAAAATCTTTCGCACCTTCCTTATTCACATAAAGCGACAGTTCATTTATACTTCTTTGGAATCCATTTTGACAAAAGTTGCCATCGATCTTGTTATTCCACGCTCTAGGAGCTTTCTTTAACCTATATAATGCTTTTCGAAGTCGATACACTTTATCTTCATTTCCTTGTACCACAAACCTTTGAGGTTGCTCGACATAAACTTCCTCAGCTAATTCTCTATTCAAAAATATAGATTTCACGTTAAGTTGAAACACATCTAGTTTTAATTGGGTTGCAATTGGAAGAATAGTCCGTATAGTCTCCATACGAGCAACAGTGCGAATATTTCTGTAAAATCTATTCCTGGCTGTTGAGAGTATCCTTTTGCTACGAGTTGAGCTTTGTGTTTTTTAATGGAACCATCTTCATTAAACTTGGTTTTAAAGATCCACTTAAGTCCAATCATCTGTTTTCCTTTTGGCAAATCAGTAAGCTCCCATGTCTTATTTTTTCGAGTCATTGAAATTTTCTCGTGCATTGCTTTCACCCATATTTCTTGCTTATTTGCCTCTTCAAAATGTTGTGGCTCAAAGGCTGAAACTGTAACATTACATGAATCAAGAATCTCTTGGAGAGAGCGAAACTTCTTTGGTGACGAATCTGAAAGATAATCTCCATCATCAAATGTATTCGTTGGTGGTGGTGAGTTTGTTGGACCATGAGAGGAGCTTTCTTGAGAATTATCTTCTTGAAGTGCCAATGGTTCAAAAAATTCATTGTGACTTGATGTCAAATTCTCTTTCCAATCCCATATATCCATCTCATCAAATATAACATCTCTAGAAACTACTAGCTTGTTCGATTATGGGTTTAGAAGTCGATATCCTTTAGATTCGTTGCTATAACCAATAAATAGCAATTTCTGACCATTCTCATCAAATTTGTCCCTATTTTGAGACAAAATTAGTGAATAGGTAACACAACCAAATACTTTAAAATTATCCACAAGTGGCTTCCGATGATTCCAAGCTTCAAATGGAGTTTTATTACGAACATATTTTGTAGGTGATCTATTTAGAATGTAGATAGCAGTATTTACCCCTTCTGCCCACAATTTCTTGGGTAGTCCTTTTCCTTTAAACATGCTTCTGGCCATCTCCACAATAGTTTCATTTTTTCTCTCTGCGACTCCATTTTGTTCGGGGGTGCGCCGAACAGTATGTTGCCGCTGGATGCCATTATCCTTGCAATAATTCATGAAAGGTGTGTAGATAAATTCTCCACCTCGGTCAGTTCTTAGAGTCTTCATTTGACAACCACTTTGTCTTTCTACTGGTGCTTTGAACTGTAGAAATGTTGAGAATTCCTGCGATTTTTACTCCAAAAAAGACACCCACATCATCCTTGTAAAATCATCAATAAACATAATAAAGAATCTTTTGTTATTGAGAGAAGGTGTTCAAGAAGTTCCCCAAATGTCAGCATGTACCAGCTCTAACGGACCTTTTGAGCGCCAAGAAAACTTTATAAATGGAAGCCTGTGTATTTTCCCATAGATGCAGCCCTTACACACCTTGGATTCAGAGTTAATGTGAGGAAGTCCAACAACCATATGCCTTTCTTTTAACAACTTCAGCCCTCTGATATTCAAGTGGCCATATCTCAAATGTCACAAATATGAATTATCAAAACTTATGCTTTTAAAAGAAAATTTTTATTCTTGATTCATCTTAAATGAAAATATTTTGTTTGAGGCCATTTCAATTTTTGCCACAATGATATTGGTTTTCTTATCAATTATTTTGCAACAGGTATTGTCAAAGAGCACAGAATAACCTTTCCTCAATAATTGCCTAACACTTAACAAGTTAGTGGTAAGATTAGGAACATAATAAACATCATCGATGAACTTTTTGTTACCTCCCTTCGTATGAACAACAATAACACCTTTTTCTTTAGCCCTTTGTAGTTTTCCATCACCAAGCTTAATGTCTGATGCAAAATTATGATCAAGCTTCACAAATAAAGGTCGATTTCTTATCATATGGTTACTGCTGCCGCTGCCAATGTACCATAAATCTACTGGATCATTATGAGCTTTTGTATATGACAAAAATAATTGATCTTCGCCGTCTTTTCTTCATAAAATTTGCCTCATCCTTTCCCTTTTTATCTTGGAACCAGCAATCTCTCTGAGAATGGTTAGGGACTTTACATTTGGTGCATCTAAATCGACAATTTCTTGATTCATGGTTTGACTTTTTACAAAGAATACAATAAAAGTCAGAATTACCGAATTTATATTGCTGATTATTTCTGGTGTAATCTTGATTTTGTTGTGAATTTTATTTTCTTCCATTACCTCTGCCCCGATTAGATTTCTAATTTTAATGTCTATCCCTTTTTCTCAGATTTTTATATTTCCCATTTCCGTATTGATTTTGATGTCCTCCTTTTCCTCTGCCATAAGATCTCCATTTTTGAGCGGAACCTCCTCTTTGTCCATGATCTTTGATATTCAGTTTGGCTTGGAGGGCTTGTTCAATAGGTTGTTTAGTAGATCTCTTCATGTGCTTCGAGTGATCCCATATGTTCATACATGGTAAGCTTTGATAGATCTTTTGATTCTTCAATTGCAGCAACTACATGATCAAACTTGATAGGCATGCTTCTAAGAATCTTTTCAACAATTTTCTTGTCATGGAGAGTGTCTCCATAGCTTCTGATCTGATTTATGATTTCAGCAACTCTAGTAAATAATTCTTGGCCAAATTCACTTTCTTTCACTGCAATATTCGCAAAATCTCTCCGAGATGAGACCGAAGTCCAACCAGACCGAACTAGTTAGACTTGATAAGTGTTTATATAGGTATTAAACACTGATGTGACTATGTGGTAATGTGCATAGGAGAATGTCTAACTGTAAATTATAGTGATACGTGTTGTGATTTATTGTTCTAATTGTGAGATCGATATTGTGATTATAGGCCTTGTGAACGCAGATAAGTATATTGTGTAGCTGTAGCCAATGCGAAAGGCAAGTTTCCTAACTCAACCTTGAGTTAATGCTGTTTAAATACTATAGTGGTTAACTATTGTTGATTAGACCACGTCTAAGAATTTATTGTTGATTATTCGCAGTTAGTGTATGTCTATTAATTCAAATTGAATTAGTGATTCTAAGAATATACTTGGAGAATAATTGTTGTTGGATACTTACATCCGTAGAAGCTATTATTAATAGTACAGATAATTCTTGTCTATTGTTGAATCGTGTTGACAAATTTCTTAGCTAATTGTTCTGGCTAGACGAATATTTATTATGACTTGATAGGTTCGAGAAGAGAAGAGAATAGAATTCAATTATTATTGATAGATCGATGCCAATTGTTTCGGTTAGATCGAAAAATAAAACTTGATAGGTTTGAGAAGAGAAGAGAAGTGATTAGATATTGAAATCATTGTATTTCATTGTTAATACAACTTCTATTTGTAAGACTGAGAAGAAAAACATTTTTATATAAAAGGGAAACCTTTTGGTCATATATTCGGCTATTGCGCGCGTTTTGAGTATTATCCATAATATAGGGTACAAGGAGTTGGCCGCTCTAAGTATTTGCAGAGGGGTAATATTTAATCTTTATGGTTATCTGATACTCCTGGGTATATCAAAGTAAATCTTTGATAGTTACTCGAGAAGAGAACTTCTAGATCCTTTGTGATCACTCAACATAAATTCTTGAAAAATATTCCCACCTTGTTATTTGGGTATATCAAAGTAAATCTTTGATAGTTACTCGAGAATAGAATTTCAAGATCATTTAAGATCCTTCAGCATAAACTCTGGAGAATATTTCTAAATTGTTATTCAACAGAATGTCGTAGAAACTTTGAAAGCATTATATTATTTCATTATTGTTTTGCATAGGTTGCGAGAAGATTTGTTAGAGAAGAATAAATTATCCAGCTATTTCGAAGTTTCCCGAATTTTGGTGTCATTCTATCCAAATAGACAGTATATTATTCTTGATTCTTATACATTCATTGTATGTCTTAACTTGCGGGGAAAATTTTTTGCTCACCCTTGCTAAATAAAATATTTCAGCTAGGAACGAAGAGGCCAGCGGGTCAAAAAAGAACAAAGACAAAGGCAAAATACTGGAGTAGTTATAATGAACATTATTAATATGTTGTATTTGTAAGCTCTTTTTTTTATCTAAAGGGTTTGTGTATAATATTAAGGTTAGATAACCTGGGACTAATGTATTAACATCATTTGTTAATGAGATATGTATTGCTACTTATAAATGAATGGGTAGTTAGATGTTATTATATTGTGGTTCTTGAGCACCAAACTTGGGGGTCAGGTAACCCAGATTTGGGGGCGTCACAATATGAGTAAGGTAGATCAGGGAGCCAACCAAGCTTCTATACATCTTTCCATCCACAGTTTAACCACCATCATTTTGCTGTAATTTTTCATTCAAAAACATGGGTGTATTGACTGGTTTACAATTTTCCATGTGAAATCTTTTGAGCATATCATCAAGATATTTTTCTTGAGAAATGAAAATTTCGCCTTTCGACTGCTTCACTTGGATCCCAAGAAAATATTTCATTAATCCCATGTCAGTCATTTCAAAGCTCTCCATCATCTTCCTTTTGAATTTCTCAACCATCTCCCTTTTTGTGCCCATATAAATTAAATCATCAACATATAAACAAATAATGAGAAAATCTTTCGCACCTTCCTTATTCACATAAAGCGACGGTTCATTTATACTTCTTTGGAATTCATTTTGACAAAAGCTGCCATCGATCTTGTTATTCCACGCTCTAGGAGCTTTCTTTAACCCATATAATGCTTTTCGAAGTCGATACACTTTATCTTCATTTCATTGTACCACAAACCTTTGAGGTTGCTCCACATAAACTTCCTCAGCTAATTCTCTATTCAGAAATATAGATTTCACGTTAAGTTGAAACACAAGTAGTTTTAATTGGGTTGCAATTGGAAGAACAGCCCGTATAGTCTCAATACGAGCAACTAGAGCGAATATTTCTAAAAAATCTATTCCAGGCTGTTGAGAGTATCCTTTTGCTACGAGTTGAGCTTTGTGTTTTTGAATGGAACCATCTTCATTAAACTTGGTTTTAAAGATCCACTTAAGTCCGATTACCTGTTTTCCTTTTGGCAAATCAGTAAGCTCCCATGTCTTATTTTTTCGAATCATTGAAATTTTCTCGTGCATTGCTTTCACCCATATTTCTTGCTTATTTGCCTCTTCAAAATGTTGTGGTTCAAAGGCTGAAACTGTAACATTACATGAATCAAGAATCTCTTGCAGAGAGTGAAACTTCTTTGGTGACGAATCTGAAACATAATCTCCATCATCAAATGTATTCGTTGGTGGTGGTGAGTTTGTTGGACCATGAGAGGAGCTTTCTTGAGAATTATCTTCTTGAAGTGCCAATGGTTCAAAAAGTTCATTGTGACTTGATGTCGAATTCTCTTTCCAATCCCATGTATCCATCTCATCAAATATAACATCTCTAGAAACTATTAGCTTGTTCGATTCTGGGTTTAGAAGTCGATATCCTTTAGATTCACTACTATAACCAATAAATAGCAATTTCTCACCCT
Source organism: Panax notoginseng (assembly GCA_016801055.1). Lineage (NCBI taxonomy): Eukaryota > Viridiplantae > Streptophyta > Magnoliopsida > Apiales > Araliaceae > Panax > Panax notoginseng. Next base: position 77,761,498 of record CM029021.1, read on the forward strand.
TCTCATCAAATTTGTCCCTATTTTGAGACAGAATTAGTGAATAGGCAACACAACCAAATACTTTAAAATTATCCACATGTGGCTTCCGATGATTCCAAGCTTCAAATGGAGTTTTATTACGAACATATGTTGTAGGTGATCTATTTAGAATGTAGATAGCAGTATTTATCGCTTCTGCCCACAATTTCTTGGGTAGTCCTTTTCCTTTAAACATGCTTCTGGCCATCTCCACAATAGTTTCATTTTTTCTCTCTGCGACTCCATTTTGTTCGGGGGTGCGCCGAACAGTATGTTGCGGCTGGATGCCATTATCCTTGCAATAATTCATGAAAGGTGTGTAGATAAATTCTCCACCTCGGTCAGTTCTTAGAGTCTTCATTTGACAACCACTTTGTCTTTCTACTAGTGCTTTGAACTGTAGAAATGTTGAGAATGCCTGCGATTTTTGCTCCAAAAAATACACCCACATCATCCTTGTAAAATCATCAATAAACATAATAAAGTATCTTTTGTTATTGAAAGAAGGTGTTCGAGAAGTTCCCCAAATGTCAGCATGTACCAGCTCTAACGAACCTTTTGATGGCCAAGAAAACTTTGTAAATGGAAGCATGTGTATTTTCCCATAGATGCAACCCTTACACACCTTGGATTGCGAGTTAATGTGAGGAAGTCCAACAACCATATGCCTTTCTTTTAACAACTTTAGCCCTCTGATATTCAACTGGCCATATCTCAAATGTCACAAATATGAATTATCAAAACTTACGCTTTTAAAAGAAAAATTTTATTCTTGATTCATCTAAAATGAAAATACTTTGTTTGAGGCCATTTCAATTTTTGCCACAATGATATTGGTTTTCTTATCAATTATTTTGCAGCATGTATTGTCAAAGAGCACAGAATAACCTTTCCTCAACAATTGCATAACACTTAACAAATTAGTGGTAAGATTAGGAACATAATAAACATTATCAATGAACTTTTTGTTACATCCCTTCGTATGAACAACAATAACTCCTTTTCCTTCAGCCCTTTGTAGTTTTCCATCACCAAGCTTAATGTCTGATGCAAAATTATGATCAAGCTTCACAAATAAAGGTCGATTTCTTATCATATGGTTACTGCAGCCGCTATCAATGTACCATAAATCTACTGGATCATTATGAGCTTTTGTATATGACAAAAACAATTGATCTTCACCGTCTTCCGTCATAAAATTTGCCTCATCCTTTCCCTTTTTATCTTGGAACCAGCAATCTCTCTAAGAATGGTTAGGGACTTTACATTTGGTGCATCTAAATCGGCAATTTCTTGATTCATGGTTTGACTTTTTACAAATAATGCAATAAAAGTCAGAATTACCGGATTTATATTGTTGATTATTTCTGGTGTAATCTTGATTTTGCTGTGAATTTTATTTTCTTTCATTACCTCTGTCCCATTTAGATTTCTGATTTTAATGTCTATCCCTTTTTTTCAGATTTTAATATTGCCCTCTTCCGTATTGATTTTGTTGTCCTCCTTGTCATCTGCCATAAGATCTCCATTTTTGAGCGGAACCTCCTCTTTGTCCATGATCTTTGATATTCAGTTTGGCTTGGAGGGCTTGTTCAATAGGTTGTTTAGTAGATCTCTTCATGTGCTTCGAGTGATCCCATAAGTTCATACATGGTAAGCTTTGATAGATCTTTTGATTCTTCAATTGCAGCAACTACATGATCAAACTTGATAGGCATGCTTCTAAGAATCTTTTCAACAATTTTCTTGTCATGGAGAGTGTCTCCATAGCTTCTGATCTGATTTATGATTTCAGCAACTCTAGTAAATAATTCTTGGACAAATTCACTTTCTTTCACTGCAATATTCTCAAAATCTCTCCGAGATGAGACTGAAGTCCAACCAGACCGAACTAGTTAGACTTGATAAGTGTTTATATAGGTATTAAACACTGATGTGACTATGTGGTAATGTGCATAGGAGAATGTCTGACTGTAAATTATAGTGATACGTGTTGTGATTCATTGTTCTAATTGTGAGATCGATATTGTGATTATATGCCTTGTGAACGCAGATAAGTATATTGTGTAGCAGTAGCCAATGGGAAAAGCAAGTTTCCTAACTCAACCTTAAGTTAATGCTGTTTAAATACTATAGTAGCTAATTATTGTTGATTAGACCACGTCTAAGAATTTATTGTTGATTATTCGCAGTTAGAGTATGTTTATTAATTCAAATTGAATTAGTTATTCTAAGAATATACTTGGAGAATAATTGTTGTTGGATACTTACATCCGTAGAAGCAATTATTAATAGTACAGATAATTCTTGTCTATTGTTGAATCGTGTTGAGAAATGTCTTAGCTAATTGTTCTGCGTAGACGAATATTTATTAGAACTTGATAGGTTCGAGAAGAGAAGAGAATAGAATTCAATTATTATTGATAGATCGATGCCAATTGTTTCGGCTAGATCGAAAAATAAAACTTGATAGGTTTGAGAAGAGAAGAGAAGTGATTAGATATTGAAATCATTGTATTTCATTGTTAATACAACTTCTATTTGTAAGACTGAGAAGAACAACGTTTTTATATAAAAGGGAAACCTTTTGGTCATATATTCGGCTATTGCGCACGTTTTGAGTATTATCCATAATATATGGTACACGGAGTTGGCCGCTATAAGTATTTGCAGAGGGGTAATATTTAATCTTTATGGTTATCTGATACTCCTGGGTATATCAAAGTAAATCTTCGATAGTTACTCGAGAAGAGAAGTTCTAGATCCTTTGTGATCACTCAACATAAATTCTTGAAAAATATTTCAATCTTGTTATTTGGGTATATCAAAGTAAATCTTTGATAGTTACTCGAGAATAGAATTTCAAGATCATTTAAGATCATTCAGCATAAACTCTGGAGAATATTTCTAAATTGTTATTCAATAGAATGTCGTAGAAACTTTGAAAGCATTATATTATTTCATTATTGTGTTGCATAGGTTGCGAGAAGATTTGTTAGAGAACAATAAATTATCCAGTTATTTCAAAGTTTCCCGAACTTTGGTGTCATTCTATCCAAGTAAATAGTATGTTATTCTTGATTCTTATACATTCATTGTATGTCTTAACTTGCGGGGCAAATTTTTTGCTCACCCTTGCTAAATAAAATATTTCAGCTAGGAATGAAGAGGCCAGCGGGTCAAAGAAGAACAAAGGCAAAGGCAAAATGCTGGAGTAGTTGTAATGAACATTATTAATATGTTGTATTTGTAAACCCTTTTTTTATATGTAAAGGGTATGTTTATAATATTAAGGTTAGATAACCTGGGACTAATGTATTAACATCATTTGTTAATAAGATATGTATTGCTACTTATAAATGAATGGGTAGTTAGATGTTATTATATTGTGGTTCGTGAGCACCAAACTCGGGGGTCAGGTAACCCAGATTTGGGGGCGTCACAGTATGAGTAAGGTAGATCAGGGAGCCAACCAAGCTTCTATACATCTTTCCATCCACAGTTTTACCACCATCATTTTGCTGTAATTTTTCATTCAAAAACATGGGTGTATTGACTGGTTTACAATTTTCCATGTGAAATCTTTTGAGCATATCATCAAGATATTTTTCTTGAGAAATGAAAATTTCGCCTTTCGACTGCTTCACTTGGATCCCAAGAAAATATTTCATTAATCCCATGTTAGTCATTTCAAAGCTCTCCGTCATCTTCCTTTTGAATTTCTCAACCATCTCCCTTTTTGTGCCCATATAAATTAAATCATCAACATATAAACAAATAATGAGAAAATCTTTCGCACCTTCCTTATTCACATAAAGCGACGGTTCATTTATACTTCTTTGGAATTCATTTTGACAAAAGCTGCCATCGATCTTGTTATTCCACGCTCTAGGAGCTTTCTTTAACCCATATAATGCTTTTCGAAGTCGATACACTTTATCTTCATTTCATTGTACCACAAACCTTTGAGGTTGCTCCACATAAACTTCCTCGGCTAATTCTCTATTCAGAAATATAGATTTCACGTTAAGTTGAAACACATCTAGTTTTAATTGGGTTGCAATTGGAAGAACAGTCTGTATAGTCTCCATACGAGCAACCAGAGCGAATATTTCTATAAAATCTATTCAAGGCTGTTGAGAGTATCCTTTTGCTACGAGTTGAGCTTTGTCTTTTTGAATGGAACCATCTTCATTAAACTTGGTTTTAAATATCCACTTAAGTCCGATCACCTGTTTTCCTTTTGGCAAATCAGTAAGCTCCCATGTCTTATTTTTTTGAATCATTGAAATTTTCTCGTGCATTGCTTTCACCCATATTTCTTGCATATTTGCCTCTTCAAAATGTTGTGGCTCAAAGGCTGAAACTGTAACATTACATGAATCAAGAATCTCTTGCAGAGAGCGAAACTTCTTTGGTGACGAATCTGAAACATAATCTCCATCATCAAATGTATTCGTTGGTGGTGGTGAGTTTGTTGGACCATGAGAGGAGCTTTCTTGAGAATTATCTTCTTGAAGTGCCAATGGTTCAAAAAGTTCATTGTGACTTGATGTCGAATTCTCTTTGCAATCCCATGTATCCATCTCATCAAATATAACATCTCTAGAAACTACTAGCTTGTTCGATTCTGGGTTTAGAAGTCGATATCCTTTAGATTCACTGCTACAACCAATAAATAGCAATTTCTCACCCTTCTCATCAAATTTGTCCCTATTTTGAGACAAAATTAGTGAATAGGCAACACAACCAAATACTTTAAAATTATCCACAAGTGGCTTCCGATGATTCCAAGCTTCAAATGGAGTTTTATTGCGAACATATTTTGTAGGTGATCTATTTAGAATGTAGTTAGCAGTATTTACCGTTTCTGCCCACAATTTCTTGGGTTGTCCTTTTCCTTTAAACATGCTTCTGGCCATCTCCACAATAGTTTCATTTTTTCTCTCTGCGACTCCATTTTGTTCGGGGGTGCGCCGAACAGTATGTTGCCGCTGGATGCCATTATCCTTGCAATAATTCATGAAAGGTGTGTAGATAAATTCTCCACCTCGGTCAGTTCTTAGAGTCTTCATTTGACAACCACTTTATCTTTCTACTAGTGCTTTGAACTGTAGAAATGTTGAGAATGCCTGCGATTTTTGCTCCAAAAAATACACCCACATCATCCTTGTAAGATCATCAATAAACATAATAAAGTATCTTTTGTTATTGAGAGAAGGTGTTCGAGAAGTTCCCCAAATGTCAGCATGTACCAGCTCTAATAGACCTTTTGATCGCCAAGAAAACTTTGTAAATGGAAGCGTGTGTATTTTCCCATAGATGCAACCCTTACACACCTTTGATTGAGAGTTAATGTGAGGAAGTCCAACAACCATATGCCTTTCTTTTAACAACTTCCGCCCTCTGATATTCAAGTGGCCATATCTCAAATGTCTCAAATATGAATTATCAAAACTTACGCTTTTAAAAGAAAAATTTTATTCTTGATTCATCTTAAATGAAAATACTTTGTTTGAGGCCATTTCAATTTTTGCCACAATGATATTGGTTTTCTTATCAATTATTTTGCAACAGGTATTGTCAAAGAGCACAGAATAACCTTTCCTCAATAATTGCCTAACACTTAACAAGTTAGTGGTAAGATTAGGGACATAATAAACATCATCAATGAACTTTTTGTTACCTCCCTTCGTATGAACAACAATAACACCTTTTCCTTCAGCCCTTTGTAGTTTTCCATCACCAAGCTTAATGTCTGATGCAAAATTATGATCAAGCTTCACAAATAAAGGTCGATTTCTTATCATATGGTTATTGCAGCCGCTGTCAATGTACCATAAATCTACTGGATCATTATTAGCTTTTGTATATGACAAAAATAATTGATCTTCGCCGTCTTCCTTCATAAAATTTGCCTCATCCTTTCCCTTTTTATCTTGGAACCAGCAATCTCTCTGAGAATGGTTAGGGACTTTACATTTGGTGCATCTAAATCGACAATTTCTTGATTCATGGTTTGACTTTTTACAAAGAATGCAATAAAAGTCAGAATTACCGAATATATTGCTGATTATTTCTGGTGTAATCTTGATTTTGTTGTGAATTTTATTTTCTTCCATTACCTCTGCCCCGATTAGATTTCTAATTTTAATGTCTATCACTTTTTCTCAGATTTTTATATTGCCCTCTTCCGTATTGATTTTGATGTCCTCCTTGTCCTCTGCCATAAGATCTCCATTTTTGAGCGGAACCTCCTCTTTGTCCACGATCTTTGATATTCAGTTTGGCTTGGAGGGCTTGTTCAATAGGTTGTTTAGTAGATCTCTTCATGTGCTTCGAGTGATCCCATAAGTTCATACATGGTAAGCTTTGATAGATCTTTTGATTCTTCAATTGCAGCAACTATATGATCAAACTTGATAGGCATGCTTCTAAGAATCTTTTCAACAATTTTCTTGTCATGGAGAGTGTCTCCATAGCTTCTGATCTGATTTATGATTTCAGCAACTCTAGTAAATAATTCTTGGACAAATTCACTTTCTTTCACTGTAATATTCTCAAAATCTCTCCGAGATGAGACCGAAGTCCAACCAGACCGAACTAGTTAGACTTGATAAGTGTTTATATAGGTATTAAACACTGATGTGACTATGTGGTAATGTGCATAGGAGAATGTCTGACTGTAAATTATAGTGATACGTGTTGTGATTCATTGTTCTAATTGTGAGATCGATATTGTGATTATATGCCTTGTGAACGCAGATAAGTATATTGTGTAGCAGTAGCCAATGGGAAATGCAAGTTTCCTAACTCAACCTTAAGTTAATGCTGTTTAAATACTATAGTAGCTAATTATTGTTGATTAGACCACGTCTAAGAATTTATTGTTGATTATTCGCAGTTAGAGTATGTTTATTAATTCAAATTGAATTAGTTATTCTAAGAATATACTTGGAGAATAATTGTTGTTGGATACTTACATCCGTAGAAGCAATTATTAATAGTACAGATAATTCTTGTCTATTGTTGAATCGTGTTGAGAAATGTCTTAGCTAATTGTTCTGCGTAGACGAATATTTATTAGAACTTAATAGGTTCGAGAAGATAAGAGAATAGAATTCAATTATTATTGATAGATCGATGCCAATTGTTTCGGCTAGATCGAAAAATAAAACTTGATAGGTTTGAGAAGAGAAGAGAAGTGATTAGATATTGAAATCATTGTATTTCATTGTTAATACAACTTCTATTTATAAGACTGAGAAGAACAACATTTTTATATAAAAGGGAAACCTTTTGGTCATATATTCGGCTATTGCACACGTTTTGAGTATTATCCATAATATAGGGTACAAGGAGTTGGCCGCTCTAAGTATTTGCAGACACTACAAAAATATCAATCATTGCCGATGGGCACTGCCGTCGCTAGTGACCCTATTGCCGTCGACAATGCTGTCATTAGCGACGGGGTATATCGTCGCCATTGCCGTCGCCCCTCAGGTCGTCGCCCTTGTCTCCCGTCGCTCGCCGTCGGGAACTTTTCAGTGCCGACGGCAATATGTCATTAGTGACGGCCAAAGCGACGGCCACACCGTCGGTCATAGACATATTTAAATTTTAATAAATTCAGTCATTGCCAACGGCATAGCCGTCGCCATTGAGCTTTACCCCCGTCGCCAATGACCTTTATTTAGCTCAGTTATGGATTTATCGGACAGGTCATTGCCGACGGCACCCCGTCGCCAATGCCCCCGTCGCCAATGACCCACCTCAAAATTTTTTTTTATTAGAATTGCAAAATTCCCCTATTCATTTACATATACATTTTACCTGTTATAAACTAAAAAAAATAAATAATGACAATGTACGCATATCAATAACAATCATATCTTTTACTATCAACAATCAATATAATTAGATACCAAACTTAAGTCTATACAACTCAAAAGCTAAATACATACATGAAAGTCAAAATATAAATATAAACTAACTACTGCCCAAGATCAGGAATCTCTGTGCCATCGCCTCCGGTCCCATCGTCGGTCCCACCTCCGGTCCCATCCTCCAAAGTCTCATCAGTATTAGCCCGACGATCATCACCATCTCCTCCACGGGCATCGCCTGTGCTGCCATCTCTACCCCCATGAGTCTCATCAACAAGACCCTACAACATTAAAATATTAATAATGAAGTCCAAAATAGAGCATATTTAAATTATTTTAGTTTGAGATTTGCCTAAGTGTTGGATAGTTTTGCAAACTGGGCGGTAACTCGGTCTCCGTACGTCGGAATTGAGTCCCGTCAGTTCTAACACGTGTTTATTACCTACGTGGTGCTATGTGTGTGTTTGCGTGTCATTCGGACGGACGATGTGGGTTTTGACCTCTTTTTCGGCTTTTTGCCTAAGTGTTGGCGAGTTTTACAAACTAGGTGGTAACTCGGTCTCCGTACGTCAGAATTGAGTACCGTCAGTTCTGACACATGTCTATTACCTACGCGGTGCTATGTGTGTGTTTGCGTGTCATTCGGACGGACGATGTAGGTTTTGACCTCTTTTTCGGCTTTTTGCCTAAGTGTTGGCGAGTTTTACAAACTGGGCGGTAACTCGCTCTCTGTACGTCGGAATCAAGTCCCGTCAGTTCTAACGCGTGTCTATTACCTGCGCGGTGCTATGTGAGAGTTTGCGTGTCATTCGGACGGACGATGTGGGTTTTGACCTCTTTTTCGGGTTTTTACCTAAGTGTTGGGGAGTTTTGCAAATTGGGTGGTATCTCGGTCTCCATACGTTGGAATCGAGTCCCGTTAGTTCTAATGCGTGTCTATTACCTATGCGGTGCTATGTATGTGTTTGCGCGTCATTCGGACGGACGATGTGGGTTTTGACCTCTTTTTTGGCTTTTTGCCTAAGTGTTGGCGAGTTTTGAAAACTGGGCAGTAACTCGGTCTCCTTACGACGAAATTGAGTCCCGTAAGTTCTAACGCGTGTCTATTACCTACGTAGTGCTATGTGTGTGTTTGCGTGTCATTCGGACGGACGATGTGGGTTTTGACCTCTTTTTTGGCTTTTTACCTAAGTGTTGGCGAGTTTTACAAACTGGGCAGTAACTCGGTCTCCGTACGTCGGAATCAAGTACCGTCATTTCTAACACATGTCTATTACCTACGCGGTGCTATGTGTGTGTTTGCGTGTCATTCGGACGGACGATGTGGGTTTTGACCTCCTTTTTGGCTTTTTGCCTAAGTGTTGGCGAGTTTTGCAAACTGGGCGGTAACTCGCTCTCCGTACGTCAGAATCGAGTACCGTCAGTTCTAACACGTGTCTATTACCTATGTGGTGCTATGTGTGTGTTTGTGTGTCATTCGGACGGACGATGTGGGTTTTGACCTCTTTTTTGGCTTTTTGCCTAAGTGTTGGCGAGTTTTACAAACTGGGCAGTAACTCGGTCTCCGTACGTCGGAATCAAGTACCGTCATTTCTAACGCATGTCTATTATCTACGCGGTGCTATGTGTGTGTTTGCGTGTCATTCGGACGGACGATGTGGGTTTTGACCTCCTTTTTGGCTTTTTGCCTAAGTGTTGGCGAGTTTTGCAAACTGGGCGGTAACTCGCTCTCCGTACGTCAGAATCGAGTACCGTCAGTTCTAACACGTGTCTATTACCTATGTGGTGCTATGTGTGTGTTTGTGTGTCATTCGGACGGACGATGTGGGTTTTGACCTCTTTTTCGGCTTTTTGCCTAAGTGTTGGCGAGTTTTGCAAACTGGGCGGTAACTCGCTCTCCGTACGTCGGAATCGAGTACCGTCAGTTCTAATGCGTGTCTATTACCTACGTGGTGCTATGTGTGTGTTTACGTGTCATTCGGACAGACGATGTGGGTTTTGACCTCTTTTTCGGCTTTTTGCCTAAGTGTTGGCGACTTTTACAAACTGGGCGGTAACTCGATCTCTGTACGTCGGAATCGAGTACCGTCAGTTCTAACGCGTGTCTATTACCTACGCGGTGCGATGTGTGTGTTTGTGTGTCATTCGGACAGACGATGTGGGTTTTGACCTCTATTTCGGCTTTTTGCCTAAGTGTTGGCGAGTTTTACAAACTGGGCGGTAACTCGCTCTCCGTACGTCAGAATTGAGTACCATTAGTTCTAACGCGTGTCTATTACCTACGTGGTGCTATGTGTGTGTTTGCGTGTCATTCGGACGGACGATGTGGGTTTTGACCTCTTTTTCGGCTTTTTGCCTAAGTGTTGGCGAGTTTTGCAAACTGGGCGCTAACTCGGTCTCCGTACGTCGGAATCGAGTCCCGTCAATTCTAACGTGTGTCTATTACCTACGCGGTGCTATGTGTGTGTTTGCGTGTTAACTAGTTATTTGGCAGTTTATATAAGCAATATAATTACAAATAAGGAAATACAACAATAATAAGTTTTACCTGTCGAATATGTGGAGGAAAGATGTTGGCCAAGATAACTGCACATACACGGATGGCCTCCTCCCGGACAACACCCATGAGGTCGTCCGCGGCAGCTGTAGGATCTATGGTGTCGCGGACAACCTCCTGAGAAAGCTGGTAGATTCGCTCGCGTGATGGTGCGCCTGACTGCACGACACTGCTCGCCATGCACCCCTCAATGATCCACCTGAAGAAGTCGTCGGATAATGAAGGGCCGGTGCCTGATCCACTCGTACCACTACCTCCAGTTGGTGGGCGACGTCGAGATCTCGCAGCAGGGACTATAGTATAGGCTGGGACATGGGGAATGCCCACAATTCTACCCTTCTTCGGCCCCCCCTGTAGCCTGCAGCCAGTCCTCCATCTCCTCGTCGTCACGCTCAGCATCAGCCACTCGAGTGTCACCTCTCTGGCTGCTCCGCACCACAAAAAGGTTCTCGACCCGTTTCTGAAAAAACACAGAAATAGGTGAAAAACAAGTATTTTGCTAAGAAAATACAAAAGAATTTCAAAGCCGTCAAATACATACTAAATAAAATAATTAAATTACTTACCGCAATATGCTCTGCCTCAGGTGAGATATAACCACCGTCACCTTTCTTCTGGTGAGTGTGCCACCAAAACTCGAGGCGAGAATGTCGGTGCTTTAGACTCACCTCGAGTCTCTCCCTGCAGAGGTCGTACGACTGACTCCTAGTGCAGTGTGGGAGACGACTCTGCTGTCGGGCAGCTGTACGCTGTGCCGACATCTTCTTGAACGCTTCGTCCTCCCAAATATTGCACATCTGCTCCCACACCGCAGCACCAATGAAATCTGGTCGGACATCTCTAAGTGTCTGTCCATCCACCATCTTGGTATGGGCCTTCTTCTTCCAGTCATAGACCCACTTGTGCCAATTCATCTCGAGATACTTCCCAAGCACAGTGCTGCCGTGGGCTTCCTGCCCGTCCTTGAAGCGATAATATCTCTGCAATACAACATATGAACATCATCAATTACTTAATTAGTAGACAACATAAAGCAAAGCGGTAAATAAATATTCAAAAGCACAAATTAAAACTAAATATAAATGAATGACTTCTTACCCTAAACTCAGCAATAATCAGCCCACGTATGCGGTCATCCACATCCGCCCACCTCATCCACGGGCTAGAGAATCGGTTGCAGACGATCCCAAGCAACGTGTTCCTTGGCGTCGCGTCAAGGATACTAAAATTGAAGGCGGTTAAATTTCCAAATTGCAAAGAATATATAAGAACTAAATAATTAATACAAACGTAATGTATATATATTACCTAGTAGTCCCGACACGACATATAAGCGATGCCTGGGGGGGATTCCCTAGCAATCCATGTGCTAGTCCCCGCGGAGGCCTACGTCGATCACCTATGTAGTGAAATACAACAATATGCAGTATCCTCGAATATAATTTCAATATTATATAAAATTAAAAACAATAGGATGTATAACAACAAAACATGTAATTATACCTGATGATCCGGCCTGATCATCACCAGCACTACCTCCACGGCCCCCATGGCCTGAACTACCAGCACGCCCACCACGATCACCGTGTGGTGTACGCGCCATATCTGTATATATACTATCAAATCATCATTAAGAAGATAATATGCGGATACAACTAAAATGAGACAAACACAAATATCAGAATCGTCATGCACATACAACTAAAAGGATACAATATGCAGATATAACTAAAAGGAAACAACTATGCCATTTGAATACAACTAAAAGGACAGAAAGAGTACATACTCCTAATCATTTATATCATCAAAGCCATCAATATCAGAATCGTCATCTTCGAGCAGTAGATCTTCACTATCGTTATCATGACCATCTTCATCATCCTCAACGTTTTCTTCAATTATATCTACCTCCTCAACAACATCGTCTTCACTTTCGACAGTGACAACATCATCCTCTTCTTCACTAGACTCGCTAATAATTGTCACAGCAGCAGGTGTGACACTAGTAGACTCGACTTGTAAAGGTTCATCGTCTAGACGAGGAGTTGTGCCTTGAAAACCATGGGCTTTGGTGGTTATAACAGCATGCCATGGGCTTGCAGGAGTCTTAACACTCCGCGCATAGTACACCTGTATTGCTTGACTTGCTATAATAAACGGCTCGTCCATACCAGTCATCAGTCTTAGTTTTGACTTAACGTTAACAGTCACCCGTCCTAATTTTTTATCTACTTTAACTCCATTCTCAACATCAAACCAATGACAATTGAAGCAAACTAATTCTTTATGACCCCAATATTTGAGAACGACAACTTCTAGCAATCGTCCATACCAGTCATCCCAAATGTTATCGTAGCAGCTACCTTTCACCACAACACCAGAATCAGCAGAAGCGACATCCCCAATATCACAACACTTAAAAATCTGTAACCGTTGACAATGCAGTATGTATAAGTATCTACAGATCTTTCAGGGCCGTCGGCTATAAGCTTTAGCCGATTATCAGCTAACTCATCTGTGAGGACCTAATGTACATTAACACAATATATTCTAAAGTTAATTACGCCATAAGAATAAATGTTATGTGGTTGATTCATTGAACTTGTAAAGGTTAGACTTACATGGTCTTTAAACCATTGCACAAATTGTCCATTTCTCAAATTTTGCAAATCCCCGTCCGATATACTTGGATTCGCTTCACGTACTTCAGCATCATATTGACTGCAGCACAGTTATATACTCAATGTTTTTGTAAATGACATTGACACAGTTACACCAGACATATATTGTTATGACTACTTACTTAATGTATAGTGCTACTTCATTCATGTTGATAAGTGCATACAATGTGGCAGCTGCATACTCCCTATCGGTCAAGAATCGCCTATTTTTACCGTCGAATGGACGTATAGGATGACTAAATGCCGTTAATTCCCCATTTTCCTCGTGCGCAACAGCCTGATTCTGACGTAAGCGATTGTGCTTCGTCTGAACATCCGGCTCAAAGTACAACGAGCAGAAATTAACAAGTTCCTCCATAACATACCTTTCAGCAATTGAACCCTCTACACGGGCTCTATTCTTCACCTTTTGCTTTAGACGTCGCATATACATATGTGATATATAGATTAGCAAAAAAGAATGAACATTTTACCATATTAAAAATATTAATGTCATTACCTCTCGAATGGATACATCCATCTATATTGCACGGGACCGCCAAACTTAGCTTCATATGGCAAGTGAATAGGCAAATGCTTCATTGAATCAAAAAACGATGGAGGGAAGATCATTTCTAACTTGCACATTATTTCCACTATCTGCATCTCCATTTTATCTATGTCTTTGAGCTGAAGCTCCGTCAAGCATAGATCTCTAAAGAAATTAGAAAGCTCTGTCAGTGCTTCAACCACACGTTTCGGTAACAAGTCGATAAATGCCACAGGGATCAACTTCTGCATGAATACGTGACAATCATGACTTTTGAGACCCCGAAACTTAAGCTCTTCGACTTTACAACACCTTGCTATATTCGAAGAATATCCATCTGGGAGCTTCAGTCCACTAATCCAATTACATATCAATATCAACTGTTCCCTGGTCAAAGTATATTCAGCTTTAGGCGTTCCCGTCTTACTACCCTCCTGATACAACCACAGATCTTCCCTAATGTTCATTTCTACCAAATCAAGTCTCGACTTGTTGTTGTCCTTTGTTCTACCACTGGCATCTAGGACTGTATAAAAAATGTTATCAAATACGTTCTTCTTAGTATGCATCGGATCTAAATAATGACGGATGTAGAGTGTAGCCCAATAAGGCAGGTCAAAGAACATGGATCTGTGTGTCCAGTTGTGAACCTTGCCGTAACCATGAGCTCGCTCCAATCTGTGATTTTTCCCTGGAGGTGGACACTTCAAACGACTAATCCAACTCAACACTGCTGAACCAGAAAGACGACCAGGTACTTGACGTTTCTCTGTTTTTCGATTGAATTGTCTACTCATCCGTCGATAACGATGTTCAATCGGCAAAAATTGTCTGGATGTTGCAAAGAAACTCATTTTCCCCCCATATTTGAGCCGCATAGCTTTAACTGACCCCATGCACACGGAACATGACAAGCCCCCGTGAGTCGACCATCCACTAATCATTCCTAACGCCGGGAAGTCATTTATTCTCCACAGTAAAGCTTCTCTCATGTCAAAGTTCTACTTAATAGATACATCATAAGTTTGAACCCCTTTTTCCCACAACATCTTCAACTCATCAACTAATGGCCTGAGGTATACATTGATGTCTTTACTCGGACTCTTATCACCTGGAATCAGTAAAGGCATGAACATTTAGGGATCTTTCATGCACATCGAAGGTGGGAGGTTATACACCACAATAATCACCAGCCAAGTTGAGTAGGGCTTTGTGTAAGGGCCGTTAAACGGATTAAACCCATCCGTAGCAAGTCCAAGCCTAACATTACGAACCTCTTCAGCAAACGAGGGGTGTTTGTTATCAAAAATTTTTCACTCAAGCCCATCTGCCGGGTGCGTTAGTTGACCTTCGACTATGTCCCGTGTAGAGTGTCACCTCATATCCTCGGCGGTATGTGTTGACATGAACAACCGCTAAACCCTCGGGGCAATAGGAAAGTAACGTAAGATCTTTCTCGGCACGTCTTTTCCCTTTTTCTTGCGCTGTTCACAGTATCTACTTGTGCCACAAATATCACATGACCTCTTATCTCTATTGACATCACCGTAATACAACATACAGTCATTCTCACAAGTATCAATCTTCTCATACCCTAGATTAAGCCTTTTGACCATTTTCTTCACATCATAGTACGACTCCGGTAACTTATTATCTGCAGGTAAGCACTCCTTCACAATGCTTAACAGTTCATTAAAACCTCTCTCGCTACATTCATGCTCATTCTTGAAGTGTAAAAACTTAGTTACGACATATAAGACTGTGTGCTTTTCGTGCCCGTTATACAGTGGCGTCGCTACTTCATGCAATAACTCATAGAAACCCTTAGCCCCATCATTCGGCTCTTGCTCGATGCTACTGCCATCCCTGTTTGTATTCTATTGGAAATATGAACCAGCAGCTTCGACTATCATGTTAGTACAGTCAAAGGTTTTGTCACCTCTGAATTTCGGTTCTGATTCATGTTCATCCAACCAGGTTTCCCCATGATAGATCCATGTCGTATAACCCTGCTTGAACCCATACGCAAATAAGTCGCACATGACATCACTCCTTTCCTTCCACACTTCATTCACACACCTCTTACAAGGACATCTGATCTCATCGCCGCTGACTTACTCAAACGCGAAGTTAAGAAACTGTTCAACCCCACTACGATACTCAGAGCTAAGCCCACTCCTATCAGTGGCTACCCTACGTTCCATCCAACTTCGATCAACAGACATCTCGGACAACTGTCTGCTATATATATGCAAAGTTAAACAAACACAATCAAGTTTCCAAGTTAATGTATATGCAAGCTTATGAGTTTCCTAACTTCATCTCTCACTCTAACGGAAATGGCTTCTATCCCATTCTCGGATGTGTCGCCTCACTGATGCCAAAAACTTGAACACATCTTTAAATTTTTTAGAAATTTCGACAGCACCTCCCCATGGTCTTCAAGTACACGAAATAGACTAACACATCGTAGTCTAAATATGCACCCGAAGAACATCAAGAGTTATATACTGACCGAAAATTCAAAGAATATAAAGACGTGCTCAAGTCGTTAACACCGACCTAAGTGAGATCGAAACATACAAGAACAGTCCCAAAACGGGGGACTATTTGAGATTCACTCATACTAAGTGAATCTCAAACGGATTTCTAAGCTTCCTAAACTATATGAACATATGCACGTATGAAATTAAGGATTATTTTTGTATAACAAAAAAAATACTAGCTTTTTATCAGGTCACAAACTATTAATACAATAAAAAATTATGAAAAAAGAGGCATATAAAACTCTTTTTTGTTGGTAAAATTAGGATATTGACCAATTTATTAAAAATAATAATAAGCACAGTTCAGTCATTAACTTGCATGATTCTTACAAGTCACATTAACAAAAGCAAGAACAAAGTAGTCACACAAACCAATACTTGCCTTTCCTTCCCGACCTTCCTTGAAATGTATGTGTTCTTAATAGTATATGAAAATAAAAATAAAATTGACAATTAGGGTCATTGTTCAAACCATTACAATTAGCTATAAATTTTGACAGTACTCTCATTGATACACCAGTACACTAATTATTGTATTTGTAATCTTTAGTAACCAAGTGTTTCCTTTTACACAACCATTTCCAAGCAAGAACTTTTTTAAAACCCACCCACACCCCACCCCACTCCACCCCACCCCACTACAACAATTTATACACTGCAATAAATATACATTTATACACTATCTCTAAGCTCAACAGATTACTATCAATGGAGTTTGAGCAATTTATACACTGCAATATATAGTACACTACAATATAGTTGAATATCTGTACACATTAAAATTTCCATGTAAACTTGCAAACATTTGAAATACTAACTACAATTGATATTTGGGGAAAATATAGTGAAATTGTAGAAGAAGGGATTTAGGTTATTTTTGGGGGAATTGGGAATACTTACTTGCAGTACTCGAGAGTGACAACGGGGGAGAGAGGACGGCGACGGCAAGAGAGGAGGGCGACGGCAAGAGAGGATAGCGACGGTCAGTGGGCGACGGCAAGAGAGAAGGCGATGGCGCAAGGTAGAAGGGGGAAGAAAGCAGAAATGAAAAAAAATTACGGTACTATAATTAAATATAAGCTCATTCTCGACGGCACTCAATACCGACGGCATACGCCGTCGCCTATACCCTTTTCCCACGCCCACGAAAAATTCCCACCAAATTTAGACCCGGGGAGGGTCATTAGCGACGGTCCTCATTGGTGACGGCTACGCCGTCGAGAATGATAGTATTAGCGACGGCTGTATCCCCGTCGCAAATGATGTCATCGCCTATGACCTGTTTTTTTGTAGTGAGAGGGGTACTATTTAATCTATATGGTTATCTGATACTCCTGGATATATCAAAGTAAATCTTTGATAGTTATTCGAGAAGAGAAGTTCTAGATCCTTTGTGATCACTCGACATAAATTCTTGAAAAATATTCCCATCTTGTTATTTGGGTATATCAAAGTAAATCTTTGATAGTTACTCGAGAATAAAATTTCAAGATCATTTAAGATCATTCAGCATAAACTCTGGAGAATATTTTTAAATTGTTATTCAATAGAATGTCGTAGAAACTTTGAAAGCATTATATTATTTCATTATTGTGTTGCATAGGTTGCGAGAAGATTTGTTAGAGAAGAATAAATTATCCATCTATTTCAAAGTTTCCCGAACTTTGGTGTCATTCTATCCAAATAGATAGTATGTTATTCTTGATTCTTATACATTCATTGTATGTCTTAACTTGCGGGGCAAATTTTTTGCTCACCCTTGCTAAATAAAATATTTCAGCTAGGAACGAAGAGGCCAGCGGGTCAAAGAAGAACAAAGGCAAAGGCAAAATGCTAGAGTAGTTATAATGAACATTATTAATATGTTATATTTGTAAACCCTTTTTGTATATCTAAAGGGTATATTTATAATATTAAGGTTAGATAACCTGGGACTAATGTATTAACATCATTTGTTAATGAGATATGTATTGCTACTTATAAATGAATGGATACTTAGATATTATTATATTGTGGTTCGTGAGCACCAAACTCGGGAGTCAGGTAACCCGGATTTGGGGGCGTCACAATATGAGTAAGGTAGATCAGGGAGCCAACCAAGCTTCTATACATCTTTCCATCCATAGTTTTACCACCATCATTTTGCTGTAATTTTTCATTCAAAAACATGGGTGTATTGACTGGTTTACAATTTTCCATGTGAAATCTTTTGAGCATATCATCAAGATATTTTTCTTGAGAAATGAAAATTTCGCCTTTCGACTGCTTCACTTGGATCCCAAAAAAATATTTCATTAATCCCATGTCAGTCATTTCAAAGCTCTCCATCATCTTCCTTTTGAATTTCTCAACCATCTCCCTTTTTGTGCCCGTATAAATTAAATCATCAACATATAAACAAATAATGAGAAAATCTTTCGCACCTTCCTTATTCACATAAAGCGACGGATCATTTATACTTCTTTGGAATCCATTTTGACAAAAGTTGCCATCGATCTTGTTATTCCACGCTCTAGGAGCTTTCTTTAACCCATATAATGCTTTTCGAAGTCGATACACTTTATCTTCATTTCCTTGTACCACAAACCTTTGAGGTTGCTCCACATAAACTTCCTCGGCTAATTCTCTATTCAGAAATATAGATTTCACGTTAAGTTGAAACACATCTAGTTTTAATTGGGTTGCAATTGGAAGAACAGTCTGTATAGTCTCCATACGAGCAACCAGAGCGAATATTTCTATAAAATCTATTCAAGGCTGTTGAGAGTATCCTTTTGCTACGAGTTGAGCTTTGTCTTTTTGAATGGAACCATCTTCATTAAACTTGGTTTTAAATATCCACTTAAGTCCGATCACCTGTTTTCCTTTTGGCAAATCAGTAAGCTCCCATGTCTTATTTTTTTGAATCATTGAAATTTTCTCGTGCATTGCTTTCACCCATATTTCTTGCATATTTGCCTCTTCAAAATGTTGTGGCTCAAAGGCTGAAACTGTAACATTACATGAATCAAGAATCTCTTGCAGAGAGCGAAACTTCTTTGGTGACGAATCTGAAACATAATCTCCATCATCAAATGTATTCGTTGGTGGTGGTGAGTTTGTTGGACCATGAGAGGAGCTTTCTTGAGAATTATCTTCTTGAAGTGCCAATGGTTCAAAAAGTTCATTGTGACTTGATGTCGAATTCTCTTTCCAATCCCATGTATCCATCTCATCAAATATAACATCTCTAGAAACTATTAGCTTGTTCGATTCTGGGTTTAGAAGTCGATATCCTTTAGATTCACTACTATAACCAATAAATAGCAATTTCTCACCCTTCTCATCAAATTTGTCCCTATTTTGAGACAGAATTAGTGAATAGGCAACACAACCAAATACTTTAAAATTATCCACATATGGCTTCCGATGATTCCAAGCTTCAAATGGAGTTTTATTACGAACATATGTTGTAGGTGATCTATTTAGAATGTAGATAGCAGTATTTATCGCTTCTGCCCACAATTTCTTGGGTAGTCCTTTTCCTTTAAACATGCTTCTGGCCATCTCCACAATAGTTTCATTTTTTCTCTCTGCGACTCCATTTTGTTCGGGGGTGCGCCGAACAGTATGTTGCCGCTGGATGCCATTATCCTTGCAATAATTCATGAAAGGTGTGTAGATAAATTCTCCACCTCGGTCAGTTCTTAGAGTCTTCATTTGACAACCACTTTGTCTTTCTACTAGTGCTTTGAACTGTAGAAATGTTGAGAATGCCTGCGATTTTTGCTCCAAAAAATACACCCACATCATCCTTGTAAAATCATCAATAAACATAATAAAGTATCTTTTGTTATTGAGAGAAGGTGTTCGAGAAGTTCCCCAAATGTCAGCATGTACCAGCTCTAACGGACCTTTTGATCGCCAAGAAAACTTTGTAAATGGAAGCCTGTGTATTTTCCCATAGATGCAGCCCTTACACACCTTGGATTGCGAGTTAATGTGAGGAAGTCCAACAACCATATGCCTTTCTTTTAACAACTTCGGCCCTCTGATATTCAAGTGGCCATATCTCAAATGTCACAAATATGAATTATCAAAACTTACGCTTTTAAAAGAAAATTTTTATTCTTGATTCATCTTAAATGAAAATACTTTGTTTGAGGCCATTTCAATTTTTGCCACAATGATATTGGTTTTCTTATCAATTATTTTGCAACAGGTATTGTCAAAGAGCACAGAATAACCTTTCCTCAACAATTGCCTAACACTTAACAAGTTAGTGGTAAGATTAGGAACATAATAAACATCATCAATGAACTTTTTGTTACCTCCCTTCGTATGAACAACAATAACACCTTTTCCTTCAGCCCTTTGTAGTTTTCCATCACCAGGCTTAATGTCTGATGCAAAATTATGATCAAGCTTCACAAATAAAGGTCGATTTCTTATCATATGGTTACTGCTGCCGCTGTCAATGTACCATAAATCTACTGGATCATTATGAGTTTTTGTATATGACAAAAATAATTGATCTTCACCATCTTCCTTTACAAAATTTGCCTCATCCTTTCCCTTTTTATCTTGGAACCAGCAATCTCTTTGAGAATGGTTAGGGACTTTACATTTGGTGCATGTAAATCGGCAATTTCTTGATTCATGGTTTGACTTTTTACAAATAATGCATTAAAAGTCAGAACTACCGGATTTATATTGCTGATTATTTCTGGTGTAATCTTGATTTTACTGTGAATTTTATTTTCTTCCATTACCTCTGCCCCAATTAGATTTCTGATTTTAATGTCTATCCCTTTTTCTCAGATTTTTATATTGCCCTATTCCGTATTGATTTTGATGTCCTCCTTGTCCTCTGCCATAAGATCTCCATTTTTGAGCGGAACCACCTCTTTGTCCATGATCTTTGATATTCAGTTTGGCTTGGAGGGCTTGTTCAATAGGTTGTTTAGTAGATCTCTTCATGTGCTTCGAGTGATCCCATAAGTTCATACATGGTAAGCTTTGATAGATCTTTTGATTCTTCAATTGTAGCAACTACATGAGCAAACTTGATAGGCATGCTTCTAACAATCTTTTCAACAATTTTCTTGTCATGGAGAGTGTCTCCATAGCTTCTGATCTGATTTATGATTTCAGCAACTCTAGTAAATAATTCTTAGACAAATTCACTTTCTTTCACTGCAATATTCTCAAAATCTCTCCGAGATGAGACCGAAGTCCAACTAGACCGAACTAGTTAGACTTGATAAGTGTTTATATAGGTATTAAACACTGATGTGACTATGTGGTAATGTGAATAGGAGAATGTCTGACTGTAAGTTATAGTGATACGTGTTATGATTTATTGTTCTAATTGTGAGATCGATATTGTGATTATAGGCCTTGTGAACGCAGATAAGTATATTGTGTAGCAGTAACCAATGTGAAAGGCAAGTTTCCTAACTCAACCTTGAGTTAATGCTGTTTAAATACTATAGTGGTTAATTATTGTTGATTAGACCACGTCTAAGAATTTATTATTGATTATTCGCAGTTAGTGCATGTTTATTAATTCAAATTGAATTAGTGATTCTAAGAATATACTCGGAGAATAATTGTTGTTGGATACTTACATCCGTATAAGCTATTATTAATAGTACAAATAATTCTTGTCTATTGTTGAATCGTGTTGAGAAATGTCTTAGCTAATTGTTCTGGCTAGACGAATATTTATTAGAACTTGATAGGTTCGAGAAGAGAAGAGAATATAATTCAATTATTATTGATAGATCGATGCCAATTGTTTCGGCTAGATCGAAAAAGAAAACTTGATAGGTTTGAGAAGCGAAGAGAAGTGATTAGATATTGAAATCATTGTATTTCATTGTTAATACAAACTTCTATTTGTAAGACTGAGAAGAACAACGTTTTTATATAAAAGGGAAACATTTTGGTCATATATTCGGCTATTGCGCGCGTTTTGAGTATTATCCATAATATAAGGTACAAGGAGTTGGCCGCTCTAAGTATTTACAGAGGGGTAATATTTAATCTTTATGGTTATCTGATACTCCTGGGTATATCAAAGTAAATCTTTGATAGTTACTCGAGAAGAGAAGTTCTAGATCCTTTGTGATCACTCAACATAAATTCTTGAAAAATATTCGCATCTTGTTATTTGGGTTTATCAAAGTAAATCTTTGATAGTTACTCGAGAATAGAATTTCAAGATCATTTAAGATCATTCAGCATAAACTCTGGAGAATATTTCTAAATTGTTATTCAATAGAATGTCATAGAAACTTTGAAAGCATTATATTATTTCATTATTGTGTTGCATAGGTTGCGAGAAGATTTGTTAGAGAAGAATAAATTATCCAGCTATTTCAAAGTTTCTCGAACTTTGGTGTCATTCTATCCAAATAGATAGTATGTTATTCTTGATTCTTATACATTCATTGTATGTCTTAACTTGCGGGGCAAATTTTTTGCTCACCCTTGCTAAATAAAATATTTCAGCTAGGAACGAAGAGGCCAGCGGGTCAAAGAAGAACAAAGGCAAAGGCAAAATGCTGGAGTAGTTATAATGAACATTATTAATATGTTGTATTTGTAAACCCTTTTTGTATATCCAAAGGGTATGTTTATAATATTAAGGTTAGATAACCTGGGACTAATGTATTAACATCATTTGTTAATGAGATATGTATTGCTACTTATAAATGAATGGGTAGTTAGATGTTATTATATTGTAGTTCGTGAGCACCAAACTCGGGGTCAGGTAACCCGAATTTGGGGGCGTCACAATATGAGTAAGGTAGATCAGGGAGCCAACCAAGCTTCTATACATAATCCATAGTTTTACCACCATCATTTTGCTGTAATTTTTCATTCAAAAACATGGGTGTATTGACTGGTTTACAATTTTCCATGTGAAATCTTTTGAGCATATCATCAAGATATTTTTCTTGAGAAATGAAAATTTCACCTTTCGACTGCTTCACTTGGATCCCAAGAAAATATTTCATTAATCCCATGTCAGTCATTTCAAAGCTCTCCATCATCTTCCTTTTGAATTTCACAACCATCTCCCTTTTTGTGACCATATAAATTAAATCATCAACATATAAACAAATAATGAGAAAATCTTTCGCACCTTCCTTATTCGCATAAAGCGACGGTTCATTTATACTTCTTTGGAATCCATTTTGACAAAAGTTGTCATCGATCTTGTTATTCCACGCTCTAGGAGCTTTCTTTAACCCATATAATGCTTTTCGAAGTCGATACACTTTATCTTCATTTCCTTGTACCACAAACCTTTGAGGTTGCTCCACATAAACTTCCTCAGCTAATTCTCTATTCAAAAATATAGATTTCACGTTAAGTTGAAACACATCTAGTTTTAATTGGGTTGCAATTGGAAGAACAGTCCGTATAGTCTCCATACGAGCAACCAGAGCGAATATTTCTGTAAAATCTATTCCAGGCTGTTGAGAGTATCCTTTTGCTACGAGTTGAGCTTTGTGTTTTTGAATGGAACCATCTTCATTAAACTTGGTTTTAAAGATCCACTTAAGTCCGATCACATGTTTTCCTTTTGGCAAATCAGTAAGCTCCCATGTCTTATTTTTTCGAATCATTGAAATTTTCTCGTGTATTGCTTTCACCCATATTTCTTGCTTATTTGCCTCTTCAAAATGTTGTGGCTCAAAGGCTGAAACTGTAACATTACATGAATCAAGAATCTCTTGTAGAGAGCGGAACTTCTTTGGTGACAAATCTGAAACATAATATCCATCATCAAATGTATTCGTTGGTGGTGGTGAGTTTGTTGGACCATGAGAGGAGCTTTCTTGAGAATTATCTTCTTGAAGTGCCAATGGTTCAAAAAATTCATTGTGACTTGATGTCGAATTCTCTTTCCAATCCCATGTATCCATCTCATCAAATATTACATCTCTAGAAACTACAAGCTTGTTCGATTCTGGGTTTAGAAGTCGATATCCTTTAGATTCGCTGTTATAACCAATAAATAGCAATTTCTCACCCTTCTCATCAAATTTGTCCCTATTTTGAGACAGAATTAGTGAATAGGCAACACAACCAAATACTTTAAAATTATCCACAAGTGGCTTTCGATGATTCTAAGCTTCAAATGGAGTTTTATTACGAACATATTTTGTAGGTGATCTATTTAGAATGTAGATAACAGTATTTACAGCTTCTGCCCACAATTTCTTGGGTAGTCCTTTTCCTTTAAACATGCTTCTGGCCATCTCCACAATAGTTTGATTTTTTCTCTCCGCGACTCCATTTTGTTCGGGGGTGCGCCGAACAGTATGTTGCCATTGGATGCCATTATCCTTGCAATAATTCATGAAAGGTGTGTAGATAAATTTTCCACCTCGATCAGTTCTTAGAGTCTTTATTTAACAACCACTTTGTCTTTCTACTAGTGCTTTGAATTGTAGAAATGTTGAGAATGCCTGCGATTATTGCTCCAAAAAATACACCCATATCATCCTTGTAAAATCATCAATAAACATTATAAAGTATCTTTTGTTATTGAGAGAAGGTGTTCGAGAAGGTCCCCAAATGTCAGCATGTACCAGCTCTAACGGACTTTTTGATCGCCAAGAAAGCTTTGAAAATGGAAGCCTGTGTATTTTCCCATAGATGTAGCCCTCATACACCTTGGATTGTGAGTTAATGTGAGGAAGTCCAACAACCATATGCCTTTCTTTTAACAACTTCGGCCCTCTGATATTCAAGTGGCCATATCTCAAATGTCACAAATATGAATTATCAAAACTTTCGCTTTTAAAAGAAAATTTTTATTCTTGATTCATCTTAAATGAAAATACTTTGTTTGAGGCCATTTCAATTTTTGCCACAATGATATTGGTTTTCTTATCAATTATTTTGCAACAAGTATTGTCAAAGAGCACAGAATAACCTTTCCTTAACAATTGCCTAACACTTAACAAGTTAGTGGTAAGATTAGGAACATAATAAACATCATCAGTGAACTTTTTGTTACCTCCCTTCGTATGAACATCAATAACACCTTTTCCTTCAGCCCTTTGTAGTTTTCCATCACCAAGCCTAATGTCTGATGCAAAATTATGATCAAGCTTCAAAAATAAAGGTCGATTTCTTATCATATGATTACTGCAGCCGCTATCAATGTACCATAAATCTACTGGATCATTATGAGCTTTTGTATATGACAAAAATAATTGATTTTCATCGTCTTCCTTTATAAAATTTGCCTCATCCTTTCCCTTTTTATCTTGGAACCAACAATCTCTCTGAGAATGGTTAGGGACTTTACATTTGGTGCATCTAAATTGACAATTTCTTGATTCATGGTTTGACTTTTTATAAATAATGCAATAAAAGTCAGAATTACTGGATTTATATTGCTGATTATTTCTGGTGTAATCTTGATTTTGCTGTGAATTTTATTTTCTTCCATTACCTCTGCCCCAATTAGATTTCTGATTTTAATGTCTATCCCTTTTTCTCAGATTTTTATATTGCCCTATTCCGTATTGATTTTGATGTCCTCCTTGTCCTCTGCCATAAGATCTCCATTTTTGAGCGGAACCTCCTCTTGGTCCACGATCTTTGATATTTAGTTTGGCTTGGAGGGCTTGTTCAATAGGTTGTTTAGTAGATCTCTTCATCCTTTGTTTATGTGCTTCGAGTGATCCCATAAGTTCATACATGGTAAGCTTTGATAGATCTTTTGATTCTTCAATTGCAGCAACTACATGATCAAACTTGATAGGCATGCTTCTAAGAATCTTTTCAACAATTTTCTTGTCATGGAGAGTGTCTCCATAGCTTCTGATCTGATTAATGATTTCAGCAACTCTAGTAAAAATTCTTAGACAAATTCACTTTCTTTCATTGCAATATTCTTAAAATCTCTCCATAGTGATTGAAGTTTTAAAGAGATTACTTTCTCAGATCCCAAAAACTCCTTTTTAAGTAATTCCCATGCATCCTTTGGCTTGGAGACTCCAAAAATTCTTAGGTAGAAAGATTTGCGTACACCTTGATGTATAAATCTGAGAGCACTCGCGTCCTTCTTCTTGTTTTCCTTGTATTCCTTTTGTTGTGCATTAGTCCAAGCTGCAGAGCTTCCAGTTTTGGGGGGTTCTGCATATCCGTCTTCAACTACTTCCCATATATCTTGAGAGATAAAGATAATTTTCATTTGGCTGCTCCAATAATCATAGTGTTCTCCGTCAAATATAGGGACTTAACTGGGAGAATAAGCAAACATGGTTGAGACTGAAGTTGTTGTCATTGAAGAAGCTGGTGGGTATGAAATAACAAGCTTTGATACCAAATTTGTTGGGGCAAAGTAATGAAAAACTGCTTGAAGAAAAACTGTTTCCAAATTTGCAGAGCTACTGCTCCTGCACTTTTTATTACTTTATCTTAAAATTGCATACATGAAAAAACATACAAAATATGTATTTATAACTGCCTACAAGCTCTAGAATAATCTGTAGAACTTATCTGCTTTAATAAGGCTTTTTTGGAATATGAACCACTTGAGGGAAAAACTAAACACTGCTTTGAAAAAACTCAACAGACATATTGTATTTGAAAATTGCAAATTACTTTTCAACAATTCGTTCATCGTTTACTTGAGTTTCTTGTTATAAAATTCACATTTATAAAATTATTCGGTGCTTGTTGAAAATTTTCCCTGCATGGTTATTACCCTCATTTCGTTCATAAATGTGCTAGAAAGATATTAATGTTGCAGAGGTGGAGGTAATGGAAGAGTTATCTTAGTCACCCTCATACATAATGTAGGAACCTTGCTTTCCTTTTTTCAAGAGTGTTAAATGATACAGAAGGTGCAAGCTTCACTTAATATCATGCATTTGGATGAGTACAGTCTTTAAGCAAGAATAGAGTAAATCAAGTAATGTGTTCGTTCTATGTTTACATCATATTCTGATTTTACGGTGTCTGGTGATAGCGAATTTGATAGTTACATGTTTAAATTATGTTAAGTTTTGTTTGTTATTGCCTTTAAACTTGCAGATTATGATGCAACTGATACTCTTTGGAAGTTGGAATGCTGTATTTTTTTTGTACACTTGGTTACTTTATGTTACTTCGTTATTTTACTGAATTATGTTTTTCTTTTGCAACAGTTTTGAGACATTCTTGAACAACAAGAAAATGTCTGGGTAAGTTGATATCACTTCTTACAACTAATAGCCATTGTTTTTTTATTGTTTATACTTGTTGTCTTTATTATCAGATTTCTGTTTGTTGCTTGGTGAAACAATGAATACTTTAACTAATGAAGACTTTGATAACTATTATTTTAGACGATCTGATGTTCAATACCATTATTTGTTCCAGCTTCTCAAGCACGAGTGTACTAGTTGGTCGTTAGAGTCATGTTCTAAAGTTTCATGTTATAAAAAAATCTTTGCTAGGGCATTTATTAGTTGGCTTGTTGAAGATAGGATGCAATTTTGAGAACAAACCTTTAATTTATCTTTGTATAATGATGTGTGCTCCCCCTTCTAATTGGTGGTCAATAGTACATGTTGATATGAATGCCTTCTTCTTTTTCAATGATTGTTGACCTCAAAATGTCTGTTAAAATCCTTAGTAGTTGGATAAATTACCCGTTTCCATTAGACTTGTGCAACTACTATTGCAAAGTGACATCAAACAGTTGCATTAAGTGTTATTTGTGGCTGTTCCTATGAACAAATATACGAATGGATATCCATATTTTATTTAGGTGGGATAATACTTTTTATCAACTCTATTTCGTTTTTATGCGGTATAAATGCCTTTTTATTTTTGTTGATCATTTCTTTTACATTTTATGTAAGACCCCAATTTTTTTTAATAAAATGGAATTTCTTTTATTTATTATTTTAAAATAGCAAGGGTTTATTTGATTAATGTGGTTAGTTATGGGTAAAATGCGTAAATATTTTTACATAAGCAAGTGGTTATAAAATATTCATTGTTGTCGGGGAATAATCGTTTGGTCGTGGAATATTCTTGCTGTCGGAAAATATTCGTATGACGACACAGCTTTTTGTGGGCCCCATAACGGAAAACGATTGGATGAAGAAAACGATAAGTATAAGTTGTGTATAAATAACGGCGTAGTTTTTACCGTTAATACTGTTGAAATACCCGGTGGTTAAAACACAGTAATACGCGTTGTTGCACAGTAGCACACGGTATTGCACCAATTATTGATTCTTACGTAAGAAGGCACTACTCAATAATTGTCACAGTAATTATTGTTCAGTATTGTATTTTATTGATTCAATAATTGTTGCGTTGATATTTTATATTACTGTTGTTTCAATAATTGTCACTACACAGTATTTTTATTATCGGATTAATAATTCATATTATTTGAATAATATTATTAGATAGCAATATTGGCAATGTCTAGAAAGTTCTGTCTAATGAGAGGTTTGGTCATCTAATTGCGCGCCAGTAAGGAGAAATCCTTATTGGAAAGCCTCCTCTTTCCTGAAAACGGTCTGGTTGTCAGTATTGTGATTCTGTAATATTATTTGTGAATAATTAATTATTATTTTATATGATAATGAAAATATTCATTTTATGTGGATATAGATGGAAAAAATTTTTAATGTGACAATTGTTGAAAATTAATATTTTATCTTTTTCTGATAAAATAATTCATTTAAATATATTATTATATTTTAATAATATAATAATGATGATATTTTTATAATGAATGTGTGATATATGGATAAATGAGGAGGAAGAGTATTTTTGTTGCAATAAATGCTAAACACATGTTAAACATGTTGGTAGATTCCAATTTTGACTGAAATTTGATTATAGCCTACAAAATCATTCGTATGTGGATTTCGGTCATTTTTTGTTTAGAATTTAGAAAAAATTTCTTCTGCAAAGTTGTAGAGAATGGAATTTCCTATAGAAAGGACATGAGGTTCGAATTTTTCTGATAAAAGGGCTATTTATTATGAATTATTAAAGTTCCAGAATAATTGATTTTTGAGTTTTAATGTTTTTTTAAGAAAAACATGTTTTGTGTGATTGGTGAGCCTGCGTGTTACAAAATGGCTAAAATCAGATTTTCAAAGTGGGCGTAGGAAATTTTTTTATAAATATTATTATTTTATTAAATTTTCTGCTTTGGTGTTTTAAGCATTTTCTTATAAATAATGTGCTTCGGTTAGAATTGAAAATCACACCAGAAATTGAAGTTTTTTTTTCTCTTTCTCTCTTTATATTATCGAGCGTATTCTTGTGAGTATTTTGATACCTTGAGTGTTGTTATACAGTGCAAGTTCCCTTCAGCACTATATCCAGTATTCTAGTCAGAAGTACTATCTTTTCGAGATAAGAGATGTTATTTTTTTTTAATGATATTATTTCTTTCAATATCATTATGCCGAAATATTGGTAAGATTTTTCTCGTGAAATTCTTGTCTTTTTATGTCGGGGTTACTATTCACGAGTTACTAGTCATGAGTTACTATTCACGAGTACTATTCACGAAGCATGATAATTTTTTTTCTTGTGGAATTTCTACCTTTTAGTGTCGGAGTTACTATTCACGTATACCACACTATTTATGTATACGACACTATTCACGAATACGGCACTATTCAAAAAAATTAAATTTTCTTTTCTGTGTCCAAGATTGTCTGTTATGGTTCCTATCTTTGATTGGATCTATGTTTTGATTTTCATTTTTGAATTCTGCTCCGCAATAGTTTATTATAGAGTATTTTTGAACATGGATAAACCGAAGTACGAATCCTTAATATTTGTTCTTTTGTCTCATTGGATTCGTTTTTTTTAAAATATATTTTTCATCATCCTCAGTCCTAAATGATGATATTACTGAATATCTTTGGCCTGTAGTGCAAAGCTTCCATCTATGCACTACAAGCCACAGATGACTTTCAACAGAATATAAACATGAGGATGATGACAATGATATAAGAATCCAATAAAATAAGTTCAAGAATTAATTTATCTAGGAACCAATAACGTCCAAATTGTCAACATGATACTGCTTTGTGGAGTAAAATTCAAGAATGCTCGGAAGAATATTTTCATGAAAAGATACTAGATGAAGAGCAAATATCAAGGATATTCTACTAATTTCATGGAGTATAAAAGTTAAAACTTTAACCAACTGAATATAATAAAGAATGGAATAACAAAAGAAATCACCATGCATGCAATAGACTGTACAGACAGGTTATTCCAACAGGAGAATAAATAATAGAACCAGGTCATGCGTAAATGCACCGACATGATATTATGACAGAATAATAAATAATGGAACCAGGTCCGGCGTAAACGCACAGACAGGATATTCTGACAGAATAATAAATAATGGAATCAGGTCCGACGTAAAGCACAAATTGGATGTTCCAACAGAATAATAAAAATGTAATAACAGAAGAATTTCACCAAGTATAGGGTAGCCCACGTATACAGGTTATTCCAACAGAATAATAAAGAATGGAATAACAGAAGTTCTCTTCATGAATAAGAAAGAAAGAATACCCTTTACGAGTACAACAAATAATATCCCTTACCGTAAAAGAAACTTAATATCGGAGTAGTGAAGTAGCAGAATACTTTTCTTCTTTCTCTCTATAGTTTCTCTCTCTAGAGTTTCAGTGAATTCGTAAGAAAATAATGAAGGAATGAGCTTCTATTTATAGAAAAATGGACTGCATAGTAACTAACTCATGAACGGTCTAGATTGATTTACTTTAATCTGATGGTCCATATTTAAAGCAAAATCTTTTAAATAAAATATTATATATTCTATTTATAATCTAATAAAATAAATAACTTTATAAAAGATTTTACTATGCAAATACTATGCAGTCACTATATAAACACTATGCATAATAAAATATAATATATTCTAATTATTGTTTAATAAAACAGATAACTTTATAAAAGTATTCTGTTTTATATAAAAAGATTTTCTATTTTATTACATTAACAATACCAATAAAACAAAACTGAGTGACTTATCACGTAAGCATCAATAATCAATATTGTGTGCTACTATGCAACCATGCGTATTACTGTACTTTTACTACCGAGTAGTTCAACAGTATTAATGGTAAAACTTCCGCCGTTATTTTCATAAAGTATTTTTGTCATTTTCTCAATTCGACAATAATTCTGTTGTAGTGTCCACCAATGATTGTGTCGTCGTACGAAATATTCCCTATTAAAACGAATATTCCCCGACCAATCGAATATTATATAACAACTTGCGTCATTTGCAAAATTTATAAATATTACCCACAACTAAAACATTATATCAATTTCACTCCATAATATTCAAAAATGATATATATAGAAAATTCATCTTTATTTATAAAAGTTGGGGTCTTACATTTTAGGAATACGTAATTTCCTACAACGGATGCACGATCTTGTATGTGTTGATCAACATACTTCTTCTATCTATCTTGAGCAAGTACCAATCTTGTCCTGAAGAGTTTGACAACCTCAGCAGTTTGTTGTACCAGTTCTGGTCCTAACAGTTGGTGTTCACCGACTTCATCCCAACACAGTGGAGTTCTACACTTTCTGCCGTATAATGCTTTGTAAGGTGGCATGCCGATGCTCACGTGGTAACTGTTGTTGTAGGCGAATTCCACCAACGGTAAATATTCTTCCCAGCTCCCTTTGAAATCCATGATGCATGCTCTC
This sequence comes from Panax notoginseng, assembly GCA_016801055.1. Taxonomy (NCBI): domain Eukaryota; kingdom Viridiplantae; phylum Streptophyta; class Magnoliopsida; order Apiales; family Araliaceae; genus Panax; species Panax notoginseng. Next base: position 77,793,453 of record CM029021.1, read on the forward strand.
AGCATATCTTCCAATGTCTAGATTGTTCGATCTGTTTGTGGATGCTATGTCGTACTCATTCGCAACTGTGTTCCCATACATTCTTGCAATCTCTTCCAGAAGTTTGACTGGAATCGCGGATCTCTGTCTGACATAATTGACACTGGCACTCTATGTCTCGAAACGATCTCTTTAACGTACAATCTTGCCAAGTGATCAAGATTGAACCTAATCTTTATTGGCAAAAAGTGTGCTAATTTTATCAGTCTGTCCACTATTACCCAAATCGCACCGCATCCTCTCTGAGTAGTTGGAAGACCAACCACAAAATCTATTGTGATGTGTTCCCACTTCCATTCTGGTATTTCTAACGGTTGAAGTAATCCGCTTGGTCTTTGATGCTCGGCCTTGACTTTTTGACACGTCATGCATTTCGCGACACATTCTGCAACATCTCTTTTCATGTTTGGCCACCAAAAATGATGTCGTAAATCTTGATACATCTTCGTACTTCCCGGATGAACCGAGTATCTTGAATCATGAGCTTCGGTCAAGATTTATTCTCTAATATCAGGTACTACTGGAACCCAGATTCTTCCCTCGAACCGTAGTAGTCCTTCGGTATCGATCTTGTATTTGACCTCTTTACCTTCGTTCAGACCTTCCTTTATTTTTCTGCATTCTTCATCCTCTAGTTGAGCATTCTTCACCTTGTCCACTAAAGTTGGACCAGTTTCTATCTTAAATAGTCGTTCATCGAATTCCTTTGGAAATTTTATTTCCAACTCTAGCTTTGTCATTGCTGAAATAAGCTCCTCCTGAGTGGTTATCAGCTTCAACTTTTCCCGACCTTTCCTTCTTAAAGCATCTGCAACCGCATTCGCTTTGCTCGGATGATAAAAGATCTCGCAATCGTAATCTTTTATCAATTCTATCCATCTTCTTTGACGCATGTTCAGGTCCTTCTGAGTGAAAATATACTTCAGACTCTTATGGTCTGTATATATCTCACATTTCTCTCCTTAGAGATAGTGTCTCCATATCTTCAAAGCAAATACTACTGCAGTCAATTCTAAATCATGAGTCGGATACCCTTTCTCATAATCCTTCAGTTGTCTTGATGCATATGTAATAACTTTGCCGTTCTGCATAAGAACATAACCCAATCCTTTATGTGAGGCATCACTATACACCACAAAGTTTCCTGTACTATCTGGTAATGACAACACAGGTGCCACACTTAAATTCTTCTTTAAATCTTGAAAACTTTCTTCACAGTTCTTCGTCCAAACAAATTTTACAGCTTTCATTGTCAAATTTGTTAACAGAGTGACAATCTTGGAAAAATCTTGAATAAATCGTCTATAATAATCGGCTAGTCCCAATAAACTCCTCACCTCCGAAGGTGTTCTTGGTTGTTCCCAATTGATTACAGCTTCAACTTTTGATGGATCCACTGAAATCCCATCTTTGTTAATCACATAACCCAAAAATTGTACACGATCTAACCAAAATTCACACTTAGAGAATTTTGCATACAACTTTTTCTTTCTTAGTGTCTCCAACGTCAAACGTAAGTGTTTCACGTGTTCTTCTTGAGTGTTGGAATACACCAGAATGTCGTCGATGAATACCACCACAAACTTGTCAATAAATGGTTTAAACACCCTGTTCATCAAATCCATGAATGCAGCAGGGGCATTGATCAAACCAAAAGACATCACCAAAAACTCGTAATGTCCATACCGAGTTCTGAATGCCATTCTAGGTATATCCTCTTACCTTACTTTTAATTGGTGATACCCACTTCTCAAATCTATTTTCGAGAAGTATCTAGCTCCCTTCAACTGATCAAACAAGTCATCTATTCTTGGCAACGAATATTTATTCTTAATAGTGACTTTGTTTAATTTCCTATAATCAATGTAAAGACACATTGACCCATCCTTCTTCTTCAAGAATAATACCGGCGCTCCCCCCGGTGATACGCTTGGTTGAATATACTTCTTATCTAACAGCTCTTGTAGTTGTACCATCAGTTCCTTCATTTCTACTGGAGCCATTCTGTACGAAGCCTTTGATATCGGTGTTGTTGCAAGCGCTAAGTCAATTATGAACTCAATTTCTCTGTCAGGCGGATGTCCTGGCAAATCCTCTGGGAACACATCTACAAATTCCCTAACCACTGGTATCTCTTCCAGTTTCACACCCTTCTTCTGAGTATCGACTATGTAAGCTAAATAACCCACACAACCTTGACTCAACAACTTCTTGGCCTACATAATCGTCAGACAATTCATTTGTCTAGGCGATTTGCTACCATAGAAAACTACTTTTGACGGAGTCATATGGTTTACACATTTCTTTTGGCAATCAATTATCGCTCCATAATTGAACAGCTAATCCATTCCCAAAATAACATCAAACTCTCCAAGTCTAATCGGGATTAAATCTACCATCATGATATTCCCCTTAATATTCACCCTACAGTTCTTGTATACGAACCTAATAGGAATTACTTCCTTATTCGCAATTTCTATGTTCAATGGGAAATTCAATTCTTCACTAGGTAATCCTAACCTCTTAGCAAATTCATCATATATAAATGAGCAAGTAGCACCCGAATCAAATAAGACATAAGCATCAATGTCATTGATTGGGATAATACCTGACACCACATCATTTGATTGCACAATATCTTGCACAGTCATGTTGAAGGTTCTGGCTGTGGGTTTGTTTGATGCCGTTGGTCCAGCAATGGCCCATGTACCTCCACTGCCACCTCCCTTGCTTCTTGTTGTCTCTCTAGCTTTCTTTTTAGGGCACTCACGAGCAAAGTGATCCTTCGACCCGCACATGAAGCACACGTTCTTCTTGGGCTGACTGCAATTTGGGGTGATGTGACCCTCATGGCCACAGTTAAAGCACACTCGTTTCCCCATTAAACATACACCCTTGTGAAACTTCCCGCATGTAGCACATGCTTCGAACTTCTTTTTTTGCTGGTTACCCTGCTGATTTCCAGCGCCCATATTTCCATTCCATTTTCTCTTCAAATTGTTGTTGCCGTTTCCACTACTACCACCTCCATTCTTAATCTCCACTTCATTCTTCTTCATTTTCTATTATTGATTGAACTTTGTTACAGCCTCGCCTCCACCTTTAGCGAGAATTGCCTTATCCATTACCGATGTGAATGTCTTCAGCTGGAACAGGGAGACCCTACTATACAATCAGGGCTTCAGTCCCTGTTCAAACCTCTTCGCCTTGCGTTCGTCTGTGCTGACTTGATATGGCGCAAACCTCACCAACTCGTTAAATTTTGTGGCATACTCAGACACCGTCATCGTTCCCTGCTTCAGTTCTAAAAACTATACTTCTAGCTGACTCTTCGAACTCTCTGGGAAATAGGTATCGAAGAATATCTCCTTAAACATATCCCAGGTCATAACCCCTTGACCTCCTTGAGTTTTATTGGTCTGCCACCAATAACTAGCCTCTGCTTTCAACATAAATGTTGCAAAAGAAGTCTTCTGATTCTCCCCTACTCTTGCAACATCAAATACTTTCTCTATCTCCATGATCTAGGTCTATGCCTCCACTAGATTCATGGACCCACATAATTCTGGTGGTCCAACCGCCTTGAAATCTTTTAACGTTGTTCCTTAATTCTGCGGTTGATTCTGCAGTGCTCCCGTCAGTAATGTCACTAGCTGTTGAACGGGGTTAGCTTCAACATCGTTATTGTTGGTTCCCTCAGTGGTTCTCTGTCGTGATTGACGTCTTGGAGGCATTTTCTCTTAAAATATATTTATTAGATTATTACTTAACTCTTTTAATTAATTTCTACTTAACTTGCCCCCAAAAAATAAATGATAACATAACACATAACACTTTGAATAAAATAAAATAATAACTTTTATTCATTCATAATCTGTTTGAAAAACATAAGAACAATAGCATCACTGCTAGTTACATTACTTTCTTGAACTACAAAAGTTTCAGGACAACATCATCATCATCACATCCCATAGGTTACATAACACTTGGGATTTACATATTATCTAACATTTTATTAATCGCATAACTGGTACATTCACTATGATGTCCTACTAAGATACTACTTAGCCTTACGACGCTCTTCCTCCATAATCCAGAATATTGTTCTGCGATCTAATATGTACGATGGCAGCGTCTCGAACTGAATCGAATAACCCATGACCCGATCTTGAGCTTGATTAACCACAGTGTTGAATACGTTATTCATCTCCTCCATCTTCATCCTCTTTGCTTGTGCGTCTCTCGCTGCTATCCCGGCTCATTGAAAAGCTTCCTCGTACGCGTCTTCAACCCTTGCCCTCTTAGTAGATTCTTCCTGCAGCTTGTTCTTCAGTTCTGCGATCTCCTCGGTCAGTTGTTCATTCACTCCTTCAGTATAGACCAGCTTTTCTTCGACATTAGTCAGACGTTCATCTCGATCCTGGATCTGGTCGTCCTTCTGTGCCATCGAAGTTTGTTGTTCAGCGACTATCTGTTGCAACTCCTTGACGGTATCCTAAAGTTCCACATTGTGGTCGTATACTTTATCGTACATACGAGCGGCTATCAAGTTCAGTGGAATCTCTTCCTCCTTGTCCTCGTCATCCTCATCCGACTGTGGCAGCTCAACGGGATCCTCCTCATCCATTTCCACATCATCATCCTCATCTTCAACCACTGTGACCAACGGGGCTGACTCCCGTGGCAGTAGTTGTTCCCAAACCACCTGAATGTCACGACACTCCTCCTCTCTAAGCATCTGAGGTCCTTCCTTTCTAGCCTGACTGGATTCTCCGACATTAGTCATCCTAACAACAAAATTTTAAGTTTTAATTATTAATCATTAATACTCGACACTCACGAGCACATAAGTTGTAAACACATAAGCACATAAGTGTTTTATTACTTCTTCCTTAAAACTCGATAATAGTTTATCACCACTATCTTTTCAAAGGTTACTTCCTAAGGCTTTTCCCCCCACCTAAGGTTCATAACTTAAAGCTTTGATACCAACATGAGACACCCCTAAATTCGGGTATTTCATTCCCTCAAGATTTGGTGGTCACTTAATAAAACATTCATATCTAACTACCCAATCATAATAAAATTGAATAATAAACCTTCCCATAAAGGATTACATTAATAAAAATCTCCCAGATTATCTAACATTTACATACAATCATTCAAATGTGGAAAATTACATAACTCCATTACAATTATTAAAATAAAGTCTGATAACAAAATAACAACATGATTACAAGTCTTCAATATTTTTTCATCTTTTCCTTTCCTTTACAGGTGCTAGGTTCGTTGACCTTCTCAACTTTAGCTGTAATATTTATATAAGCAAGAGTGAGCAAACAACGCTCACTTGAAATGAAATTGCATAAAACTTTACAACAACTGCAAAATAATAGGCTCAATATAACTGAACAATATGTTCTATCAACATTCTGAAATATATAACTGAGGGTCCTAAGACCACGAACAATGTCCATAGTTATAAGTAATCTTTCAGCTTAAACTTTAACAATCATAAGACTATAGGGACTCCTCGTACTTAGGGGGATCAGCCCTTCGTACAATGTATTGTGCACAAAGATTTCAACGCTAAGCGTAAACCCCTAATAATATGGTTGTTCATCTCAGTATTTAGAGTACAAGTCCGCCCCAATGTAAGTCTGGTTTGGATACGTTTCAAGGAAATTTAGAATTCAACGGTCATCAACGAAGGATTAGTTGAATACAAAGGTAATAACACTATGTTACGGAAATAAATCATAATTGAATCAACAACGTATACTAAGTTCATGCTTTAGGAATAATATAATAGCATAGGTATTGAATAATATAACATACTTAGCTTTGAACAACATTAAGCTAAGGTTAACATCTTAGAATTGAATATTAAGCATGCATAATAAGCAGTAACTTGAACGATAAAACTTGTTCATCAGAATGAAGATTATTGCATGCTAAAATAACAAGTTTAGGTTTAGAAAAAACATGTACAATGTAATAATAATAGAACTAACTCAACGAAAGTGTAGAGTTAGAAAAACTTGCATTAATGCGATTATTCAATAATAATATTAGATGTGGAATCATCTACAATAATTATCCGCTAACGTACTTGAAAAATAACAACTCGAGTTTGAGTTACTGAACTTGCATAAACATAAACATGCTAGATACAATAAACTTGCACAACGAAGGTTTAGGGTTAGAAGACTTGCCTTGCTTGTAGGCTAAACCATAACAACTCGAATCACAATACCCTATATATATGTCATCATGGCATAATTAGTTATTACCAACATTCTATATATAAATATGTATATACATCATTGTAAGGTTTGATTTTTAATCACATAATCAACCCACATTGATTAAAATAATAAGAACACTCGTTAAGTGTTAATTATGTGTTCATTCATAGTACTATAATACCACAATACAAATTTATATTTTAAAAAATCATTATACTGCATTACATCAACAATTACATACTTTTGTGCAAAACAAAAGTCATTCTTGGACCTACCACTAACCGGCGCTGCGGTGCCACAGTTTGAACTGTGGATCGCGCTGCAGCGTGGTAGTGGCGCGAAGCCCAGGCCATTGGCCGGTACTGCGGCGCGAAAGTCGAGCTTTGACTCTGACTTTGGCCTTGAGGCGCGAAATTTTGAGCTGAGGCGCGGATTTTGGCGCTGAGGCTCCGAACTTACATAACACAAAACGAAGAACAGAACAAAGCTACTGTATCTTAATTTCTAACACCAATTAACATGCATAACTCATGTAAATCACACATAAACAGTACCAAGCATACATATTCCAGTTTTACACAACTAAACAACTATATCAGAAAACTTAATTCCTTGAAAACCATATTTTAAACTCAAAAACTTCATTTTTGATATTTCTTAACATAGTGAACACGGTAATCACAGTTTTAAACCAATTTGATTTCTTTGAACTTTGTTATCTTTATTTCTTACCCAATTAACAATTCAAGGTTAAATTTTTACAATTCGTATACACTTTAACCATCAAATTTGTTACTGACATAAGCCATGTATAAGAACATGTACTGAAAATAGTTTCTCTTTCTTTTAAACGAAATTAATTTAATAATTCTTGTTTAAACATTAGTTCTATCATCATGAACCCATATAATCATCATAATTTAGTTATATAACAACAATTACAGAAATTTTGTAAAAACTCTATATTAAAGTTCAATTCAGAAACACAGAGACTAGAAATTATAGCGTAAAACTACGCGGTGGAATACCCGATAGTTAAAACACAGTAATACGCGGTGTTGCACAGTAGCACACGGTATTGCACTAATTATTGATTCTTACGTAAGAAGGCACTACTCAATAATTATTACAGTAATTACTGTTCAATATTTTATTTTATTGATTCAATAATTGCTACGTTGATATTTTATATTATTATTGTTTCAATAATAGTCACTACACAATATTTTTCATTATCAGATCAATAATTCATATTATTTTAATAATATTACTAGATAACATTATTGGCAATGTCTAAAAAGTTCTGTCTAAGGAGATGTTTGGTCACTTAATTACGTGCCAGTAAGGAGAAATTCTTATTGGAAAGCCTTCTCTTTCCTAGGAACAGTTTGGTTGTCAGTATTGTGATTCTGTAATATTATTTGTGAATAATTAATTATTGATTTATATGATAAAAAAATATTTATTTATGTGGATATAAATGGAGGAATTTTTAGAAAAGTGATAATTGTTGAAAATTGATATTTTATCTTTTCTGATAAAATAATTTATTTAAATATATTATTATATTTCAATAATATAATAATAGTGATATTTTAACAATGAATGTGTGATATATGAATAATGAGGTAGAATATTTTTGTTACAAAAAATATTTAACACATGTTTTGTGTGTTGATGAGCCCCATTTTGTGACTGAAATTGGATTATAGCCCGTAAAGTCGTCCGTATGTGGATTTCGGTCAATTTCTGCTTGAAATTTGGAAAAAACTTAAACTTACAAAGTTGTAGACAATTAAATTTCCTATGGAATGGACATAAGATTCGAATTTTTTCTGATAAAAAGGTTATTTATTATGAATTATTGAAGTTCCAGAATAATTGATTTTTGAAGTTTTAATTATTTTTTTTATGAAAAACGTTTTTGCTATGATTGGTAGACCCCACTTGTTGTTAAGCATGCTGAATTCAGAATTTCAAAGTGGGCGTAGGAATTTTAATAATAATAATAATAATAATAATAATAATAATAATAATAATAATAATAATAATAATAATAAAATAATAATAATAATAATAATAATAATAATAATAATAATAATAATAATAATAATAATAATAATAATAATAATAATGTTTTATTAAATTTTCTACTTTGGTGTTCTAAGTATTTTCCTATAAATAAGGTGCTTAGGTTAGAATTAAAAATCATACCAGAAACTGAAATTTTCTTTCTCTATAATATCTAGTGTATTTTTGTAAGTATTTTGATACTTTGAGTGTTGCTATATGGTGCAAGTTTCTTTCAGCGTTATATTCGATATTCAGCCAGAAGTACTATTCTTTTGATGTAAGGGATGTTATTTGTAACAATCCATATTTTTATTATAATATTTAAATATTTATTGAATTATATAAATATTTAATTGATGTGTTTATCATTGAATAAGTATTTGTTTAATTGATTTGACGTGATTTGATTATTCATTTGTTTAAAAAATAATTAATGAGTTAAGGAAAGTAATTATTTTGAAATAGTACTCTAATTTAATTTAATAATTAAGTTAGAGAGTTAATAATGATTAAATAAATTATTATATTATGCAATGAATTATTATTAGAATTAATTAAATTACGTATGAAAACTTAATTAATTAGAAGTGTGACAAATAATTATATTATAAATGGTTATTAAAATAAATTAAAGCAGTTTTAATTTATTTTACCAAACAAGGCTTAATATATTAAGTCTTTAATTTTAAAAGAGTTTTGCCAAACGGAGCCTTATGGCTTTTGGATTTTAAATTTTGAATTATTAATAATATAATATAAATAATATATATATTAATTTGGTAACTGCTAATTTAATAAGGCCATTAGTAGTGTCGATTTCAAGCGTTTGAATTAAGACGTGCGTTTGGGGGTTAGTTTTAGTTTACGCATAATGCATTTGGCTTAAGCCTAAGAAGAAAAATAGAAGTTTTCTGAGAAGGAGAATTACAAAGGGTTTGAGAGAGAAGTATCAGAGAAAAATTGAGAGAAAGGGTTCTGTAATTCCAAAACGTTTCTCAGTGGTGAGCAAGTAATTTTAAAGCAACAAGAAGGTATTTTTCCCATAATCTCATATGTTTTACATCGTGATACTAAAGTCTGTGTTCTTATATTTCACTGTATATATAAAGTTTTTAAAAAATTCTGTAGTAGTTGTTATATAACTGAACAATGGTGTTTTATTGGTTTATGATGTTAGAAGTAGTGTTTAAACATGAAGGGTTATGTTAATTTTATTAAAAGAAAGGGAAACTGTTTCTCGGTGTATGTTCTTATACATGGATATTGACAGTAGCAAAATTGGTGGTTGAGGTGTATACTAATTGCAAAATTTAACTTTGAATTCGTTAATTGAGTAAGATATTAAGCAGAACATGGTTCAAATGAATCAAATTGGTAGGATGACAGTGTTCACTATGTAAACAAACGTCAATTATGGAGTATTGTTGGTTTAAAAATAGTGCTTTCAAGGATTTAAGTTTTCTAAAATTATTGTTAAGTGGTGCTAAATTGGTATATGTATGATAATTAAATGTTTATGAGTAATCTTTATAAGTTTTACGTCTTAATTTAGATGTTAGCAGTAGTAATTAGTTCAGAGTTTAGTTATTCTATTCTTCGTGGCTGGGTTCTGCAAGTTTCGGTGCCCCAGCGCCAAAATTTGAGCCCCAACACCAAAAATCGCGCCCCGGCGCCAAAATCCGTGCCCCAGCGCTAGAAGTTCGCGCCACAGCGCTGAAATTCATGCCCCAGCACCAATCTCGCGCTGCGGCGCCACTGGTTAGCCTAGTTCTCGCGCCGCGGCGTGGGGACAGAAGTCTGACTTGGACAGTTTTGACCTCCTATAGTAAAATGGCCATAACTTCCTCATTAGAACTCCGATTGAGGTGATTCAAGATGCTCCAGAACGAGGACGAGTTGGCCTACAACTTTCGTTCTTTACGTTTTTCAAATTGAGTTCATTAGGATGGATCAAAATGGTCATATTTAGGATTATTGTGTTTTCGGAGGCAATCGGAGGGCGTCGGGCATGCACATATGCATGTGTAGTGCTCTTGACCATAAAAGATGATGTCCTAAGTTACAAAACATGAATAATAGTAAATATAATGATACTTAAAATTAATATATGATGCATTAGATGAGTTATAGAAGCATAGTAAGCATACACAAGAGAGGCAAATCGAGCGTGTGACGAATGAACATCGAAACGTCGTGCCAAGTGTTAATGAACTTAAAAAGTGTTTCAATTCAATTGAAATGAATATTATAAGATATGGAATGGGTTTAATATAAAACCAATAAGTAGTCCTAGCAAGACTTAAGCACTTGAATGAACTGTGAATATGAAATACAGTGAGATATAAGTTAAAAGTTAACACAATTAAGTTGAACATTGTGTATTTATGATAGGAAGGGTAATGAGACGTAGAGTAGAGTTTACATTACAATTATTATCTGTTGTTATGTGACTAATATTTGATGTGATTATATAATTGCATGATATGTTATGCATGTTGAAATCATAAAATATTAAAGTCAATATATGACTGCATTGTTTTGGCTAAGTAATGATGATTGAGTAAGGAACTCAATCTTTATATTTGTTATATGAATTAAAAGCATGTATGCCATGTTACTTTAATGAGATGTATGTCGAGCATGTTATTATGTGCTACATGATGCATGAAAACCGTTAGACTTTACTGGGTTGTCGGGCTCACTATTGCAAAGAACCACTTTTGCAGGTCATGATTTTAAGGTAAAGATACGTGCTATGTGAGTTATAGAGATCTATATTCACGAAGATTACTTATGTTTTATGAGAAATGTATTTAATATTTTGAACGTAACATTTTTGTTGAAATGTAAGTTGAGATATCTAATGTATATGGATATTTAGTTATGATGTAAGACTTTGTATAGTCATTTTGTTGTAACGATTCATGATGTAAGATTGAATCAAAGAAATGTAATGTAATGGTTGCGATTCAGGGCAAGAAAGAAGGAAATGTATAAAAATTTTAAATATTCCGCAATTTTATTAAGTTTAACATCGAATAATGATGTATTATTTAGAGGTTGAATGTATGGTTAACGACCGAAGTCAGGATTTAAATTGTATAGATTTTGGGGTCGTTACATTATTTTTTTTATATAAATGATATTATTTCTTCTAATAACATTAGGCTTAAATATTGATATGAATATTACTGTAGAATTTCTACCTTTTTGTGTCGGGGTTACTATTCACGTATACGACACTATTCTCGTATACGGCACCATTCACGAATACACCACTATTCACCGAAAAATAAAATTTTCTCTTCTTTTTCCCAAATGTCTATTTTGTTACTATCTTTGATTGTATCCATGTTTTGATCTTTATTCTTGAATTTTACTCTACTATGATATATTATGGGGTGTTTTTGAACATGGATAAACCGAAGTACGAATCCCAAATATTTGTTCTTTTGTCTCACTGGATTCGTTTTCTTTAAAATATTTCTCATCATCCTCAGTCCTAAATAATGATATTACTGAATATCTTTGGCTTGTAGTGCAAAGATGAATGATTTCATGATGAATATCTTTCGTCCGTAGTGCTAAGATGTACATGTGTTGAGATGAACATGACCAACTGATGAATATATTTGGCCTGTAGTGCGAAGATGAATATTTGATTCAAGATGTATATTGATTGATGTTACAGGGATAAAATATTGATGATGGACTTTTAAATCCTAGAAGATAGTAGAATTCATTCTTTATTTGACTCTTCTAATGTATTACTGTTTTCACTGTAGTTATTGATCCAAAACTTGTTGTCTATTATATTCTATCAGATTTTTTCTTGTTGAAGACTAATGATAAATTGTTGTATATTATCTTAGTCATAATATTCTTTACTAGGCTAGTTGAGCTCACCCTTTTCCTTTTTGTTCTATTTTTTTCTCAGGTGGTGAGAATTTAGCAGGAACTAGCTGGGGTATGGAGTGATGATTCTAAAAAGTGGTTTTAGTAGTCCTCACTATTTTTGTAAAATAGTTTTTCAATAATTCTAATGAGGACTCCTTTTGAGTTTGTATACTGTCTATTAGACAGTATTTGTATTTAAACTCACAGTATATGTGTTGTCGTATTTTGCACGACAATTGTATTAATGAAGTTGTATTTATTTCTGTACTATGTATTTGGTGACTCAGAATGGGTGATGTATACCTATTTTGGGGGCGTCACACTTGCTTCTAGAATAATGCCCTCTTGAACCTTCTTCTTCACATTCATCAGCTCCGGGTGTGTAGCTTGAGCGGGTTTAACTTCATCGATTAATGTCGTTTCTACTCGTACTATTTGACATCATCACATGGGTACCTATAGTCTTTAACTCTATCTCTATCATTTGTATGACATATGAAATGGGTCTTTGTGTTAACAATTTCGCACTCGTAAACGCATACGATCTTCTACTCAATGCATCAGCTACCACGTTCGCTTTTTCCACGATAATATTGAATGGTATGGTCGTAATCTTCAACAGCTCGAGTCAACATCTTTAGCGCATGATACATTTGTTTTGGGTGAAGAAATAATTGAGGGTTTTGTACCGGGTTTTAGGTCGATACAAAATTCGATTTCACGCTCTAGGGTAGGCCAGGAAGTCTTTAGAGAATACGTCAGGAAATTTATTAACAATAGAAATATCATTCAAAACCGTGACTCTCATCAAGACTTGGATAGCACATGTAATGAATGTTTCTCCTAACGGATTTTCAACAGATAAGTTAAAGTCTAATTTCTTCGGAGTCAAATTTTAACGTTGAACGCAAGTAGGAGAAATAAAAGAGTGGATAGACCGGTATCGAATAAGGTATAGACTTTGCTAGAGTTTATGATTAACTTACCCATGATAACTTCGTTCAGGTTACTCACTTTTTGAGAAGTCACAAAAAACGCTCTTCCTGAAACCACCGACTTTGTTTTGTCCGTATCCGCCTTTGGTGCCACCGTCCCAGCTGGACTTGATTTTGCTACGGAAGAAAATTGAGCTATGTGACTGTCTTTTCTACAACTAAAACATACCTTGGAAGGTTGTGAACAGTTTGGACTTATGTGTCCCTCCTCTCTACATATGTAGTATCTAACTGGCGGTCGTTATCCTCCCTTAGAATTTGTTGCTGGTGCTGCTACCGGCGCCTTCACATCATCGTTAAATCTTCTCTTCTTGAATTTTTCACTTGAATCATTTCTTCTATTATCTTGGCCATGATTACCACCAAAGTGGTTACCATTTTCGGCATGATAATTTCCTCCACGATGGTTATCATTGTTCCGATGGTCATTGCCACCGGTGCAACTATTATCGTATTGTTGGTCGTTATTTTTCGGTTGGGCTGGCTCATTATCACGCTCCAATAACTAAGCCCTATTTACTACATCTGAATACAAACACAATTTATGAGAAATTAAGTATTGACGTATCTCGGGTTTTAAACCTCTTAGAAACATCCGCGTCATTCTCTCCTTATTACCAACCAAGTGGGACCCAAATCGGGAAAACTCGATAAACTTAGCGTCATACTGTGACACGGTCATATTATTTTGCTCTAGCTTGATGAATTCAACCTCCTTCATGTGACAAATACTTTCGGGAAAGTACTTGTCGTTGAACAATTCTTGGAACTTCTCCTAAGACATCTTGAGTGCGTCAAGCTGGGTACGTTTTAAAGATTCCCACCAGTAATATGCCTCTTCATGCAACATAAAGGTGGTGAAGGGAATCTTTTTCACCTCTGAGCATTCCAAAACATCAAATATCTTGGTGATCTACTTTATCCATGTCTCTGCCTTAAGTGGTCATGGCTTTCCCAAAAACTCCGGTGGTCCCAGCTCCTTGAACTGCTTAGCGGTGACCAGCCGAGAGTTGCCAGTGTTTTCACCTGCATTTTGAATAGGAGTCTCTCTCGCCTGATGTTGCATGAATTACATAAAGCCTCTGAACATCCCATCGTTCATCATCTGGACGGTGTTGTTATTTACCTAAGGATTATTGCCTTCCTGATGCACATTATCCTGGGTATTGATCGTTGGTGACTCAACGGTCTCATGTGCTTCATTGCTGATATCAACATTTTTAGATGTCATTTTCAAACACTGTCACAAAATAAGGGTTAATTGACATATCACATATTATCCATATACTTTGACCGACCAATTAAAAACCAAATAAACTTAGGTAGGTCATACTAGCGAAAGAATTTCCCGTCTCTCCATTCCTAGTTCTTGTCTCACATCTCAGCCAGGGATCATATCCCTAAGCTCTGATACCAACTGTGACGCCCCCAAAATATGTATACATCACCCATCTTGAGTCGTCAAATACATGGTACAGAATTTAAATACAAACTTCTTTTATACAGTACGACAAAACGTAGCTGAGAGTTTCAACACGGATAATGTCTCGTAGAGAGTATCCAAACTCAAATAAAGTCCTCATTACAATTATTATCACATCATTTCACTGAATAGTGAGGGCTACTAATGCAAACAGCTGGACCGTCACTCCGTTCCCCGACTAGTCCTAACTATATTCTCATTTCCTAAAGAGAACAATGAAAATAAAGGGTGAGCTCAACTAGCCCAGTAAAAAATATTATGACTAAGATAATGCAGAATAAATTATCGTTAGCCTTCAAAAGTGTTAAACTGATAAAATATAATAAACATCAAGTTTAGCTGCAGCGGAGCAAGCAATCCATTATAAGAGTCAAGTAGAGCACGATATCTACTATCTTCTATGATTTAAAAAGTTTATCATTAATTTTATCGCTGAGACCCAGCTTAATAAATAAATCACATCATCGAATCATCCCTGCACTACAGGCCAAGGATATTCATGTAATCATCAATGGTCATAATTATACCGAATAATCCCTGGTCATAATCATACCAACAACTATCCATCAATGCACTATAGGCCAATGAGAATTTTTACCACATCATTTGTAACATTACGGCCATGATTATACCGAATAATCTCTGGTCATAATTATACCAATCAATAGTACATCTATACACGTAAGCCACAGATGACTTTTATCACAATATAAGCATGAGGATGATGACAATTATATAAGAATTCAAGTAAAAGAAAGCAAAGGATAAATTTTTAAAGATTTATAATTTAATTTATCCATAATTCAATAATGTCCAAATTGTCAACATGATACTACTTCGTTGCCGAAAAGAAATCAATTTTTATCATGAATAGTACCCTGAGTGAATAGTACCTGTGACAACGCGAGAATTTAGAAAATTTTTAAAATTTTAATTAATTGATTTAAGGTTCAATATTAGAACCTAGACAGAAAATAAGTGTATGCGTTTAATATTTCTGAGAAGGAATTTTCAGGATTTCAAAATTATGTAAAGGATTTAGGTAAATTATCCAGGATTAAGGGAATAAATGAATAAGTTCTGTGTATATGTAACAAACCCTAAGTATATACTAAGAACGTCAACGTTCGATTAGAAAACCGTAACGAATTATAAGAAACTCTAAAACCGGTTCTGGAAACCCTAATTTCAGTTCCGAGAATTTGAAACCCTAATTTATAATTAGAAAAAACCTAATTGTTGATTTAAAAGTTTTAATGCTAATTGGGAAATATTAATCCTAATTTTCAAGTTATAAGTAATTAGAAAATCCTAATCTAATTAGGAAATCTAATTTAGGAAAATTATTTTTCTATTAAAATCCTAATTCGTGAGTTATAAACCCTAATGACTAATTTTGTCCTTAATTGCTTAATTAACGATTTTAATTAGGAAATATTAATCCTAATTAGCAAGATTAAATTATGATTAGTAAATTTTAATATAATTAGAAAATACTAATTATAATTTAGAAATATTAATTTTCTATTTTTGGAAACCTAATTTGGAAATCCTAAAATCAAAATTTTCAAAATCTAAGGGTTAAACCCTAAACCCTAAGGGTTCAAACCCTAAACCCAAACCCAAACCCTAAACCCTAAGGGTTTGACCATTTACTAGAATATCATTAAAATTAAATACAAAATGACTAATATACCCTTAATGCATTATTGTGACTTAACTTGCAAGAGTTGGCCTAGTGAAGTTGGTGAGCAAACCTAGCCTAGCATGTACCTTAAATCTGCTGAAATCTGCCAACACCTCAGCCATTACATTACATACAATAATTTATATAGATTGGAGAGAGAGACATGCTCACTTTATTTTGAGTTTAAGTATTATACTTAAACTCAGAATATTGTCCGACTAGACCGTCGGGACGTTAGAATTTTGTCGAATTCAAGTCAACCTGAAATAGTTTGACCCGATACCAAGTCCTAAGTGTGTTGTAGACTGATAGGGTTATGTGTTATGTGTTATGTGTTATGTGTATAGATTATTCTATGTATATCTATATATGTAATAGTATTATATATATTGTGATGATATTATTCTAATATTGGAAATCTATATTACTAATAATAGGTCTTCAGATAAAGCGTTATAAATTGCATAGCAGTAATCAACTGGACATGCAAGTTTTTTTTACTTAACTCTACTAAGAGTTGTTTCATTCGGATATGCTTATGGTTAATCATTGCTGATTGCCATGTAGAATTTTACCCTGCACATAGTGTATGTGTAATTCAGGTATGAAAGGCTGATCACCTTCATTACCATTTGGTCCAGATATATTTGTTCATGTATAATACTTGTTCAGTCAAAAATTTGTTCCTGCTAGTTCACAATTATATTGTTGAATTATAGCAAGCTTATTATTAAGATTCTTTCAATCATGATATATCGTTAAATTGTTGAACTTAAACTTGCTGGACAATCTTATGCGTGTTATATCATGATAAAACATTGCAGATTAATATGAACGCGTCGGATACAAGGAAAGTTCAAAGACAGTTCCAGCTTTAGTATATGTGTGCAGTTAGATTTGTAACAGTGTTTTATTTTAATGTTAATGTAAGTTATAAATTGTGTATTAAGTTAAGGTTACTCGACCTTGAGGAATAGTGTGTAAATGTATTGTATAAACAATTTATGTTTATATCTTCCGCAATAGTTATAGAATGATTGAACTGAATCCGTGGTGATTTGGGACCCAGATTTGGGCCTCTCACAGTACCTCATGAATAGTACTTCGAGAATAGTAACCACGTGAATAGTACTCCGGCATGAAAAAGTTAAAACTTATCAAGAATGCTCAGAATAATATTTTCATGAAAAGATACTGGATGAAGCGCAAATATGAAAGATATTCTACTAATTTCATGGAGTATAGAAACCAAAACTTTAACAAAATGAGTGTAGAATTCAAAATCTGGAACGAAATAATATTACTTACATACTACAGAGTATGGAAGAAAATATTATTTCATATGAATACTGAACAAAAATAATATCCCTTACCTCAGAAGAAGACTGGATACTGAAATAGTGAGGTAGCAGACTTCTCTTCTACTTTCTCTTTAAAGCTTCTATCTCCATAGCTTCTCTCTCTATAATGGCTCTTGTGAGTCTTAGTGAATTGGTGAGAATAAAAGAAGAATGAGCATCTATTTATAGGAAAATATAGTTTCGATAATTGTACGTTTTGGGACTCAAAATATTACAGTATAATACCTTCATCTTTTCCTTCATTTTTAATTTAGTCCTGCAAGTATTATCAAACTTGCACCACCTCCCCTAATAGTACATCTTGTGAATCAATAGTACAATCATGTGAAAAAAATAATTACAGTATAGTACCTTCATCTATACCTCCATTTTTAATTTAGTCATGCAAGTATTACCAATCTTGCACCACCTCCCCGAATAGTATATGCATGTGAATCAGTAGTACACACATGTGAACAAATAGTTATAAGCATGTGAATTAATAGCAATTAATTGCTCATTTATTCGATTAATTACCCTATTGGTCAATATAACCTCCAGACATCCATTATTACCGAAATAGATGTCGATTTCCACTAACACTAATAATCCCAACATAATGGAAATATCATTTTCATCTTTAATCAACACAAACTTATTCATCATTAATATTATAACTGACAACATTTAACAACCAGATCATTCCCAGGAAAGAGGGGGCTTTTCGATAAGGATTTTTCCCTACTGGCGCGTAATTAGGTGACCAAACCTCTCATTGACAGAACTTTCTAGACATTGTCAATATTGTAAATAATAATATGAATAACTTTGTCAACTCAATTATTGATTTAATAATATAAAATATTATGAAGATGATACTATGACAATAATTGAATCAATAATATGAAAGATATTATGCAATAATTACTGTAGTAATAATTGAGTATAACTAAGTGACTTCTCACGTAAGCATCAATAATCAATACCGTGTGCTACTATGCAACCACGCGTATTACTGTACTTTTACCACCGGGTAGTTCAACAGTTTAACAGTAAAACTTTCGCCGTTATTTTTATAAAAAGATAATTCTGCCGTTTTTAACTACGACAATACTCCTGTTGTGAGGTCCACCAATGATTGTGCCGTCGTACGAATATTCTCTGTTAAAACGAGTGTTCCCCGACCAATCGAATATTATATAACCACTTGCTTACTTTATAAAATTTATAAATAATACCCACAACTATAACATTATATCAAATCCACACCATAATTATCAAAAATATATTTCGAGAAAAATTAATCTTTATTCATAAAAGTTAGGGTCTTACAAGAAACATGAACCATTCGATTTTTTGATTGACGGAGAGTTGGTTTGCATGTCACTTGAAGAATTTCTTCTTACCAAGGGCATTTCTGCTGTACATTTATTTCTTCTTTGCGAAAGTTGTTAATATGGTTTAGAAGTAGGAAAGAACCATAAGCAATAGCTAGTCTCTCTGTTTGGAAAATGAGTCCTTCATGTTCTTTGACCTTTTATTTTTCTTGCAAAAATTAAGTGTATATAAGACATGCTTATTTGACATTATTTAGGAAAAAAATGTATGTTCCACACAAATCTTAATATTTGGGAAAATAAATAAATAAATAAAATAAGAATATCAAAAAAATAAGAATAAATATATAAAACAAGACTGATGATAAAAAAGAAATAAGACTCTCATTTCCAGATGAAGGGAGTAGTAGTACTATATATTGATGACATATATCATTTTGTTTGTATTTTTTCCCTTCATTCCTAACTACTGTTTGTGACGATTACAATATTAGAGATTGAATACAATAAAGTTGTAGTGCCACAAATATTGTTTGAATACTCTGTTCATCATATCCATAAATGCAGCTGGTGCATTAGTCAACCCGAATGACATCACCAGAAACTTGTAATGACCATAACGAGTCCTGAATGCCGTCTGTGGTACGTCCACATTCCTAACCTTAAGCTAATGATACCCCTTCCTTAAATCTATTTTAGAAAAATACTTTACCCCTTTCAACTAATCAAAAAGATCATCGATACTGGGTAATGGGTACTTATTCTTTATCGTTAACTTGATCAACTCTTGGTAGTCGATACAAAGTCTTAACGACCCATCCTTCTTCTTGACAAGCAATACCGGTGCTCCCTATGGCGAAACACTCGGTTGAATGTACTTCCTGTCCAACAGTTCTTGCAACTGTACCATCAACTCCTTCATCTCCGCTGGCGCCATACGATACGGTGCCCTAGAAACTGGTGCCGCTCCTGGCACAATGTATATTACGAACTCGGTCTCCCTATCCGACGGAAGACCCGACAATTCACTTGGAAATACATCTATGAATTCACTCACTATAGGTGTTTGTTCCATGGTCGG
This sequence comes from Panax notoginseng, assembly GCA_016801055.1. Classification (NCBI taxonomy): domain Eukaryota; kingdom Viridiplantae; phylum Streptophyta; class Magnoliopsida; order Apiales; family Araliaceae; genus Panax; species Panax notoginseng. The sequence continues at coordinate 77,813,633 of CM029021.1, forward strand.
TCCCACACTCTGAGTATCAACAACATGGCATACATAACCTACACACCCCTTCCTTAACATTTTCCTAGTTTGTGTCATGGTTGTAGACACTCGAAATTTTCTGCACACCAGTTACTGACATTGTAGGAAGGTAGATTCGTCTTTCAGAGATAACCCTGGAAGACAGTTCACATCCAGTCCGGATACTACCGGAAGCTCAGTTTCAACTCCAGAATACACACTGGGAGTAACAACCTTAACCCCAAAAAACACAACGAGAGTAACAGTTCCAAACTCAGCGATGACACCGAGGCCTACAGTTCTAATATCGAAATACACACCGAAGAAGACCGATTCATCACGGAGATAACCCCGAGATTTTCTAGTTTCAGTCCTAACCATGAGACTAGCTACCAACCTTGGCGATAACCCCAAGGAATGCACTTCCTGCGATAACCCCAAAAATGTTTGTTTCAAATACAATCAGCTTCAATCTCGGCACTCACAACGAGTTACTTAATACCAACCCAGAGATAACACCGGGAGGACATGCACACCCCAGAGACGACACTGAGGACCTTTAACACTTCCAGCAGTCCAATCTCAGCGATAACTCTGAGCAACGTCTGTTTTATCAACCCAACCGGCGATAACCCTGGTGAGGGGCAAAGTTGCCATCTCGCCACCATGACGCCTTACGTACCATCTCAATGCTTTGATACATACACAATGTACCACAAAAGCCAAGGAAAACCAATCCCGAGTGACTATTGCGCAGGATAACGGATATAATTTGAAGCTGAAGACCGGAGGGCATTGTCCCATCTTCATGACTTCGTACAACCTCTAATCCCATGTCATTGCATAACTCTCGACAATGGCGGTCCGAAATAGGTCCTATATACCTCAGTCGGATGCCTAGATTGCAATTTTGAAAGTTCGAGCAGACATCACGTTGCATGCGTGCACGTACTTCGAGACGACGGGACCCACGAAGCCCCAGACAACCTCTGGAACACCTGCAGCCCAGCTGCAGGTACACCTGCGGCTCCACCCTCTAAAAATAGAGGGCTTGGGGTGGCCATTTAAGAGAGGAGAAGGCAAGGAAGCCCTGCCCAATTTGCTCCATACTCACCCTATACTGAGTGCTTTCTCATTTTAAACACTTGTGAGCTCAAATATTGCTATTTCTGTACCTGTGGAAGCTAGTGTTTATCTACTTTAAAGATATAAAAGTCTTCTTTGGCAGCCCACTGTAAGCCTTCTCACACACTTTAAAGCATTTCTCTTCATCTGTGCACACACCGTTTGTGACACCCCCAAATCTGGGTACTTCGATTCCACGGGATTTGGTGTTCACTGTACAAGCATCATCTATCTATCTACCCATAAATAATACCAAACCATACAATAGATAGAAATCATAATAAAATCTCTTCCCTTAAGGGTTACATCAACTGAATCATAAATAAATCCCAGGTTACTCTAACCTTAAAACATCTGTGCGGAATTCTAAACAAATAAGTCTTAAACAACAACATAAGTCTTAAACATAAATACATCATCAATTTAAGAAAATAACAAGTCTTCATCACTTGCTAACTTTGCCCTTGCCCTTACTAGTGGAAGGTTCATCACTTCTTTCGTTCTTAACTGTAATGTTATTATTAAGCAAGAGTGAGCACAAATGCCCACAAGTATAATAATGAAATAACAATATAATAACATGCGAATAAATCAAAGACGTCTGAATAAGAGCTCAACTTTTGAATCAAGAATGAATAACAAGAATTAAAAGAATTCTGAGGGTCATAAGACCTTGAACTATGTCCTAGGTTATGAAGGACTATACTTGAAACCTTTAACAGTCATAAGACTATGGACCTTCTTCTCGTACTTAGGGGGATCAGCCCTTAGTACCATACTGTGCACAATATCTTAACGCTAAAGCGTAAATAATCCCCTATACAGGGTTGTTCATCTCAGTTTGACATTCGAGTCCGCACCAAAGGAAGTTTGGTTTGGATAAATTCATCAAGGGTTCTGAAATTTAGAACGCTCATCAACTATGGACTAGTTGAATCAATAAGGTTCACTAGTCTAATAAGGTTCAACAATAACGATATTCAATTTGAATAATAATCTCAAACGTATACAATAGAACAATTATTGTATAACTGAATCATACTTTGACAATATAAATAATCTGTAATATCATCCTTGAACTTGAATAATATAAATGATATCTTATTCAAGGTAATTAATAAACTTGAAAGATATTAAAAAATAAGGTTAAGAAACTTACTCGACATAAAAGTAACGTTTAAGTTTAAATAAACTTGCTCAATAGAATGGAGTTAGGGATAGGATACTTGCCTCATGCGTAGATTACACTAAGCACGTTCTTTGAATTAAATCCTACATACCATTCATATACACAATACCAGTTAATTATAAATTAACTAATCATCATTTGTACTTTGTGAATTACCAAACTAATTATGTAATTTAATAATTCAAATCACATGTAATTATGTTATTTACATGTTAAACATCTATTTTAATATCACATTATACCTATAACATGTTTACATGTTCATTACATTAATCCACTAACACATTGTTAGACTTAAACATTTTAAAAATATATTTCTGAATTTTCTGGGGAGTGGCGCTGCGGCGCCACTAATGTGCTAAGGAGTCGCGCTGCGGCGCGGTGGCGCTGTGGCCGGGCCCTTGGCGCTGCGACGCTATGGCGCCGTGGCTTGGGTCTTGGCGCTGCGGCGCAGTGGCGCTACGGCGCGGGACTTCAGTTCTGGAGTTGGCGCCGCGGCGCGAGACTCCAGAAACTGATTCTCAGTTCGCGAAGAACACAGAGTTCAACGAAAACAACACATTTTTAACACTAATTTCACCAAATCACATATACCAAATGTTATAATTCATGTATAATCATAACCCAACATTTGTAGAGTAGTTTTAACCAATTAAAATACATAATCACATAATTAAAATATGTGAATTCAATGACTTTGATGTTTATGAAGTTTTAGAAAACTTTACGTGAAAATTCTCCTTACGAATTCGTTATAACACCGAATTTGTTCGTTTAAGGCTTAAACTCTTCGTATTAACATGCATAACAACATACAAGTCTAAAATTTAGGGATAATATATGATCAATACATAAATTTTCACGTATATGGCCATATGGCCATATCACGTACTCTGTTTATTTTGAAATAACATATGTACGACATGTTTTCACAATACTGATGTTATGATTTATGAAATATATACATAATTAAACACAATTTGATATAACATAACACAATTTCTCACTTCACAGAGATTAACAGAATATAAGAAGCCATAATCATAAAACTTAAAAAGACGTGAAATAAGAATTTGGGCTTGGAGAAAAATTACCCAGAGTATAACCAATGGAAGAGATGATCAGTGGTGATTCTTTCACAATTAATTGATCATTATACACTCAAACTTTCTCTGTGATGTTTATCAGACTAAAGCAATAATGAAAATGAAAAGAATAAAAAGACGTATGAATAAATAAAAGATCAAACTGACGCGCATCATGGTCAGTTGCCCATAATGGGTTAACTGGCCATAACTCCTCTAAGGCCACGTTTGGCTAGCAACTAGGCTCCAAAACTCTTTATTTTAATAACCCTCTTATTATATAGTTTAATAAATGTCACACTCTTATAAGATAAATCTAATATTTTATTTAATTTACTTTAAATAAAATATAATAATTTCTCATAAATTCACGTAGTCACAATATTAATTATCTCTTTAATAAATAATAATAATTTATTAAATCTCTAATTAATAATTAAATTAATTAAAATAACACCATGCTTAATTAAATAATTCATTTAATTCAATAAGCTCGCATACTTTGAATATTAAAAATTCTCTATATTAATTTAATAAATGTAACACATATAATTAAATTAATCTACCACAATTGCATCAATTAATTATTAAATCTAATAATTAAATCCTTGAAAAATATTTATTTAATTCAATAAATATTTAAAATAATTACAAAATTCTCGTTCGTCACATCTTTCCCCCCTTAAAAGGATTCTGTCCCCAGAATCACGACTCAATAAATTCGACCCGTTACATTCTCCCCCCCTTACAAAGATTCTGTCCCCAGAATCGCTTACAAATAATTAAGTAAATAATTGAGGGTAATTCTTCATCATATTCTCTTCGAGTTCCCACGTAGCTTCTTCAGCGTTGTGGTCCCTCTAAATTACCTTAACAGAAGGTATAACTTTATTTCTCAGAACTTGTTCTTTTCGGTCGACAATCTGGACAGGAATTTCTTCGTAAGATAAGTCTTTCTCAAAATGCAGCGGTTCGTATTCAATTACATGCTTGTAATCAGGTTTGTAAGGTCGTAACACAGAAACATGGAAGACGTTGTGGATATTCTCGAGTGCTGGAGGTAAGGCTACCTCGTACGCAACTTCTCCAATTCTTCGCAGTACCTCAAAGGGTCCAATAAATCTTGGGCTCAATTTTCCTTTCTTTCCGAACCTGATCTTTCCCTTCCAGGGAGAGACCTTCAAGAAGACATAACTACCTGATTCAAACTCGATATTTTTATGATGTGGATCAGCGTATTTCTTCTGTCGATCTTGAGCTGCTATCAGTCGTGCTCGGATCATTTTGACTATTTCTGCCGTTTGCTGTACCAATTCTGGCCCTAGCAATTGTCTTTCACCAACTTCATCCCAATAAAGCGGAGTTCTGCACTTTCTGCCGTATAACGCTTCGTAAGGCGGCATACCAATACTAGCGTGGTAACTGTTGTTGTAGCCGAACTCTACCAACGGTAGGTGATCATCCCAATTTCCTTTGAAGTCCATCACACAGGCTCGTAACATATCTTCTAGTGTTTGAATCGTTCGTTCGCTCTGTCCATCTGTTTGAGGGTGGTAAGCTGTACTCATTCGCCGTTGTGTACCCATGCATTCCTGAAGACGTTTCCAAATATTTGATGTGAAGCGCGGATCCCTATCGAAAATAATAGACACCGGCACTCCGTGCGTCGAAACAATCTCTTTCACATATAATCTTGCCAACTGATCTAAGTTAAATCTAATTTTGATAGGAAGGAAGTGCGCGGATTTTGTCAGTCGGTCAACGATAACCCATACTGCGTCGTAGCCTTTCTGAGTCGTTGGAAGGCCAACCAAGAAGTCCATCGTAATATGTTCCCATTTCCATTCTGGGATCTCCAACGGTTGTAGCAATCCACCCAGTCTCTGATGTTCTGCTTTAACTTTCTGACATGTCAGGCATTTGGCAACACATTCTGCAACATCACGTTTCAAATTCGGCCACCAGAAATGTTGTCGAAGATTTTGGTACATTTTTGTACTACCAGGGTGAATCGAATATCTTGAACTATGAGCTTCACTCAAAATTTCTTCCTTAATTTTTTGTACTGGTGGAACCCAAATTCTGCTTTCAAATCTCAATATTCCTTCCTTATCCATCTTAAATCTTGGTTCGGTTCTTTCAGATATCTTCGATGTTACCTTTTTGCATTCATCATCCTGAAGCTGAGCCTCCTTCACTCTATCTAGTAGAGTTGTACCAGATTGCATCTGAAATAGCTTCTCATCAATCTCCATAGGATATTTCACTTCTAACTCCAGTTTCTCCATATCTACAATTAGCTCCTGCTGAGCAGTCAACATCATCAATTTCTTACGACCCTTTCTACTTAAGGCATCGGCGACCACATTAGCCTTACCCGGATGGTATAAAATCTCACAGTCATAATCCTTGATTAATTCCAACCATCTTCTTTGACGCATATTCAAATCTTTCTGTGTAAAAATATATTTCAGACTCTTGTGGTCCGTATATATTTCACACTTCTCCCCGTATAGATAGTGCCTCCAAATTTTCAAACCAAAAACAACTGCAGCTAATTCCAAATCATGGGTTGGGTAACCCATCTCGTAATCCTTCAACTGCCGTGATGCATACGCAATGACTTTGCCGTTTTGCATCAGCACACAGCCAAGTCCTTTATGCGACGCATCGCTAAAAATAACAAAATTTCATGTATCATCCGGAAGAGATAACACAGGCGCTGTACTCAACCTCTTCTTTAATTCTTGAAAACTCTCCTCACACTTCTCCGTCCAAATAAATTTCACAGCTTTTCGAGTTAAATTCGTTAATGGAGTTGCGATCTTAGAAAAATCTTGTATGAATCTTCTATAATATCCTGCTAATCCAAGAAAACTTCTTACTTCTGACGGCGTTCTCGGCTGATCCCAGTTAATCACAGCTTCTACTTTGGATGGATCCACCGAAATTCCATCTTTATCGATTACGTGACCAAGAAATTGTACTCTCTCGATCCAGAATTCGCATTTCAAAAATTTAGCATACAACTTCTCCCTTCTCAATACTTCCAACGTTAACCTCAAGTGTTTTTCATGTTCCTCTTTGGTTTTGGAATATACCAAAATGTCGTCTATAAATACCACCACGAATTTGTCCAAAAATGGCTTGAATACACCATTCATTAGTCCCATAAATGCTGCAGGAGCATTTGTAAGACCAAACGACATTACTAAAAACTCATAATGACCATATCGCGTTTGGAACGCTGTCTTCGGTACATCCTCTGGCCTCACCTTCAGTTGGTGATAACCACTCCTCAAGTCAATCTTGGAAAAGTATTTTGCTCCCTTCAATTGATCAAACAGATCATCGATCCTCGGTAATGGATATCTGTTCTTAATCGTGACCTTATTTAATTCTCTGTAGTCAATGCAGAGCCTCATCGATCCGTCCTTCTTTTTCACGAACAACACCGGCGCTCCCCACGGCGATACACTCGGTTGAATGTACTTTTTGTCCAACAATTCTTGTAGTTGTACCATTAATTCCTTCATCTCTACTGGCGCCATTCGGTATGGTGCCTTCAATATTGGAGCAGTTCCGAGCGCCAAATCAATCACAAAGTCTACTTCTCTATCTGGTGGAAGTCCTGGCAAATCGTCTGGAAATACATCGACGAAGTCCCTCACAATCGGTATCTCCTCTACCTTCGGGTTCTCTTTTCGACTGTCGACTATGTAAGCTAAATATCCTACACAGCCTTGTCTTAATAACTTCTTGGCCTGCAACGTCGTCAGACAACTCGCTTGTCTAGGCGACTTGCTACCATAAAATATAACCTTTGACGGAGTCATAAGGTTAATACGCTTCTTTTGGCAGTCAATTACAGCCCCATAATTGGATAGCCAATCCATACCCAATATAACGTCGAATTCCCCCAATCGAATAGGGATAAGATCTACATTCATGATATTACCCTTAATATCCACCCTACAGTTCTTAAACACGTACTTAACAGGGATTATTTCTCTATTCGCAATTTCTATGTTCATGGGGTAATCCAATTCATCCATAAGCAAATCTAAACTATTAGCAAAGTCTTCGGATATAAAGGAACAAGTAGCACTCGAATCAAATAAAACGTAAGCATTAATTTCATTGATCGGAATGATACCTGACACCACCTCACGAGACTGGATTGCATCATGCATCGTCATATTGAAAGTTCTGGCGGTTGGTCGGTTTGTTACAGGTGGTCCGGTGATGGTTAAGGTATTTTCACTGCTATTTCCCCGGTTTCCTCCTTGTCCTGATCCTCCCGATCCCTTCTTGGGGCAGTCTCTTGCTAAATGATTTTTCGAACCACAGTTGAAACAAGCACCCTTCTTTGGGTTTGGACAATTTGGTGCTATGTGGCCTTCCTGACCACAATTGTAGCACACTCTCTTTCCCTTCAAACAAACTCCTAGATGTGCCTTGCCGCAAGTTGGACATGCTTCTATCTTCCTTTTTTGCCCTCCGTGTTGACTTCCAGCTGTCGAGTTATCCGTCCACTTCCTCTTCTGATTATTATTATTCCCAGTATTACTTCACCAGTCTTGTTATTACCTTCTTTCTCACTCTTTTTCTTTTTCTGTTCTTGGTTGTACTTAGTCACTGCATCACTTCCTCCTTCTGCGAGAATGGCCTTTTCCAAAACTCCCGCAAACGTGTTAAGTTGAAACATTGATACCTTGCTGTATACCCAAGGCTTCAGTCCTTGTTCGAATTGTCTGGCTTTCCTCTCGTCAGTGTGTACTTGATACGGGGCAAACCTTGCCAACTCATCGAATTTAGCCGCGTATTCAGGCACGCTCATGTTTCCTTGCTTCAGTTCCAGAAATTGAATCTCCATCTGATTCTGCGAACTAGTTGGGAAGTACATTTCGAAAAACATTTCTTTGAATCTCTCCCATGTAATTACACCTTCACCTCCTCGCATCTTGTTTGCCTGCCACCAGTAGCTAGCCTCAGACTTCAGCATAAATGTCGCAAAAATGGTCTTCTGATCTTCTCGAACCCTAGCAACGTCGAAAACCTTCTCCATTTCCATCACCCACGTTTGAGCCTCGATCGGGTTTCTGGAACCTTTGAACTCTGGCGGTCCCACCGCCTTGAAGTCCTTAAACGTTGTGCTAGGTGGAGCATGCGGTTGGTTATTCATTGCTCCAGCCAGTAGATTCACCAACTGCTGAACAGGATTAGCGTTGGCGTTAATGTTATTGTTGGTTGACTCTTCCTGAGCCGGTTGACGTTGTTGTCTTCTCCTTGGCGGCATTTTTCTGTTAAATAAACGTTTATTAGAACTTTATTTATTTCTCTACATAGTTAAGGCATTACTTAACAATTTAACATACTCATTTAACACATCATCTCAAACAACTTGATATCTTTTCATTCAAATAAAAAGTTTTAACACTAAACTATAGCATACTGCTATTTACATCATCTATCCTGGAATAAAGAATCCACAGGATTTAAAACATTCAAATATTAACATATTCCTTAGTTCATAAACACATCGAAATTTACATAAAACTATATAAGTCTTTCACATGAATAAACAGATTCTATTCTTGTCTTCCAAGGTGCTCAATAGCCTTGCCACGCTCCTCATTCATGATACGAGACATCGTCCTGCGATCCAACATATACGATGGAAGTCCTTCAAACTGGATGGGGTACCTTAACACTCGCTCTTGAACCTCATCCATCGCATGATTAAGTGTGGCGTACGTGTCTTCAAGCTTTGCCTTCTTTGCACGACTATCATTTTCTGCACGATCAGCTCGATGTGATTCTCTTACCCATCCTTCCTCTGCTATTTTCAGTCTTCCGGAGGTTTCCTTCAGTTCCTTCTTCAGCTTCTCTATCTCCTCGATATTATCTTCGGTTTGACCCTTCTCATGAACCAGATCCCACTCCACGTTTCCTTAACGTGTATGAAGGGTCACAATCTCTCTATCCTTCTCCTCTAAAGTAGACTGCTGAACAGTCGCTCGCTCAGTCAATTCCTGAACCTCATCTTGTAACTCCACGTTACGATCATATAGTGTGTCATACATCTCAGCATCAACAGTGTATCGTGGTAGCTCCTCTTCTTCTTCCTCCTCATCAAACTCCTCCTCAGGATCCTCCTCAGGATCAATCTCAGGTTCATGCTCCTGACCAACAACGGTGATCAATGGAGATGAAACCCTCTGCACCAGCTGCTCCCTAACGACATGAATGTCTCGGGGCTCCTCCTCAGTCGGTCCTACAAGTACACGAGATCCCTCCTCAGTAGGTACTATAGGTAATCGGGGTCCCCCCTCAGCTTGACTAGCTTCTCCATCATTCGTCATCCTGACAACAAAATTTTAAGATTTAGTTACTAAGTCATACTATTTAACGCATACTTAACACATAAACACATAATGTATTTTATTATCTTCAATGAATTACAAAAATTCATTTGTTAGAACTCGATAAGAGTTTTCAATTACTATCTTCTTCTATAAGGCTACTACCTAAGGTTGTTTCCCCCACCTAAGGTTCATAACCTACAGCTCTGATACCAACTTGTGACACCCCCAAATCCGGGTACTTCGATTCCACGGGATTTGGTGTTCACTGTATAAGCATCATCTATCTATCTACCCATAAATAATACCAAATCATACAATAGATAGAAATCATAATAAAATCTCTTTCCTCCGCATAAGCAAGTCTCCGGACCCTAATTGAATCTCAGTTTTACCGACCCGTTTAGCAGTGTCACATCATTGGGTCAATGTGCAATCCTTTTCTCGGTTGAGTTGGTACAACCAGTTAAAAAACCAACTGGCGACTCTTACAGTCCAATCGTCGACATTATACACGTCGGACCTTTTTCACTTGTTTTTTCAAACAAATCTCACATAAAATGAGAACACAAAAAAATAGGTAACAAAAAGGGACAGATAAAAATCCCGACGTCGACAGGTGGGGACCCTACTAGGGACTCCAGTAAGAGGACTTAAGTCGCTATTACAAGCTTTTCAAAACTGTTATATGCTTATGTGTGGATGTTGTATTTAAATTTATGATGAATGTGTACGAATGAATATCTTTACTGCGATTAATGCTTTACACTATATCTGGCTGTGATATTAGTGCTTCGCACATGTCATCATTTTCATATACGGTGAGACACGATGTATGTGAATGTATATTGTGTGGTCCCTCTACTAGGAGGCTATCCTATCAGTGTTTGATTACTGGACTCGTAGGAAGACTAATTCATGCGAGGCTCAGGAAAGGCACCACCCAAATTCACTCTAGTTGAAAGATAGGATGAACTTCCCGTTGAGTAAATTGCGATAATTTAGGAACCTTCATGCCAATAAGTCGCGAGAGTAACCTAAGATAGGCCAGCCCCTGATAAACCAAATGCGGATGAAAGTCTCTTTGTGCTTTCTCATTTCAAATTACTTGTAAAGTCAATTACTTGTAATTTACATTCAATATTCATCTCCATGTAATGAGAAATATAAAGAAATATGTGCATGTACATATTTAAATTGACATGCTATCCTTTATTACAAATAGCTACCTTCCGTTTTCCAGGACAAAATTCCTAAAATGGACACATCACATAGCATGTTAACATTTACACCATCCCTGAAACTAAACTATGCTAGTTTTGTCACAGGGAAGCATTCAGACCTATTACCCGGTCAAAGTCCAAAAAGCCCGCAGGCCTACAGCCAATCATGTCTTCATCTGACCAGTCTAATCCAGTTTCTCGCGAGGAATTTGACGGATGAAGTAAACAAATTACAAATTTAGATGTTCTACTTAAAGAACTACATCAATCTACGCAGGGTTCAAAAATAACCGTCCATGCTGAATCCTCCACACAAGGAAGAACTCAAGGTTCTGATAAAGCCATTACAATACCTAAACTACAGTTGGATACAACCAACAAAAGTCATGATGCTGCCCATCTCACAAGAGATCCAGACACCGGTGACATCAAAAAGAAAGTTCTTCAGATGGAAGAAACCCTTCGCGCTATCAAAGGAATTGGAGCACACGGGAGTGTTTCATATATCGACCTTTGTATATTCCTTGGTGTTCATTATTCATAAAAGTTCAAAACTCCTGACTTCGAAAAGTATGATGGGTTAGGAGATCCTTACACCCATTTGAAGGTTTTCATTTGAGAACTTGGATCTTATGCAGAGGACGAGAAGCTTAGAATGCAGCTGTTTCAAAAGAGCCTGACTGGGGAAGCCCGTTCGTGGTATACCAGACTCGACAATGCAAAGATCCATAGCTGGGAAGAGCTGGCACACACTTTCTTTGCGCAGTACAGCTTCCAGTCTCAAATGGCTCCTGACCGATACCAGATTACCAAGGTTAAGAAATAGTCCAATGAGTCTTTTAGAAAATATGCTCAATGGTGGAGGCGCCTTGCTGCTTAAGTAACTCCTTCTATAACAGAATCAGAAATGGTAATGACCTTCATAGACATACAAGAAGCTCCTTTCTATGAAAGAGTATTAGCCGGCATCAGTAAACCATTTTTTAAAATGAACAAACTCGGGGAAATGGCTAAGATGGGATTGAAGTCAGGAAAGATTCAAGACCTAGCTGCCCCGGAGGGTCCATAAAAAGAAAGAAGAGGATGTTTCTTTGATACTACAGGGTCAAAAAGGTAATCAGAACATGCCTATCCAGAGGATAAATTACACTCCCTTTCTAGCACAATCGTCAAACCCTCCAATACCAAAAGGTGGAGAAGTTAAATGCCCTCGAGTGTTCACACCCTTAGGGGACTCTCTCGAGAATATTCTCACTCTTCTGACCACGCAGAAGAAAATCACACATCTTCTTCCACCAGCCAACCCTAATGGTAGGGGTTTTAATGCTGCTCGAAAATGCGCTTATCATGGTGGGGCACCTGGACATGATACTCAAGATTATTGGCCATGAAACACAAGATCCAATATTTGATAAACAACGGGGAGATCGTGTTCACTAAACCGGATTAACCTCACGTTCAAGACAACCCTCTTCCTCAACACAAAGAAGAAGAGGTTAACATGATCATTTGGAGCAATGGACAGAGTTCCAATTTCAGCAGCGAGTCATCTCAAACTATCAAAGACGGTGTTGACAAGTGGGATTATGCCAAGTTTCAGTTCGGAATGGAACGAAAGATAAAAGCTCTTTGCAAACAAATTGAGCAATTGGCAGAGCTGGTGACCTACCATGTAAGACCCCGAATTTTATGAAATAAAAGTATTCACTTTTTCTTATAATTACAATTCAGTAAATGGTTAAATTGATAAAAAGTTAAAGTTATGGGTGAAATATGAAAACTTTTCAAAATACGCAAGTGGTTATAAAATATTCATTGTTGTCGGGGAATATTCGTTTGGTCGTGGAATATTCTTTCTGTCAGGGAATATTCGTACGACGGCGCATACATTTGTGGGCCCCATAACAGAATAACTGTTGGATGAAGATAACGACAAAAATTGAGTTTTTATAATTAACGGCGTAGTTGTTACCGTTAACACTGTTGGAATACCCGGCGGTTAAAATACAGTAATACGCGTTATTACACAGTATTTTTGAAATTATTGATCCTTACGTAAGAAGGCACTACTCAATAATTGTTACAGTAATTACTATTCAATATTTTATTTTATTGATTCAATAATTACTGCGTTGATATTTTATATTATTGTTGTTTCAATAATTGTTGCTGCACAATATTTTCCATTATCAGATCAATAATTCATATTATTTAGAATAATATTATTAGATAACATTATTGACAATGTCTAGAAAGTTCTATCTAAGGAGAGGTTTGGTCATCTAATTACGCGCCAGTAAGGAGAAATCCTTATCGGAAAGTCCCCTCTTTCCTTGGAACGGCCTGATTGTCATAAATGTGATTCTGTAATATTATTTGTGAATAATTAATTATTGATTCATATGATAAGAAAATATTTATTTTATGTGGATATAAATGAGGGATATATTTTTATGGTTAAAAATGAAGGAGTTAATGTTGAGGTGTTTTATCTGTATTTTTGTCGGAACAAAGGTATTAAAAATCAAATTAGGGCTTTTGAGATATTTTGCGAGGGTTATAATTTTCAATCCGACCGTTGGATCGTGGTAATATTTGGATATATTATACATATATAAGTTGAGTATATATCCACAAATTTTGAACTGTTAAAAATGAACGTATGATTTATTATGAATTTTACGAGATGACTGGTTCAAAAATTATTGAATTTTCAGAGTTAATCATTTTGGTAGAAAATTCTAGAATTGGTGGGCCCCACTCTTGGTTGGTGAAAAAATGTGCTGAGATTTTTTTTCAAATGTGGTGGGTGGAAATAGTAGCAAGTAAAGCCATCAGGTTGCAGGTTAAGTCTGATTCGGCGTGCTAATGTTTTTCTATAAATAGAGGGCTAAGTTAGAATTGAAAATCACACCAGAAACATAAGCTTTCTCTCTTTCTCTCTTTCTCTCTCTATATTATGAAGCATATTTTGTGAGTATTTAGATACTTTGAGAGTTGCTATTCAGTGCAACTTTCCTTCGGCTTTGCATTCCAGTCAGAAATACTGCACTTTTGATGTAGGGGATAGTAAGAGATTTTAAGGGTTGTTATATTTTTCAATTTCGTAATTTTTCTGACTTTCAAAAATTCTGGAAAAATTTGAAATGATATTTTGATGAGTTTTCTTGATTGTGTCCAAAAATAGTGATTTTTGGAAATATAGATCAAGAGTTATGAATTTTATGAGAAAAGACTATTTTAAAAGTAACCGCTTATAACTATTTGTGGTTAACTCCAAAATTGATGAAATTTTTATTGGGAGTACATGTATGTGATAGGAGTATACTCTGGATTTCAGAATTTTTTGATGAAAGTATAATTTTTGATAAATGTCTAAATATTCGGCTGTTTTGGCCATATGAAAAATAGTAAATGACTTTTAAAAATTTTGAGAAAAATATATGTTCACTATGTGACTATATTATGCTAAATCCCAAAAAAGAAATATTTTTGGAACTGATTTGTTATTTTTCATTAAAATGGTCTAGTTATGAGTAAATGAATTAAATATGTTATGTGAAGTAAGAAAATTGGAAAATAGGACTTTATGACTTGAGAATCCTATATGAGGTATATGCAGATTTTTGATGAGGGTTTTGGTTATTGGTAATGAAATCTTATGAGTTTGGCATTTTATGATGATTAAATGCATTAATTAGTAAATTGTAAAAAATTTAAATAAATTGTTTATAAGTTTAAGAAATGTTATTTCAATATCATTATACCGAAATATTGGTATGGATTTTATTGTGAAATTTCTACCTTTTTATGTCGGGGTTACTATTCATGAGTTACTATTCATGAGTTACTATTCACGGGTACTATTCACGACAAAATTGGTTTCTTTTTCTAACCAAATTATAGTTGATTTATGAATATTACTCTTGAGATTAAAACAATATGTTGATCATATTATTTTATTATCATATATAACATTTTTATAACCTTAATGATGATATTTCTATTTGACTTGAGTGTAAAGATGGGTAGATTTTTGGTATGATCATGACTATGGGTTCTCTTTGGCCAGTAGTGCAAAGTTGAATTGTTGACTGGTATGATCATGACCATTGAATTTATAATTGAATATCTTTAGCTTAAGTGCAAAGGTGAAATGATCAACATGGTTATAATTATTATTTATATAAATTCTGAAATGATTATATATTTCTTTGAGATATTAATATATTTGGCCTGTAATGTAAATATGAACTGTTGATGAATATATTTGGCCAGTAGTGCAAAGATGAACTGTTGACGAATATTGTTGGCCTGTAGTGCAAAGATGAATTTATTAATATGATTATGAACAGGAACTGTGATTTGGTATAACCATGATCTTTGATGTTTCAGGTAAAGATATGTGAGAAAAATTATCTTCGTCCTGGATGCGAAGAGGAATTTAGAATTACAATTATGATTATGAGTTATTCATATAATTGTGAAAATGAATTGTTGATTAATGTTACAGGGATAAAACATTATTGGTGGACTTTTAATGTAGAGAAGATAATAGACTTTATAGTCTATTTGACTCTTCTAATGGATTGTTCGTTCCGCTGCAACTATGGTTGAAAATTTTTATCATCTACCATATGTTCTAAATCTCTGATTTATTACTGATGAAGACTATTGATAATTTATTTATCTTTAGTCATGATATTCTTTACTGGGCTAGTTGTGCTCACCTTCTGTTTCACAATTCCTTTCAGGTAATAAGAGCGTAGCTGGGTCGATCGAGGGTAACAAGAGAATAGAACGGTGGTCATCATTTAGTAGTTATATTTGGTGAAGAAAATAGGATGAGGCGAACCCAACGTTAGAAGGGTGTTTTGCCATTATCATACAAGATGTCTAATGATATACAACCTCGTGTCATCATAAGACATGGATGTGCTCATCCACTTACTGAGTATATTTACGCGCACTACCTATATAATCTTGGTGTTTGTTTGAAGTATAATTCTCAATTAGAGACAGTGGAGATAGTGATAAGTCAACAGAAGACTCACCATTAGGAAGAATATGATAGTAATCTTCTCGTTTTTCTTTGGGGTATATTGGGTCAACCAAGGATAATTCTGTGACCATATGATAACTATCACAACCTAGAAGCATAGCCTCCCATGTACAAAGGTTTCCTTGAGCACTTTCCCAAGATTCTAATTTTTAAAACAGTCTTTGACTATACCTTTATGTAAGGTGCCACTGTGAGGTGTTGTCCACGGTTGGGACATATGTCACATTTGGTATATATTTGTATCCAAACTCACAGCATATGTGTTGTTGTATTTTGCACGACAATTGTTGTAATAAAGTTGTAGTTATTTTCTGTACCATGTATTTGGTGACTCAGAATAGGTTGGATGGAATGGACCTATTTTGGGGTCGTTACATTTTGGTATCAGAGCTATAAGTAAAGAGCCCCGAGCCTCTCGCTGGTGACTTCCTGTTGATGGGGGATGCACCGAAGCCAGACTCTCCGTAGGGGAAGCCGTTCTGCAGTGGCAAACTGATAGGTATCAATGTAAGGTGCTGACACAAGTTGGTGTCCAGAGTTACATTTTGGTATCAGAGCTTAGGGATATGATCTCTGGCGGAGATTCAGGATTAGAACTAGGAAGGGAGAGACGAGTAATATCCTTCGCTAGTGTGTGTCCTACCTAAGCTGAATTTTCTTACATAAGTTAACAAATTGTGATATGTTAATTAACCTTTATTTTGAAGCTGTATTCTAGAATGATATATGAAATACAGGAGATGAGCAATGGAAAAATCATGATTATATGGAATGATAGGGAAGATAAAATCTGAAATGAAAGCAAGGTATTCTCAACTCTTCGAAATACCAGATACGTAAATTTCGAGGATGAAATTTCATAAGGAGGGGAGATTGTAAGACCCCGAATTTTATGAAATAAAAGTATTTAATTTTTCTTACAATTACAATTCAGTAAATGGTTAAATTGATAAAAAGTTAAAGTTATGGGTGAAATGTGAAAACTTTTCAAAATACGCAAGTGGTTATAAAATATTCATTGTTGTCGGGGAATATTCATTTGGTCTTGGAATATTCTTTCTGTCGGGAAATATTCGTACGACGGCGCAGACATTTGTGGGCCCCATAACAGAATAACTGTCGGATGAAAATAACGACAAAAATTGAGTTTTTATAATTAACGGCGTAGTTGTTACCGTTAACACTGTTGGAATACCCGGTGGTTAAAATATAGTAATACGCGTTATTGCACAGTATTTTTGAAATTATTGATCCTTACGTAAGAAGGAACTACTCAATAATTGTTACAGTAATTATTGTTCAATATTTTATTTTATTAATTCAATAATTGCTGCGTTGATATTTTATATTATTGTTGTTTCAATAATTGTTGCTGCACAATATTTCCCATTATCAGATCAATAATTCATATTATTTAGAATAATATTATTAGATAGCATTATTGACAATGTCTAGAAAGTTCCGTCTAAGGAGAGGTTTGGTTATCTAATTGCGCGCCAGTAAGGAAAAATCCTTATCGGAAAGCCCCCTCTTTCCTGGGAACGGTCTGGTTGTCATAAATGTGATTCTGTAATATTATTTGTGAATAATTAATTATTGATTCATATGATAAGGAAATATTTATTTTATGTGGATATAAATGAGGTATATATTTTTGTGGTTAAAAATGAAGGAGTTAATGTTGAGGTGTTTTATCTGTATTTTTGTCGGAACGGAGGTATTAAAAATCAAATTAGGGTTTTTGAGATATTTTGCGAGGGTTATAATTTTCAATTCGACCGTTGGATCGTGGTAATATTTGGATATGTTATACATATATAAGTTGAGTATATGTCCACGAATTTTGAACTGTTAAAAATTAACATATGATTTATTATGAATTTTACGAGATGACTGGTTCAGAAATTGTTGAATTTTCGGAGTTAATCATTTCGGTGGAAAATTCTAGAATTGGTGGGCCCCACTCTTGGTTGGTAAAAAAATGTGCTGAGATTTTTATTCAAATGTGGTGGGTGGGAATAGTAGCAGATAAAGCCATCAGGTTGCATGTTAAGTCTGATTCGGCGTGCTAACATATTCCTATAAATAGAGGGCCAAGTTAGAATTGAAAATCACACCAAAAATATAAGCTTTCTCTCTTTCTCTCTCTATATTATGAAGTATATTTTGTGAGTATTTAGATACTTTGAGAGTTGCTATTCAGTGCAAGTTTTCTTCGGCTTTGCATTCCAGTCAGAAATACTGCACTTTTGATGTAAGGGATAGTAAGGGATTTTAAGGGTTGTTATATTTTTTAGGTTCATAATTTTTCTGACCTTCAAAAATTTTGGAAAATTTTGAAATGATGTTTTGATGAGTTTGCTTGATTGTGTCCAAAAATAGTAATTTTTGGATGTATAGGTTAAGAGTTATGAATTTTATGAGAAAAGACTATTTTAAAAATAACCGCTTATAACTTCTTGTGGTTAACTCTAAAATTGATGAAATTTTTATTGGGAGTACATGTATGTGATAGGAGTATACTCTGGATTTCAGAATTTTTTGATGAAAGTACAATTTTTGATAAATGTCTAAATATTCGGCTGTTTTGGCCATATGAAAAATAGTAAATGACTTTTAAAAATTTTGAGAAAAATATATGTTCACTATGAGACTATATTATGCTAAATCTCAAAAAAAAAATATTTTTGGAACTGATTTGGTATTTTTCATTAAAATGGTCTAGTTATGAGTAAATGAATTAAATATGTTATGTGAAGTAAGAAAATTGGAAAATAGGACTTTATGACTTGAGAATACTATATGAGGTATATGCAGATTTTTGATGAGGGTTTTGGTTATTGGTGATGAAATCTTATGAGTTTGGCATTTTATGATGAATAAATGCATTAATTAGTAAAGTGTAAAAAATTTAAATAAATTGTTTATAAGTTTAAGAAATGTTATTTCAATATCATTATACCGAAATATTGGTATGGATTTTATTGTGAAATTTTTACCTTTTTCATGGCGGGGTTACTATTCATGAGTTAATATTCATGAGTTACTATTCACGGGTACTATTCACGACAAAATTAGTTTTTTTTTCTAACCAAATTATAGTTGATTTATGAATATTACTCTTGAGATTAAAATAATATGTTGATCATATTATTTTATTATCATATATAACATTTTTATAACCCTAATGATGATATTTCTATTTGACTTGAGTGTAAAGATGGGTAGATTTTTGGTATGATCATGACTTTGGGTTCTCTTTGGCCAGTAGTGCAAAGTTGAATTGTTGACTGGTATGATCATGACCAATGAATTTATAATTGAATATCTTTAGCTTAAGTGGAAAGGTGAAATGATCAACATGGTTATAATTATTGTTTATATAAATTCTGAAATGATTATATATTTCTTTGAGATATTAATATATTTGGCCTGTAATGCAAATATGAACAGTTGATGAATATATTTGGCCAGTAGTGCAAAGATGAATTGTTGACGAATATCGTTGGCCTGTAGTGCAAAGATGAATTTATTAATATGATTATGAACAGGAACTGTGATTTGGTATAACCATGATCTTTGATGTTTCAGGTAAAGATATGTGAGAAAAATTATCTTCGTCCTGGATGCGAAGAGGAATTTAGAATTACAATTATGATTATGAGTTATTCATATAATTGTGAAAATGAATTGTTGATTAATGTTACAGGGATAAAACATTATTGGTGGACTTTTAATGTAGAGAAGATAATAGACTTTATAGTCTATTTGACTCTTCTAATGGATTGTTCGTTCCGCTGCAACTATGGTTGAAAATTTTTATCATCTACCATATGTTCTAAATCTCTGATTTATTACTGATGAAGACTATTGATAATTTATTTATCTTTAGTCATGATATTCTTTACTGGGCTAGTTGTGCTCACCCTTCTGTTTCACAATTCCTTTCAGGTAATAAGAGCGTAGCTGGGTCGATCGGGGGTAACATGAGAATAGAACGGTGGTCATCATTTAGTAGTTATATTTGGTGAAGAAAATAGGGTGAGGCGAATCCAACGTTAGAAGGGTGTTTTGCCATTATCATACAAGATGTCTAATGATATACAACCTCGTGTCATCATAAGACAGGGATGTGCTCATCCACTTACTGAGTATATTTACGTGCACTACCTATATAATCTTGGTGTTT
The DNA here is from genome assembly GCA_016801055.1 of Panax notoginseng. NCBI lineage: Eukaryota > Viridiplantae > Streptophyta > Magnoliopsida > Apiales > Araliaceae > Panax > Panax notoginseng. The sequence goes on from CM029021.1 coordinate 77,833,871, forward strand.
GTTTGAAGTATAATTCTCAATTAGAGACAGTGGAGATAGTGATAAGTCAACAGAAGACTCACCATTAGGAAGAATATGATTGTAATCTTCTCATTTTTCTTTGGGGTATATTGGGTCAACCAAGGATAATTCTGTGACCATATGATAACTATCACAACCTAGAAGCATAGCCTCCCATGTACAAAGGTTTCCTTGAGCACTTTCCCAAGATTCTAATTTTTAAAACAGTCTTTGACTATACCTTTATGTAAGGTGCCACTGTGAGGTGTTGTCCACGGTTGGGACATATGTCACATTTGGTATATATTTGTATCCAAACTCACAGCATATGTGTTGTTGTATTTTGCACGACAATTGTTGTAATAAAGTTGTAGTTATTTTCTGTACCATGTATTTGGTGACTCAGAATAGGTTGGATGGAATGGACCTATTTTGGGGTCGTTACATTTTGGTATCAGAGCTATAAGTAAAGAGCCCCGAGCCTCTCGCTGGTGACTTCCTGTTGATGGGGGATGCACCGAAGCCAGACTCTCCGTAGGGGAAGCCGTTCTGCAGTGGCAAACTAATAGGTATCAATGTAAGGTGCTGACACAAGTTGGTGTCCAGAGTTACATTTTGGTATCAGAGCTTAGGGATATGATCTCTGGCGGAGATTCAGGATTAGAACTAGGAAGGGAGAGACGAGTAATATCCTTCGCTAGTGTGTGTCCTACCTAAGCTGAATTTTCTTACATAAGTTAACAAATTGTGATATGTTAATTAACCTTTATTTTGAAGCTGTATTCTAGAATGATATATGAAATACAGGAGATGAGCAATGGAGAAATCATGATTATATGGAATGATAGGGAAGATGAAATCTGAAATGAAAGCAAGGTATTCTCAACTCTTCGAAATACCAGGTACGTAAATTTCGAGGATGAAATTTCATAAGGAGGGGAGATTGTAAGACCCCGAATTTTATGAAATAAAAGTATTTAATTTTTCTTACAATTACAATTCAGTAAATGGTTAAATTGATAAAAAGTTAAAGTTATGGGTGAAATGTGAAAACTTTTCAAAATACGCAAGTGGTTATAAAATATCCATTGTTGTCTAGGAATATTCTTTCTGTCGGGAAATATTCGTACGACGGCGCAGACATTTGTGGGCCCCATAACAGAATAACTGTCGGATGAAGATAACGACAAAAGTTGAGTTTTTATAATTAACGGCGTAGTTGTTACCGTTAACACCGTTGGAATACCCGGTGGTTAAAATACAGTAATACGCGTTATTGCACAGTATTTTTGAAATTATTGATCCTTACGGAAGAAGGCACTACTCAATAATTGTTACAGTAATTACTGTTCAATATTTTATTTTATTGATTCAATAATTGCTACGTTGATATTTTATATTATTGTTGTTTCAATAATTGTTGCTGCACAATATTTCCCATTATCATATCAATAATTCATATTATTTAGAATAATATTATTAGATAGCATTATTGACAATGTCTAGAAAGTTCCGTCTAAGGAGAGGTTTGGTTATCTAATTGCGCGCCAGTAAGGAAAAATCCTTACCGGAAAGCCCCCTCTTTCCTGGGAACGGCCTGGTTGTCATAAATGTGATTCTGTAATATTATTTGTGAATAATTAATTATTGATTCATATGATAAGGGAAATATTTATTTTATGTGGATATAAATGAGGTATATATTTTTGTGGTTAAAAATGAAGGAGTTAATGTTGAGGTGTTTTATCTGTATTTTTGTCGGAACGGAGGTATTAAAAATCAAATTAAGGTTTTTGAGATATTTTGCGAGGGTTATAATTTTAAATTCGACTGTTGGATCGTGGTAATATTTGGATATGTTATACATATATAAGTTGAGTATATGTCCACAAATTTTGAACTGTTAAAAATTAACATATGATTTATTATGAATTTTACGAGATGACTGGTTCAGAAATTGTTGAATTTTCGGAGTTAATCATTTTGGTGGAAAATTCTAGAATTGGTGGGCCCCACTCTTGGTTGGTGAAAAAATGTGCTGAGATTTTTATTCAAATGTGGTGGGTGGGAATAGTAGCAGGTAAAGCCATCAGGTTGCAGGTTAAGTCTGATTCGGCGTGCTAACATATTCCTATAAATAGAGGGCCATGTTAGAATTGAAAATCACACCAGAAATATAAGTTTTCTCTCTTTCTCTCTCTATATTATGAAGTATATTTTGTGAGTATTTAGATACTTTGAGAGTTGCTATTCAGTGCAAGTTTTCTTCGACTTTGCATTCCAGTCAGAAATACTGCACTTTTGATGTAAGGGATAGTAAGGGATTTTAAGGGTTGTTATATTTTTCAGGTTCATAATTTTTCTGACCTTCAAAAATTTTGAAAAAATTTGAAATGATGTTTTGATGAGTTTGCTTGATTGTGTCTAAAAATAGTGATTTTTGGATGTATAGGTTAAGAGTTATGAATTTTATTAGAAAAGACTATTTTAAAAATAACAGCTTACAACTTCTTGTGGTTAACTCCAAAATTGATGAAATTTTTATTGGGAGTACATGTATGTGATAGGAGTATACTCTGGATTTCAAAATTTTTTGATGAAAGTACAGTTTTTGATAAATGTCTAAATATTCGACTGTTTTGGCCATATGAAAAATAGTAAATGACTTTTAAAATTTTTGAGAAAAATATATGTTCACTATGAGACTATATTATGCTAAATCCAAAAAAAAAATATTTTTGGAACTGATTTGGTATTTTTCATTAAAATGGTCTAGTTATGAGTAAATGAATTAAATATGTTATGTGAAGTAAGAAAATTGGAAAATAGGACTTTATGACTTAAGAATACTATATGAGGTATATGCAGATTTTTGATGAGGGTTTTGGTTATTGGTGATGAAATCTTATGAGTTTGGCTTTTTATGATGAATAAATGCATTAATTAGTAAAGTGTAAAAAATTTAAATAAATTATTTATAAGTTTAAGAAATGTTATTTCAATATCATTATACCGAAATATTGGTATGGATTTTATTGTGAAATTTTTACCTTTTTCATGTCGGGGTTACTATTCATGAGTTAATATTCATGAGTTACTATTCACGGGTACTATTCACGATAAAATTGGTTTTTTTTTCTAACCAAATTATAGTTGATTTATGAATATTACTCTTAAGATTAAAATAATATGTTGATCATATTATTTTATTATCATATATAACATTTTTATAACCCTAATGATGATATTTCTATTTGACTTGAGTGTAAAGATGGGTAGATTTTTGGTATGATCATGACTTTGGGTTCTCTTTGGCCAGTAGTGCAAAGTTGAATTGTTGACTGGTATGATCATGACCATTGAATTTATAATTAAATATCTTTAGCTTAAGTGCAAAGGTGAAATGATCAACATGGTTATAATTATTATTTATATAAATTCTGAAATGATTATATATTTCTTTGAGATATTAATATATTTGGCCTGTAATGCAAATATGAACTGTTGATGAATATATTTGGCCAGTAGTGCAAAGATGAACTGTTGACGAATATCGTTGGCCTGTAGTGCAAAGATGAATTTATTAATATGATTATGAACAGGAACTGTGATTTGGTATAACCATGATCTTTGATGTTTCAGGTAAAGATATGTGAGAAAAATTATCTTCGTCCTGGATGCGAAGAGGAATTTAGAATTACAATTATGATTATGAGTTATTCATATAATTATGAAAATGAATTGTTGATTAATGTTACAGGGATAAAACATTATTGGTGGACTTTTAATGTAGAGAAGATAATAGACTTTATAGTCTATTTGACTCTTCTAATGGATTGTTCGTTCCGCTGCAACTATGGTTGAAAATTTTTATCATCTACCATATGTTCTAAATCTCTGATTTATTACTGATGAAGACTATTGATAATTTATTTATCTTTAGTCATGATATTCTTTACTGGGCTAGTTGTGCTCACCCTTCTGTTTCACAATTCCTTTCAGGTAATAAGAGCGTAGCTGGGTCGATCGGGGGTAACACGAGAATAGAACGGTGGTCATCATTTAGTAGTTATATTTGGTGAAGAAAATAGGGTGAGGCGAACCCAACGTTAGAAGGGTGTTTTGCCATTATCATACAAGATGTCTAATGATATACAAGCTCGTGTCATTATAAGACATGGATGTGCTCATCCACTTACTGAGTATATTTACGTGCACTACCTATATAATCTTGGTGTTTGTTTGAAGTATAATTCTCAATTAGAGACAGTGGAGATAGTGATAAGTCAACAGAAGACTCACCATTAGGAAGAATATGATAGTAATCTTCTCGTTTTTCTTTGGGGTATATTGGGTCAACCAAGGATAATTCTGTGACCATATGATAACTATCACAACCTAGAAGCATAGCCTCCCATGTACAAAGGTTTCCTTGAGCACTTTCCCAAGATTCTAATTTTTAAAACAGTCTTTGACTATACCTTTATGTAAGGTGCCACTGTGAGGTGTTGTCCACGGTTGGGACATATGTCACATTTGGTATATATTTGTATCCAAACTCACAGCATATGTGTTGTTGTATTTTGCACGACAATTGTTGTAATAAAGTTGTAGTTATTTTCTGTACCATGTATTTGGTGACTCAGAATAGGTTGGATGGAATGGACCTATTTTGGGGTCGTTACATTTTGGTATCAGAGCTATAAGTAAAGAGCCCCGAGCCTCTCGCTGGTGACTTCCTGTTGATGGGGGATGCACCGAAGCCAGACTCTCCGTAGGGGAAGCCGTTCTGCAGTGGCAAACTGATAGGTATCAATGTAAGGTGCTGACACAAGTTGGTGTCCAGAGTTACATTTTGGTATCAGAGCTTAGGGATATGATCTCTGGCGGAGATTCAGGATTAGAACTAGGAAGGGAGAGACGAGTAATATCCTTCGCTAGTGTGTGTCCTACCTAAGCTGAATTTTCTTACATAAGTTAACAAATTGTGATATGTTAATTAACCTTTATTTTGAAGCTGTATTCTAGAATGATATATGAAATACAGGAGATGAGCAATGGAGAAATCATGATTATATGGAATGATAGGGAAGATGAAATCTGAAATGAAAGCAAGGTATTCTCAACTCTTCGAAATATCAGGTACGTAAATTTCGAGGATGAAATTTCATAAGGAGGGGAGATTGTAAGACCCCGAATTTTATGAAATAAAAGTATTTAATTTTTCTTACAATTACAATTCAGTAAATGGTTAAATTGATAAAAAGTTAAAGTTATGGGTGAAATGTGAAAACTTTTCAAAATACGCAAGTGGTTATAAAATATCCATTGTTGTCTAGGAATATTCTTTCTGTCGGAAATATTCGTACGACGGCGCAGACATTTGTGGGCCCCATAACAGAATAACTGTCGGATGAAGATAACGACAAAAGTTGAGTTTTTATAATTAACGGCGTAGTTGTTACCGTTAACACTGTTGGAATACCCGGTGGTTAAAATACAGTAATACGCGTTATTGCACAGTATTTTTGAAATTATTGATCCTTACGTAAGAAGGCACTACTCAATAATTGTTACAGTAATTACTGTTCAATATTTTATTTTATTGATTCAATAACTGCTGCGTTGATATTTTATATTATTGTTGTTTCAATAATTGTTGCTGCACAATATTTTCCATTATCAGATCAATAATTCATATTATTTAGAATAATATTATTAGATAGCATTCTTGACAATGTCTAGAAAGTTCTGTCTAAGGAGAGGTTTGGTTATCTAATTGCGCGCCAGTAAGGAAAAATCCTTATCGGAAAGCCCCCTCTTTCCTGGGAACGACCTGGTTGTCATAAATGTAATTCTGTAATATTATTTGTGAATAATTAATTATTGATTCATATGATAAGGAAATATTTATTTTATGTGGATATAAATGAGGGATATATTTTTGTGGTTAAAAATGAAGGAGTTAATGTTGAGGTGTTTTATCTGTATTTTTGTCGGAACGGAGGTATTGAAAATCAAATTAGGGTTTTTGAGATATTTTGCGAGGGTTATAATTTTCAATTCGACCGTTGGATCGTGGTAATATTTGGATATGTTATACATATATAAGTTGAGTATATGTCCACAAATTTTGAACTGTTAAAAATTAACATATGATTTATTATGAATTTTACTAGATGACTGGTTCAGAAATTGTTGAATTTTCGGAGTTAATTATTTTGGTGGAAAATTCTAGAATTGGTGGGCCCCACTCTTGGTTGGTGAAAAAATGTGCTGAGATTTTTATTCAAATGTGGTGGGTGGGAATAATAGCAGGTAAAGCCATCAGGTTGCAGGTTAAGTCTGATTCGGCGTGCGAACATATTCCTATAAATAGAGGGCCAAGTTAGAATTGAAAATCACACCAGAAACATAAGCTTTCTCTCTTTCTCTCTCTATATTATGAAGTATATTTTGTGAGTATTTAGATACTTTGAGAGTTGCTATTCAGTGCAAGTTTTCTTCGGCTTTGCATTCCAGTCAGAAATACTGCACTTTTGATGTAAGGGATAGTAAGGGATTTTAAGGGTTGTTATATTTTTCAGGTTCATAATTTTTCTAACCTTCAAAATTTTGGAAAAATTTGAAATGATGTTTTGATGAGTTTGCTTGATTGCGTCAAAAAATAGTGATTTTTGGATGTATAGATTAAGAGTTATAAATTTTATAAGAAAAGACTATTTTAAAAATAACCGCCTATAACTTCTTGTGGTTAACTCCAAAATTGATGAAATGTTTATTGGGAGTACATGTATATGATAGGAGTATACTCTGTGGATTTCAGAATTTTTAGATAAAAGTACAATTTTTGATAAATGTCTAAATATTCGACTGTTTTGGCCATATGAAAAATAGGGTGAGGCGAACCCAACGTTGGAAGGGTGTTTTGCCATTATCATACAAGATGTCTAATGATATACAATCTCGTGTCATCATAAGATAGGGATGTGCTCATCCACTTGTTGAGTATATTTACGAGCACTACCTATATAATCTTGGTGTTTGTTTGAAGTATAATTCTCAATTAGAGACAGTAGAGATAGTGATAAGTCAAGAGAAGACTCACCATTGGGAAGAATATGATAGTAATCTTCTCATTTTTCTTTGGATATATTGGGTCAACAAAGGATAATTCTGTGGCCATATGATAACTATCACAACCTAGAAGCATAGTCTCCCATGTAAAAAGGTTTCCTTGAGCACTTCCCAAAGATTCTAATTTCTAAAACAGTCTTTGACTATACCTTTATGTAAGGTGCCACTGTGAGGTGCTGTCCACGGTTGGGACATATGTCACTTTTGCTATATATTTGTATCCAAACTCACAACATTTGTGTTGTTGTATTTTGCACGACAATTGTTGTAATAAAGTTGTAGTTATTTTCTGTACCATGTATTTGGCAAGTCAGAATAGGTTGGATGGAATGGACCTATTTTGGGGTCGTTACATACCGGCATCAAGTTACATGCCAGGTAGTAAGCCAGGAGCATGCTACTCTCCTTCCTCTTGTCATGAATATTCCCTCGTAAAAGCTATAGGGAGATAGCAATCATACTCAGCATGTTGGGCAACAACCCTATACACATGCATCACCCGGTTGCTTCATGTTATATTTCAAGTGTCTGGGATTCTTTATCCTATCCATGCCATTGCATTGCATAAATATGATAAAGAGGGGCATCTGTAGACACTTGAAATTTTTTGCACACCTGTTACTGACATTGCAGAAGGGCAGATTTATCTTTCAGAGATAACCCTGGAGGACAGTTCACATCCAGTCCGGATACTACCGGAAGCTCAATTTCAACTCCAGAACACACACTGGGAGTGACAGTCTCAACCCCGAAAAACACACCGGGAGTAACAGTTCCAAACTTGGCGATGACACCGAGGCTTGCAGTTCCAATACCGGAACACACACCGGAGAAGACTGATTCCTCCCGGAGATAACCACGAGATGTTCTAGTCTCAGTCCCAACCATGGGAGTAGCTACCAACCTTGGCGATAACCCCAAGGAATGCAGTTCCAACGATAACCCTGTCAATGTTTGTTTTAAATGCAATCAGCTTCAATTTCGGCGCTCACAACGATATACTCAGTACCAACTCGGAGATAACACCGGGAGGACATGCACACCTCAGAGATGACACTGAGGACCTTTAACACTTGCAGCAGCCCAATCTCCGCGATAACTCTGAGCAACGTCTGCTTTATCAGTCCAACCGGCGATAACCCTAATGAAGGGAAAAGTCGTTATCTTGCCACCATGACGCCACACCGTACCGTCTCAACCCTTTGATACATACACAATGTCCCAAAAAAGCCAAGGAAAACCAATCCCGAGTGACTATTGCTCAGGAAAAAGGATAGAATTTGAAGCTGAAGACCGGAGGGCATTGTCCCATCTTCATGACTTCGTACAACCTCTAATCCCATGTCATTGCGTAACTCTCGATAAAGGCGATCCAAAATAGGTCCTATATACCTCAATCGGATGTCTGAATTGCAATTCTAAAAGTTTGAGCGGACATCATGTTGCATGTGTGCACGTACTTCGAGACGACGGGACCCACGAAGCCCCGGGCAGCCTCTGGTACACCTGCGGCTCCACCCTCTATAAATAGAGGGCTTGGGGTGGCCATTTTAAGAGAGGAGAAGGCGAGGAAGCCCTGCCCAATTTGCTCTGTACTCACCCTATACTGAGTGTTTTCTCATTTTAAACACTTGTGAGCTCACATATAGCCATTTCTATACCTGTGGAAGATAGTGTTTATCTACTTTAAATATATAGAAGTCTTCTTTGGCAGCCCACTGTAAGCATTCTCGCACACTTTAAAGTCTTTATCTTCATCTGTGCACACATCGTTCTTCACGTTGAGAGTCGTGTTGCGTGTGTTTGCTCGGACTTCGATCCGTGGTTTTATTGCAGTTTGTATATACATACATATAATATATATATATATATATATATATTATATATATATATATTCATATATGGACTAACATTATCGAGTTATGGCTCGATTGAGCCTAGACTTCGGTCTGGAGCGTTTACTTGCTTTTGTATATATATACATTTATATATATGAACTGCGCGTCGAACTCTGTTCGATGAGCCTAGACTTAGATCTGGAGCGTTTACTGCTATATATATATATGTTAACTATTGTCGAACTTATATATATATACTTATATATAGTAACTGTTGTTGGACTTTGTCCAATGAGCCTGGATTTTTCATCCGGTGCGTTTATCTCTTATATATATATATATATATATATATTTCATCCCACCTGGAGTTTACTTCGTGGTGGTTGACCGTTTTTACTACTTTCTGTACATTTCGTCCTGCGTGGAGTTTCATCCGTGGCGGTAGATAGCTTTTACAGCTTTATTTATATTTCTGATCCCCCATGGAGGTGCTTCGTGGTCGGTGATCATGTATGTATATATATATTTATAGCTTTTATAGATATACATACTTACTGTGTTTATATCAATTGCGGCATCATGTGAGCCTAGGAATCATATAGATTCAGTCTACTGAATCTAGATTCGGTTCCCGTGATGGGCCTTTTCAGCTGTAAGCAGCTTGTAAATTTATCTGTGATATTTGGATCTCCTCAAATGGTTTTCATACCCACGAGGAGTTCAGCACCTTTTTGCACATTATTTTCTTACAGATGCCTCGCATCTGGAAAATAAAATCAACCAAGCCGAACATTTAATAAAATAGGAGTGTAAAAGGTCTCAATTACTATTGAGCATAGGGTTTGAAAAACCTCTTTTAAAACCTCATTGCTATATCTTATTTAAAACTGAATTTTTACACAAATTCAAACCCTTTGTATATAGGTGCGAACGAGGCCTCGTGCTACTTCTAAATAACATCACATTGACCCACACACACACACACACATATTCATATAACAGTTTCTTGAAAAGTGGCGGTCACCGTGGCAACACGGATGTCGGGGGGTGCCTAACACCTTCTCTCCGAATAAGCAAGTCCCTGGACCCTAATTGAATCTCAGTTTCACAGACCCATTTAGCAGTGTCACATCACTGGGTCAATGTACAAACCTTTTCTCGGTTGTGTTGGTACAACCAGTTAAAAAACCAACTGGCGACTCTTACAGTCCAATCGTTGACATTATACATGTCGGACCATCTTCACTTGTTTTTCCAATCAAATCTCACATAAAATGAAAACACAAAAAAATAGGTAACGAAAAGGGACAGATAAAAATCCTGACGTCGACAATGGTAAGACAACATGAACGTCCCAGCGATTTATTACCGTAGAATATTACATGAGGTTGTCTTAATGTTTTAATATTTACGCTTTTCTTTTGACAATCTATAATTGCCCCATGGTTAACTAACCAATCCATTCCGAAAATTAAGTCAAATTCTCCTAACTTTATCGGTATCAAATCTACCGATAATTTACAACCCCGTATGTCTACACAACAACTCCTATGAATATCTTCAACAGGAATTATCTCTTCATTTGATAACTTAATATTTAAAGGTATTGACAACTTTTCGGTAAATAATCCTAATCATCTAGCAAAATCACATGCGATAAATGAACAAGTAGCACCCGAGTCAAACAACACGTAAGCATTTAGGTCATTGATCAAAATAATACATGCGACTACATCTCCTGATGCCATCACATCTTGGACTGTCATGTTAAAGGTTTGGGCCATCGGCCTACCCGGCTGCGCTGGACCACCAATAGCTACCTTACCGCTATTGTCGCCCTTATTCTCGTCCGTCCCATTCTTCGGGCCGTTCTTTTCCATATGGTCAGTTGACCCACACACAAAGCATCCATGGTTCTTCTTCGGACTTGGACAGTTAGGCGCAATGTGCCCCTCCTATCCACAATTATAGCATATGACCTTCCCCTTGAGATAGACTCCTAAGTGAGTCTTCCCACAGGTTTTGCAGGCCTCCATCCTCCTCTTTGGGTCTCCTTGTTTCACTCCGGTATTCCCAGAGTTAAATATTTTCCGCTTCTATCCCTCGCCACTCCCGCTGGCTCCTTCGACCTTCACTCCCTCATCCACCATCCTCTTATTCTTCTTATCCTTGTGGTACTGACTCAACGCCTCGCTACCACCTTCGGTGATTATCGTCTTCTTTAAAATGGTTCCAAAGGAAGTACTTTGGAACACGGATATGCGATTATAGAGCCAGGGTTTCAAGCCATGTTCGAACAGTCGCACCTTCCTAACCTCAGTGTCCACCTGATGTGGAGTGAACCTCGCCAGTTCATTAAACTTGGTAGCATATTGGGGAGCCGTCATGTCCCCTTGTTTCAAGTCCAAAAAATGCATCTCCATTCTCCCCTGTATACTCGTGAGAAAGTAGTTATGTGACACCCCCAAATCTCGGTACTTCATTACCTCAAGATTTGGTGTTCACGTAATCAAAACATTCATTTATAACTACCCAATCATAAATAAAATTGGATAATAAACCTGCCCATACAGGAAATACGTAAAAAAATATCTCCCAGGTTATCTAACCTTTACATACAATCATTCATGCGGAAAATTTAAATAAACTTCATTACATTCCTTAACCAAAGTCTGATAATAAAACTATCAAAATATTACAAGTCTTCAGTACTTGTTCGTCTTTCCCTTTCCTTTACTGGTGCTAGGTACGTCGCCCTTTCCATCTTTAGCTGTAAGGATTTTACAGGCAAGAGTGAGCAAACAAGGCTCACTTGAAATAACAATGAATAACTTTTACATTCTCTACCCATTCAGGGGCTCAATTGAACTGAATAATAAGTTCTATTAACATCTTAAACATTCCTTGCCCATTCAGGGGCTCAATAGAACAGAACAATAAGATCTATTAATACTTTAAACATTCACTGAGGGTCTAATGACCACGAACCTTGTCCACAGTTATAAGTAATCTTTTAACTTAAACTTTTGCGGTCACACGACCATAATGACTTTAAGGTACTTAGGGGGATCAACCCTTCGTACATGTATTGTATACAAACATTTCAGCGCAAAGTACAAAACTAAGCGTAACCCCTATAAATAGGGTTGTTCATCTCAGTATTTTGAGTACAAGTCCGCCCCAAAAATAGTTTGGTTTGGATACACTTCAAGGTAATTTGGAGTTCAACGGACATCAACTAAGGATTAGTTGAATACAAGATAATAACACTATGTTATTGAATGATCATACTGAATAAAAATTTCGTTCTAAGTTCATGCCTTAGGAATAATCTAATAGCATAACAATTGAATAATTTATCATACCTTGCTTTGAACAACATTAAGCTAAGGTTACATCTTAGAATTTAATATCAAGCATGCACAACAAATAATAACTTGAACGATAAACTAAAGGTACTTGCATGCTAATATAACAAGTTTAGAGTTAAGAAAACTTGCACAATTAAAAAAGTAGAGTTAGAGAACCTGCATAAGTATAGCATAACAGTGAAAAGTAACCTTGCTGAATAATAAAGTAGCGAAGGTTAGGGAACTTGCCTCATGTGTAGGTTAAACAATTACTATTCACGTTCACCCCAAGTCCAACACATACCATATGTATTGACAATACACATTAGTTACACTAACATTACCTTTATGAGTTCCTTTATTACTCTTAGTATAGCTACTAACTATGTTTAAGTTTAAGCAACATCACATCTTCATGAACATTACTTTTTAGCTTTATTACAACTACTTAAATGATCATGTCATTGCACCACATGTACATTAACAACTTGATACAACATCATAATACATGTCCAACATGTTATCATTAAGTTATACTAATACCCAAAGGGTTGCACTTGCATTCGCGCATCCCGACGCCCTCCGATTGGCTCTAAATACACAACAGTCCTAAAGATAGCCATTTTGACTACTATTACATACCTCAAATTAAAAAACTTAAAGCATGAAAGTTGTAGGTCTACTCGTTCTCTTTCTGAATCATCTTGAATTACCCCAATCAGAGTTCGTATGAAAAAGTTATGGCCATTTTACTACAGAAGCTCAAAATTGCCCAATTCGGACACTTTTCCGGCGCCGGGGCGCGGAACAGTGGCGCTTGGGCGCGAGCTACAGTGCTGGGGCGCGAGCTACTGGCCCATTGTGGCGCTGGGGCGCGTACCTTGGCGCCATGGCGCGAAATTTGGCGCTGGGGCAGGAATTTTGACGCTGGGGCGCCGAAACTCACAGAACCAAACCAGAAAGACAGAGCAAAGCTACTGTCTAATTTATTTTTAACAGCCAATGACATCCAACAACATGTATAACTTCATGAAAACTACACATAAAAGTTATAAAACATTTGTGTACGAATTTTACACAACTAAACAGCAATAGCAGAGAACTAATTCTCTAAAAACACTCTTTTTAAAATAAAAACTCCATTGTTGATATATTTCCTGACACAGTGAACTAAAATTCTACTGGTAGCAAGAACATTGATTTCTTTGTACTACGTGATTTTACATTCATAACCAAATACCCATTCTCAGTTAAATTTCACAATTTCACAATTAGCGTATATTAATTTTTGATATCTCTACAAATCATATACGTGCATATATACTCACTGTAAAACTAATTTCTTCCTTTAGTCTGTAATTAGCATACAATCATATATATATATATATATATAATATATATATATATATATATATATACACACACACACACACACACACACACACACACACACATGCTAGTGATAACAATTAAAATTACATGTATTATCACAATTCTCTAACTAACTATACAAGCATAGTTTTTCAATATATTTTTGGTAACATTCTGATACACCGTGATTTTTAAGAAAATCGAGACCTACAATTTCACAGAGACTATATACTGTAATACATATACGATAAGGCTTATAGAACATACATTTAGTTTGTTCAAACGACACTTGTAAATCACTGACAAAAGTTGAAGAATCCAAAGGCCTGTCGTTCTCTTGTTTCTCTTTTTCAGACTCTCCCTTTTCTTACTTAGGCTTAGGTTTAGACAGATGCGTAAACTAAAAAAATCAACTGATAAACTATGCGTACTCTAAAACTGATAAGCCAACGTAAATAAAAGAAACGCATGTGGTCATTATAATACTACTAAATACTATCAGTTACCAAAAACATATAACTTATATAACGTATAACTTATAAATATAAATATATTTTATTTATATATCTGTTTTATTTTATTAATAATTTTAATTCAAAAGAAATCCAAAAGCCATAAGGCTTCGTTTGGTAACCCATTTAAAAATTAAAGGTTAATACTAAAGCCTTGTTTGGCAAAGAACTAAATTAAACTACTTTAATTTAATTTAATAACTCTTTATAACATAGTTATTTGTCACTCTTTGTGAAATAACAATTTATTAAATAAATTACTTAATCACATAACTCAATCCACATAACACATTAACTATTTATCAAATAAATAATTAACTAATCACATTAATTATTTAGCAAATAAATAATTAACTAAATCAACTCAATCAATTTGAACAATTATTTATTCAATAATAAACACATCCAATAAATATTTATATAAATCAATAAATATTTATAACTTACATTTAAAAATATGGAATGTTACAAGTTCTTGAAGAAAATCTCCTTGAACCTTACCCACTTTAGAATCTATATCTCGGCCCTAGCCTGATTGGCCTCCCACCAAAAGTTGGCCTCTCCCTTCATCATGTAGGTTGTAAAGGCAACCTTCTGGCCCTCATCGACATTTGCTATGACAAATGCCTTCTCAATTTCCTTCACCCACGTTTGGGCTTTGATAGGGTCCGTAGTTCCTTTAAACTCCGACGGACCCACGCTTTTGAAATCCTTAAATGTATTAGCTCGTACTACACTAGGATTTATGGGGATGTTAGCCCCATTTCTATTAAATGTGGCTGTTAAAAGATTGACAAATTCTTGCATCGGGTTAACCGGACCTCCCTCCGGTTGATTTACGTTAGCGCCTTGATTACGTGGTACTCTTCTCGGTGGCATTTTGCTGTTACAACAAACAACGCATTTTGTTATTATCCGTTTCCTGTTAATTAGTTATCATTCACAATTTAAACAATAACTTAAACATTCATTACTCAATATGTTCCAAAAAAGGATTATATTGATTCATTGTTGTATAATACTACATTGCTTACATTACACAGTCTAAACTGATTACATTACTTTCCCGCAATTGCTTTCCAAAAATTGGGATTTACAAAAGACTACCCTTTGTTATATAAAAAAGGGTTTTGCGTCACTACTAGATACACAATATTTACATATCTAAACTACTCTATCTACTAATATATTACATCTTTCTTAAGGCATTATCAAAATCTGCCTTAGCAAGATCGACAATAATATCACGGCTGATAGTATGACGCGTATGCCCTGCTTCTACGGGATAACTAGCTACCTGCTGTTCGAAGTCCGCATGAGAACTCCTATGAATATAGGGCATTCTCCCTATCTTCTACTTTTTGGTCTTTGGCTCCCCCTTAAGCTCAAAGACCTCCTGTTTCAGCTCATGGACCTTGTCCTTGGCCAAAACTCTCTCATCGTGCTCCTGCTCTCACATAGACTCCACATCTGTCTTATCCTCTAAGACAACCTGGAGCTCTGCTTTCAGCTCCTTAACCTCCTGACAGTAATGGATGTTTCTATCCAACATTGACATAAAAAGTGACATCATTGACTCCCCCGGAGCCATCTCTGCTGCAATCGCTACTAGGCTGAAGGACACTACCTCCACCTCTTCTTCTAGCATGTCGTCGAACACAGACATAAGATCTAAGCTCTCTAAGTCTCCAGACTCAACCACTACAACTTCGGGCTCTCCCACTATGGGGTTCGGTATAATCTCTATCTGATTAACCGATCCTTCACTGACTACCTGTACATCTCTATTTTCTTCTGACATCTACAACAACGCAAATAAGTTTGATCAGTACACTTCAGTAGGATAATAAAAACACATAACATATATAATGAATTTTTATAATGTTAATTTCCAGCTTTTATTTCTTTGACTTTTCTTAAGGTTATGAATTAATGTTGAAATCCCCCTTTAAGTTTTATTACCTAATGTTTTGATACCAACCTGTGACGCCCCCAAATCTGGGTATCTTCTAACCCAACAGATGATGTTACATGGTGCTACAGTTCGCATAAACATTCAATTGAAGTGCCTCAAAAGAACGAATATGTCTTATATATATTCAAAATAATATTAACATTCCCCAGGCTCTTTATAACCGTTACATTTGTCTTTGGTCATAATAGCAAATATTATCATTACAAACCTATACTATTACATAAGTAATCTACAGGTTCACCTTAGCCTTCCCTTTATCCTTGCCGGATCCGTCGGTCCGTTCGATCTTAGTTGCATTCATATGGTTCAAGCAAGAATGAGTCTAACTAGCTCATCAAGTACAACAATTTCAATAAAATAGCATGCTTAAAACACAAGAATTGTATATCTTCAATAACTGAACAATAGTTACGAAGTACTATCGATAATTCAAAATAGCACTTCTTTTCCTTCAAAATGTTTTACAAAGACAATATTCAGTAAAACATCAATTCCGGTCTAAGACCATGAGCATTTCATAAGTTCTTTAAAAAGGACATTCCGGCACGAAGTCTGTAAGTTCGGCATAGCTTACGAGCACGTCTAGGTGATCAACCTATAATACTCTATGTTGATCAACACTACATTCATTAAACGTGTGTACGTTTAAGTTGTGGCAACCTCGCGTGCCTGTCGTTTGATGAAAAAACAATTTAGCATACTTAGTCTCCTTTTGAAAACCACACCAATATTAGTTTGGTAAATCATTGACAATACTTTGATAAATTATAAGAAATCCAAAATATCGTAAGTCTAGCCGAAAAAATTGGCGTTGACTTCATCAGACATTAACTCATGCGTAAGAATACATGAATCACAAAGCTTGTCCAGATTGAATTGAAGCAAGGGTTAGAACACTTGCCTTTAGCATCTGCTACAGTTATAACACGTGCACTTTAAGTCTTTAAGGTCTCTACAATAGATAATATCATCACATAACACATTATGTCTCGAATAACATACATAGTTCCTAAAGAATCTTACCCTTCTTCTCAATCTAATTATGTATTAGATTTGTTATTATTGGTTTCGGCTTTCCGTTACGTTATTCTTACTTTCATATGTAATTGACTTACTTCAACCCTAAGTGATCATAATTAACAATGTATTACCAATGTTACTTAATGTTTATTAAGTTTTCTATCTTTTTATCTTTATAAGCAATCCTCTATATGCAAACCATAGGGCTGGTGGACCCCACAACGGAATTATTATCAGATTGAGAAAACGATAAAAATACTTTATAAAAATAACGGCGAAAGTTTTACCGTTAACTGTTGAAACACCCGGTGTTAAACGTACAGTAATATGAGTAGTTGCATAGTAGCACTGGTATCGATTATTGATGCTTACGTGAGAAGTCACTCAGTTTTGTTCAATTATTGCTATAGTAATTGTTGCATAGTATCCCACGTTATTTGATTCAATTATTGTCGATATTTTATATATTATTAAATCAATAATTGAGATAACAAAGTTATTGATATTATTATTTGTAATATTAACGGTGTCTAAAAGTTCTGTCAAGGAGAGGTTTGGTCACCTAATTGTGCGCCAATAGGGAGAAATCTCTATTGAAAAGCCCCCTCTTTCCTGGGAACGACCTGGTCGATTAATATTGTGAATTATAATAATGATGATAAATGTTGCTAAAAATATTGATGGAATTTTTATGAAGTCTTTGATGTAAATTTTGTTTGGACCCACATTTACCCATTTTTCAAAATAATCGGGAGAAGTTATCTCAATATATATATATTGAGATAATTCATGGGTGGAGTGAATTTGGTGGAATGTTGTTTATATATATATATATATATATATATATATATATATATATATATAATATATATATATATATATATATATATATTGTTGATGATGATAAGGGGGGGACCTTAATTATTTTCAAAGAATGACAATTGCTAGCTTTATTTGGCAGGATGTGGGTGGATTTTTCAAACTTGAACTTTATTTGGCCAAACTTTTCAGTCATGCAATATTATTGATAAAGAGTGCATTCTAATTGGTTAAAGCTTTTAATTGGCATGTGTTGGTTTTTCTTATTGGCCAGCACTTTGAAAAGAAAAAATTGATGTGTTGAAACCGTGAACTTCGTCCGAATAATTACTGTTGCATTCGTGATTTTTGCAAATAGTATCCTTTCCATTCTCCTATAAATAGAAGCTCATTCCTTCATTATTTCTTACGAATTCACTGAAACTCTAGAGAGAGAAACTATAGAGAGAAAGAAGAAAAGTATTCTGCTACTTCACTACTACTATATCCAGTACTCTTCTTTCAAAGGTAAGGGATATTATTTGTTGTACTCGTAAGGGGTATTATTTCTTTCTTACTAATGAAGAGAACTTCTATTATTCTATTCTTTATTATTCTGTTAGAATAGCCTGTATACGCAGGCTACCCTATATTTGGTGAAATTCTTCTGTTACACCATTCTTTATTATTCCGTTGGAACATCCTGTCTGTGCGTTACGCATGACCTGGTTCCGTTATTTATTATTCTCTTGGAACATCCTGTCTGTGCCTTTACGCATGACCCGGTTCCGTTGTTTATTATTCTGTTGGAATATCCTGTTTGTGCGTTTATGCATGACCTGGTTCCATTATTTATTATTCAGTTGGAATAACATGTCTGTGCGGTCTATCGCATGCCTGGTGATTTCTTTTGTTATTCTGTTCTTTATTATACTCAGCCGGTTAAAGTTTTGACTTTTATACTCCATGAAATTAGTCGAATATCCTCGATATTTGTGCTTCATCCAGTATCTTTTTATAGAAATATTCTTCTGAGTATTCTTGAATTTTACTTTACAAAACAGTATCATGTTGACAATTTGGACGTTATTAGTTCCTAGATAAATTAATTCTTGAACTTATTTTATTGAATTCTTATATCATTGTCATCATCCTCATGTTTATATTATGCTGAAAGTCATCTGTGGCTTATAGTGCATAGATGGACTTGGTATGATTATGACCAGTGATTATTCGGTATAATCATGACCGTAATGTTACAAATGATGTGGTAAAAGTCCTTATTGGCCCATGGTGCATTGATGGACAGTTGTTGGCTTGATCATGACCATTAATGAATATACGAATATCCTTGGCCCGTAGTGCATGAATACTTTGTGGTCGTGATACTAGAGAATATCATTGACCGTAGTGCAGGAGTGATTCGATGATGTGAATTATTTATTAAGCTGAGTCCCAGCAATAAAAGTGACGAAAAACCTTTTAAATCATAAAAGATAGTAGATTTTATTCTCTACTTGACTCTGTTAGTGGATTGCTTGTTTCGATGTAGTTAAACTTGATGTTTGTTATATTGTATCAGTTTAACACTATTGAAGGCTAAGGATAATTTATTCTGCATTATCTTAGTCATAATATTTCTTACTGGGCTAGTTGAGCTCACTCTTTTGCTTTCATTGTTCTCTTCAGGAAATGAGAACGTAGCAGGGACTAGTCGGGGAACGAAGTGATGATCTAGAGGATAGCATTAGTAGTCCTCACTATTCTATAAAATAGTGTGTTAATAAATGTATTGAGGACTTATTTTGAGTTTAAATACTGTCTAGAAGATAATGTTTGTATTAAAACTCACAGCTCTTGTTGTATATTTAAGATTGTATTTATATTCTGTACTATGTATTTGGCGACTCAGGATAGGTGATGTATACCTATTTTGGGTGCATCACAGTTGGTATCAAAGCTTAGGGATATGATCCCTAGCTAAGATGTGAGACTAAAACTAGGAGGGGAGAGACGGGAAATTCCTTCGCTAGTATGACCTACTTAAGTTTATTTGATATTTAATTGGTCGGTCAAAGTATGGGAGTAATATGTGATATGTTATTAACCCTTATTTTGTGGCAGTATCTGAAAATGACATCCGTGAATGTTGAGAATATCAATGGAGCACAGGAGACCGTTGATTCTCTATAGATCAATAATCAGGATAATGTGCATCAAGAAGGCGACAATCCTCATGCAAACAACAACACTAACCGATGAATGATGGAATGTTCAGAGGCCTTATTCAATTCATACAACATCAGTCGAGAGTGGCTCATGTCCAAAATGTAGGTGAAAACACTGGAAACTCACAGACGATCACCGCTAAACAGTTCGAGGAGCTGGGACCACCGGAGTTTATTGGAGAGCCAGAACCACTTACGGCGAAAACGTGGATTAAGTATATCACCAAAATATTTGATGTCTTGGGATGCGCCGAGGAGCAAAAGGTTCCCTTTGCCACCTTTATGTTGCGAGGAGAGGTAGATTACTGGTGGGAATCGGTAAAGCGTACTCAACCTGTCGCACTGAAGATATCTTGAGAGAAGTTCCAAGAACTGTTCAATGACAAGTACTTTCTCGAAAGTATTCGTCACATGAAGGAGGTAGAGTTCATCAAGTTGGAGTAGAATAATATGACCGTGTCGCAGTACGAAGCTAAGTTTGCCGAGTTATCCCAATTTACGTCTCACTTGGTTGATAATGAGGATATAATGACGCAGATATTTTTAAGAGGTTTGAAACCGGAGATACGTCAATATCTTATTTCTTATAAACTGTGTTTATATTCAGATGTTGTAAATAGGGCTCAGTTATTGGAGCGCGATAACGAGTCAACGCAACCAAAAGAGAGCAACTGGCAAAATGATAATACCAGTGAGAGCAGTCATCAAAGTGGTGACAACAAGTGTGGAGGAAATCAACAGACCAAAAATGGTAACCACTTCGGTGGTAATCAGGATTAAAATATTAAGAATGGAAATTTCAAGAAGAGAAGATTCAACAGTGATGGAAAGACGTCAGCACCAACACCCATTGTTAAGGAAGCAGAACGACCACCTATAATATGCTTCAAATGCGGAGGGGAGGGACACATCAGTCCAAACTGCGCGATGCCGTCCAAAGCATGCTATAATTGTGGAAGAGAATGTCACCTAGCCCGATTTTGTCATTCGCCGAAGACAAGTTCAGCTAGTATGGAGGCACCAAAGGCCGTCCCAGAAAAGTCAAAGCCGGTAGTACAAGGGAGAGCGTTTGTTGTGACCTCCCAAAAAGCAAGAAACTCGAACGAGGTCATCACGGGTAAGATTATCATAAACTCTAGCAAAGTCTATACCTTAATTGATAACGGTTCTACCCTTTCTTTTATTTCTCCTACTTGCGCACATCGACTAAATTTGACTCTGGAGAAATTAGACTTTGACTTATCTATGGAAACTCCGTTGGGAGAAACCTTCATTACATCCACTGTTTATAAGTCTTATTTGGTTCAAATCGGTACCCTCACATTACCCGTCGATCTTATTTCATTAAAAATACTTACATTTGATGTGATTCTAGGGATTGATTGGTTAACTACTCATCATGCAAAAATTGATTGTTTTCGTAAGGTTGTTAGCTTTCATATTCCTAACCAACCTATTATGCGAATTCAAGCAACCAAACCATTATAATCAATCACTGTTATCTCAAGCCATAAAGCTATTCGTTTATTAAAAAAATGGATGTCAAGCTTTCTTAGCTCGTGTCACGGATCTAAACAAAAATATGTCAGTTTTGAATGATATTTCTATTGTTAATAAATTTCCTGACATATTCCTTGAAGAACTTCCTGGCCTACCCCTAGAGCGTGAAATTAAATTTTTTATCGACCTTGAACCCGGTACAAAACCGATTTTCAAAGCCCCATATCGAATGGCTCCTATTGAACTTCAGGAGTTAAAGATCCAACTGCAGAAATTGTTAGACATTGGCTTTATTCGTCCCAGTACTTCTCCTTGGGGTGCTCCTGTTCTATTAGTGAAGAAGAAAGATGGGAGTATGCGAATTTGTATTAATTATCAAGAGTTGAATCATGTCACCATCAAAAATAGGTACCCATTGCCACGTATTGATGACCTGTTTGACCAGTTGTAAGGAGCCAAATTCTTTTTAAAGATTGATCTTCATTCCGGATATCACCAGTTAAAGATTAGAATTGATGACATTCCAAAGACGACTTTTAGAACTCGGTACGGGCATTATGAATTCCTAGTTATGTCCTTTGGATTGACTAATGCTCCTGCTGCCTTCATGCATATGATGAACCGAGTATTCAAAGAATATTTGGATCACTTTGTGGTCGTCTTTATTGATGACATCCTTATTTATTCCAAAAGCCGTGAAGATCATGAGCAACACTTGAAGCTGATACTCCAAAAGCTTCGTGAATATAAGCTTTATGCCAAGTTAAAGAAATGCGAGTTTCGGCTTGAGGAGGTAGCATTCCTTGGGCACGTAGTATCAAGTCATGGAATATCTGTTGACCCAGCAAAGATTGAAGCTATTCAAAGCTGGGAGCAACCTAAATCAGTGACCGAAGTACGTAGTTTTCTTGGCTTAGCTGGTTATTATCGGAGATTCGTAGAAGGATTTTCTCGAATTGCTACTCCATTAACTCAGCTGACTAGGAAAGATACAAAATTGGATTGGAACGAGGAATGTGAGAAGGATTTTCAAGAACTCAAGAGGACACTCATTTTAGCACCTGTTATGACAATACCATCTGGCTCGGAGGGATTTGTCATCTACAGTGATGCTTCGGGCAAAGGGTTGGGATGTGTTCTCATGCATCATGGGAAAGTCATAGCCTATGCTTTAAGATAACTTAAAGAGTATGAGAGGAATTATCCTACTCATGATCTAGAGTTGGCAACTGTTGTTTTCGCACTTAAAATTTGGAGGCATTACATGTTTGGGGAGAAAGTGGAGATCTTTACGGATCATAAAAGCCTCAAATATTTTTTCACTCAAAAGGAACTCAACATGCGACAACGACGTTGGCTTGAACCGTTGAAAGATTATGATCATACCATCCAATACCATCCTGGAAAAGCGAACGTGGTAGCTGACGCATTGAGTAGAAGATCATATGCGGGTACGAGTGTGATATTGTCAACGCAAAGGCCCATTTTGTATGACTTGCAAAGGATGGAGATAGAGTTAAAGACTCTAGGGACCCATGTGATGATGGCGAATATACAAGTAGAACTGACTTTAATCGATAAAGTTAAAGCTGCTCAAGCTACAGACCTAGAACTGATGCGTATAAGGAAGAAAGTGCAAGAAGGTGCTATGCCGGAAGTAAGAATCGATGAAGAAGGAATACTTCGAGTTAACTCCAGACTTTGTGTTCCTAACGACCCTGATTTAAAGTATAAAATCATGATGGAGGCGCACAACACACCTTTTGTAATCTATCTTGGGAGTACCAAAATGTATCATGATCTTCGACATACATTTTGGTGGGGCAATATGAAGAGAGAAATAGCGTTGTTTATCTCAAGGTGTCTAACATGTCAACGAGTCAAGGAGGTGCATCAAGTACCAAAAGGTCCATTACAACCACTTGAAATTCTAGAATGGAAGTGGGAGCACATTATCATGGATTTCGTTACCGGTCTTCCTAAGGTTTCTCAAGGCATAGATGCGGTTCGGGTCATTGTTGATAGATTGACCAAGTCTGCCCATTTCTTACCGATACGAGAAACTTATACACTTGAATGTCTTGCTCGTATGTACATAAACGAGATTATAAAACTGTATGGTATGCCAGTATCCATAGTTTATGATCGAGACCCAAGATTCACTTCACGATTTTGGGTTAGTTTACAGAAAGCTATGGGCACAGATTTATGATTTAGCTCGGCATATCATCCTCAGACGGACGGGCAATCGGAGAGAACTATTCAAACTCTTGAAGATTTATTAAGACTCTGTGTCTTTGACTACAAGGGAAGTTGGGATAAGTTCTTACCATTGGTGGAGTTTTCCTACAACAACAGTTATCAAGTAAGTATTGGCATGGCTCCATTTGAGGTGTGGTATGGAAGAAAGTGTCGTTCTCCAGTATACTGGGATGATGTGAGTGAAGCAACATTGTTGGGACCGGAGTTAGTACGTATGACTACGAAAAAGATTCAAACGATCCGACAACGTATAAAAACCTCACAAAATCGACAAAAGAGTTATGCTGATCTTCATCGAAAGGACCTGGAATTCGATATAGGAGATCATGTGTTGTTACGTGTTGCTCCATAGAAAGGAGTTACGAGATTTAGAAAGAGTGAAAAGCTCAATCCTCGATTCATTGGCCCATTTTTAATCCTCGATCGAGTAGGAACTGTGGCCTATAGACTCGCTTTACCGCCAAGTATGTCTCGTGTTCATAACGTTTTTTACATATCCATGTAACGTAAATATGTGGAAGACCCGAACCACATTATTGAGTTAGAACCGGATGAAATAGCGAAAGATTTGACGTATGAAGAGGTTCCTGTTCAAATCTTGGATAAGAAGAAACATATTCTACGCTCTAAGGTTATACCTCAAGTCAAAGTTTTGTGGAGAAACTACGATGTTGAGAAAATGACCTGGGAGTTAGAATCTGAAATGAAATCAAGGTATCCTTACCTCTTCGACATACCAGGTACGTACCCTAATTTTGAGGGCGAAATTTCATAAGAAGGGGAGGTTGTAAGACCACAACTTTTTAATAAAGATGATTTTTTTTATAAATATCATTTTTGAATATTATGGAATGAATTTGATATAATGTTATAGTTATGGTTAATATTTATAAATTTTGCAAAGTACGCAAGTTGTTATATAATATTCGTTTGGTCGGAGAATATTCGTACAACGGCACAATCATTGGTGGACCCCACAACGGAATTATTGTCGGATTGAGAAAACGACAAAAATACTTTATGAAAATAACGACGGAAGTTTTACCGTTAACTGTTGAAACACCCGATGTTAAAAGTACAGTAATACGCGTAGTTTCATAGTAGCACTGGTATTGATTATTGATGCTTACGTGAGAAGTCACTCAGTTTTGTTCAATTATTGCTATAGTAATTGTTATTGATATTATTATTTGCAATATTAACGATGTCTAGAAGTTCTGTCAAGAAGAGGTTTGGTCACCTAATTGCGTGCCAATAGGGACAAATCTTTATTTGAAAGACCCCACTTTCCTAGGAACGACCTGGTCGATTAATATTGTGAATTATAATAATGATGATAAATGTTGTTAAAAATATTGATGGAATTTTTATGAAGTCTTTGATATAAATTTTGTTTGGACCAGCATTTACCCATTTTTCAAAATAATCGGGAGAAGTTATCTCAATATATATATATTGAGATAATTCATGGGTGGAGTGAATTTGGTGGAATGTTGTTTTTATATATATATTGTTGATGTTGATAAGGGGGGGACCTTAATTATTTTCAAAGAATGAAAATTGCTAGCTTTATGTGGCAGGATGTGGGTGGATTTTTCAAACTTGAACTTTATTTGGCCAAACTTTTCAGTCATGCAATATTATTGATAAAGAGTGCATTCTAATTGGTTAAACCTTTTAATTGGCATGTGTTGGTTTTTCTTATTGGTCAGCACTTTGAAAAGAAAATATTGATGTGTTGAAACCGTGAACTTCTTCCGAATAATTACTGTTGCATCCGTGATTTTTGTAAATAGTATCATTTCCATTCTCCTATAAATAGAAGCTCATTCCTTCATTATTTCTTACGAATTCACTGAAACTCTAGAGAGAGAAACTATAGAGAGAAAGAAGAAAAGTATTATGCTACTTCGCTACTCCTATATCCATTACTCTTCTTTCAAAGGTAAGGGATATTATTTGTTGTACTCGTAAGGGATATTATTTCTTTCTTACTCATGAAGAGAATTTTTGTTATTCCATTCTTTATTATTCTGTTGGAATAACCTGTATACGCGGGCTACCCTATACTTGGTGAAATTCTTCTGTTACTCCATTCTTTTTTATTCTGTTGCAACATCCTGTTTGTGCGTTACGCATGACCTGGTTCCGTTATTTATTATTCTGTTGGAACATCCTGTCTGTGCGTTTACGCATGACCTGGTTCCGTTGTTTATTATTCTATTAGAATATCATGTCTGTGCGTTTATGCATGACATGGTTCCATTATTTATTATTCTTTTGGAATAACCTGTCTTTGTAGTCTATCGTATGCCTGGTGATTTCTTTTATTATTCCATTCTTTATTATACTCAGTCTGTTAAAGTTTTGACTTCTATTCTCTATGAAATTAGTGGAATATCCTTGATATTTGCGCTTCATCCAGTATATTTTCATGGAAATATTCTTCTGATCATTCTTGAATTTTACTCTACAAAGCAGTATCATGTTGACAATTTGGACGTTATTAGTTCCTAGATAAATTAATTCTTGAACTTGTTTTATTGAATTCTTATATCATTGTCATCATCCTCATGTTTATATTATGTTGAAAGTAATATGTGGCCTGTAGTGCATAGATGGACTTGGTATGATTATGACCAGGGATTATTCGGTATAATCATGACCGTAATGTTACAAATGATGTGGTAAAAGTACTCATTGGCCCGTAGTGTATTGATGGACAGTTGTTGGCATGATCATGACCATTAATGAATACACGAATATCCTTGGCTTGTAGTGCATGGATACTTTGTGGTCGTGATACTTTAGAATATCCTTGGCCGTAGTGCAGGGGTGATTCGATGATGTGGATTATTTATTAAGCTGAGTCCCAGCAATAAAAGTGACGAAAAACCTTTTAAATCATAAAAGATAGTAGATTTTATTCTCTACTTGACTCTTTTAGGGGATTGCTTGTTCCGATGTAGTTAAACTTGATGTTTGTTATATTGTATCAGTTTAACATTATTGAAGGCTAAGGATAATTTATTCTGCATTATCTTAGTCATAATATTTCTTACTGGGCTAGTTGGGCTCACCCTTTTGCTTTCATTGTTCTCTTCAGGAAATAAGAACGTAACATGGACTAGTCGGGGAACGGAGTGACGGTCCAGAGGATAGCATTAGTAGTCCTCACTATTCTATAAAATAGTGTGTTAATAAATGTGCTGAGAACTTATTTTGAGTTTAAATAATGTCTGGAAGACAATATTTGCATTAAAACTCACAGCTCTGGTTGTATATTTAAGATTGTATTTGTATTATGTACCATGTATTTGACGACTCAGAATAGGGGATGTATACCTATTTTGCGGGCGTCACATTTGTGCTTATTCTCTCTAACCAATAAGTTGTTTTGTAAGGAAAGTTGTTGGATAATTTGAACAAGCAAATAATGAATTGTGAGCTTGCTATTTATAGAGCTTCTAAGGTTAGGGCACTTTGGTCAAAAGCACAACCCACCTCCTTTGTAACCTCCTTTGTAACCTCCTTACTATTCACTACTTAATAACTAAGTAAACTTGAAAGCCACACTAATTACTTGGCCTCCACATTAAATCCTTGGTCAACACAACACTTGGGCACCAAGATCACCCATAGGTTGCCCCATGGATCACTCTTGCCCAATGGATCATTACATGGGCTAAGGTTTTAAATTGCTTATCTTATCTTTGGGCTTGCATTAAATTACATTGGGCTTCACATATTAATTAACATTAGACTTGTACATCCTTATATAATCCACAATTCCATTTACAAATGGCTTAAAGCCTTAGAACGTATTTTATACGTATAATCCTCGTATTCTAACTTGTATATTAATTCCTAATATACGGTATTCCATTATCCATACATACTTGTATAATACTTCGTATCATACTCGTATTCATTTACTCGTACAATACATACGTATCATATGATCACTACGTTAAATTCTTAACGCTTGATTTTCTAACATTCTCAAATTAAGTCCGCATGCGAAAAATTACATTTTCCATACTTGAATTATTATTACATAATCCATCTCACCTCGATATTATAACGTTACGTATTTCTCGAAAGTTCAAAAATAATTCTTGAGCGGAAAATGAAGAATAGAGTTTTTCGGAAAATTTCTCGGAAAGCTTTTATTTTCGTCTTGGAAATTCAAATACTTTAATTCCTTCACGTAGTTAAAATACTACGACGTTCCGACGTTTCTAGGTTATAGAACGGCATTCATCTTACTAACACATAGTAATAACAAATAATATTATTTTATTAATTATTTAATTATTTAAAAGTATTTTTCAAAGTATCCGAATTTCTCGGTCGTTACATAATAGTGACGACATAACTTGTCACCAAATAGTTAATATTAGTGACAAGATCAATTGTCATAACTAAATGAATATATATAATGACAATACTGTTAATTCTAAAGAGTTAATATTATTCGTCATTAAATTTTAATTTTCATTAACCAAATATTATTTTTCAATAAATGATTATAAATCGTGATGATGTGGTGGTCATATTAAGTTGTTTGACATTCAAAATATATTGTTACATTAACAATTTTCAATAAAAAATATAATACAGTTAGTGAACTTTTTAAATCAACTTTACACATGTATATAATATAAGAGACAAAAGACAATAAACATTTAAAATAAAAAAGTAATTATCTTATAAAAAAAATAGTAAATTCACCGATTCAACAAAATACCCAACTAGCTAAGCAATAAATAGTTATATAAATAATCTAAGTACCACAAAACCAAATTATATAATCCAAAAAGCTGAAATTCTAAAATCCATATCTTGAGAAAATGCTTAATTAAAACCTTCAACCTTGTGGTTATTGACCTTCCACAAAAAACTTTATCTGCTAAATCAAAAAAACCAAATTAGCTTATAATGCAAGATTTAGTATTTTGCAGAAATTATGGAACAACAAATGTAACTAAATAACAGATTTAACAAGATGGGATTCCATAACCAAGGGAAAATGTGGTCTGATAACATGCCACTATCAGTGATTCCTTATTTGGTCAGAAGGACATGGTAACTTTTATTTACGTGCTCTTACAAGTCAGCACCCAAAATAGCAAGGATACAAATGGAACTCACTGAATGGTCTTGTCCATTCAACATTGTAAGATATAGACAAGTAAATTGGGAAGGAATAGAGTTAAAACTTACATTAGCCCATTCACCAAGAGTCTCGCACTGGGGACTGTAATCAAGCTTACATTGTGGTTAGCACAAAGTGATTTGACCAACTTGACATAGTCCAGCTGGTTGCAGTCCTCTGCTAATACACATAACTGGGCAACATGCTTCTCAATCACCTTTGCACCTTCATGAAGACCTCGAGCAAGCCCATTATGGGTAAGAGATTTTTTAAGCACAAGCTGTAGAGCTGTCATGATGTCCATGCTTTCTCCTAGAGCTTGAGCAGGTACCTCAGCTGCTACAACCACCTCTTCACTGCAATTAAGATCAAATAAGATGGAATAAAGATGAGAAACTCCTTTGAAAAAGAAACACAAAGAGAGATTTAAAATGCCACAGAAACAAAATGCCGAGCGGGGGAAGCATTCCCTAACCATTTCTTAAATGTGCTAACACAATGATATAAAAATTGTCAAATTCAAAAGCCATTTGACAAATTGGCATGTTTAAACGTAATTTTCTAGAATGTGTGCTTCTGAATAAACAACCTTTACGTTCAAATGCACAACAACATTTATAACCAAAACACCTGCTCTTTCATAAAGCTATTAATCTTTAGAAGGTCAATGCATAATTTTTTGGTTATCCAAATAACTTAATTTAAAAAAAGACATCCAATGATGTTTGATTGCAATTGACTGATTCAATTGCTTAACAGAATGCAAATAAAATGTGACGCCCCCAAAATAGGTTCATTCCACCCAACCCATTCTGAGTCACAAAATACATGGTACAGAAACAACTACAACTTTATTATTACAATTGTCGTACAAAATACGACAACACATATACTGTGAGTTTAAATATAATTATTGTCATCTAGACAGTATTCAAACTCAAATGGAGTCCTCATTATAATTATTGATACATTATTTTACAAAATAGTGAGGACTACTAAAATAACTATCTTAACCATCAGTCCATACCCCAACTAGTACCCGTTATATTCTCGCCTCCTGAGAAGAAAAATGGAACAAAAAGGAAAAGGGTAAGCTCAACTAGCCCAGTAAAGAATATTATGACTAAGATAATATAGAACAAATTATCGTTAGTCTTCAATAGGAAAAAATCTGATAGAATACAATAGACAACAAGTTTTAAATCAATATTCGCAGCGAAAATAATAATTCATTTGAAGGGTTAAGTAGAGAATGAAATCTACTATCATATATGAATTTAAAAGTTCATCATCGATATTTTATCCCTGTAACATCAATCAATATATATATCTGGAATCAAATGTTCATCTTTGCACTACAGGCTAAAGATGTTCATCAGTTGGCCCGTAGTGCATTGATGGACAGTGGTTGACATGATCATGACCATTAATGAATACACAAATATTCTTGACCCGTAGTGCATGGATAATTATTGTCGTGGTACTAAAGAATATTCTTGGCCGTAGTACAAGGGTGATTCGATGATGTGGATTATTTTTAAGCTGAGTCCCAACGATAAAAGTCATGAAAAACCTTTTAAATTATAGAAGATAGTTGATTTTATTCTCTACTTGACTCTTCTAATGGGTTGCTTGTTCTGCTACAGTTAAACTTGATGTTTGTTATATTGTATCAGTTTAACACTGTTTAAGGCTAATGATAATTTATTCTGTATTATCTTGGTCATAATATTTCTTACTGGGCTAGTTGAGCTCACCCTTTCTTTCATTGTTCTCTTCAGGAAATGAGAATATAGCTGGGACGAGTCAGAAAACGGAGTGATGGACCAGATGATAGTATTAGTAGTCCTCACTATTCTATTAAATAGTGTGACAATAAATGTAACGAGGACTTATTCTGAGAGTGGATATTGTCTAGAAGACAGTATTTGTATTAAAACTCACAGCTATCTTATCGTATATTAACGATTGTATTTGCATTTTGTACCATGTATTTGGCGACTCAGAATAGGTGATGTATACCTATTTTAGGGACATCACAGTTGGTATCAGAGCTTAGAGATATGATCCCTGGCTAAGATGTGAAACTAGAATTAGGAGGGAAGAGACGGGGAATTCCTTCGCCAGTATGGCCTACCTAAGTTTATTTGGCATTTAATTGGTCGGTCAGAGTATAAAGATAATATGTGATATGTTATTTAACCCTTGTTTTGTGGCAGTATTTGAAAATGACATCCGAGAATGTTGAGAATAGCAATAGAGCACAGGCGACCGTTGATTCACCACATATCAATAATCAGGCTAATGTACATCAGGAAGGTGATAATCCTCATGAAAACAACAACACTGATCAAATGATGAATGATGGAATGTTTAGAGGCTTTATGCAATTCATGCAACAGCAGGCGAGAGCGACTCCTGTCCAAAATATAGGTGAAAACACTGAAAACTCTCGGACGGTCACCGCTAAACAGTTCAAGGAGCTGGGACCACCGGAGTTTATTGGAGAACCAAAACCACTTAGAGCAGAAACGTGGATAAAGCTAATCACCAAGATATTTGATGTCTTGGGATGCGACGAGGAGCAAAAGGTTCTCTTTGCCACCTTTATGTTGTGAGGAGAGGTAAATTACTGGTGGGAATCGTTAAAGCGTACTCAACCTGCCACACTGAAGATGTCTTGGGAAAAGTTCCAAGAACTGTTCAATGACAAGTACTTTTCTGAAAGTATTTGTCACATAAAGGAGGTAGAGTTCATCAAGTTAGAGCAGAATAATATGACCGTGTCGCAGTACGAAGCTAAGTTTGCCGAGCTATCCCGGTTTGCGTCCCACTTGGTGGATAATGAAGAGAGAATGCGCAGATGTTTTTAAGAGGTTTGAAGCCGGAGATACGTCAACATCTTATTTCTCATAAACTGTGTTTGTATTCAAATGTTGTAAATAGGGCTCAGTTAGTGAAGCGTGATAACGAGTCAACGCAACCAAAAGAGATTAACAGACAAAATGATAATACCATTGAAAGCAGTCATCGAAGCGGGGACAACAAGCGTGGAGGGAATCAGCAGGCCAGAAATGGTAACCACTTCGGTGGTAACCATGGCCAAAATAATAAGAATGGACATTTTAAGAAGACGAGATTTAATAATGATAGAAAGACGTTAGCACTAGCACTCGTGGTTAAGGAAGGAGAACGACCACCGATTATATGCTTCAAATGCGGAGGGGAGGGATACATCAGTCCAAATTGCGTGATGCCGTCCAAAGCATGTTATAATTGTGAAAGAGAAGGTCACCTAGCCCGATTTTGTCATTCACCGAAGACAAGTTCAGCTAGGATGGAGGCACCAAAGGACGTCCCATAAAAGTTAAAATCGGTAGTGCAAGGGGAGAGCATTTGTTGTGACCTCCCAGAAAGTAATGAACCCAAACGAGGTCATCACGGGTAAGCTTATCATAAATTCTAGCGAAGTCTGTACCTTATTTGATACCGGTTCTATTCTTTTATTTCTCCTATTTGCGCTCAACGATTAAATTTGACTCCGAAAAAATTAGACTTTGACTTATCTGTGAAAACTCCGTTGGGAGAAACCTTCATTACATCCACTGTTTATAAGTCCTGTTTGGTTCAAATCGGTACCCTCACGTTACATATCGATCTTATTTCATTGAAAATACTTGCATTTGATGTAATTCTAGGTATTGATTGGTTAACTACTCATCGTGCAAAAATTGATTGTTTTCGTAAGGTTGTTAGCTTTCATATTCCTAATCAACCAATTATACGAATTCAAACAACCAAACTATTAAAATCAATCACTGTCATCTCAAGCCATAAAGCTATTCATTTATTGAAAAACGGATGTCAAACTTTCTTAGCTCATGTCACTGATCTAAAAAAAATACTTCAATTTTGAATGATATTTCTATTGTTAATGAATTTCCTGACGTATTCCCTGAAGAACTTCCTGGCCTACCCCCAGAGCGTAAAATTGAATTTTGTATCGACCTTGAACCCGGTACAAAACCCATTTCCAAAGCCCTATATCGAATGGCTCCTATTGAACTTCAGGAGTTAAAGACCCAGCTGTAGGAATTGTTAGACATTGGCTTTATTCGTCCTAGTACTTCTCCTTGGGGTGCTCCTGTTCTATTCGTAAAGAAGAAAGATGGGAGTATGTGAATTTGTATTAATTATCGGGAGTTAAATCATGTCACCATCAAAAATAGGTACCCATTGCCACGTATTGATGACCTGTTTGACCAGTTGCAAGGAGCATAATTCTTTTCAAAAATTGATATTCGTTCTAGATATCATCAGCTGAAGGTTAGAACTGAGGATATTCCAAAGACTGCCTTCAGAACTTGGTGCGGGCATTATAAATTCTTAGTCACGTCTTTTGGATTGACTAATGCTCCTGCTGCCTTCATGGATATGATGAACCAAGTATTCAAGGAATATTTGAATCACTTTGTGGTCGTCTTTATTGATGACATCCTTATTTATTCCAAAAGTCATGAAGATCATGAGCAACACTTGAGGCTGACACTCCAAAAGCTTCGTGAATACAAGCTTTATTCCAAGTTGAAGAAATGCGAGTTCTGACTTGAGGAAGTAGCATTCCTTGGGCACGTAGTAACAAGTCGTGGAATATATGTTGACCCGACAAAGATTGAAGCAATTCAAAGCAGGGAGCAACCTAAATCAGTGACCGAAGTACGTAGCTTTTTCGGTTTAGCTGGTTATTATCGGAGATTCGTGGAAGGATTTTCTCGAATCCCTACTCCATTAACTTAGCTGACTCGGAAAGATACAAAGTTCGGTTGGAGCGAAGAATGTGAGAAGAGTTTTTAAGAACTCAAGAGGAGACTCATTTCAGCACCTGTTCTGACAATACCATCTGGCTCGGAGGGATTTGTCATCTGCAGTGATGCTTCGGGCAAAGGGTTGGGATGTGCTCTCATGCAACATGGAAAAGTCATAGCCTATGCCTCAAGACAACTCAAAGAATATGAGAGGAATTATTCTACTCATGATCTAGAGTTGGCAGCTATTGTCTTCGCACTTAAAATTTGGAGGCATTACTTGTATGGGGAGAAAGTGGAGATCTTTACGGATCATAAAAGCCTCAAATATTTCTTCACTCAAAAGGAACTCAACATGCGACAATGACATTGGCTGGAACTGTTGAAAGATTATGATCATACCATCCAATACCATCTTAGAAAAATGAACGTGGTAGCTGATGCATTGAGTAGAAGATCATATGCAAGTACGAGTACGATATTAGCAATGCAAAGGCCCATTTTGTGTAACTTGCAAAGGATGGAGATGGAGTTAAATACTCTAGGGACCCATGTGATGATGGCGAACATACGAGTAGAACCGACTTTAATTGATAAAGTTAAAGCTGCTCAAGCTACAGACTTGGA
The DNA here is from genome assembly GCA_016801055.1 of Panax notoginseng. NCBI lineage: Eukaryota > Viridiplantae > Streptophyta > Magnoliopsida > Apiales > Araliaceae > Panax > Panax notoginseng. Next base: position 77,868,452 of record CM029021.1, read on the forward strand.
GCTGATGCGTATGAGGAAGAAAGTGCAAGAAGGTGCTATGCCGGAAACAAGAATCGATGAAGAAGGAATTCTTCAAGTCAACTCCAGACTTTGTATTCCTAACGACCCTGATTTAAAGTATAAAATCATGATGGAGGCGCACAACACACCGTTTGCAATCCATCTTGGGAGTACTAAAATGTATTGTGATCTTCGTCATACATTTTGGTGGAGCAATATGAAGAGAGAGATAACGCTGTTTATCTCAAGGTGTCTAACTTGTCAACGAGTCAAAGCGGAGCATCAAGTACCAAAAGGTCCATTGCAACCACTTAAAATTCCAGAATGGAAGTGGGAACATATTACCATGGATTTCGTTACTGGTCTTCCCAAGGTTTCTCAAGGCACTGATGCAATTTGGGTCATTGTTGATAGATTGACCAAGTCTGCTCATTTCTTACCAATACGAAAAACTTATACACTTGAACGTCTTGCTCGTATGTACATAAACGAGATTGTAAGACTGCATGGTATGCCAGTATCCATAGTTTCTGTTCGAGACACAAGATTCACTTCACGATTTTAGGTTAGTTTGCAAAAAGCTATGGGCACGGATTTACGATTTAGTTCGGCATATCATCCCTAGACGGACGGACAATCAGAGAGGATCACTCAAACTCTTGAAGATTTATTAAGACTCTATGTTCTTGACTTCAAGGGAAGTTGGGATAAGTTCTTACAATTGGTGGAGTTTTTCTACAACAACAGTTATCAAGCAAGTATTGGCATGGCTCCATTCGAGGCGTTGTATGGAAGAAAGTATCGTTCTCCAGTATGCTGGGATGAGGTGGGTGAAGCAACGTTATTGGGACCAGAGTTGGTATGTATGACTACGAAAAAGATTCAAACGATTCGGTAACGTATAAAAACCTCACAAGATCGACAAAAGAGTTATACTGATCTTCATCGAAAGGACGTGAAATTTGATATAGAAGATCATGTGTTGTTATAAGTTACTCCGTTGAAAGGAGTTACGAGATTTGAAAAGAGAGAAAAGCTCAATCCTCGATTCATTGGCCCATTTTTAATCCTCGATCGAGTAGGAACTGTGGCCTATAGACTCGCTTTACCGCCAAGTATGTCTCGTGTTCATAATATTTTTCACATATCCATGTTATGTAAATATGTGGAAGACCCGAACCATATTATTGAGTTAGAACCGGACAAAATAGTGGAAGATTTAACGTATGAAGAGGTTCATGTTCAAATATTAGATAAGAAGGAACATATTCTACGCTCCAAGGTTATACCTCAAGTCAAAGTTTTGTGGAGAACCCACGATGTTAAGGAAATGATCTGGGAGTTAAAATTTGAAATGAAGTCAAGGTATCCTTACCTCTTCGATATACCATGTACATACCCTAATTTCGAGGGCAAAATTACATAAGAAGGGGAGGTTGTAAGACCCCAACTTTTATAAATAAAGATGAATTTTCTATAAATATTATTTTTGAATATTATGGAGTGAAATTGATATAATGTTATAGTTGTGGGTAATATTTATAAATTTTGCAAAGTACGCAAGTTGCTATATAATATTCGATTGGTTGGGAAATATTCATTTTAACAGGGAATATTCGTACGATGACACAATCATTGGTGGACCCTACAACGGAATTATTGTCGAATTGAGAAAACGACAAAAATATTTTATGAAAATAACGACGGAAGTTTTACCATTAATACTGTTGACCTACTCGGTAGTAAAAGTACAGTAATATGCATAGTTGCATAGTAGCACACGGTATTGATTATTGATGCTTACGTGACAAGTTACTCAGTTTTATTTTATTGGTATTATTAATATAATAAGATAAAAAATATTTTTATATAAAACAGAATACTTTTATAAAGTTATATGTTTTATTAGACAATAATTAGAATATATTATATTTTATTATGCATAGTATTTGTATAGTGCCTGCATAATGTTTGTATAGTAATATCTTTTATAAAATTATTCGTTTTATTAGATTATAAATAGAATATATTATATTTTATTTAAAAAAATTTGCTTTAAATATGGACCGTCAGATTAAAGTAAATCAATGTAGACCGTTCGTGAGTTAGTTACTATGCAGTCCATTTTTCTATAAATAGAAGCTCATTCCTTCACTATTTTCTTACGAATTCACTGAAACTCTAGAGAGAGAAACTATAGAGAGAAAAAAGAAAAGTATTCTGCTACTTCAGTACTCCGATATCAAGTTTCTTTTACGGTAAGGGATATTATTTGTTGTACTCGTAAAGGGTATTCTTTCTTTCTTATTCATGAAGAGAACTTCTGTTATTCCATTCTTTATTATTTTGTTGGAATAACCTGTATACGCGGGCTACCCTATACTTGGTAAAATTCTTCTGCTATTACATTTTTATTATTCTGTTGAAGCATCCTGTATGTGCTTTACGCCGGACCTGGTTCCATTATTTATTATTCTGTCAGAATATCCTGTCTGTGCGTTTACGCCGGACCTGATTCCATTATTTATTATTCTGTCGGAATATCCTGTCGGTGCGTTTACGCATGACCTGGTTCCATTATTTATTCTCCTGTTGGAATAACATGTTTGTGCAGTTTATCGCATGCATGGTGATTTCTTTTGTTATTCCATTCTTTATTATATTTAGTTGGTTAAAATTTTGACTTTTATACTCCATGAAATTAGTAGAATATCCTTGATATTTGCGCTTCATCTAGTATCTTTTCATGAAAATATTCTTCCGAGCATTCTTGAATTTTACTCCACAAAGCAGTATCATGTTGACAATTTGGACGTTATTGGTTCCTGGATAAATTAATTCTTGAACTTGTTTTATTGAATTCTTATATCATTGTCATCATCCTCATCATCCTCATGTTTATATTCTGTTAAAAGTCATCTGTGGCCTGTAGTGCATAGATGAACTTGGTATGATTATGACCAGAGATTATTCGGTAAAATCATGATCGTAATGTTATAAATGATGTGGTAAAAGTCATCATTGACCCATAGTGCATTGATGGACAGTGGTTGGCATGATCATGACCATTAATGAATACACAAATATTCTCGACCAATAGTGCATGGATAATTGTGGTCGTGATACTAAAGAATATCCTTGGTCGTAGTGCAGGGGTGATTCGATGATATGGATTATTTTTAAGCTGAGTCCCAACGATAAAAGTCATGAAAAACCTTTTAAATCATAGAAGATAGTAGATTTTATTCTCTACTTGACTCTTCTAATGGGATGCTTGTTCCGCTGCAGTTAAACTTGATCTTTGTTATATTGTATCAGTTTAACACTGTTTAAGGCTAATGATAATTTATTCTGCATTATCTTAATCATGATATTTCTTACTGGGCTAGTTGAGCTCACCAATTCTTTCATTGTTCTCTTCAGGAAATGAGAATATAGCTGGGACGGGTCGGGGAATGAAGTGATGGACCAGATGATAGTATTAGTAGTTCTCACTATTCTGTTAAATAGTGTGACAATAAATGTAACGAGGACTTATTCTGAAAGTGGATATTGTCTAGAAGACATTATTTGAATTAAAACTCACAACTATCTTGTCGTATATTAACGATTGTATTTTTATTCTGTACCATGTATTTGGCGACTCAGAATATGTGATGTATACCTATTTTGGGGGCGTCACATAAAAGTTTCTCCTTGGAAGGGAAAAATTTATTTCGGTAAAAAGGGAAAGCTAAGCCCGAGGTTTATTGGACCCTTCGAAGTGCTGCGAAGAGTAGGAGAAGTGGCTTACAAAGTAGCTCCACCTCCAGACTTGAAAAACGTTCACAATGTTTTTCACGCTTCGGTGTTACGACCCTATAAACCTGATTACAAGCACGTGATTTAGTACAAACCATTGCAATTTGCTAAAATACTTGTCCTATGAAGAGGTTCTTATCCAGATAGTCGACAAGAAAGAACAGGTGCTCAGGAATAAAGTTATACCTTCTGTGAAAGTGATATGGAGGAACCACAATGCTGAAAAAGCAACGTGAGAACTCGAAAATAAAATGATGAAATATTACCTTGAGTTATTTAATTAATCTGTGTCTTCGATTCTGGGGACAGAATCTTTGTAAGTAGGGAGGAATGTGACAAATGATTTGTTTGAATTGTGATTCTGGGGACAGAATCCTTATAAGGAGGGAAGGATGTAACAATCCAGATTTTTATATTGTAATTTTAAATATTTATTGAATTATATAAATATTTAATTGATGTGTTTATTGTTGGATAAATAATTAATTTGATATGATTTGATTGGTTAATTATTTGTTAAATAAATAATTAATGAGTTAAGGAAATTAATTATTATGAGATAGTATTCTAATTTAATTTAATAATTAAGTTAGAGAGTTTATAATGATTAAATGAATTATTATATTATTCAATAAATTGTTATTAGAATTAATTAAGTTAAGTATGAAAACTTAATTAAATAGAGTGTGACAAATAACTATATTATAAAGGAGTTATTAAAATAAATTAAAGGAGTTTAATTTAGTTTTGTCAAACAAGGCTTAAAGATATTAAGTCTTTAATTTTTAAAGAGTTTTACCAAACGGAACCTTATGGCTTTTGGATTTTTGAATTTTAAATTATTAATAAAATAAATAAAATATAAATAATATATATATTAATTTTGGTAACTGAGAAATTGAATAGGGGCAATTAGTAGACGTCAGTTTTTTTAAAACATTTGAAAAAGGGCGTGCATTGGTTTTATTTGATTTTACGTATAGAGTATTAGCTTATACTGATAACTAAGAAAATAAAAGAAAAAAAGGAGTTCTCAGAAAAACCAGAGAAAATTGAGAGAGAATAAAGTGAGTTAAGAGGAGTCTGTGAAGTTGGAATTGTCTTCTATTAACAAGGATTTCTTAAGCAATAAAAGGTATGTTACATAACCTTAACATATACGTTTTACGCTATAATTTCTAGTCTCTTTGTTTCTAAATTGGACTGTAATATAGGGTTTTTACAAAATTTATGTAATTGTTGTTATATAAATGAATTATGATGATTATATGGGTTCATGATGTTAGAACTAATGTTTAAACAAGAATTATTAAGTTAATTTCGTTTAAAAGAAAGAGAAACTGTTGTCAGTACATGTTCTTATACATGGCTTATGTCAGTAACAAATTTGATGGTTAAAGTGTATACGAATTGTAAAAATTTAACTTTGAATTGTTAATTGAGTAAGAAATAAAGATAACAAAGTTCAAGGAAATCGAATTGGTTTAGAACTATGATTACCGTGTTCACTGTGTTAAGAAATATCAAAAATGGAGTTTTTTGGTTTAAAATATGGTTTTCACGGAATTAAGTTTTCTGATATAGTTGTTTAGTTGTGTAAAACTGGTATATGTATGCTTGGTACTATTTATGTGTGATTTACATGAGTTATACATGTTAATTGGTGTTAAAAATTGAGATACAGTAGCTTTGTTCTGTTCTTCATTTTGTGTTCTGTAAGTTCGGAGCCTCAGCGCCAAAATCCGCGCCCCAGCTCAAAATTTAGCGCCTCAGCGCCAAAGTCAGAGCCGAAGATCGACTTTCGCGCTGCAGCGCCGACCAATAGTCTGGGCTTCGCGCCGCAGTGCCGGTTAGCAGTAGGTCCAAGAATGACTTTTGTTTTGCACAAAAGTGTGTAATTGTTGATGTAATGCTGTATAATATTTATTAAAAATATAAATTTGTATTATGGTATTATAGTACTATGAATGAACATATAATTAACACTTAACGAGTGTTGTTGTTATTTTAATCGATGTGGGTTGATTATGTGATTAAAAATCAAACCTTACAATGATGTATTTACATATTTATATATAGAATGTTGGTAGTGACTAATTATGTCATGATGACATATATATATATATATATATATATATATATATATATATATATATATATATATATATATATATATAGAGTATTGTGATTCGAGTTGTTACAGTTGAGCCTATAAGCAAGGCAAGTCTTCTAACTATAAACCTTCGTTGTGCAAGTTTATTGTATCTAGCTTGTTTATGTTTATGCAAGTTCTCTAACTTAAACTCGAGTTGTTATTTTTAAAATACGTTAATGGATAATTATTGTTGATGATTCCACATATAATATTATTATTGAATAATCGCATTAGTGCACGTTTTTCTAACTCTACACTTTCGTTGATCTACTTCTATTATTATTACATTGTACAAGTTTTTTCTAAAACTAATCTTGTTATTTTAGCATGCAATAATCTTCATTCTGATGAACAAGTTTTATCGTTCAAGTTACTGCTTATTATGCATGCTTAATATTCAATTCTAAGATGTTAACCTTAACTTAATGTTGTGCAAAGCTAAGTATGTTATATTATTCAATACTTATGCTATTAGATTATTCCTAAAGCATAAACTTAGTATACAATGTTGATTCAATTATGGTTTATTCCGTAACATAGTGTTATTACCTTTGTATTCAACTAATACTTAGTTGATGACCGTTGAATTCTAAATTTCCTTGAAACGTATCCAAATCAAACTTACTTTGGGGCGCACTTGTACTCTAAATACTGAGATGGACAACCAAATTATTAGGGGTTTACGCTTAGAGTTGAAATGTTTGTGCACAATACATTGTACGAAGGGCTGATCCCCCTAAGTACGAACAGTCCCTATAGTCTTATGACTGTTAAAGTTTAAGTTAAAAGATTACTTATAACTATGGACATAGTTCGTGGTCTTAGGACCCTCAGTTATATTTTAGAATGTTGATAAAACATATTGTTCATGTAAGACCCCAAATTATTATTAAATGAAATTTAAATTCCCTCTATTTATTATTTTGAAATAGTAAGGGTTAAATTGATTAACGAGGTTAGTTATGAGTAAAATGCGCAAATATTTCAAATAAGCAGGTGGTTATAAAATATTCATTGTTGTCGGGGAATATTCGTTTGGTCGTGGAATATTCTTTCTGTCGGGGAATATTCGTACGACGGCGCAGTCTTTTGTGGGCCCCATAACGAAAAGCGATTGGATGAAGAAAACGACAAGTATAAGTTGTTTATAAATAACGGCGTAGTTATTACCGTTAATACTGTTGGAATACCCGGTGGTTAAAACACAGTAATACGCGTTGTTGCACAGTAGCACACTGTATTGCACCAATTATTAATTCTTACGTAAGAAGACACTACTCAATAATGGTTACAGTAATTACTGTTCAGTATTTTATTTTATTGATTTAATAATTGTTACGTTGATATTTTATATTACTGTTGTTTCAATAATTGTCACTACACAGTATTTCCCATTATCAGATCAATAATTCATATTATTTGAAAAATATTATTAGATAACATTATTGGCAATGTCTAGCAAGTTCTGTCTAAGGAGAGGTTTGGTCATCTAATTGCGCGCCAGTAAGGAGAAATCCTTATTGGAAAGCCCCCTCTTTCCTGGGAATTGCCTGGTTGCCAGTACTGTGATTCTGTAATATTATTTGTGAATAATTAATTATTGATTTATATGATGAGGAAAATATTAATTTTATGTGGATATAGATGGAGAAAATTTTTAAGTGACAATTATTAAAAAAATGATATTTTATCTTTTCTAATAAAATAATTTATTTAATAATATAATAATGGTGATAGTTTTACAATGAATATGGGATATATGAGTATATGAGGAGGAAGAGAATATTTTTTTTTGTATTAAATGATTAACACATGTTTTGTGTGTCGGTGGACCCCATTTCTTGACTGAAATTTGATTATAGCCTGTAAAATCGTCCGTTTATGGATTTCGGTCAATTTTTGTTTGGAATTTGGAAAAACTTTCTTCTGCAAAGTTGTAGAGAACTGAATTTCCTATAAAAAGCCGCGAGATTTGAATTTTCTGATAAAAGGGGTATTTTCTATGAATTATTAAAGTTTTGGAAAATAAAATAATTTTTATTAATTATGGGTGGGACCCACTTTTATTCTAACACATGTGGGCTGCTAATTTGGGTCAAGGATGGCTGGTGGCTGAATTGGCATGCGTAGAAATGAGTTTTGTAATTATAATATTTTATTATTTAGTCTCCTTTGGCGTTCTAGCATTTTCCTATAAATAGGTGCTTAAGTTAGAATTGAAAATCACACCAGAAACAAGTTTTCTCTCTTTCTCTCTCTAGATTATTGAGTGTATTTTGTGAGTATTTAGATACTTTGAGAGTTTCTATTCATCAGAGCAAGTTTCTTTCAGCCTTATACCGGTATTCCGACCAGAAGTACTGCCTTTACGAGGTAAGGGATGTTATTTTATTCGAAAATGATATTATTTATTCAATATCATTATGCCGAAATATTGGTTGGAAATTTTTATCAAATTTAGAACTTTTCACGTCGGGGTTACTATTCATGAATTACTATTCACGAGTTACTATTCACGAGTTACTATTCACCGAAAATGAAATTTTCTTCTTTTCGTCCAAAATATCTATTCTGGGTACTAGCTTTGATTGTATCCATGTTTTGATCATTCTTGAATTTTACTTCACTATGAATAATTATAAGGTATTTTTGGACATGGATAAATCGAAATACGAATCCTTAATATTTGTTATTTTGTTTCACTGGATTCGTTTTCTTTAAGATATTTTTTCATCATCCTCAGTCCTAAATGATGATATTACTGAATATCTTTGGCTTGTAGAGCAAAGATGAATGATTAACTAATGAATATCTTTGGCCCGTAGTGCAAAGATGAACAGGTGTTGAGATGAACATGACCGACTGGTGATACAAATGAATATCTTTGGCTTGTAGTGCAATAATGAATATTTAATTAAAGATGGTTATTAATTGTTGTTACAGGGATAAAATATTGATGATGGACTTTTAAATCTTAGAAGATAGTAGAACTCATTCTCTACTTGACTCTTCTAATGGTTTGTTGTTTCCGCTGCAGTTATTGATTTAAAACTTGTTGTCTATTGTATTCTATTAGATTTTTCCCTGTTGAAGACTAACGATAATTTGTTATGTATTATCTTAGTCATAATGTTCTTTACTGGGCTAGTTGAGCTCACCCTTTTCCTTTTTGTTCCATTTTTCTCAGGAGGCGAGAATGTAGCGAGTACTAGTCGGGGTATGGAGTGATGGTTCTAGAAGTTATTTAAGTAGTCCTCACCATTTTTGTGAAATAATGTATCAATAATTGTGATGAGGACTTATTTGAGTGTGGATATTGTCTAGATGACAATATTTGTATTTAAACTCACAGTTCTTATGTTGTAACAGTAAAGATGTAGTTGTTTCTGTACCATATATTTTGGCGACTCAAAATGGGTGTTGTATACCTATTTTGGGGGCGTCACAGTTCAGTTCTATTGAGCCTATTATTTGGCAGTTGTTGTAAAGTTTTATTCAATTTGGTTTCAAGTGAGCCTTGTTTGCTCACTCTTGCTTATATAAATATTACAACTAAAGTTGAGAAGGACAACGGACCTAGCACCTATAAAGGAAAGGGAAAGATGAACAAATATTGAAGACTTGTAATCATGTTGATATTTTATTATCAGACTTTATTTTAATTATTGTAATGGAGTTAAGTAATTTTCCGCATTTGAAAGCTTGTATGTAAAGGTTAGATAACCTGAGAGATTTTTATTAATGTAATCCTTTATGGGAAGGTTTATTATTAAATTTTATTATGATTGGGTAGTTAGATATAAATGTTTTATTAAGTGAACACCAAATCTTGAGGGAATGAAGCACCCAGATTTGGGGGTGTCCCATTTACATTCGTATGAATAGTTATTCATATTCTAAAATTTGACGTAAACTATATATCTTGAAATTATGTTGTGAATTTGAAATTATTGCTCTTAAATGTATTAAGAAAGGTGTCTAAGTCTTTGATTCAGCTAGACAAATATCTATGAATAGAAAGTTATCCAAAACAATTGCTTTAGTGTGAAATCTTATAAATCTACTGAGATAAACAACCCTCTCTGAAGGAGAAATTATATATTATCGGGCAATCGACATTGTAACGACTCCAAAAATCATACACTTCAATTATCGACTTTGGTCGTTAATAACACGTCTAACTTTTGATTTTACATCATTATTCAATGTCAAACTTAATAAAATACGGAATAATTTAAACTTTAAAATCTTCTTACTTTAATTCCCTAAATCAAAACATTTATCATCTACATGTCTTTTAATCATATATACTCCATGATTCACTTTATCAGAATTAATATATATTACTTATATATCAAATCGATATCCTTTATACATCGGACATCTCAAACTTTAACATTACAACTCAACATAAAATATGCATCATAAAACATTGAGTACATCTCATGAACCTTAATCATGGTTTAAAGAAATAACAACTCTAGCTAAAATAATAATCTTCGTGTATTACATCTAATTCATGTCTTTCAAGTACCACATAGTGTTACCTTCAATCCTTAACCTGCAAAAAATGGTTATTTGTAAGGTTGAGCTCGACAGCCCTGCAAATCTAATAGTTTCAATGCATCACGTAGCACATAATAACATGCTTATCATACATCTCATAAACATTGGACTAACATGACATACATGTTTTAGTTCATATAACAAGTATATAGATTAAGTTCCTTACTCAATCAGCATTCGTTACTCAATCAACGTAGTCATAAATTGACTTTAACGTTTCATACTTTCAACACACACACACACACACACACACACACACACACACACACACACACACACACACATATATATATATATATATATATATATATATATATATATATAACATATCATACTACTTGCAATAAAGATTTAAAACAGTTCATCATCAAGTTCACATAGCGAATAAGAACTGAAAGACTTGCCTTGATCGTTGTTTACCAATAACAGTTTAACAACTTGCAATTATCTGCACTTCACGTTCCCTACACAATTATATAATCATACATATCAACTATTAATCACATAGCAACGTATAGTAGTTGTAGTGTAAACTTTGCTCTACATCTGATAACCCTTCTTATTATCAATACACAATGTTTAATTTAATTGTGTTAACTTTTGACTTACATCTCACTGTATTACTTCTTAGGTCATACTCGAAGTTCATTCAAGTGTTTAAGTCTTACTGGGACTACTTATTGGCTTTATATTAAACACATTTCATATCTTATAATATTCATTTCATTTGACTTAAAACATTTTTTACGTTCATTAACACTTGACACGGCGTTTCGACGTTTATTCGTCACACGCCCGATTTGTCTCTCTTGTGTGTGCTTAGTATACTTATACAACTTATCTAATACATCATATTAATGTTAAGCATCATTATATTTACTAGCATTCATGTTTTATAACTTAGAACAAAATCTTTTATCGTCAGAAGCACTACACTTGCATACGTGAATGCTTGACGCCCTCTGATTATCCCCGAAAACACAACAGTCCTAAAGATAACCATTTTGACTCATGTTCCCGACCTCAAATTGAAATACTTAAAGAATAAACGTTGTAGGTCTATTCATTCTCGTTCCAAATCATCTTGAATCGCATCAATCGGAGTTTGTATGAAAGTGCTCATTTTAGTAAAACATGTCCGGTCAAATTTTTTTTTCAAAATTTGGCAAGTCAGACTACCCCCCAGCCGGGGCTGGGGTACCTTCTGTAAATCTGTGAATGAACACCACGAACACTACAGAAAGCCAAATTAGGCCTACAAACTCCTTTCGAACAACCATACCAACCTAACCAAGGTGTAAAAAGTTTACAGAAATATAAACTAATGTTTCTAACAAATTTCTAACCACATAAACAACAAAATTACAACCTTTAATTTCACTATTTCTATTATTTCCTCTTCTTTTGACATTCACAGCGAAATTTCTCACTGTGAATTCGTTTCTTAACCAAATTAATTCGTTCAACTTGCTTTCTTTTCATTTCTTATCGTATTAACAGAATCCATTACCAATTTTACAATTATAACATAAATGCCTAACCAATTTTAGTCTCAAAACAGACCCAAAATACGTATATTAAATAAAACTCATACTCTTCATCCTTAACATGATTTCCATGAAATTGACAACTCTAAAATCGTTTATAGATGACATACCACAGATTCTACACACCTATAAACAAATATATCCTTAACCTTCATCAAACAAAACTAATTTTATAGAAACCTAATATTTGAGGTAAACAAAAGTAGAGAGTTTTAAGGTTAGATTAATACCTTTTGATTCCTTCTTAACCCAATTAGATGATGAATAAGGTTATTTTCTTCTTGTTTTTCCAAAGCTCTTCTCCAATTCTCTCTCAAACTCTCTCTTTTCTCTCTTATTTCTTCATTCTGTTCTTCCTCAGGCTTAAGCAAACACTTAACGTAAAACTAAAACAGACGCTAACGTAAAAACAAAACTGACATATATATAATAATAAGGCTACTAAATATATATCAGTTATTTTTATTTTAAATTTAAAAGCCATAAGGCCTTGTTTGGCAAAACCAATTAAAATAATGACTTAATCATTCCTTAAGCCTTATTTGGCAAAACAAGATTAAAATCATAATTTCAAAAGCTTTAAGTCTTTGTTTGGTAAAACCAAATTAAAACCCTTTTAATTTATTTTCATAAGTCATTTATAATATAGTTTATTATCATGCTTTATTTAAATAAATTCTCCTTTTCAAAAAAAATTAAATCTAATAACACTTTATTAAATCAATTTACCACATAAACCAATATAATAAAATTATAATCTTCATTATAATTATAATTTTATTCAATAAATTAACACATTACTTTAATTACTAAATTAAATTAAAACAACATTCTAGTAAACCATATAATTCTTAATAACTCTCTAATTTAGTTATTAAGTTAAATTAGTATTATCTCATAATTTAATTCATCACTCTTTTATCTTAATTAACTTAATTTCTATAACTCATGAATTATTTACTTACTAATAAATAATCCAACAAATATCCACTAAACAACAAACATATCCATTTAAAATATTTATTTAATTCAATAAATATTTGAAATTATAAATAAAATTATGGATTATTACAGACATGCACACAAATATCATGTTTAAATGTTATGCATAACGTATGGTACTTGTGACGCCCCACAATCCAGTCTATTTTTACACCATGATTTCGTATATGATGAGTACATCTCATTCCAAACATACATCATTATATGAGTAAATATGATAACATACATTCTAAAATCCCAAGTTCTATTAGCTTAAAACCTCGTTTATTACAAATAATGAATGTTACATTATTCTTTACATCTTACAAGACTGACTTTTATCTGCCACAAAAGATATTTAACAGTTCATTAAACTAATCTATATTTTAATTAAACTATTCTAGATTACAAGTCTTCGCTTGCTCTTCACGCTCATTCATATCATGAATGGCACTTCGTCAAGATGCTGGTCAACTTAATCTTTACGGGATCCTTAAGTTCATTCTAACATCGTTCGCTAAAAATATTTTTATTTAAAGCAAGTGTGAGCATTTAATTACTCAGCAAGACATAGAAGTTGAATAACAACTAAGCAAGAATCATATATTCTTTTACAATGTTCAATAACCAAACAATGGCTATGAAGTAGCTCGAATAATAGGAATAAATATGATTCCTATCATTTTAAAATAGTAGTCGCATTCATTTTGAAATACTTTCATTCTTCAACCCTTTCATTAACATATTGTCTGGCTAGAATCATTAGCATAGATTTAATCAATAACGGTTCATGAATAACATTACATTTTCACACTGAATAGTTCAATCACAGAACAGTTCATGTCATAAAAACACCAAAGTGTTAAAAATTACGGCACAAGGCCTCACACATACTAACACCTTGTACAAATATCATACATTTGCACCTAGGTAAAACTTCTCAAGTTCAACATCAAAGAAGTTTAAGAAACTAGCATTCATATTAAAAATGAATGAAGTTAGGAAACTTGCCTTAAGGACTGCTACAACTTATAGTTTTCGCTGAACTGTTTACTCCAATCCCTATATATCACATAAGGAAATAACACATGCCAATTAGTCATATACTCGACTTACGCATTGGTTTAACTTAATTTTACTTCTTATGGCTCGTGTTCTTATAATCTAAGTTTACGCTACCAACTTTACTTTCATTCCTTTAGCATTATGGCATACGGAGATGACATAAACCTTAAAATCATCTTTTACGATAGATTTACATTCTCATATTCTTCTTATTACATTTCTAGGACTTAACTCATCCTATACATCTACATATGTGAAAAGAATTACCTTTTAAACATACATATTCATAACTCTATACTTAGCACACATCGAGTCGCTATCAGTATTCCATATAGTACTCTGAGTGGTTTCCCACAAATAACCAACAAACTAGTTTCCCATCTCATCTACACTGTCTTTCATAGCGAGTTACATCAGTTGCTAGTTCGTATTAACCTTTGCTCTATAAAGAATTGTTTAACCCAACTATCATATGTCAACCATTAAAGAGTATAATTGTACCACAATATAAATTTAACATGTTCGAACCATTAAAACTATAATGTTTATTAAGTTGATTTCCAATTCCTTATGACTTTCTGGCAACTAAATGTCATACCAAAGGATTATTCCTTATCGTCTATGTCATATTGTATTTAATATGCTAAAAGCGATCATTCAATGTTAATACTATGCATTCATAGCGTTTACACATTTTACGTTACGTTATCTTCAAATCTTTCAGCGTTGAGTCCATTTGACTCGGAACGTTATCCAAGTTATAATCATTAACTCAGATTTTTAGTGTTATACGTTGTTGTCATTAACTTAGTTTCTTCACCATTCACAGGTTTAATCAATAGTCTTCATTACCTTATGATCAAATCATACACGGTGTGTAGGTTGAGCACGTTTAATATTCGCGCACACTCAAGACCCTTACGTTGGTTAAAGTGTTTAACGCTTACGTTTTATTCTAACATTTTCTATCCGACTCACACTAGGATTTTCATTAACCTTATTACTGTTCGTTACGTTTTTCTTGATAATTTCATATCTTACTTGCTACCTTTGTTAATGTCTAAGTCATACAACTAATGTATGCTTAGAATGTTCGCCCGACGCGAATAAGCTTCACGAGGATCGTTTACGTATTCTGCGTTCATGCACATTGTTCGTCGTTTAAACTTCCATTCAACCTTTACTTAAGATTTTAATCACTCTCATTCATGATCCATTACGAACACCATGTTTAACATCCTCTCATGCCATGTTCAACATCCTCTTTTGATGTCTAAACCATACTATTCTTTGTATACCCAGAACGATCATCCATCGCAATTACGTTGTGTTTACAGCATTTATACGCTTACACTTAACTTTCATTACGACCTTATAACATCAAAATGCTATAAGTCCTTATCTTCATTCAACATCTAAGGAATTACAAATATTGTAATCTCGAACGTTAGTTTAACGCTAATACGATCCCCGAATATCAGAATACGGTCCCTGAATATCGGTTACATATTTGGCGTTCACACTCATTATTTTTTTTATCTCGTTTAATCTTTTCATTCCACCTTTATTAAATGTTTAAATCACTTGTTTAAGTATTACATTATGTGAACTATATATTCCTTATCTTCCCATACACGTTCCCCAAGAACTAAGCAGTTAAAAGCTCATTTCTGGGCTTTGCTCTACACAGGTAGTGTAGTGCCGGTCCCTTTTATTTTTCCTGGCGTTGCAGTGCGAGTTAGCAGAACCTGGCTTCTAGGCCAGACTTTGCAGCGCCCCATTTCATGCCTTGGCCGGCACTGCAGCGCCGACTCTGTCCTCTTGAATTTTTTTTAGAATTTTTTTGAGTGTTCTTCCACGTACGGATCACATACTTTACAATCTCGTAAGTTCTTCGTTATAACTCAGAACGAGGTCGTTCTGGTTAGGTTTTATGAAAATCAAAGATGCAATTAAATTGCATATTAGCATAAGCAAAGTGAATCCAGATTTTAAAATTTTTTTCACAAACCAATTACCCGGATCATCCTTTATGCATATTATTAATTGTAACGAAGAACAAGAAGCTATAGAATCACACCCTTGTAGATATGAGTTTTCACATGTACGAGTTCAACTCCTGCTTCTGCGCGATCTCCTTGAATCTTCGGGTTAGATTCTTTTCCTTTGATCAATATTAGCCATCCAAGTTTATGGCCTCTACAGGTGATGTGACAACCCGAATTTTTATAAATTATTAAAATAAGAATTTAATAATTAAAATTTTTATTATGAGGTCTATATAATTTGAATTATGTGTTTTGGTGAAGAAATTAAATTTTTTTGAGATTTAATAGTTGATTAAACTATTAAAGGAAATAAAAAAAAATTAGTCACGATAAGGAATTTGATAGCAAGGAAAATTAACCCTATAAATATTGGGTAATTTAAATTAAGTTAAAACTTTATTATGGAATAATATTGTAGTGATGTTGTAGTAAAGTGGAAAAAAGAGTTAATTCACTTAATTAAAATAGTGAATTAGTGTAAGCATATTTATTTTAATAAATGAGGAAGTGATATATTACATATGAGTGTAATATATTAATGTAATACAATTGTGGATTTCGTAAATAGTTAACATATTTATTGAATAAAATAAATATTTTAGTTGGAATATTTATGGAATTTAAAATGAATATTTGATGGAAATTACTATGGGATAATTTATGTAAGTGTTATACTATTGATTAAATTAAATAATTTAAGAATTGGTGCGTATTTTATTATGTGAGGATAATGATAATATTCTAATTTAATTAAATAATTAAATTAGAAGATTAATGATTTATTAAATAAAATTATAATTGTGACAAATGAGATTTTGTAATTTTATTTGAATATTTATTGAATTAAATGAATATTTTTCGATGATTTAATTATTGGATTAAATAATTAATTGATGAAACTGTGGTAGATTAATTTAATTATATGTGTTATATTTATTAAATTAGTGTGGAGAATTTTTATTATTCAAAGTATGTATTTATGTGAGCTTATTGAATTAAAATATTTAATAAGCATAATATTATTTTAATTAATTTAATAATTAATGAGAAAATTAATAATTTGACATAATTAATAAATGAGAAAATTAATTATGTGACTATGTGAATTTATGAGAAATTATTATATTTTATTTAAAATAAATTAAATAAGATATTTGATTTATTGTGTAAGGGTGTGACATTACTAAACTATATTATAAGAGATTAATTAAAATAATTAGAAGTATCAATTAAGTGGTAGCCAAACAGGGCCTTAAGAGAAGTTGAGAGCAGTTAACCACATATGGGTTAACTGACCTCAACGTTACTGGAGTTATATATGCGCCTCATCAGTTTCTTTTTACGTATTTGCAATTAAGAGTTTAGCTTGAGAGTCAGAGAGAATTCAGAGAAACATTGAGAATTTGTGACTTGTGTGATTTGAAGAAGCATCTGAGAAAGGTTTCATCTCTACGAATCTATACTCTTGGTAATCTCTTCAACCCAATTTCAAATTCACGTTGTTTAAATTTTTATAAAAAATGGCTTTCAAGTTTCAATTAAAGTATCTGTAATTGGAAAGAGTAACGATTATGTGTATATATGTGTTAATATGTTATCATAACATGTTTTACTATATCTTGTATGTTTTCATAACATCAAATTCATAGAAATATGTCGTATATAGTTTCTTCAAAGTTACATAGTATAAAATATGGCCATATGGCCCTTACGCACAAATTAATACGTTAATTATATGTTGTATCATAAATTTTACACTTGTATATAATTATGTATATTAAAACAAAGAAAACAAAATTCGAATGGACAGATTCGGTGTTATAACGAACCCGTAGTGTCAATTTTATGTTTTATCTTTAAAAAACTTTCAAAATCACCAAGGACATGAAATTACATGTTTTGATTCTGGAAATTATATGTTTTAACTTGTTAAAATCATGGTAGAAAGGTTGAGTAATGATTATATGTATAAAATAAAGTCTGGGTATGTCTAATTTCATGTATGAGATAAGAAATTGGTAGAAATTGGCATGTTCTGTATTTTTTTGCGAACTACAATTTCTAGGACAGGTTCGCCGCGCCGTAGCGCCAATCTGCAGTTTGTCCAAGAATGAGCATTTTTGTGGTTTTATTTTAAGGACTGTAATAGTAACCTATCTAATGAACATAAAAATGTGTTAGTCATATAATGTGGTGATTAAATAGATCCTTAACATGTCAATAACGTAAATTACATGTTTAATTAAATTTTTGAACGTGTAGTTATCTTGTTGTTCGTGTAGTGTAATATTATGTGAAAACAAGTGTGGTAATTTGACTAAGTATATTCATAATATGAGTTTAAACAAAAAGAATGAACTTGTGATGACTAGTTACGTGATAATTAACTAGTATTGTGAATGTAAATGATATATAGGATTAAATCAAGGAACGTGTATAATTAACGTGTAATCTATGCACGAGGCAAGTTTCCTAACCCTACTTGTTATCGTTATTCAAGTTTATAATCGTTACATCTTTACACTGAGCAAATTCTAGACTTATATTCTATATTGATCAAGACTTGTTATTTGTTGATCAAGTTCAATATGTTATATTAAAGATTATTAATCTTTTCAAAGTATGATTTATGTTATACAATTTTTATCCTATTGTACCTCTTGATTTATTAATCAATTTGAATATCAATTATTGTTGAACCTTGTAAGACTAGCGAACCCTTATTGATTCAACTAGTCCATTGTTGATGAACGTTCTAAATTTCAGAACCCTTGTTGAATTATCCAAACCAAACTTCCTTTGGTGCGGACTCTAATGTCAAACTGAGATGAACAACCCTGTATAGGGGATTACTTATGCGTTAGCGTTAAGATATTGTGCACAGTATGGTACTAAGGGCCGATCCCCCTAAGTACGAGTAGAAGAGTCCATAATCTTATAACTGTTAAAGGTTTCAAGTATAACCCTTGATAACCCAGGACATAGTGCAAGGTCTTATGACCCTCAGAAGTTCTTTTGATTCTTGTTATTCATTCTTGATTCAAAAGTTGAGTTCTTATTCCAGAAGTTTTTGATTTACTCGCATGTTATTATATTGTTGTTTTATTATTATACTTGTGGGCAATTGTGCTCACTTGCGTAATAATAACATTGCAGTTAAGAACGAAAGGTCTGACGAGCCTTCTTCCAGCAAAGACAAGGGCAAGATTAACAAGTGATGAAGACTTGTTGTCATTGTGATTATGTATTTATATTTTAGATTTATGTTAATGTCGTATAAGACTATTAATTGTTTATGTTTCCGCAGTTAAGATTTAAGGTTAGCATGAACTAGGATTTATATATTTATTTCAAATGATGTAACTCTTTAAGGAGAGGATTTATTTCTATCTATTTATGCTTCATTTATTATGGGTAGATAGATATATGATGTTTGTATAGTGAACACCAAATCATATGGGAATTGAAGTACCCGAATTTGGGAGTGTCACAAGTTGGTCTCAAAGCTGTAGGTTATGAACCTTAGGTGGGGGAACAACCTTAGGCAGTAGCCTTATAGGAAGAACATAGTGATAGAAAACTCTTATCGAGTTCAAAGAAATGAATTCCTTAATTCATTAAAGATAATAAAAGACTTTATGTGCTTATGTGTTAAATTATGTGCTCGCTAGTACGGCTTAGTACCTAAAACTTGAAACTGTGTTGTCAGGATGTCGGATGTTGGAGGAGCTAGTCGAGCTGGGGAGGAGGAACCCCGAGTACCTATATAGGAGGAGCCCCGAGACATTCATGTCGTCATGGAGCAGTTGGTACAGAGAGAGCCATCTCCGTTGATCACTGTTGTTGGTCAGGAGCATGAGCCTAAGACTGATCCAGAGGAGGATCTTGAGGAAGAAGAGGAAGAAGATGAGTTCCCACCGAACTCTATCGATGCTGAGATGTACGAAGAGCTATATGACAATAACGTAGAGTTACGTGACACTGTTCAGGAGCTGAATGAGCGAACGATTATTCAGCAGCTTACCATCGAGCAGAGGGATAGGGAGGTTGTGACTCTTCACACACGTCTAGGAAACGTGGAGTGGGATTTGGTCAATGAGAAGGGTCAAACTGAGGAGAAGGCCGAGGAAATAGACAAGTTGAAGAATGAACTGAAAGAGAACTCAGCAAGGCTGACCGTAGCAGAGGAGGCTTGGGTAAGAGAATCACGTCGTGGTGATCTTGCAGAAGAGGATTGTCGTGCGAAGAAGGCTAAGCTTGGGGAGACGTACTCTACACTTCATAATGTAATGGATGAGGCCCAGGATCGAGTTATGAGATACCCAATTCAATTCGAAGGACTACCATCGTACATGCTAGATCGGAGGATGATGTCCCACATTATGGAAGAAGAACGTAGCAAGGCTATTCAACGCCTTAACAGGAAGTGATAGGAATAGTTTAATTATGTACAAACTTATCTGGTATTTAAATGTAAATTCCGATGTGTTTATAAATAAAAGAATATTTTAATATTTTAAATCCTGTAGATTCTTTACCTCGGGATAGTTGATGAAAATAGTAGTGATGCTATCGTATGATATTAAAACTTTCGATTTGAATAAAATATTAGAGTTTATTGAGATAATGTGTTAAGTGATTATGTTAAATTGTTGAGTTAAGCCTTAACTATTTAGAGAATTGGATAAAGATCTAATAAGCGTATATTTTAACAGAAATATGTCACTGAGAAGAAGACAAAACTTTCAACCAGCTCAAGAAGAATCGACGAATAACAACAACATCAACGCCAATGGTACCCCATTTCAGCAATTGGTGAACTTATTAGCTGGAGCGATTCATAATCAACCTCAAGCTCCACTGAATACGACGTTCAAGGATTTCAAGGCGGTGGGACCGCCAGAGTTTAAAGGATCCATGAATTCGATAAAAGCTCAGACTTGGGTTATGGAGATAGAGAAAGTTATTGATGTCGCCAGAGTTAGAGAGGACCAGAAAACCGCCTACGCGATGTTCATGCTGAAATCAGAGGCCAGTTATTGGTGGCAAGCAAGTAAGGTCCGTGGATGAGAAAGTGTGATTACCTGGGAGAGGTTCAAGAAAATATTTTTTGAGATGTATTTTCTGACCAGCTCGCAGAACCAAGTGGACGTCCAGTTTATGGAGTTGAAACATGGGAATATGTCCGTACCAGACTATGCGGAAAGATTCAATGAGTTGGCTAGGTTCACCACATATCAAGTGTACACGGATGAGAGAAAAGTAAGAAGGTTTGAACAAGGACTGAAGCCCTGGTTGTATAGTAAAGTTTCGATGTTTCAGTTGAAGACGTTCGCTGGGGTACTAGAGAAAGTCATACTCGCTGAAGGTGGAAGCGATGCGGTAACCAAGTATAATCAGGATCAGAAGAAGAAGAAGAAGAAGAAGAAGAAGAGTGAAAATGAAGGAATTAACAAGGCTAGTGGAAGTAACACGGGAGGTAGTAATAAACAGAAGAAAAGGTGGTCTGACAACTGTAATAACCCGATATTTTCTATATAAATAAATAAGATATTTTACATATAAATTTTTATTATTTTTATTTTAAAGGTGAAAATAAGTGCAAGGTAAAGTATATGTATTTATGCGATAAATAAAAATATATTTATTACATGAATAATTACAAATGATTTTATTTTAGAATTAATGATCATTATAAATTATAATCTCATAATAAATTAAATTGGTAATAAAACTATTTTTATTTCTTATTTTCCATGAAAATATGTTTATATATTATTTGATAATATATGGAAAGGATTATTGGAATTATTATAATAATTATTTTATTATATGAATTTTAGTACATATTATTAAGTTAATCATTTTAACTTAATTAGTAATGTTATATATGCAAGATAAATCATATATGGAATCCAAACCCTAATTTTAGATTTTTGACTAGGAAATGGGAATAATAATATAATATCATTATTTTTTAATACTATAAATATGTACTGTAAGTAAGTATTGTTATTGGTTGGTCAAATTATGGTTTAACAGTAAAACCTTAATATTATTTTTGTTAAACCCTAGTTCAAAAGTTAAATACGAGTTCAAGACTGCGCATTAATTTTGTTATATGATTTATGTTGTGTATTATAGGATTTAATTATTAATTAGGAAAACCCTAATTAATTTTTGGAAACCCTAATTAACTAGAAACCCTAAATTGCTAAATTGGTAACCCTAATTGTTAATTGTAAGCTAAATGTTAATTAGTGGACATTAAAATCCTAATGTTCTTGTATAATGTAATTAGATAATCTAATCTAATTTAGAAACCCTAATTTGGAATTTTAGAAACTAAAAATTTTATTTTTTATTTTTGGCTTAATTAGAAATCCTATAATTTTTGTGCTAAACCTTAGGATTAAACCCTAAGGGTTTGCCAAGTTACCAACATGCCACTAAATTTGTTAGACAAATGACCATATTGCCCCTCTTGCATAATTGTTAGATAACTTGTATTTTTGGACAACACTTTAGTTGGTGAGCTAATATAACAACCCCACATGCTCAACAACTCCAGCCATCAGCCATTTCAGTAGCCAAATACATTGCACACAAGTGTTATATATAGATTGGAGAGAGAAAATGTCATTTGATTAGCTCATTTTAGCACAACACTCAACCAAAATCCTCTCAACCCCAAACCTCCGAAATTTCCTTCATATATCAGTCACAAATCAAGCCCCACTAACACTCACAACAAATCAGAAGCATAGATTCAAGAATTTGTGCCTAAAGGTATAAAACCCTAATCAAAAATTTGACCATTGATCTTCTATTAAAAGTTGTGTTTATGTGTTGTAATATGTTCTATGTAGTGTTAATCAATGATCTAGGTTGATAGATGTTAGATCCATAACATCTATAGGCTTAGATCTAGTGTTTTTCAAAATCTGAGAAAATTTTATTTTGTGTCTGACAGCCGAATGTCAGACCATGTAAATCTTTTTCGGTTTATGTTTTTCGTTGTTTTAAGATTTGATCTTGTAGTATGCTATGAGGTCTTTAAACTTTAACTTGTAGCAAGGTCAGAACATGAACATATTTCACGTTATTCATGGTCAAACCACGTTGACCGACATTGACCGGGAGATTTCTGGGTAACCCAGATTTCCCCAGGTCGGTCTGACAGCGAGTTCATGGGCTTTGATCTGTTAGTTGTTTATTGTTTTGTTTTTGTTGTTGTAACATGATTATTATATGATATATGGACTACAGATTAAGGCTTATGGATCACCTAAATAACATACAGATTTGATTTAATTGATGGTCAAACTAGCTCGGATGATCACGATTTCGATTTTCTGGAATTTCCAGAATATCAAGAGCGTGATTTCTGACAATATTGGTTGACTGGCTCAGATCTTGTTGCTGTAATGTTGTTAGATGGTTTTTATGTAATGAATCTCTTCACTAGCATGTTGTCTACGCATTGGAAACATTAAATCGCTAATACATAACACCGAAAGCAAGTTGTGGAAGCCCAAAAGTGATCAGTCGTGTTGTTCTTGTTTTCTGGGTAACCCAGAAAACGATGAACATGTCTGACAGATAGTTTGAGCTTCTATATCTTGCTTGTAGGTTGTTATATGATCGAGAACTTGGTTGATACTTGTAGTGCTACACTAACACTACAAGATCTGATCAATAGCTATCCAAAAAACACAATACACAGTGAATTAATCATGGTCAAAGTAGGTCACTCGAAAACTGTCTATGAAGGCTCAAGAACACCAAAGGCTACACTTTCTGTTGCTAAAGGCCTATAGCGACAGTTTTATTAATTTTAATTAATTAAATTTCAAAAAACCATTTAAAAATAGAAATTAATTTCTGAAAAATACAAAAATTATTTTAAGTTATAAAAATGAACTTTTAATAATTTGACATATTTTTCATAAATACTAGTATTTATTTAAATAATATTGATATTTAATTTATTTAATAAATGCATTAAATTAATTAATTAAAAATAATTTTATTATATTAAAATCTTTTTAAATGATAATAAGGTATTTAAAAATATTTTAAGTTAGAAAATATAACTTTTAATATTTTAAAGAAAAATTTATTAATTATTTAATATTAATGATATTAGATTTATTTAATAATTATATTAAATAAATTAGTTTAAAAATAATTTTAATATTAGAAAAATCATTTTAAATGAAAATAAATATTTTAAAAATATTTTAAGTTATAAAATATAACTTTTAATATTTAAAGGTAAATTTCATTAATAATTTAATATTAAATGATATTAGAGTTATTTAATAATAATATTAAATAAATAATTTAAAAATGGTTTTATTAATTTAAAAATCATTTAAAAAGGAAATAAATGAATTAAAAATATGTTAAGTTATAATTAATGACTTTTAATATTTTGATAAATAATACTTTAATATTTAAATATTAATAGTAATTATTTAAAAATGATTTTAAATATTTTAAAAATCATTTAAGGGTAATAAAAATGTTTTAAAAATATTTTGAGTTATTATAAATAACTTTAATATATTGGCAATAGTTTCATTAAAAATTTAATATTAATTAAATAATAATGATAATAGAATTATTTAATATTTAAATTATTTAATAATGATTTCAGTGTTTGAAAAATCATGATAAATTATAATAATTATTTAAAAATTATTATAAGGCTATGAAAAATAATTCGACTGACATTTACAATATCTAAACGAATATTGAACTACAGGATAGAGTTTTAGACTCGATAATTACCCGATAAAGCCGTCGATACACCGACATGTTTCAGAAATTGATCTAGAGTTAGATAATTTGATTAGATACGTGTTTGTTTGTGATCCAATGACTGTTAAACATGGGTGCCAATGTGATTAGGTTATATACTGACTGGCCAATGTGATTAGGTTATATACTGACTGCAATAAGCAGTATTATGTGTTACGATATGTTATTCTAATCAGTAAAATGATCTTATTACTGATAGGTTGCTATATAAAAGATAAAACTAAGTTGCATAACTGTAAGCATCAGACCAGGCAAGTATCCTACCTTTACATTTACTTTATGCAATGGACATAGTAAGAAAGTTTCAGAATTATATTATTATTATACCAGATTATTAACCCTATTGTTATATATATATTATATCCGATCATTGTTTAGCAACATAGTATTATATTATAATTCAAATATTTATTCTGTTCGTTAATTTCTATATATGGTTATACAAGTGTCCTCACTTGAATAATCATTGTATTTAATCACATGTTGATGCACATTTATAAATTCCCAATATGTATATGTTAACTTAAAAGCCGTCTAAGCTAATTGATTTAGCTAGACACAAAATTATAGATTATTGTTGAACAAGATAAAACCTTATTATTATCTGACCAAATTGTTTTTGTTCGGATTCCTAACTAAATATGAACATTCCGTACATGGGAAAACTTTTGTGCGCCAAAAGCGGGTCAGATGAGCGATAATATCGTTCTTGCATGTAGTATTGATTAATACAAGTCATAACGGGCTGATCACCCCCCCATGCCTACAAGTTATTGTGATGCCCCCATAATAGGTATACGTCACCCATCTTGAGTCGCCAAATACATGGTACAAAATTCAAATACAACTTAATTATATAACTGTCGTATAAAATACGACAAAATATAAGCTAGGAGTTTCAACACGAATATTATCTTCTAGACAATATCCAAACATAAATTCAATATTATTACATTTATTTTCACACTACTTCACAAAATAGTGAGGACTACTAATGCAAACATCTGGACCGTCACTCCGTTCCTCGACTAGTCCCAACTATATTCTCATTTCCTGAAGAGAACAATGAAAGCAAAAGGGTGAGCTCAATTAGCCCAGTAAGAAATATTATGACTAAGATAATACAGAATAATTTATCGTTAGCCTTCAACAGTGTTAAACTGATAAAATACAATAAACATCAAGTTTAACTGCAGCAGAATAAGCAATCTATTAGAAGAGTCAAGTAGAGCATAAAATCTACTATCTTCTATGATTTTAAAAGTTTATCATCAATTTAATCGCTGAGACTCAGCTTAATAAGTAATCCATATCATCGAATCATCCCCGCACTACGGGCCAAGGATATTCTTTAGTATCACGACCACAAGTTATCAATGCACTACGACCCAAGGATAATCGTGTTTTCATTAACTTTCCTAATTATGCCATAAAATAATTCATCTTTTCACCCTTGGGCGAAAAGAACCCATGGTCATGATCATACCAAAAACTGTCCATCAATGCACTACGGGCTAATGAGGACTTTTACTACTTCATTTATAACATTACGGTCATGATTGTACCGAATAATCCCTGGTCATAATCATACCAAGTCCATTTATGCACTACGGTCACAGATGACTTTCAACATAATATAAGCACGAGGATGACAATGATATAATAATTTAATTAAATGAAAGCTAAGGATAACTTTTTAAAGATTTATAATTTAATTTATCCAGAATTTAATAATGTCTAAATTGTCAACATAATACTGCTTTGTGGAGTGAAATTCAAGAATAATATTGTAACAAAAATGATTTGGACCAAAAAAAAAATAATTATTGTCATGAATAGTACCCCGGGTGAATAGTAACCGAGTAAATAGTACCACGCGAATAGTAATTTTAGAAATAGTAACCTCGTGAATAGTACCCTAGCATGAAAAAGTTAAAACTTATCAACAATGCTCAGAATAATATTTTCATGAAAGCATACCAAATGAAGCGCAAATATCAAGGATATTCTACTAATTTCATAGAGTATAGAAGCCAAAACTTTAACCAAATGAGTATAGAATTCAAAATCTGAAACGAAATAATATTACTTATATACTACAGAGTATAGAAAAAAATATTATTTTATACGAATACTGAACAAAAATAATATCTCTTACGAATATTAAACGAAAATAAAATTCATTACGAATATTAAACGAAAATAATATTCATTACGAATATTAAACGAAAATGATATTCCTTACTAATATTGAACGAAAATAATATTCATACGAGTACGAAAAATAATATCTTCTTAGAATATGAAATAAATAAAACCACTTACCTTAAAAAGAAGAGTATTCTGACTAGTAGGGCGGGGATATTCTTGAAGAAAACTTATACTATTTTCTACGCTCAAAGCTTCCTTAAACTCTAAAGAAATATGCTCAATATTATTGAAGAAGAATTCTCTGATTCTGGTGTGATTTTCAATTCTTATTAAACATCATATTTATAGGAGAATAGAAAGGATACTATTTGAATTTAGAAATCACGGACTGCACAGTAAAGAAAATCGTGGGCGATGTTCGGTTGAATTTTTTTGAAAATTTAATTTTACTATTCATTACTGTGCAATAAAATATTCTAATAAAATAAAAATTTTAAATAAAATATAATATATTCTATTTATAATCTAATAAAATAAAACTTTATATAATAAATATATATATAAATATAACATACCATGCCATCCACGGCATGGCATATATACACACACACACACAAAAAAAATATTCATATATATATATATATATATATATATATATATATATATATATATATATATATATATATATATATATATATAATACTAACATTCCCTCCTAAACACGTTTTCTCCCCCCACCCCCATTTTCATTTTCTTCAACGTGGACCCCACGTGTTCCCCTCCCACCAATATTTCACCATCACAGGTGGGTCTCATTATATTTATAGTGAATAACTTTGTACCGATTATTTTGAAAAATAGGTAAATGGAAGTCCATCAAATAAGCAAATTTTATAACAAATACTTTATAAAAATCCCCTCAATATTTTTAACAACCTTTATTCATATTAGTATAACTCGCAAAATTAACAACCAGATCGTTCTCAGAAAAGAGGGGGCTTTTCAATAAGAATTTTTCCTTATTGGCGCGCAATTAGGTGACCAAACTCCTTTCATCGACAGAACTTTATAGACATTATTAATTATACATATAATAATTAGAATAACTTGTCATCTCAATTATTGATTTAAGAATATATAAAATATTGACAATAATTGAATCAAATAACGTGAGATACTATGCAACAATTACTGTAGCAATAATCGAGTAAAACTGAGTGACTTTTCATGTAAGTATCAATAATCAATACCGTGTGCTACTATGCAACCACGCGCATTACTGTACTTTTATCACCGGGTAATTCAACAGTTAACGGTAAAACTTCTGCCGTTATTTTCATAAAAATATATTTTTGTCGTTTTCTCATTCTGACAATAATTTTGCTGTGGGGTCCACCAATGATTGTGCCATCGTACGAATATTCCCTGTTAAAATAAATATTTCCTGACCAATCGAATATTTTATGACAACTTGCATACTTTGCAAAATTTATGAATAATACCCACACCTATAATATTATATCAAATCCACACCATAATACTTAAAAAATTATTTTGACAAAATTAATCTTTATTCACAAAATTTTGGGAACTACAATCTCCCCTCCTTAATCAAATTTTGCCCTAGAAATTTACGTAAGTAGCTGGTATGTCGAAGAGATGAGGATACCTCGTCTAACTCTTGAGGTATAACCTTTGAGCGTAGAATATATTCCTTCTTATCCAAGATTTTAACAGATATTTCCTCATACGTTAAATCTTCCGCTATCTCGTCTAGTTCTAATTAATTAATGTGGTTCGGGTCGTCCACATATTTACGTAACATCGATACATGAAAAACGTTATGAACACACGACATACTTGGTGGTAAGGCGAGTCTATAGGCCACAGTTCCTACTCGATCGAGGATTTCAAATGGGCCATTTAAATTGAGGGTCCAGATTTCCTCTCGTCATCAACTATTGCTTCTAGAATAATGCCTTCTTGAACCTTCTTCTTCACATTCATCAGCTTTGAGTCTGCAACTTGAGCATCTTTAACTTTATCGATTAAAGTCGGTTCTAATCGTATATTCGCTAACTTCACGTAGGTTCGTATATTCGCACTCGTAAACACATACGATCTTCTACGAAATGCGTCAGCTATCATGTTCGTTTTTCTAGGATGGTATTAAATGGTATTGTCGAAATCTTTCAACAGCTCGAGCTAACGACTTTGGTGCATTTTACGTTCGTTTTGTGTAAAAAATATTTGAGGGTTTCTGTATCGGGTTCAAGGTCGATACAAAATTTGATTTTACGCTCTGGGGGTAGGCCATGGAGTTCTTCAAGGAATAGGTCATGAAATTTATTAACATTAAAAATATCATTCAAATCTGACGTATTTTTATTTAAATACGTGACATGGGCTAAGAAAGCTTGACATCCGTTTTTCAATAAACGAATAGCTTTATGGCTTGAGATGACAGTGATTGATTTTAATGATTTGGTTGCTTGAATTTGCATAATAGGTTGGTTAGGAATATGAAAGCTAACAACCTTACGAAAATAATTAATTTTTGCATGATGAGAAATTAACTAATCAATCCCTAGCTTTACGTCAAATGTAAGTATTTTTAAAGAAATAAGATCAACGGGTAATGTGAGGGTGCCGATTTGAATCAAACAAGATTTATAAACAGTGGACATAACGAAGGTTTCTCCCAACAGAGTTTCAACCGATAAGTCAAAGTCTAGCTTCTCTGGGGTAAAATTTAAACGTTGAGCGCAAGTAGGAGAAATAAAAGAGTGGGTAGAACCGGTATAGGATAAGGTATAGACTTCGAAAGAGTTTATGATTAACTTACCCGTGATAACTTTGTTCGGGTTCCTCGATAAATGCTCTCACTTAAACTACCAGCTTTAACTTGTCTGAGTCATCCGTTGGCGTCACCATCCCAGCTGGACTTGACTTCACTACACGATAAAATTGAGCTAGGTGACATTCTCTTCCGTAATTAAAACGCGCTTTGGGTTGCTGCATACAGTTTGGACGGATGTGTCCCTCCTGTCCACATTTCGAACAAACGACCGCTGGTCGTTCTTCTTCCTTTGAAACGGTTGCCGCTGTCTTTCCATCATTATTGAACCTTCTCTTCTTGAAGTTATTCTCACTTAGTTCACCCTTCCAATTATCCTGGCCATGATTACCACCGAAGTGGTTACCATTTCTGGCATATTGATTCCCTCGACGTTTGTTGTCACCGCTTCGATGTCTGCTACCATTGGTATTATCGATTTGCCGGTTGCTTTCTCTTGGTTAGGTTGACTCATTATCGCGCTCCAATAACTGAGCCCTATTTATAACATCTGAATACAAACACAGTTTGTGAGAGATAAAATATTGACGTATCTCAGGTTTCAAACCTCTTAGAAACATCAGTGTCATTCTCTCCTCGTTATCAACTAAGTGAGACACAAATCGAGATAACTCGACAAACTTGGCTTCGTATTGGGACAAGGTCATATTGTTTTGCTCCAGCTTGATGAACTCTACCTCTTTCATGTGACGAATACTTTTTGGAAAGTACTTGTCATTGAACAGTTCTTGGAACTTCTCCCAAAACATTTTGAGTGCGATAGGCTGGATACGCTTTACAGATTCCCACCAGTAATCTGCCTCTCCTCGCAACATGAAGGTGGCAAAGGGAACCTTTTGCTTCTCGGAGCATCTCAAGACATCAAATATTTTGGTGATCTTCTTTATCCACATCTCCGCCTTAAGTGATTTTGACTCTCCAATAAACTCTGGTGGTCCCAGCTCCTTGAACTGCTTAGCGGTGACCTTTCGAGAGTTGCCAGTGTTTCCACCTGTATTTTAGACAAGAGCCGTTCTCGCCTGATGTTACATGAATTGCATAAAGCCTCTGAACATCCCATCATTCATCATTTGGTCGGTGTTATTATTTACCTGAGGATTATTGTCTTTTTGTTGCACATTATCCTGGGTATTGATCTGTGGTGACTCAATGGTCTCCTGTGCTCTATTGCTATTCTCAACATTCTCGGATGTTATTTTCAAATACTGCCACAAAACAATGGTTAATTGGCACACCACATAATATCCCTATATTCTGACCGACCAATTAAATAATAAATAATCCTAGGAAGGTAATACTAGCGAAGGAATTACCCATCTCTCCCCCATAGTTTTAGTCTCACATCTTAGCCAGGGATCATATCCCTAAGCTTTGCTACTAACTGTGACGCCCCCAAAATAGGTATACATCACCCATCTTGAGTCGCCAAATACATGGTACAAAATTCAAATACAACTTAATTATATAACTGTCGTGTAAAGTACGACAAAATATAAGCTGGGAATTTCAACACGAATATTTTCTTCTAGATAATATCCAAACTAAATTTCAATATTATTACATTTATTTTCACACTACTTTACAAAATAGTGAGGACAACTAATTCAAACATCTGCACCGTCACTCCGCTCCCCGACTAGTCCCAGCTATATTCTCATTTCCTGAAAAGAACAATGAAAGCAAAAGGGTGAGCTCAACTAGCCCAGTAAGAAATATTATGACTAAGATAATGTTGAATAATTTATCGTTAGCCTTCAATAGTGTTAAACTGATAAAATATAATAAACATCAATTTTAACTGCAGCGGAACAAGCAATCCATTAGAAGAGTCAAATATAGCATAAAATCTACTATCTTCTATGATTTAAAAAGTTTATCATCAATTTTATCGCTGAGACTCAGCTTAATAAATAATACATATTATCTAATCATCCCTGCACTATGGGCCAAGGATATTCTTTAGTATCATGACCACGAGTTATCCATGCACTACGGGCTAAGAGTAATCTTGTTTTCATTAACGGTCCTGATCATGCCATAAAATAATTCATCTTTGCACCCTTGGCCAAAGAGAACCCATGGTCATGATCATACCAAAAATTGTCCATCAATGCACTACGAGCCAATGAGGACTTTTACCACATCATTTATAACATTACGGTCATGATTATACAGAATAATCCCTGGTCATAATCATACCAAGTCCATCTATGCACTATGGCCACAGATGACTTTCAACAAAATATAAGCATGAGGATGATAACAATAATATAAGAATTCAATTAAAAGAAAACAAAGGATAAATTTTTAAAGATTTATAATTTAATTTATCCAGAATTCAATAATGTCCAAATTGTCAACATGATACTGCTTTGTGGAGTAAAATTCAAGAATAATATTGTAACAAAAATGATTTGGACCGAAAAGAAATCAATTTTTTTCATGAATAGTATCCTAGGTGAACAGTAATCGAGTGAATAGTACCACGTGAATAGTAACTTCGAGAATAGTAATTCCGTGAATAGTACCCCAGCATGAAAAAGTTAAAACTTATCAAGAATGCTCAGAATAATATTTTCATGAAAAGATACCGGATGAAGCACAAATATCAAGGATATTCTACTAATTTCATGGAGTATAGAAGCCAAAACTTTAACCAAATGAGTATAGAATTCAAAATTTGAAACAAAATAATATTACTTACATACTACAGAGTATGGAAGAAAATATTATTTTATACGAATACTGCACAAAAATAATATCTCTTACGAATATTAAATGAAAATAATATTCATTACGAATATTAAACGAAAATAATATTCATTAAGAATATTAAACGAAAATAATATTCCTTACAAATATTGAACGAAAATAATATTCATACGAATGTGAAAAATAATATCTCTTCAAAATATGAAATAAATAATACCCATTACCTTAAAAAGAAGAGTATTCTGACTGGTAGGGCGGAGATATTCTTGAAAAAAACTTATACTATTTTCTACGCTCAAAGCTTCCTTAAACTCTAAAGAAATACGCTCAATATTATAGAAGAAGAATTCTCTGATTCTGGTGTGATTTTCAATTCTTATTAAGCATCTTATTTATAGGAGAATGGAAAGGATACTATTTGAATTTAGAAATCACAGACTGCACAGTAAAGAAAATCACGGGCGACGTTCGGTGGAAATTTTCTGAAAATTTGATTTTACTATTCATTACTGTGCAATAAAATATTCTACTAAAACAAAAATTTTAAATAAAATAAAATATATTCTATTTATAACCTATTAAAAAAAACTTTATATAATAAATATATATATAAATATAACATACTATGTCATCCACGTCATGGCATATATATACACACACACACACATACAAAATATTCATATATATATATATATATATATATATATATATATATATATATATATATATAATACTAACATTCCCTCCCAAACACGTTTTCTCCCCCCACCCCCATTTTCATTTTCTTCCACATGGGCCCCACGTGTTCCCCTCCCACCAACATTTCAACATCACGTGTGGGTCCCATTATATTTATATTGAATAACATTCTGCCGATTATTTTAAAAAATGGGTAAATAGAAGTCCATAAAATAAGCAAATTTTACAACAAATACTTAATAAAAATTCCCTCAATATTTTTAACGACCTTTATTCATATTATTATAACTCCCAATATTAACAACCAGATCGTTCCCATGAAAGAAGGGACTTTCCAATAAGGATTTCTCCCTATTGGCGCGCAATTAGGTGACAAAACCCTTTTCATCGACAGAACTTTCTAGACATTATTAACTATGCATATAATAATTAGAATAACTTGTCATCTCAATTATTAATTTAAGAATATATAAAATATTGACAATAATTGAATCAAATAACATGAGATTCAATAACGTGAGATACTATGCAGTAATCACTGTAGCAATAATTGAGTAAAACTGAGTGACTTCTTACGTAAGCATCAATAATCAATACTGTGTGCTACTATGCAACCACGCGTATTACTGTACTTTTATCACCGGGTGATTCAACAGTTAACAGTAAAACTTCTTCCGTTATTTTCATAAAAAGATATTTCTGTCATTTTCTCATTTCGACAATAATTCTGCTGTTAGGTCCACCAATGATTGTGTCGTCGTACGAATATTCCCTGCTAAACGAATATTTCCCGACCAATCGAATATTTTATGACAACTTGCATACTTTTAAAAATTTATAAATACTACCCACAACTATAACATTATATTAAATTCACACCATAATACGTAAAAAAATATTTTGAGAAAATTAATCTTTATTCACAAAATTTGGGGTCCTACAGTTATGACGGTTTACAAATGATGTTCTGTTTAACCATTTCGAAAATAGAAAACAATGTTCATAGTCTGTCGACTAATCTCCAGTTATAGTCAGTACGTAGTTTCAAAATTTTGATATACAATTAATATATTGTTATTATTGGTTCAACTTATTTCAGAACTATTGATTCGTTGTAGAAGTGTCGTACAAATAAAACATTTAATCCTTTTAGCTAATATTTATAATTGTTATTACTTGTTGGGCACCCAAATGCTTATCCTTGCTTAATTTAAAATATTTTTAGCTAAGCGTGAATAACCAGAAGGCTCGGCTAAGAACAAAGGGAAAAGGATGGTTGCAGAATAAGTTGGTGATATATTATGTAATAGTTTAACTTTATGAAGATGAGAATGTTATATATTATCTATCAAGTATCATGTAATGAATGTATTAAAGGTTAAGTACTTGGGATTAGACTCTGATAGATATGTAAATTAAGTTTGGTATCTATATTATTGTTATTATTATCAGTATTATTTTGCTCATCGAAATGGTATCGTGAAGCACCGAGTTCGGGTTTCAAGTACCTGAATTTAGGGGCATCACAGGTTGGTATTAGAGTTTTAGGGTTAGAAACCTTAGGTGGGATAGACCTTAGGCTATAACTTTAGAATAAAGGGAAACGTTAAAAATACAAATAACTCATACAGAGTTTAAAAGAAGATGAATTAGATAAATTCATCGTCAAATAAAGTAAAAGATAACTTATATAAAACAATTATATGCTATGTGCATATACTATATGCTAATCAGGACAATTTATGTGTGTAGATGTCATGTAGAAAAGACTTATTATATGCTTATAGCATGAAGAAGGATCAAATCCATACACCCGAGATAATATCGAAGCCAATAGTTGAAATAGAGGCTTACAATGAAAATAACTAGGATGAGGTGGTTATTTTGAAAAACGTAGTACCTGATTCGGAAATGGTGAAACTGACAGATAGTGATTCAGACACTGAAGTTGGAGCTGATAAAGCATCAACGGAGGTGCAGAATCTGAGGAACAAGATTTCTTCTCTAGAAAATCTATGGAAATAGAAAAGTTGTTGAATAGTCAGTTAAGGAAAGCATTAATAGAAACAATAGAAAAACAAGATAAGCTTATAATCTAAATTGATCAGATGGGAGCCAAAAGCAACATATCGTGTGTAGCTCCGAGCAAGAAGGGGAAAAGAAAGATAAAAGACCATGACTTAGGAAAATTCGATAAGAAGAAAGGGAAAAAGATATATTACATTTACGGCTATGAGGGACATACCTCTCTTTATTGTCCCAACTATAAGCCAGGTGCATATTTTATTTGTGGGATAGAAGATCATTAGGTGAAAGGTTGTCTAAGATCAAGAAAAAGGCGTAGTGAACCAGTAGTTTAAGTAATGTTAGATTATGTGTGTTCTATGTAATATTCTCAAACTTTTGTATAAGTTATAATAATAAATCCCAACTTTTGTTGTCGCTAAGGGATAGCAGTATGTGCTATGTTATGTAAAGTGCTATGACTTAGTTGAATAAATATGAATCTATGTTTGATTAGCGAAATAAGTAATGTATTAAACTTTGTGTTATCTGTTAAACTTATATAATAAGTTTTAGAATATAAGTTAAATTTATGGTCTTATTTAACCAGATAATGCCGCCAAGACGTCGAACTCGAAATCAAATGGCAGAAGAATTTGTCAACAACGCTGAAGGACAACAACAAGACTCGATGAAAAACTTTGCTAACATGGTAGTTCAGGCTATGTAGCAGGGAATACCAGCCGCTGGGAACCCGCCAGATAATTTCCTAGAAAATTTCAAAGACTTCAAAACTGTAGAACCACCAGAATTTAGAGGTACAATTGTCCCTGTAGAAGCCCAAACTTGGGTTAAGGAAATTGAGAAGGCTTTTGTGATAGCTAGGGTAGCTGAGGGGCAAAAGACTGCTTTTGCCGCTTACATAATGAAAGGGGAGGTGAACTTTTGGTGAGAAGCAAATCAGGATAGGGCAGGAGAAGGAGTAGTTACTTGGACTAGGTTTAAAACTTTGATTTTCAAAAATTATTTTTCATCTAGTATGCAAGCTAGGATAGAGGTGAAGTTTCTGGAATTATAGCAGGACAATATGACGGTGTCAGAATACGTCACAAAGTTTAATGAGTTGGCCAGGTTCGCTCCGCATCAAGTTGATATAGAGGCTAGGAAAGCAAGAAGGTTTGAGCTGAGATTAAAACCATGGCTCTACAACAAGGTGGCGGTGTTGCAGATCCCTGCTTTTGCAACACTCATGAAAAAAGCTATTATAGCTAAGGAGGGTAGCAAGGCTATGGGCCTCTACAACAAGGAAAAAAGGAACAAGGATAAGGTCAAAGGAGCTGGGAAGGTAGAAATTAATAGTGGGAGCAGGAGTGGAAATGGAAAGAGGAAGGTGAACAACTTTGGGAATGTTCAGGTCAAGAAGGAAGGTGTTAAGAAGCAAGCTGTGCAGTGTGGAAAATGTGGAAAGAACCACTCTGGTGAATGTCTGAAGGAAAAATTTGTATGCTATAAGTGCGGGCAGGAGGGTCATATCTCTCCCAACTGCCCTAATCCAAGGATGAATACTGATTGTTTTATCTACGGGTCAATGGAGCATAAGGTGAAAGATTGCCCGAAAAGGAGAATGGAGGCAGGGAGTATAACTACTGGCAAGAGCAGCGGGACTATGGCGATCACGGGACCAACGCCATCCAGCAAGCCAACGAAATCAACCGCAAGGGTCTCCAACCATGGCAGCTGGTATTGGAACTCCAGGTATTATTCGTATAACTTTTATTTTTTTATACATGATTTTCCAACATATAGTAAATTATTTTATAAAAGAAATTTGAAGGAGGAATTTGAGTTCTTTTAGAAATCAATTTTTTCGTTTAATCAGATAGACAAGCTTTATGTGTATACTTAAAGATCAGTCCGATCGAATCTAATCAAGATCTACTTGAAATGAATGTGTATGTTATTTACCCTTGTATGTATGAGTTTTTAAAACGGTGATTCCGGGGACAAAATCTTTATAAGGGAGGGTGAATGGAGTAACCCGATATTTTTTATATAAATAAATAAGAAATTTTGCATATAAATTTTTATTATTATTATTTTAAAGGTGAAAATAAGTGCAAGGTAAAGTATATGTATTTATGTGATAAATAAAAATATATTTATTATATGAATAATTACAAATAATTTTATTTTAGAATTAATGATCATTATAAATTATAATCTTATAATAAATTAAATTGGTAATAAAAATATTCTTATATATTATCTGATAATATATGGAAAGGATTATTGGAATTATTATAATAATTATTTTATTATATGAATTTTAGTAAAGATTATTAAGTTAATCATTTTAGCTTAATTAATAATGTTATATATACAAGATAAATCAGATATGAAATCCAACCACTAATTTTTGATTTTTGGCTAGGGAATGGGAATAATAATATAATATTATTATTTTTCAAAACTATAAATATGTACTGTAAGTACGTATTATTATTGGTTGGTCAAATTCTGGTTTAACAGTAAAACCTTAATATTATTTTTGTTAAACCCTAGTTCAAAAGTTAAATACGAGTTTAAGATTGTGCATTATCTATGAATCTGTCAACAGTTTTGTAGCTTCTAAATCTATGAATCTGTGTAATAGATTTGTGTTATGTTTGTTGTAATAGGTAGTCTATATGTCAAGGTACATATATATAACACTGGTTTAGACAAAACATAATGCTAAGGTCCCGATCTATGTTGGTCAAAGTGTAACGATCGAGAAATTTGTATTTTAATTTAAATATTTATTGAAATAAATAAATATTTTAAATAATTTATTTATTGAGAGAAATAAATAATTAATGAATTGTAGTGAATTAATTTAGTAACTAAATTGATTAATGTTTATTAAATTGAATAATGTTAATTTTATCCGAAGGATTTAATTTAAGAAAATAATTAAATTAAATCAATTGCTTAATATTTAAGAAAAATAATAAAATTAAATAAAATGTTGTTTTAATCTTATTTATTAATTAAATTAGATAAGTAAAGATTTATTAAGTATATTACGGTGGGAATTATAATTATTATAATTATAAGTATGAGTTAATTAAATTAACTAATGGTGTGACATGAAAGTATGTAATAAAATAATATAAAAATAATCTGGTATGGGAATTAGGTGGTATGCCAAACAAGGCCTTGTGGCATTTGGCTTATTCAACTGACGCAAACCTTTTATTTTATAATTGAAAGAGAACGTGGGTTAGTGGGAGTCAGTTTATGTTTTACGCTTCTTATTTCCGTAAGGCTAGATAATATAGTAGTACAGAGAGTTTGGAGAGCTTGGAAGAAGTGAAAAAAAACTCAGTAATATAGAGAGTTGGAGAAGAAGGGTTGGGAAGGATTTCTATCATCTTTTGCTAGCCAACAATTAAAGAATAAGGTATAACCAATTCTAATTTTTAACACTTGTTTTCTTGAAATTTCTATGGATAGTGGTGTTAGATTGATACACATATATGTACATATGTTTTATAATTTGTTATCTAGCACATGTAAGCGTTATTTGATGATTAAAAGCAAGAAATTGGTTGTAGTAGAAAGAGTTCATATAATAGTGATATGTTTATATGATGTGGCTTTAGAAAGTACCATATTTTGTGACTTATATGTGTTATAATCTGCGAATTGAAGTTGGATTGTGATAATATGATAAGAAACGAAAGCGGCGTAGTTCGAATCGTGTAAAATGATTAAGAAACGAATTTGTGGCAATCAAATTCGTTAAAACTATAAAAATAAGGAAATTTGGGAAAAATATAGTTTTGATTCTTCAAAATAATGTTTATGTAATGTTTTTGTATAAAAAATGGTGTTTAGCATGTATAACTATAATATGACAAAGTGTTAGATGTTGAAGTTGGGAGATTTTCTATTGAATTGGAATTTTTGGCCAAAGCAGAGTTTGATTTCTAGCTTCTGCAAAAACTGGAACTGAGGCATTGCGCGGGCTCGCGGTCTGGCGTGCGGTTGTCGCGCGGGCGCGCAGCATTTGGACGCGGGCGCGCGGTTACCCAGTGTATTATTGGCGCGGCCGCGCGAAGCACCAGTCACAGATAGTGAAGTCTGCTTAATTACAGGTCTTATGTAATGGACTTATATTAGTTTAGCAATGATGTTAATAATGTTAAGGTACAATATAAACTACAATAATAGATTGTCATGCGTTGTTATATACAGTGCAAAAGAAACTTGAATAAGTTATGTAATGAACCAAATGTGATGTATTCAAAAGTTAAATATAAATGATAAGGTTTATAATGTGATTTCAGAATCGTTAAGGTGTTAACCAACGTGGTTAGGTGCTAGGATAGGGTTATGACCTAAATGATGGTTTAATACCCATAGTGTTAATATTCATACAACTAATTGTTATTGCGATTGTAATGATGTATGTAACGTAATTGGAGATTATTTTACACTTGTGTAGCTTACAAACAACACAAGTTCTTTAACTCTACTTTCATAATTGTGCAAGTTTCTAAACTTTAACTCTTACATTGAGCAAGCTTTCTAACTTCATTCTTTTATTAATGAATGCAAGTTCCTAAATTCTATTGAGCAATATTATTGATTCGATTCTTATATACGATTGATTAAGCTCTTGTAATCTAATTCGTTACATCAAGCAAGTTTCACTTTTCTAATTATTATACAAAACATACATTGTTCTAATACGCCGATTCAAATGAGTTTGTTCCAACTCTTTTGAACATAGTACTTTGCATGTGTATCATGTTTATTCAGTTATATATTGTTAATATCCGATCTTTGACTTTGATTGCCTTGTTCAGTTATACATTCTTGTAATAAACCTTTATTGATGGAAATTGAATAAGTGTTCTAAAATTCTAGAAACACTGATAAGCTAGTTCCAAACTAAACTTTATTTAGTGCGGAAATTCTAAACTCAAACTTAGACAAACAACCCTAACATAGGGAATTTTATACGTGAAACGTTTAGATGTTTGTGCACAATACATGGTACAAAGGGAAGATCCCCCTAAGTACGTTTAGAAGAGTCTGTATAGTCTAATCATTGTTAAGGTTAAGGTAATAATACCTAAATACCAAAGACATAGTTCGTGGTCTTAAGACCCTAAGATAATTAAAGTTCGAACTTGTTTCTATTTCTATTCGTAGAACAAGTTCATTATTGTACAACATTCGTTGTTCATTCTCATATGATTATTATTACTATTCTTTATGTCAGTGAGCAATTGTTTGCTCACTCTTGCAGTTAAACAATGCAGCTAAAGTTGAAAGAGGTGATGAGTCGTCTACTAGCAAGGGAAAGGGCAAGATGTCCAAGTATTGAAGAATTAGTTAAAGTTTATTTTAATGCATGAAGTTATAAGATTTGTTTTATTTTATAATGTATTCCGCAAACTAATCTAATAATTTAAGGTTAGATTACCTTGGATTATTTTGAGATGATGATGTAACCCTTTAATGGGGAAGATTATTGTTCAAGTTATTTAAATTATATCTTTATCCTTTATGATGGGTAGTTAGATGTAATGATTTTGGATAGTGAACACTAAATCTTGTGGGAATGGAGTACCTGAATTTGGGGGTGTCACAGGTTGGTATCAAAGCTTTAGGTTATGAACCTTAGGTGGGAAAAACCTTAGGAAGTAGCCTTTAAGAAGTCAGAAAATATATAGGTGTTTAACTCTTATCGGGTTTTAAGGAATGGATTAAGGCATCCATTGAAACTAAACAATAAAAGATATTAAGGCATCCATTGAAACTAAACAATAAAAGATATTATGTGCTATGTGTTAATAACTTATGTGATCGCGCGTATCGATAATGTTAAGTAAAACATAAAATATTTTGTTGTCAGGATATCTGGCGAAGGAGGATCCAGTCCAGCTAGAGAGGTGATACCTCAGGTACATATAGACGATGAACCCCGGGATATTCACGTAGTGCGGGAACAGTTGATCCAGGAGGATGAGCCTGTGACCGATCCCGAGGAAGTTAGTCCTGAGGAGATAGAGAAGGATGATGATGAGGAAGAGGATCCTGTGGAGTTTCCACCAAACTCCGTATCGGCTGATATGTACGATGCTTTGTACGACCGTAACATAGAGTTACAGGATAATATAGATGAACTGAAGGAGATGGTTGATATGCATCACGTTGCGTTGGAGCAGAAGGATGAAGAGATTCAGGAACTTGATTCAAAACTCGGAAACGCATAATGGGATTTGGTTCATACCAAGGGTCAACATGAAGACCTGTTGGCAATGAACGAGAAGATGAAGACTGACATGGAGAAGTTGAAACATGACTTTAAAGAGGAATCAACTAAGCATACAAGAGCGGAGGACGCTTGGATGAAGGCGACTCAATGTGCGGACCGTGCTGAGGCTAAAGTCCAAGTGAAGAAAGCCAAGATGAAAGAGATGGATTATGCTTTTAATTCTGCGATTGATAGGGCCCAGGATCGAGTCCATTATTACCCACCTCAGTTTGAAGACTCGCCGTGGTTCGTGATGGATCGTAGAACGACCTACCGTATCATGGCGGAAGAGCGTCGAGAGGCCTTACGACGTCTTAATATGCCTAGATAGAATAGGAGTGATAATAATATGTTGTTAATTATGTGAATAAATAAATTGTGAATCCCTTATTTTGAGATAAATAAAGGGAAAGTATGAGTATGTAATCCTGAAACTTGTGTAATTCAAGAAAGTGGATGTTTTTAGCGACTACGCTATCTTTAGTATGTTTTAAAACATTATGAATGAATAAAATATTAGAGTTTATTTGAAATAATATGTGGTATGGCTATAATCTTGAAATGTTTAAGTTAAACTTCCATTACTCAAGAATTTGAGTAAGGAACTAATAAGCGTATGTTCTAACAGAAAATGCCTCCTAGAAGAAGACAACCACCTCTTGAGGGGTCTACTAACAATAACAATGAGGCCAATGCTAATCCGGTTCAACAGTTGGTAACTTTGTTGACGGGAGCACTTACGAATCATCCGTAAACTCAAGTTACGACTTTCAAGGAATTCAAAGCGGTTGGACCACCAGAGTTTCAAGGGTCTATGAATCCAGTGGAAGCCCAAACCTGGATCATGGAAATAGAGAAGGTGTTCGACATTGCTAGAGTTAACGAGGATCAGAAACTGCATTCGAAACGTTCATGCTGAAGTCTGAAGCTAGCTACTGGTGGCAAGCAAATAAGGTTCGTGGAGGACAAGGAGTGATAGTATGGGATAGATTTAAGGAGATGTTCTTTGAAATGTACTTTCCAGCGAGTTCTCGGAATCAGTTGGAAGTGCAATTTCTGGAGCTGAAGAAAGGAACTATGACAGTGCCAGAATATGCTACGAAGTTTAACGAGTTGGCAAGGTTTGCCACTTATCAAGTCAATACGGTTGAGCGTAAAGCGAGAAGGTTCGAACAATGATTGAAACCCTGGCTGTATAGCAAGGTTTCAATGTTCCAGTTAAATACATTTGCGACTGTACTGGAAAAGGCAATTATTGCTGAAGGTGGAAGCGATGCCTTGACCAAGTAAAACCAAGAATAGAAGAAGAGGAAGAATGAAAACAAGAATAAGGCTGGTGGGAGTAATGTTGGAAGTTACAATCAGAAGAGGAAGTGAAACGAGAATTTGACTACAGAAGGACAGCAGGGAAGTCAGCAGAAGAAAAAGTTTGAAGCTTGTGCGACGTGTGGAAAGAACCATACTGGGGTATGTTTGAAGGGAAAATGGGTGTGTTTCAACTGTGGTCAAGAGGGACACAATGCGCCAAACTGTTTTAGCCCGAAGAAAAGAGCATGTTTTATCTGCGGTTCGAAAGATCACATGGCTCGTGATTGCCCTAAAAAGCCAGGGGGAAGTGCAAGTGGAGGAAAAGGAAACAACCACGGTGGTGGTGCATTGACTATCTCTGGATCAACACAGTCAAGCCGACCTACTGTAAGAACTTTCAATATGACTGTGCAGGATGCTATTCAGTTTAATGATGTGGTGTCAGGTATCATTTCGATTAATGGTATTAATGCTTATGTACTATTTGATTCGAGTGCTACTTGTTCATTTATATCCGATGAATTTGCTCAGAACTTAGAATTTCCCAAGGAAGATTTAGAATTTCCCTTAAGTATAGAGATTGCGAATAAGGAAGTGATTCCTCTCAAATACATATATAGGAATTATAGGGTGATTATAAAAGGTCACGAGATGATGGTAGATTTGATACCGATTAGACTTGGTGAATTTGATGTTATACTGGGAATGGATTGGTTATTCAATTACGGAGTAGTAATTGATTGCCAAAGGAAGTGTGTTAACCTTATGACTCCGTCAAAGGTTGTGTTCTTTGGCAGCAAGTCACATAGACAAGAATGTTGTCTGAAGGTGATGCAAGCCAAGAAGTTGTTGAGAAAAGAATGTGTAGGATACTTAACCTAAATAGTTGATACACAAAAGAAGAGTGCTAAGATAGAGGAGATACCAATCATAAGAGATTTTGCAGACGTATTTCCAGACGATTTGCCGAGTCTTTCGCCAAATCGAAAAATTGAGTTCGTTATTGATTTGGTACCAGGAACGGGTCCGATATATAAGGCACCATACAGAATGGCCCTGGTAGAGATGAAAGAGTTGATGGTGCAATTGCAAGAATTGCTTGATAAGAAGTATATTCAGCCGAGTGTGTCGCCATGGGGAGCATCTGTGTTGTTTGTTAAGAAGAAAGACGGATCCATGCGGCTTTGCATTGATTACCAAGAATTGAATAAGGTCACAATTAAAAATAAGTATCCATTGCCTAGGATCGATGACCTGTTCCATTAGTTAAAGGGAGCGAGATATTTCACGAAGATAGATTTGAGAAGTGGTTATCATCAGCTAAAGGTGAGGCCGGAGGATATACCAAAAACAGCGTTCAGGACTCGATATGGTCATTACGAGTTTCTGGTTATGTCTTTTGGTTTAACCAATGCACCTGCAACGTTTATGGATTTGATGAATAGTGTGTTTAAACCATTCTTATTAGATAAATTTGTGGTGGTGTATATTGATGATATCCTGGTGTATTCTAAGACCAAGGAAGAACATGTTGAACACTTAAGAGTGACGTTGGAGACATTGAGAAAAGAGAAGTTGTATGCAAAATTTTTAAAATGTGA
Organism: Panax notoginseng; assembly: GCA_016801055.1. Lineage (NCBI taxonomy): Eukaryota > Viridiplantae > Streptophyta > Magnoliopsida > Apiales > Araliaceae > Panax > Panax notoginseng. The sequence goes on from CM029021.1 coordinate 77,913,083, forward strand.
GTTTTGGTTGATACTAAGTTATAGGACAGAGTCCTAGACTCGATAATTACCCGATAAAGCCGTCGGTACACCGACATGTTTCAGAAATTGATCTGGACTTAGATATTTTGATTAGATATGTATTTATTTGTGATTCAATGGTTGTTAAACATGGGTAATAATGTGATTAGGTTATGTGCTGACTGTGAAATGCAGAACTATGTGTTATAGTATATTGTTCTAATCGAACGAACGATCTTATTAATGATAGGTCGTGAGATAAAAGATAAAACTAAGTTGCATATTGTAAGCAGCGCATCAGGCAAGTATCTTACCTTTGCATTTTCTTTATGCAATGGACATGAGTAAGAATAATTATGAAATTATATTATTAATGTACATATTATTAACTTTATATTATATACGCTCATTGATTATCAGCATGTTAGTATATGATAATTCAGATTTATATTCTGTTCGTTAATTTTTATAAATGGTTATACAAGTGTCCCCACTTGGATAATCATTATATTTAATCACATGTTGATACACCTTTGTCAATTACCCGTATATACATGTTGAATTATAGATTATTGTTGAACAAGATAAAACCTTTGATTTGGAACCCAGACAAGTATGAACATCCCTACACGGGAAAACTTTTATGCGCCCAAGGCAGACAGAGTGAACGATACCCTCGTTCTTGCATGTAGTATTGATCAATGCAAGGTACAACGGGCTGATCACCCCCGTGCCAATAAGTTATGACGGTTTGTAGATGAATTTCTGTTTAACCTTTTCGAAAATGAAACCAATGTTCATAGTATGTCAATTAAACCCTATTTATAGTCATTACGCAGTTTTAAAAATTTGAAAGAGGGTTATTATGTTATTATCAGTATAGATACTTCACAACTATTGATCTGTTGTAGAAGCATAGTATAAAGAGAACATTTAAATTCTTTCAACTTATATATATAATTGATATTACTTGCTGGGCACTCAAATGCTCATCCTTGCTTAATTTAAATGTTTTCAGCTAAGCGTGAAGAACCAGAAAGCTCATGCAGAAACAAAGGGAAAGAAAAGCTAACCAAATAAGATTTGTGATAGTTTATGTATTAGTTTGATATTATTAAGATAAGTATGATATATATTATCTATCATGGGTTGTAATGAATGTTTAAAGGTTACGTAATTGAGATTCAGACTCTGATGAATATGTAAATTAAGTTGATTTTTATATTATTGTTATTATTTTTAGTATTATTCCGTTCATAGAAATGGTATCGTGAAGCACCGAGTTCGGGTTTCAAGTACTCGGATTTGGGGGCGTCACACAACTCATGACATCATCAATGAGTGAACATCAGTTAAGTACATGCACAGTCCAAAATTATATAAAATGTGTGAGTATGTAGCTATACATTCTGCCTGTTTAAGCATGTGCTTTCCTCACACACAAAATTAAAGAAGGATGGCATTAACAATGATAGAGTTACCTTAAAGAGGGACAAATCTGAAATTTTCATTGGCCTTCCCAACTGGGAATTGAAACTATTAAATGGTAACAATTCACCCTAAAAAAAGTTAGAAAATATGAGAAAAATTGGACAAGCATAATTGCCTCTCTTATGTGGCATTTGGGAACACTCAAATTTTGATAAAAATGCTCCACCAAAAGTTGTCAGACCACTAAATGGCATATCAACATGAACATCTATTGTGTTCCCAGGTATACTCCTCTCATCAGGTCTAGACTGAGTACAAGATTATGACAAGTGAAATATCAGATTGCATGATATATCAAATAATCTAACAATAAGAAATAGCTAAAAGAAAAAACACTCTGATTGACGACAATAACTAGTAAATCCATTATAAGAAAATTATAACATAAATATGAAATAGAAAATTTAGGTGAATTATTTTTCTCATTTCCATAATAAATAGTTGGCTCTGCCAATGTGAGCTCCTACACCCAAAAAATTAAAATGTTAAGAGTAGATATTGTAAGATTGTGGCACTATTGTAAATTAGAATTATATGCAAAACAGGAAGTCTCAAGAAATGTACAGCCTAACTGACTTGGGTAGTTACATTTGAACAAATGTTTAAGAAATGTTATTTTCCCAGTTGAGTACTGACCCAAGAGCATAATCATGGGTTTATCATCAAAATCACTATTTGTCTGCACATAGACACATCAGATAACAATATATAAAGATTCATGAAAACTTCATGCCCAACACAAACTCAAAATATTTCTATTTTTCAGTCTACTCACCAATAAGGGAAATGCAAAATCATTGAAACGGTAAGCCACTTTCAAAGGCTTTAACTTTTCGATGTACAATATTTTCAGGCCATCAGTTATTAAAGTAACTGCATTTAGAGATGTCTGGGGCCTCTGGCCGAAAATAAAGATTAGAAGGAAAGAACATATCAGGAGAGGGAATCAGAGTCTTTATTTTTGATAAAAATGATGTTGCCATTATTATATTTGAAACCGCTGTTTGTGCTCCAGCATTGTAATTCACAGCAGATCGAGAAAATGATCCTGCAATACTGTGAGAGATAAAATTACATCTTGTAAACCAACTCCCATAACAATGGTTTGCCAAGACAACTACAAAATCTAAATCTGTTCTTATGCTTCCTCGCTACCTCCCAGCCATTGTCCTGCTTAGATTCCAGACACATGTCTGCCACCCATTGAGTTAATTGATCAACCTTAGGTCCAGGAACTTTAGACACATTTACTGACTCACACAATGTTCCAATGCAATTTTTCTTTAATACTGCCCACAGATTCACATTCAAAATAAATAGTTTAAACTTTGTAGTATATAAAATATAGAGAAAAAAACTTTACACAAAAATTAAAAATAATAAGTGGTAAGTACAAGCAAGGATCAAGAAGCATCTGATACATTAAACAAAAACGAATAGCAAATATAGTTTATCCAAAAGCTATTTGGGGATATATCATGAAAAAAAGTTAACTAATTGAATACCAAATCCACTTCACCTGCCAAAATATACAAGATAATCTCAGTAAAAGTTATCTTCAAATGCATATTTGATATTACAAGCAACCTTACAATATCACTTAACAGATATTAGGCAAGAAGAAAATTAAACACCAATATCACCACAAATAACAGCAAGAACAAGATGAATAAAAACATATATATATATATATATATATATATATATATAGAGAGAGAGAGAGAGAGAGAGAGAACACATTCAGAAGTATAATGAATTAGTTAAGAAAAATTTTAGGAAAAACCTGTAAAGTGAAGCATCAGTAGTTCCGAAACTCAAACTGACGCGAGCCAGAGCCTCATGGCGATCAGAAACCAACTGCTCCAACTCTTTAGCAACTGCTTGATGAAAGTTTTTCTGGTCATTCTGTAGCACCCTAGACAAACCGATCCGAGACTTGAGCTCGAGCGGCGTGTTCAGACCACTAAACTCACAGGTACTCCTTGACTGGATATATGGGAATGTTACAGAAAAAATGTAAAAGGCAAGATTTTTATTGAGATATTAAATAGCTACAACTCAAAATGTAATAATGGGTGCAACAGTTCGTACACACTTACATTTTATCAAGGAGTGGGCCCAATGCTGAATCATACAGTCCTCCAGGCACTGGTTCCTCTAGAACAGTGGAGGACCTGAAGAAACTATGCTAAATGGAACTAATTGAACTCTAAAAAGAAGTAGAAGCCTGCCTTTTCATATTTATCTTTTGAAAAAGAATGATACTTTTACAAATTTAAATCCCACTATTTAGTCCAAAATTGGTATTCCCATTACACCAGCTGCATTGAGATCATGTTATAGGAGTACAATTTTGGCAGTCTGGTGGCACATTCTCCATTAACAGAAAATTTTGTTATATTTCAATTCCAAGTAAGAAAGAGACCAGTTGAATTAAAACAAACAATAAAAGCACACCAATTTTCAACAATAAACCCAGAAATTAAAATGTCAAACAGCAATAGTAAGAAAAATTAGTAAAAATTAAAAACAAACATCAAACGGTCAAGCTGCAAGAAACTAAATAGGAAAACAAACCTCAAGAAAACCAATTTCTTTCTCTAACATCTGAACCTTATCCAACTCTCGACGCTTCCCATACAAATCTGGGTACTCTGGCAGCGATTTAGGACACGGTGGTGGCAGTGATGGCACTTTACATACACAGATTTATATAAGTATATACATAAAAATATAAGAAAAGGAGGAGCCGAGGAGGACTCACCGTCGCCCGTCGTCACCGACTTTCGATTCAGAGTTTGAGTCTTTGAGATCTGAGATGAGACGAGAGTACTAGAGTTTGGGATGATTAATTTTTGTCACCTGAGATCTGAGATGAGATCTGGGTTTGGGATGGTTCTTGTCACTTGAGAGTTGAGAGATTCAGATTGAGAGAATGAGAGTTTGGGACTTGAGATGAGACGAGAGTAACAGAGTTGTTCGACTTTAGAGTCGGTCAGTCGGCTAGGGCTGGTAAAGTAGCAATGACCAATACGCTGAGGACTTTATTTAATTTCAAGTTTTCACATTCGCACCATTTATTTATGCCTCCGTGTTTTTGACCTACACAATGTTTTTTAAAAAAATGTTACCTATTTAAAATTAAAAAATGGCCTTTTAAATAGATAACGTTTTTTCACATGTATCTACAACGTTTTGTTAAAAAACGTTGTGAAAAAAAATACCACAACATTTTTTATAAAAACGTTGTGGTTTAAGCGTTGTCTATTTACTATTTTGTAGTAGTGAATTTTCCTAAATCGTGGTCTTCCATCTTTCTTTTCCCCTTCTTGCTCGGAGCTGTACACGATGTGTTGTTTATGGCTCCCATCTGATCAATTTGGATTTTAAGCTTATCTTGTTCTTCCATTATTTCTATTAACGTTTGACGCAACTGACTATTTAACATCTTTTCTATTTCCCACAGCCTTTCTAGAGAAGAAACTTTGTTCCTCAGATTCTGCACCTCCGTTGATGCTTGATCAGCTTCAACTTTAGTGTCCGAATCACTATCTGTCAGCTCCACCATCTCCGGATCTGGCACTACATTTTCTACAATAACCGCCTCATATGAGTTATTTTCATCGTGAGCCTCTATTTCAGCTATTGGCTTCGATATTAGCTCGGGTGTATGTGTTTGATAAGCATATAACAAGCCTTTTCCACCAGACATCTACACACATAAATTATCTTGATTAGCATATAGTATATATACACAGCAAATAAGAGTTTTATATAAGTTATCTTTTATTTTATTTGACGATGAATTTATTCAATTTATTTTCTTTTTAAACTCTATATGAGTTATTTATATTTTCAACGTTTCCCTTTGTTCAAAGTTATAGCCTAAGGTCTAACCCACCTAAGGTTTTTAACCCTAAGCTCTGATACCAACCTGTAAAGCCCCCAAATTGAGGTACTTGAAACCCGAACTCGGTGCTTCACGATAACATTTCTATTAGCAGAATAATACTAATAATAATAACAGTAATATAAATATTAAACTTAATTTACATAATTATCAAAGTCTAGCTCCCAAGTACGTAACCTTTATTACATTAATTACATATCATGATAGATAATATATATATCATTGTCTTAATAGTCTTAAACTATTACATAGAATACCACAAATCTTATTTGGTTAGCTTTCCTTTTCCTTTGTTTCTGCATGAGCTTTCTGGTTCTTCACACTTTGCTGAAAATATTTAAATTAAGCAAGGATGACCATTTGAGTGCCCAGCAAGTAATATCAATTATATATATATATATATATATATATATATATATATATATATATATATATATATATATATATATATATAAGCCGAAAGAATTTAAATGTTTTCTTTATACTATCATTCTACAACAATTCAATAGTTATGAAGTAATCTGAACCAATAGTAATAACATAACAACCCTCTTTCAAATTTTTGAAACTACGTAATGACTATAAATAGGGTTAAGGTGACATACTATGAATATTGTTTTCATTTTCGAAAAGGTTAAACAGAACTTCATCTGTAAACCGTCATAACTTACGGGCACGGGGGTGATCAGCCCGTTGTACCCTATATTGATCAATACTACATGCAAGAACGATGTTATCATTCACTCTGTCCACCTTGGGTGCATAAAAAGTTTTCCCCGTATAAGGGATGTTCATACTTGTTTGGGTTCCCAAACTAAAGCAATTCAGTTGGATAATAACAAGGTTTTATCTGTTCAACAATAATCTATAGTTCAACATATATATATATATATATATATATATATATATATATATATATACGGGTAATTAACAGAGGTGTATCAATATGTGATTGAATACAATGATTATCCAAGTGGGGACACTTGTATAACCATTTATAGAAATTAACGAACAAAATATATATCTGAATTACCATATACTGACATGTCGATAAGCAATGAGCGTATATAATATAGGGTTAGTAATCTGTACAATAATAATATAATTTAGAAACATTCTTACTCATGTTCATTGCATAAAGAAAATGCAAAGGTAAGATACTTGCCTGATACGCTGCTTACAATTTACAACATAGTTTTATCTTTTATATAACCACCTATCAGTAATAATATCATTTTACTGATTAGAACAATATACTATAACACATAGTACCGCATTTCGCAGTCAGCACATAACCTAATCACATTATCACACATGTTCCACGACCATTGAATCACAAATAAGCACATAACTAATCAAATTATCTAAGTCCAGTTCAATTTCTGAAATATGTCGGTGTACGGACGGCTTTATCGGGTAATTATCGAGTCTAAGACTTTGTCCTGTAACTCAATAACTGTAATTATCAGTCATATTATTTTTAAATGACTTATAATAATTTTTAAACATTTATTATAATTTATCATGAATTTTTAAACATCGGAATCATTATTAAATGATTTAAATATCAAATAATTCTATTATCATTAATATTTAATTACTATTAAACTATTAATGAAACCATTGTCAAAAATATTAAGTTATTTAAAATAACTCAAAATAGGTTTAAAACATTTATATTACCCTTAAATGATTTTTAAAACATTTAAAATCATTTTTAAGTAATTATCATTAATATTAAAGTATTAATGTTTTATTTATCAAGTCATTAAGTATAACTTAAAATATTTTTAATTCATTTATATCCCTTTTACATGATTTTTAAATTAATAAAACCATTTATAAACTATTTATTTAATATAATTATTAAATAAATTTAATATCATTAATAATAAATTAATAATCATTAATATTAAATTATTAATGAAATGATTCTTTAAATATTAAAAGTTATGTTTTATAACTTAAAATATCTTCAAACATTTTATTTTCATTTAAAATGATTATTATAATATAAAAATCATTTTTAAACTAAATTATTTAATATAATTATTAAATAACCTTAGTATCATTAATAATAATTAATTAATAAAATTTATATTTAACTATTAAAAGTTATATTTTATAACTTAAAATATTTTTGAATACCTTATTATTATTTAAAATAATTTTTAATATAATAAAATCATTTTTAATCAATTTATTTAATTCATTAGTAAATAAATTAATTATCATTAATATTTATTTTAATAATGAAATTTATCACAAAATATTAAAAGTCATTAAAAATAACTTAAAATATTTTCTTATATCATAATATAATTTTAAATGATTTTTCAAATATTAAAATCATTTTTAACTAATTTATTTACTATTATAATTAAATAAATTAAATACTTTTAATATTCCAAAAATATTCAATATATATGAAATATATTTAAAATAATTAAAAACTAATTTTTGGAATTTAAAATAATTTTTAATAATTTATTTTGTATTTTTAATAATTAAAAACTATTTTTTTCTATTTATTTAATAATTTTTGAAAAATAGTATATTATCTGTCGCTAAAGACCACCTATAGCGACAGAACCGTCGCTATAGGTGTTCTTCATGTTCTTGGCCAAACCCAGAACTTCATAGCCGGTTTGCCAGGTACCACGTTTGACCAACAATGATTCAGTGGGTGTTGTGATTCTAGGAATGCTATTGAGCAGATCATGTAGAACTAATGCAAGACTACAAGATCAAACGACAAACATGTTCATACATTACATAACCAAAGAGATCTAATCGTCCAAAGTAGCTGTCAGAGCAGTTCTTCATTTCTGGGTTACCCAGAAATGAAGAACAGTTCATGAGGCCTACTTTGGGCTTCCACAACTTGTATGATATGAAATTTTTATGTGATATAATGCATTCAGTGTATACCCAACATGACAAGGAAGAGTTATAATACATTATATCACTAAAACAACAACAGATCAAACGTACAAAGGCCGATCAAACCATGTCAGACATCATGCTATTGTGTTTTCTGGGTTACCCAGAAAACACAAACCGTGAGCTTTATGCTTGGTTTGACCTTTATCCAAATCCAATCGGTTTACTTATTAAGTGATATAAGAGCATAGTCATGTAGTCCATGTAACAAACTATAAACTTATTACAACATCATGACTAAAACATCAACAACCTGACAGATCAGAGCCCATGAACATCTTGTCAGACGCTTCTGGGCCTGATATGGGCTACCCAGATTTCATAGGGTCATGGCCGGTCAACGACCTTTGACCACGAATAACTTACAATCTGTTTAGGCTATGACCTTGATTCAACTTCGAGATTATAGATCTTATGACATACTACAAGATTAAACACTTAAAACACATAAACAGAACAAGATCTACAAGGCCTGACATTCGTTATCAGAAGACAAAATTTTATTTTTTCTAGATTCTTTAAATCTTCAAATCTGAGTTTCTAGATGTTATGGATCTAACATCAAGCAACCCAGATCGTTCTTAGACACTATATCTAACATGTTTAACACAAAAAACAACAACATCAAACATGGAATCATGGACAGATTTTTCTAGGGTTGGTTTATACCTTCTTGATCGATTTTGATTTCTATGCTTCTGATTTGTTAGGGATGGACGTGGGGCTTGTTTCTTGACTAAAAAACTAAAAGAATTTCGGAGGTGTGGGACTTGAGAGAAAAGGTTTGAGTGTAGTGCACAAAATGAGCAAAATGTACACTTTTTCTCTCTCCACTTCTATTTATACTAGTCTAGATGCATGTAATGGCTGGTATTGAGGTTGAGTGCTGGAAATTTTGAGCATGTGGAGTTGTTGGGTTTGGTTACCAACTCCCACACTTGTCAAGCTATGTAATTTAAATACTAAATAAAATCTAAAGAGGGGCATTTTAGTCATTTCGCATGGAATTTAAATGGCAAACTTGTAATCATGCAAACCCTTAGGGTTTGACCCTTAGGGTTTAACCCTAAGGTTTAGTACATAGCATTTATAGGATTTCCATTTTTAGGGTTTTCTCAAAAATAAAATTAAATAAATTTTAGTTTCTAAAATTTTGAAATTAGGGTTTTATATGAATAATTTTCTAATTACTCTATACAGGAACATTAGGGTATAATATCACTAATTATAATTAACATTGCTAAAATAACAATTAGGGTTTTACATTGGAAATTAGGGTTTCTAGAAATTAACAAATCTAAATGTTAGTTAGGGTTGACCTAATTAATCAAATCATTATATAATACACATCATAAAACATATAACACAGTTATATAACAGTCTTGAACTCATAGTTGATTTTCAAATTAGGGTTTCCCCCATTAAAATTAGGGTTTAACCAAATAATATTAGGGTATTAAAATTAAACACCATAATTGACCAACCATTATCAATACGTACATACCGTAAATAATTATAACACTGAAAAATTAAAATATAATTAATATTATATTATTATTCTCATACCTTGACAATAATCCAAAATTAGGGTTTGGATTCCATATCTGATTTATTCTTCATATTTAACCTTAATAATTAAGGTAAAATAATTCACTTAATAACTTGTACTAAAACTCATATAATAAAATAATTATTATATTTATTCTAAAAATCACTCCATATATTACTTAAATAATATATAATTATATTTTTATGGAAAATAATTAATAAAAATATTTCTACTATAAAATTAATTATTATAAGAATATACTTTTTAATAATCAATTATTCTAAAATAAATTTACTTGTAAATAATCATGTAATAAATATATTTTTGTTTACCACATAAGTACATATACATATTATCTTGTACAAATCCTCATCCTTAAAATATAAAAAAAAATTATACACAAAATTTCTCATTTATTTATATAGAAAATATCGGGTTGTTACAAACCCCTTCCCATTCAGAGGTTCGTACTACTCAGCTATCATATGAGTCCTCAATCGAAATCTTATAACTTCTTACTTTCTCTTTACTTAATACGACATTTCTTTAATTCGTATGCTATCCTTTACAACTCAATCTGAGTTATTCTTCCCGTACTACTTCATAGTACCATTCATTTATAGCATTAGCTTTAAATCATCCATCGTTTAATAGAACAACTGTTATTACGATTCAATATGATCAAGTGGTGATCTTCTTCCTTAATCGTTTAACTCAACGATTTTCTTCTCCTTTTCTCTACGATTATAGTCCTAAGGTTTATAACCTATCAGCTCTGATACCAACTTGTCACACCCTAAAATCCGGTCTATCTTCACACCCGAATTCCGTTCATCATGAGTACATCTCATTCCAAACATACATCATTATATGTTAAATATAACACCATCCATTCTCAAATCCCAGGTTCTATTACCTTATAAACTCATTTATTAAAAATAATGATAATTACATTATTCTTTACATCTAACAACAGTGACTTTTATCCGCCACCAAGGATACATCACAGTTCAGTAAACTAGTCTATAGCTCAATTAAACCATTCTACGTTACAAATCTTTGCTTGATCTTCATGCTCATTCATATAATTAATGACACTTTAACTGGACACTGATCAACTTGATCTTTACGGGATCCTTATGTTCTTTCTACTCGTACGCTGAAAATATTTTTCATTTAAAACAAGTGTGAGCATTCAATTGCCCAGCAAGTCATAGCAGTTGAATAAACAACTTAAAGAATTTAAACATTCTTTTAAGTCTTCAATAACCGAACAAAGGTTATGAAGCAACTTGAATAATAGGAATAATCTTGATTCCTATTATTTTAAAACATTAATCACATTCTCTTTGAAATACTTTCATTCTTCTACCTTTTCCATACATATCCTGTCTGGCTAGAATCATTAGCACAAACTTAACAATAATGGTTCATGTATAAACAGAACATACTCATATTGAACAGTTCAATCACAAAACAGATCATCTCATAGAAACACCGAAGTGTTCAAGTTGTAGCTCAAGGCCTCATACATACTACCACCTTGTACATACATCGCACACAAGCACATAGATAAAACTTCTCATGTAAAACATCTGAGAAGTTTATGAAACTAGAATTCATATTAAACATTAATGAAGTTAGAAAACTTGCCTTACGCACAGCTACAACTTATGCTGAACTGCTCATTCCAATCCCTACATAACATATAAGGAAAAAGCACATACACCAATTAGTCGTATACTTGAATTACTCATTGGTTTACTTAATTTTACTTCTTAGGGTTCGCGTTCTTGCAATCTAAGTTTACGCAACCTACTTTCATTATCGGTTTACGGCTTCATGACATACGAAGATGTCTTACTCATACAATCATCATCTTTGATGATTTACATTCTTATCTTCTTCTTATAACCTTTCTAGGACTTAGTACACATCGCGTGTCTGCTTGTAGTCCATATGGTACTCTGAGTGGTTTCCCACAAACAACTAACAAATAAGTTTCCGTCTCATCTACAATGTCTTTCACAGTGAGTTAGATCGGTTGCCAGTTTCGTATATATCCTCGCTTTCTGAAGGAATTGTTTAGCCTAACTCCCGTATGTCAACCATTAAAGATTACGATTGTACGATGACCTAACTTTATCTTAACTCACCAAACCATTAAACTATAATGTTCGTTAAGTCAATTTCTTATTCCTTATGGCTTTCTGGCAATTAAATGCCATACCTCAGGATTTATTTCTTATCGTCTAAGTCATACATTCATCTGTATACGTAGAACGATCATTCAACATTAATTCTACGCATTCATAGCGTTAAGCATTTTACGTTACCTTATTCATATCTTACAACGTCCGGTTCGTTCGACTTGGAACGTCCTTCAAGTTATCATTACTAACTCGGCTTCTTTACATTATACATTATTGTCTTTAATTTCGTTTCTTCATTCTTCATTACCTTACAGTCAAACCATACACGGAGTGTAGGTTTTGTCCATTTAATATTCACGTACACTCAACCCTGACATTAGCTAAAGTGTTTAACGCTTACTTTATTCTAGCATTCTCTATCCGACTCTCATTCAGACTTTCATTACCCTTATTACCGTTCATTACGTCTTTCTAGATAATTCATATCTTACTTACTACATTCTTTAACGTCTAAGGAATTACAATCATAGCGATCCCTCACATTCGTTTTATCGCGACCACGGTCCCCGGATATCGGTTACGTAATCAGCGTTTACATTTGTTGTCTTTTAATCCCGTTCAACCCTTACTAAAGGTTTAAATAACTTGTTTAAGTGTTTCATTATGTGAACTAAATGTTCATTATTACTTCTTACACATCCCCCAGGAATTGAGCAATTAAACTCTCTTCACTGGGCTTCGCTCTGCAGCAGCGCTGGGGCACCAGTTCCCTCATTTCCTCTCGCGTTGTGGCACGAGTCTCTCGTACTTTCTTCCTTGGTCTGGCGTTGCGGTGCCAAATACCTCTATATCTCTGACACTGCGGCGCCACTCAGCAGTATCTGATGGCCCAGATTGGCGCTACGGCGCTGCCTCCCAAGGCTTAGCTGGCGTAGCGGCGCCAAGCATGAAACTTTTAAATTTTTCTAAGTCTTTAAACTGGTTAGAGACGCTTACTTTGAAATCTCATAACTTCTTCGTTATAACTCGAAACGAGGTTAATCCAAATCCATTCTCTTCCTTATCTTACGTACTTCAATTTACCTTGGACAAAAATTTATTCTGAACCTGTTAACATAGCATTCAATTGGCTTAAATTATATCCTTTGTTCGTTTTACGCTATTAACGTTCTTCGTTCGTTCGTCCGTAATTCGATCATCCGAACTCGAAACTCATTCGGTCTTGAGTCCATGACTCACATTTTCTACATTCTCTTACATTCTTATAAAACCATACACAATCGGGTTCATTTACACACTTTTTATTTCTCGTTCGTCTTTTACGAAATTTTTGTCATAACTTCGGTATAACTAAGTTTAATCTGTTCTTCATGAACGTTTTTATCGTTCCTAACCAAGCAATAAACAACTAACTTATGCGCGATGGTTTTAAACTTGTCCATCAACAACGTTCTTTGTGTTATTCGTTCGTTCTTCATTTTTAATCGATATTTTGATTACGATTTCGCTTTTCCTTGGAATTTAATGTTATAAAACACCAATCCTTACTAATTTTACCGAATCATTCATATGATTCATTCGGATCGTTCAAATTCGTTAAGAATCTTATACTTCCTTAAGAAATTTATAAACTAAACTTCAAATTCTTATTTCATCATTTTCTCATGATTTCAACCATATGAAACCATTCTTAACATCTTTTACTTCTTATTCTCATTAAGCTATGTTTTTAACATATAAAACTTAAAAAGAATTAACTTATAAGTTAGGTTTTTAATACCTCTCTTCTTTATTTTTCTTCCTCTAGACAAAGCCGGCGATTCATATGCTTTTCTATTTCCCGAGCTTCTCCGATCCGAGCATCCATGCCTTTTTTCTTCCTTCTTCTTCTTCTCCAAGCTCTCAAGCTTTCTCTCTCACTCAAAGTGTTGGTTGATTTCAAAGAAATCAACTAACACTTCTCTTTTTATAGATTTTCAAAGCTAGGGGCAAAATAGTTGTCGACGTCGGGATTTTTATTTGTCCCTTTTCGTTACCTGTTCTTTTGTATTCTCATTTTAGGTGAGATTTGTTTGAAAAATAAGTGAAAAAGGTCCGACATGTGTAATGTCGACGATTGGACTATAAGAGTCGCCAGTTGGCTTTTTAACTGGTTGTACCAACACAACCGAGAAAAGGTTTGCACATTGACCCGGTGATATGACACTACTAAACGGGTTGGTGAAACCGAGATTCAATTAGGGTCTGGGAACTTGCTTATGCGGAGGGAAGGTGTTAGGCACCCCCTGACATCCGTGTTGCCACGGTGACCGCCACTTTTTAAGAAACTATTATATGAATGTGTGTGTGTGTGTGGGTCAATGTGCTTTTATTTGAAAGTAGTGCGAGGCCTCGTTCACACCTATATACACAGGGTTTGAATTTATATAAAAATTCAGTTTTAAGCAAGATATGGCAGTGACGTTTTAAAAGAGGTTTTTCAAATCCAGTGCTTAATAGTAATTGAGACATTTTACACTCCCTTTTATTCATTATTCGGCTTGGTTGATTTTATTTTACAGATGCGAGGCATCTGTATGAAAATAATGTACAAAAAGGTGCTGAATTCCTCATGGGTATGAAAACCATCTGAGGAAATCCAAACAGCACATATAAATTTACAAGCTGCCTACAGCTGAAAAGGTCTATCACGGGAACCGAACCTAGATTCAGTGGATTGAATCTGTGATCACATGATTCCTAGGCTCACATGATGCCGCAATTGATATAAATGCATTAAGCATGTATATATATAAAAGCGGTAAATATACATATATATATATATATATATATATATATATATATATATATATATATATATACAGACATGATCACCAACCACGAAGCACCTCCATGGGGGATCAAAAATATAAATAAAGCTGTAAAAGCTATCTACCGCCACGGAGAAAACTCCAGGCGGGACGAAATGTATAGAAAGCAATAAAAACGGTCAACCATCACGAAGTAAACTCCAGGTGGGACGAAATATAAATAAATATATATATATATATATATAAGCGATAAACTCACTGGATATAAAATCTAGACTCATTGGACAAAGTCCAACAACAGTTAATATATATAGGTATATATATATATATATATTAAAGCAATAAACGCACCGGATGTAAAATCCAGGCTCATCGAACATAGTTCGACACACAGTTCATATATATAAGTATATATATACGAAAGCAAATAAACGCTCCGGATATAAAATCCAGGCTCATCGAACAAAGTCCGACAACAGTTAATATATATATATATATATATATATATATATATATATATATATATATATATATATATATATATATTAAAGCAGTAAACGCTCCAGACCAAAGTCTAGGCTCATCGAACAGAGTTCGACATACAGTTCATATATATAAAATATATAAATGTATATATATATATATACAAAAGTAAGTAAACGCTCCAGACCGAAGTCTAGGCTCAATCGAGGCATAACTCGATAATGTTAGTCCATATATATATATATATATATATATATGTATATATACAAACTGAAATAAAATCACGGACCGAAGTCTGGGCAAACACACGCAACACGACTCTCAACGTAAAGAAGGTGGTGTGCAAGTGTGGAGAGAAAGGCTTGAAAATGTGTAAGAAGGCTTAAAGTGGGCTACCAAAGAAGACTTCAATAACTTTAAAGTGGATAAACACTGGCTTCCACCGGTACAAAAGTAGCTATATGTAAGCTCACAAGTGTTTAAAATTAGAAAGCACTCAGTTTGGGGTGTGTATGGAGCAAATTGGACAGGGCTTCCTCACCTTTTCTCTTTGTAAAATGGCCACCCCAAGCCCTCTATTTATAGAGGGTGGCCGCAGGTGTACCAGAGGTTTCCCGAGGTGCACCGGGCTTCGCGGGTCCCACCGTCTCAAAGTACGTGTACGTAGGCAACGTGATGTCTGCTCGAACTTTTAAAATTACAACCAGGCATCCGATTGAGGTATATAGGACCTATTTTAGACCGCCGTTGTCGAAAGTTACGCAATGACATGGGATTAGGGGTTGTACAAAGTCATGAAGATGGGACGATGCCCTCCGGTCTTCAGCTTTAAATTCTATCCGTTATCTTGCACAATAGTCACTCGGGATTAGTTCTTATGAGCTTTTGTGGGACATTGATGTGTAAAATTGCATGTCTGAAAGGTTGAGATGGCGTGATGTGGCATCATGGTGGCAAGATGATGACTTTGCTCCTCACCGGGGTCATCTCCGATTTGGGCTGATAAAGCAGACGTTGCTCAGGGTTGTCACTGAGATTGGACTGTTACAAATGTTGAAGGTCCTCAGTGTAATCTCTGAGGTTTGCCTGTCTTGTACCGAGTGCCTCGGTGTGAGCACCGAGGTTGAAACTAATGGCATGCATTTAAAACAAGCATTTCTGGGGTTATCTCTAAGGTTGGAATATGCTATTCCCAGTGTTGGGACTGAGACGGAACATCTCGGGGTTATCTCCGGGATGAATCGGTCTTATCCAATTTGTGTTCTGGTATTGGATCTGCATGCCTTGGGGTTATCTTTGAGGTTGGAATTGTTACTCCCGGTGTGTGTTCCGGGGTTGAGCTGTTACTCCCAGTGTATGTTTCGGGGTTGAGCTATTCCTCCTAGTGGTATCTGGAATGGATATGAATCATCTTTCAGGGTTTCCTCTTAAAAGATGAATCTGCGCTTCTGTGATGGCAGTAACAGATAGGCGGAAAATTTCAAGTGTCTACAGATACCCCTCTTTATCATATTCATGCAATGCAATGCATGGATAGGATAAAGAGTCCTAGACACTTGAAATATAATATGAAGCAACTGTATGATGCATTTGTATGGGGTTGTTACCAAACATGCTGAGGATGATTGCTATCTCCCTATAGCTTCTACTAGGGATTTGGCAATGATGACCAAATTGGATGTGCGATCCGAATCTTTAAGGATGCTGACGTTGGGGTTATCACCAAAGTCCTGAATCCTTGATACAGACTTGATTTCGAAGTAGTGCCTCTTATGTGTAAGAGATCTGTGGGGATAAAGCTTTGTCTATTTGAGGATGTGTGTAACATATTCTGACATCAATCCTCCTTGATGACGTTTCCCTTTCCTGGTTTGTATCGCCAGAGTACGCCAATGTTCTGTTGGTTTTTACTGCCAACATCAAATGTTGCTAGGGCTGCCCGACCTTCATTGACGTGTGAACTAACGGGTTACCACGCATTGTAACCCCCGCCGGGGATACATTTGATCCTCTGTGGATGTGTAGATTAACGGATGAACTCCCTGCTTGGGATAAATGCCAAGGCTGCTTGTACTTTATTGATGTGTGTATCAATTGATAAAATCATCGGATGATTTTTGATGCGACGTTGGATTGACTTGCCAATGGCTAAAATGATATCAAGGTTGCTTGACCTTCATTGATACGTACATCAATGGATGACAATGCGTTGTGATCCCCACCAGGGTTGTTGTATTATCATTGATGTGTGTGTCAACGGCTGAAATCATCGAACGACTTCCGACGCTCTGTTGGATTTACTTGCCAACGGTTATAGTGATCTCAAGGCTGCTTGACCTTCGTTGATATGTATGTCAACGGATGATATGCATTGTAACCCCCACCGGGGTTATGTACTTCGACATATGTACCGCGTTGTGACCCCTGTCGGGGTTGTGGTAAAGTAGGATAACGATCCTGAGGAATTGGACCTACGTGAGGTATCGCTAAGCGTGACTTGTATCGTCTGAGATCATCAGCATAGTGTACCCTATGGTTGGGCGAATACCAATGAATGTTGTGACACCTCCAAATCCGGGTACTTCGATTCCACGGGATTTGGTGCTCACTGTACAAACATCATCTATCTATCTACCCATAAATAATATCAAACCATACAATAGATAGAAGTCATAATAAAATCTCTTCCCTTAAGGGTTACATCAACTGATTCATAAATAAATCCCAAGTTACTCTAACCTTAAAACATCTGTGCGGAATTCTAAACAAATAAGTCTTAACATCAACATAACTCAAGTCTTAAACAAATACATCAGTTAATAAATAACAGGTCTTCATCATTTGCTAACTTTGCCCTTTCCCTTACTAGTGAAGGGTTCATCGCTTCTTTCATTCTTAACTGCAATGTTATTATTAAGCAAGAGTGAGCACAAATGCCCACAAGTATAATAATGAAATAACATTATAATAACATGCGATTAAATCAAAGACATCCGAATAAAAGCTCAACTTTTGAATCGAGAATGAATAACAAGAATCAAAAGAATTCTGAGGGTCATAAGACCTTGAACTATGTCCTAGGTTAACAAGAAATATACTTAAAACCTTTAACAGTCATAAGACTATGGACCTTCTTCTCGTACTTAGGGGGATCAGCCCTTAGTACCATACTGTGCACAATATCTTAACGCTAAAGTGTAATTAATCCCCTATACAGGGTTGTTCATCTCAGTTTGACATTCGAGTCCGCACCAAAGGAAGTTTGGTTTGGATAATTCATCAAGGGTTCTGAAATTTAGAACGCTCATCAACTATGGACTAGTTGAATCAATAAGGTTCACTAGTCTAATAAAGTTCAACAATAATTGATATTCGATTTGAATAATAACCTCAAAAGTATACAATAAGACAATTATTGTATAACTGAATCATGATTTGGAAAGATAATTAATCTTTAATATCATACTTGAACTTGAATAATAACAAGGATAATTTATTCAAGGTAAATAATAAACTTGAACAATAATGACAAGTAGGGTTGGGGAAACTTGCTCAACATAAAAGTAACGTTTAAGTTTAAATAAACTTGCTCAATAGAATGGTGTTAGAGATAGGATACTTGCTCAATGTAAAAGTAAAGTTGAGAAACTTGCCTCGTGCGTAGATTACACTTTAACTAAGCACGTTCTTTGATTTAAATCCTACATACCATTCACATTTACAATACTAGTTAATTACAACTTAACTAATCAACATAAACCCATTCTCTTTGTCTACTTGATTTATTAACTATACTTAATCACTTTATCACATTTACTGCCACATAAAACCACTTCATGAATAATAATCTAATTATGAAATCAATAATTTAATCCACATGTAATTATGTTATTTACATGTTATACAACTATCTTATCATCACATTATTCTTCTAACATGTTTACATGTTCATTACAATAATCCACTAACACATTGTTAGACTTAAACATTTTTAAAAAATCTCATTTCTGAGTTTTCTGGGGAGTGGCGCTGCGGCGCCACTATTGGACTAAGGATTCGTGCTGCGGCGCCGTGGCGCTGTGGCCGGGCCCTTGGCGCTGCGGCGCTGTGGCGCCGTGGCTCGAGACATGGCGCTACGGCATGGTGGCACTGCGGCGCGGGAAATGAACTGGTAGCCGGCGCTGCGGCGCGGCATACCAGACACAGAAATGGCAGTTCGCGAAAATCGCAGAACTTGCCAATTTCTCCCAATTTCTTAAACTTCTACTCGAAATTAAACATACCCATATGCTATAATTTATATATAATCATTACCCAACATTTATATACTGACAAAATCAATTTTAAACACTTATTAACAGATTTAAAGCCTAACAAAATTACTGACTTTGATGTTCGTGAAGTTTAGAAAACTTTATATGAAAATTCTCCCTACGGATTCGTAATAACACCGAATCCGTTCACTTAAACTCCGATCTCTCCGTTTCGACATGCTCAATAATGTAAGGGTGTAAATTTTAGGGATAATATATAATCCATACGTCAATTATCACATATATGGCCATATAGCCATATCACGTACTCTGTTTAGTTTTGAAAAACATACGTACGACATGTTTTCACAACACTGATGTTATGGTTTGCAACATATACATAATTAAACATGATTTGATACAACGTAACACACATATAAACTTATAATCATATCATATTCCAATCTACAAGGATTTACAGAAAACTGTGAAGCCATTTTATGAAAACTAAAAAGACGTAACTTGAAATTGGGTTGGAGAGAATTACCCAGAGTTATAAATAATGGAAGAAATGATCAGATGATCCTTTCTCAACAACCTGTTAATCACACACTCAAATTTCTCTCAGACTTCTAAATTTTCTCTCTATGCTTTATCAGACTTAGGAAAAAAAATGAAGAAGGAGAAGACGTCGACTAGTTAATAAACTGAGTGTCGAGAGGTCAGTTGGCCCAATCATGGGCAATTGCTAGTAACCACTACTAAGGCCATGTTTGGCTAGCAATTAAGTTCAAAGCTCATTATTTTAATAAAATTTTTTATCATATAGTTTAATTCATGTCACACCCAATTCAAATATCTAATTTAATTTAATATAAATAAAATATGATAATTCCTCATAAATTCACATACTCACATAATTAAATATCTCATTAATAAATAATATCAATTTATTAAATTTCTAATTAATTATTACATTAATTAAAATAACATAGCTTATTAAATATTTCTTTTAATACAATAAGCTCACATAATCAAAACTTTGATCATAAAAATTCTCTACATTAATTTAATAAATGTAACACATATAATTAAATTAATCTACCACAATTGCATCAATTAATTATTAAATCTAATAATTAAATCATCGAAAAATATTTATTTAACTCAATAAATATTTAAAATAATTTACAAAATTCTCGTTCGTCACAAATGATGTGAAGACCAATGGTTCAACCAGGATTGTAGGCTATTCTGCTCAATCGCGTAGCGTTTTTATCCCCGATTTGGCCTTTTTAGCTTGCAAAAACTCCTTTGCAACTCGAACTGGACCGAGCTGGAGGGGTGGGACCCACATAGGGGTGCCGCAGGTACACCTGCTGCAGCCACAGATGGACCTGCAGCCAACCGTAGATCATAAAGACCAGCAGGTTGCTTTCATAAGTCATTTTTAACTTGCGTCGCGAAGGAAATCTGAGAGCTTTTCTTCAGATCTGCTGAGTTCGGACGTCTTTCTGCAAATTTTGTCACCGTACAAGTGTTCTACACTGTCCTGGTAACGTATGCATGTACTTTTTTCCAGTTTTTATCCGTTTGAAAATGACTTATCATATGAAATGCATCTAAACACATAGTAGTGATTATGTATGCTCAAATGATTTGATAAAAAATATTCAACATAGTAAATGTTAGTATTAAACCATGCTGAACATAATGATGTGGAAAAATATGACTTTTGAGACAGTCAAATGGGCACCTTTTTCTGCTATTTTTATCCTATCTGAGGACATTTGAGCACAAGGTAAAAAGGAAAAGTACTCCTAGCATTGAGGTTAACCTTATGTGTTGATGATTTTGCATATAGTATGTATATGACTGTCGACAGGTGTGCTACTGAATGGCCACCTAGTCATCCCTATGTGCATGTGGATAGTCCTATTTATAGAGGAAACTATAGCAAAATTTTTCAAAATATAGGCATTGGGTAGTCATGCATTTTAACTCTATTGTATGTTAAAGTAAATGCATGCATGCATGTAGTCATAAGATGAATTTAGAAATGCTTTAGGTTAGAAGATACCACACCCTTTCTGGGGTGATTTGGAGACTTATTGTCCAGATATTATGGATCCGGATCAACCGAGTAGTTCCCGTAGGACTACTTCTGGTGTACGGAGGAGGGCTTCTGAAGTGCCTCGACCCCGTTCCGTTAGACAGTCTCGTCGGTTGGTAGAGGCGACGATACATCCAGTCCAAGTTGATGTGCCGGACGTCGAGGACAAGGAAGAGAATGTTCCAGTTGTGGACCCTGCTCCTGCTGCGCATATTCCCCGTAGGGAGCTCCCGAGTATTCAGGTGGCAAACCCAGAGCTTCTGGGTGATTTGAGTCGACATCCCTCGATGTATTTGCATGCTAACGAGGTATAACGTCAGAACTTGGTCTTCCTTCTTTCCTATTTGTGAGGAGTAAAATGATTTAATGTTGATCTGCATTTCATGCAAGTTCCTGGCTTTACACAGCCTCGAGGGAACTGGTTCAGTATACACTCCATGTACCAGGCGCTTCATCCTGACTATAGAGCGATTGTACATGACTGAGGTTTTGGAGCATTCTTTTCCATCCTTCCCCGTCGCTGTCCCTGGGTTACCTCAGGGCATTGTCTGAGCAGTGGTTTTGCCAGACTCAGTCACTTCATTTACTAGATTGTGAGGTGATGATGACGCCGGTGGATTGGCAATTTATCACAGGTATGAAGTTTGGAGGGGCGCCAGTGCCTTGAACGGTGGATATTACCCCGACTACCGTCAGATCCTTGTTAGGAGTTCCGACGGAAGCACTCAAAGGCCAAACTGTCCGCGCAGGTCCTTTGAGCGTAGATGCTATGAGTGGGCTATTAAGCGAGCCTATACCAGCTGATGTCAGAGTCAGGAATCGCATTCTTTGGCGATTGTTCCTGATGATCATTAGGAGATGCTTCATAGCAGATAACTCTTCTACGGTGTCGTTCACTTTGATCAGCGCCACTCGACATGTGGATCGTATTGGAGAGTATGATTGGGGTTCCTATACCTTTGCCTATTTCCTCAAGGGCATGCGTATGCGCTCATAAGGCTTGACCGAGGCTTGGCTAGGATTCTACCCATTTCTACTGGTGAGTATTTCTCTTGTCATTTACCATGTATAGGTTAAGAGTGTTAACTAACAGCAGATGTTTGCCTTTGTGTTGGCAGTTTTGGGCCTATGAAAGGCTCTCATGTTTACGTTCAGTGAGTGTGCTAGGATTGAATACCTACCCACGAGGACGACGATGGCATCATTCCGTACTAGCGGAGGTCCCTGTAGCTAAGGGTTTCACTCACTGCTACTTGTAGCTGGAGTTATTGGCAGCTGACATTATCACATAAATTTTGGGGAGCATTTGGCCATCAGATTTGAGGATGGGTACCCGACTGGTGTCGAGTATGTGATTTCCACCCGGAGAGTTCCTCTCGTCATGGATGGAGGATGAGAGCTCTATCTAGGAGAGCGTGCTATTATAAGCACCACAAAGGAGATCTGTATACCGATCTTGCCTCCTGCCAAGCATTATTGGCATGTATCGCAGTCACCTGTCATTGATATCCCATTGTTGGGTGTTGATGGTTTTGCATTATCAGAGGGTCCTTGCACTCAGGATGTATTCCAACGCTGGTGGATCCCTCATACTATTGGAGCCTAGACCCACGCCACTCAGTTCATGGGGGATATAGTTCCAGGATATGTGATGATGACGGATTGGTTAGCCTGTGTTTGAGATCTGACTCATGTGACACAGATTGACAGTTTGACCCGGTAGTTGGACCAGGCACATATTTTTATCCAGCATTTGGTAGAGATCTGGCAGAGGTAGATTCGTTTGATCCTTCCAGCGCAGGAGCTGGCCCCTCGGGTGACCCATTTGGTTTTCCCGACGCAGATCCTCCTTTATATCAGCCTGACATCCCTGTTGATAGAGATCCAGTGACTCAGGAGGAGTTACATCAGGTGGACATGATTGATGATGTGGACATCGACACCATTGTCTTCTTCTGATGTGTATTCTCGTTATATCTTTTGATAGGCCTCTGTTAGCTATTGGGTGTCTGTGCCCCATTCTCGCTATATCTTTTGATAGGTATTTGTTAGTAGTAAGGCGTCTGTGCCCCATTTCTCTGCATTTGTAGCTGTAAAGAGATGATGTATTAGATGATGATATACTTAGGAATGTATGCACAGTTTTTTATTCCCTATATCATATTGCCATCTATTATCTATAATGCATGTATCATGTTATGCATATGTATGTATGTCCAGAGATATTCATCATTGACCCCTGGATGGTCTTATGACACGACCCGTGCAAATGTCTTCTTCGACAATTAGCCGTATTGATCATACCCCGCCATTATTGGTGGTATCTGGTATGCGATCGTGGTATAATAGCATGTCACCATCAGATAGGGTGACCATAGATCATTTGTTGCAGCATACTATGACCCTGTTGATGTTTCAGGTTCCCACAGGATTCGTGGATGGCATGCTGGAGCACTGGGTATCGGAGAGGCATGTTTTTCGATTTGGGACCCAGGAGTTGATTCCCACTCTGGAGGAGTATGCACGGTTGACGATGCTGCCACTAGATAGACCTTGCGTGCATATGGTTTTGGGGGACATGAGTCGGCGATTCATAACCCTCACTGGACTGAGGCGTAGAGTGGTGCAGGATGAGCTTACATGTGGCCACTTTATATCCCAGCATTTTCTATTTGATAGATTTGGCTCTGAGGATAGTTATAGACGACATTCTAGGGATTTCACCACACCGGAGGATCATTGGTGTCTGGCCAGGGTAGATGTATTGCTATTGTGCGTATTGTCATATGTCTACATGCCACTGTATATGGATGAGTTGGACATAGGGGTTATTATGGCAGTGAGAGCTCTCAGGGAGGGTCGTACCATTATTCCTATGATTATAGCCGAGACATTGAGGTCAGCTACATACTGCTGCACTTATCCGATAGGAGTTTTTATGGGCAGTTCGGTCATGCTATACATGTGGTTTATGTCACACCTAAGACCGATTGACACTTTTAGACGGCATGTGTATTGCTTCACCATGATATAGCCATGACATATTCATTTCAGCCTGCAGAGTGTACGGATGCTGCATCTTGGTCTACTTTCTTAGTTGATATTGTAGACCCATTTAGTATATTGCCCTGCTCAGGGGTCAACTCACCTTACAACTTTATTACTCATGCTCCGGGCATGGATTACATCCCTCTGACTGGTTTGAGGGACATGACTACTTACTATCCACTGGCCGTGATGTCGCAGTTTGACCAGTTTCAGGATTTTCATCCTTTCGAGGGAGCGCTAGGCCAGCGTTTAGCTTCCCTCTATCTTTCAGCAGAGGACAGATCCCGTGTATATGCATGTTGGGATCAGCACGAGATAGCCACTTTCTCCATTAGTCATCCAGGTTATTCTGCAAAGTATTCTGCGTGGATGGAGACAAAAACCGCATCGGTTGTGGTTGTATCCACATTACCGAGTATTGATTTAGATGGTGGAGAGTCCATGGAGAACATTGATTCTCACACTGAGGAGGAGCCATCTACTGGATTGCTAATATTTTCTTTAGATTCTCCCAGTACTAGCATTGTCGTGATTCAGTATTCAACACAGTATCTTGAGCAGAGTCTTCATCTGTTGACCTTTGAGAGAGATCAGGCTAGAGCCCTGATGTTGACAGCTTTTGATGGGAGAGACGCAGCCCTGTTAGAGAGGGACGAGGCATTAGCTCATATAGATGCCGTTGTTGTTGAGCGAGATGAGGCCAGATCAGCCAGAGATGCAGTGGTAGTCGAGAGGGATAGCGCCATATCTGCCCGGGATGTAGCCGTCATAGACAGTACTGCAGTGAGATCCCTTACCACTGGCATGATCGTAGAGATGAGCACATATATCGATGAGCACATGGTCACCATGCAGATGGCTGCAGATCTGTTGGGTCGTGTGGATATCCTCATACAGGAGACCACAGCTTTACCTCATTCTTCTGAGAGAGATGCCATGTTGGGCTTGTTAGCTCGAATATGCACCGATTTGTAGATGGGCTTGTATTTTCCTGCACAGACTAGCTTAGCTATTTTGTCATGTACAGTTTACATTATATATATCAAACACCATTATATATAGCAGGAAATATATTTTTTATCACTTCCCTTTTAGACATGCTCTGATACTTGCTTGATGTTTGCCTGCTTCTTCAGGGCTTGTGATCTTGATGTATTCTGAATTCCTCCTTGCTGGATGGACATTGAGTTGTCTCTGGATAGCTCATAATAGATCATGGATCTGTGTGTATCCCTACCATCTTTCGGTGTCTTGGGACTGGTTTCTGTATGGAAATATGGAGAGGAGGGTGGCTTTCCTCTCCGAGATTAGTCGCACCACAGATGGTCGCCAATACTCCTATTTACGAGGAAAGGTTGGGTAATTCCATCTATTATGGATTGGTGTTGCTCTTCAAGGTACAACCGTAACTTAGATGGTCGCCGAATCTCCTATTCATGAGGAAAGGTTGGGTAATTCCATCCCTTTGGTTTGAAGCCAATGAAATGTGGTAGATTGAGGTTTGATCCCAGTACCGTTGACAAGTATTTGTGTTTTAGTAGGGGGTTAGATCGAACCATAAATGGCTGCCTACGTACTCCTATTGAAGAGGAGATCAGGTCTGCGTAGTTCGAACCTGATGTAAGAGATTCAACGCTGTTTATGAAAGGCAGATAGGTGTAGACGCTTTATTGATGAAAAAGGTTGTAGAAATGTTTTTGTGGTTTTTGTTTTTTGTAGGAAAGGGTAGAAATGTTTTTGTTGTGTTTTGTTTATTGCGATCGGGCCATATAGAATATGGTTGCCTACGTACTCCCGTGTATCAAGGAGATCAGGTCGACATAGTTCACCCCTCAGGATGAGTTGAAAAGCGTGATCCCATGTCCAGAATAAACTGCAGGGAAGAACGATTAATCCCATGTACAGGTCAAACTGTGGGGAAGAAAGTTTAATCCCATGTGCAAAATAGACTGCGGGGAAGAGAAAGTTTGATCCTAGGTTGAGGATAAACTGCAGGTACGAGAAGTTTAATCCCATGTATGGGTAGCCAAATTGCAAACGTGAGAGGTTCAATCCGTAGTGGGATGACCTAAGTTGTATGAGCGTAGTGAAGCCAAGCTGCTGGCTTAAAGGGTATGTTTCCCTGAGGGGAAAAGTGTGGACAAGAGTTGTATATGGTAAAGGGTTAAAGAACCGAAATGACTGATGATCTGACGATCCCACACCATGATGTTTGCTTGATGTTAACTTCAGACGTAGTACCGTTTCACGGTGTCCGAGTTGATGAGTTGTGGAAATTCATCGCCGTCCATTTCTTGCAATCTGAGAGCGTCTCCTGTCAATACTTCCTTGACAACAAACGAGCAATTTTCCCTTAGATTGATCTTGGTTGCCAATGATCTTTTTCAAAACCAAGTCATGTTGTTTAAACTGCCGTAGCCGGACTTTTCTGTTGTTGGATCGGGTGATCCTTTGTTGATATAATTGACCATGGAAGATAGCTGCGGTTCGCCTTTCATCTATTAGAGACAATTGGTGATACCTATCTTGTATCCATTGATCTTCTTCCATCTGAGCGTCCATCAACACTCTGAGGGATTCCATTTCTACTTCTATGGGGAGTACTGCTTCCATCCCATAGGTTAATGCGTAATACCCATAAATCGGATATACTTGGGTTAAAATTATTGTATTTTCGAGTCATTTAGGAATTTTTTTACTGTGTTTATGTGTTGTATTGCATATTCGGGAGCTGAGGGGACAAATTGGGGATTTAAGCTAATAAATGGCAAAGTTGTAATTTCTCAGAAGACTAGCGCCGGGGCGCTGGGAAATGCACTATCAATAGCGCCGGGGCGCTGAGCCTCAGCTGGCTCTGACGTGGACCGCGCGTGCGGGACTGGCGTGGACAGTACTTTGACTATTAGTTTGACTTTGTTTGAGGAGTTTATGTGGAGTCAATTTGGATTAGGATTTGTGGAATTGGGGAAGTAAAAAATATAAATTGATTATTTTTATTGAATTGGAGGAGGCTTCACATTTAGAGATCAACGGAGGAAGAGGAGCAGATCTGAAGGCTTGAAATTTGGAGTTCTTCTTCTTCTTTATTCTTTTAAATTGTTTAACTCATTAAAGATGATTTATCAATTATTTGTGGTTTTTATTTCTGTCATGAACTAATTCCTTTTATTAAGATTCTAATGGAACCTCTTATGGTTATGAATTGATTATCTAATTTATTCCAATTATTTATGTTGAAGCGAATTGTTCATTTTGCCTTGTATTTATTGATTAATTACCTAGCCAATAATTACCGTGTTACTTTAGAAGGAATCGAGAGAGGAATTATAGAGTTAAAACTGGGCAGGGTGACATGTGACTTAGTTATTTGCACAGTGAATAATTAAGTTTGTGAATAGAATGAGAATATCTATTTGTCGCATGTAACATAAAAGAAATTGGGTTTGTAACGAGTTTAATTCAATTATTTTGCATAGAGATATAACAAAATTAATCTGGATTAAATAGAAGGCAATTGATCACTCAAGAGAGGGCTTTTGGCATTTGAGAATTCATGTTAACAATTTAGTAGATTTAATAATTGGGATAATTGGATAATTGATTTAATAATCATAATTGGGGAAATTTGAGTCTTAATTGTCATTTATTTGCATTCAAATAATTCTTGATTTGTTCTTTGTTTTATTTTAGAATAATTTCTTGCTTTATTAAAATTAGTTTTCTTAGTTTTAAGAATCACAATTTTCGGTTGTTTAAATAAAATTCAATTGATACAGTACTAGTAGTTGGAGTTTATTAATTAGAATTCTCTGAGGGATCGACACTCTAATTTATCACTATGTTACTTGTTAATCGTGTATACTTGCACGTTTGCTTTGATTGTAAAATCAACCAACAAGTTTTCGGCGCCGCTGCCGGGGACTTCTTTGTTAATATTAATTCTATATTAGTTATAATCAATTCGGTCTTAATTTAAACGTTACTTATTTTTCTTCTTATCTTTCCAGGAATTCTTTGCAAGTGTATGCACACTAGATATAAGGCGAGAAAGGAACTTTTTCCTTATACAGACGAGATTGAAAGGAAGTTCCAGAAAGCACAATCGACTAGTGCGGCACCACCTGAGGAAGAAAAACTAGCAGAACAAGAAATTCCAGTGAACATGGCAGGGAACGATAAGAAACCACTTCGGGACTATGCCATGCCGAATGTCACGGATATTCAGTCGAGTATTAGGAGGCCGACAATCAATGCTAACACCTTTGAGATCAAACCAGCAACCATTCAAATGCTTCAGAATCAATGTTAGTTTGGGGGTAGTTCATTGGATGATCCAAATGAGCACATCTTAAGTTTCTTGGAAGTTCGTGACACCTTCAAATTCAACAAAGTGTCGGAAGATGCTATAAGGTTGAGAATGTTCACATTTACCCTGAAAGATAAAGTACGAAGTTGGTTACACTCTCAGCCTTCGGACTCAATCCTTGCTTGGGATGATTTAGCTCAAAAATTTCTAGCTAAGTTTTTCCCACCAGCAAAGTCAGCAAAACTACGGAATGATATTCATACCTTCGCACAGTTTGATTCAGAATCGTTGTATGAGGCGTGGGAAAGGTTTAGGGATATGCTTTGCAAGTGCCCACACCATGGAATTCCACAGTGGATGCAATTAAGGATATTTTGTGATGGTTTACAAGCATCCACGAGGGCAAGTATTGATGCAGCAGCTGGAGGAGCGATTATATCTAAAAATTTGGACGAGGCATATAAGTTGTTAGAAACGATGGCCACCAACAACTATCAGTGGCCCATGACAAGAAATAATCCTCTAAAAACATCAGAAAAGTATGATGTGGATGTGATAACATCATTACAAGTGCAAATGACCGCAATGGCTAAGCAGATAGAATTATTGCGTCCACAATCCACTTAGCAAGTAGCGATGGTTTGTGAAATATGTGCTGGGGGTCATACTACGGATCAATGTGCCATAAATACTGAAGCAGCACAGTATGTGGGGAGTTATAATCGGTCTACTCAGCCTTATCAGAATCAAAATGCATGTAATTCGGGATGGAGAAATCATCCGGGGTTTTCATGGAGTAACAACCAAGCTGCAGAACAAGCGCCGAAACAACAAAACAATTCCGGGTTTCAAAACTAGACACAACAACCTGTGCGAAAAGCAAGTTGGGAAGAAGCCTCGGAAAGATTTGTTAAAGCAACTGAGAAAAAGAGTGAGGAGAGTGATAAGAGATTTAATCAAATGGAGCTAAGTATACAAAGTCAGCATGCATCAATCAAAAATCTGGAAAATCAAATTGGACAAATGGCACAGGCGTTGAATAACCGACCACTTAGAACACTTCCGAGCGACACCAAGAAAAAACCGGGCAGAGATGAGCACTGTAAGGCGGTAACTCTACGAAGTGGAAAACAACTACAAGAGTCAGTCACGGATAAGGAAAAGGAGGACAAGGCATCAATTAAAACCGATGAAGTGGTGGAGACCGAAAAGCGTCAAGATGAGACCTTGCAGCAAAAAAATTTGGAACCAACCAGCACAATGGCCCCCATACCGTATCCGCAAAGATTTCAAAAATCCAAGTTAGATAAGCAGTTCTCACAATTTTTGGATATCTTCAAGAAATTGCATACTTTGCCGAAGCCTTGGAACAAATGTTGAGTTACGCGAAGTTTATGAAGGAGGTTTTGTCGAAGAAGAGGAAATTGGGTGAATTTGAAACAGTAGCATTGACGGAGGAATGCAGTGCTATCATTCAGAATAAATTACCGCCGAAGCTCAAGGATCCAAGTAGCTTTAATATTCCGTGCGAGATTGGAAATCAGTTTTCGGGACGAGCTTTATGTGATTTGGGGGCCAGTATAAATCTAATGCCATTATCCGTCTACAGCCAGTTCGGACTTCAGGCTCCACGCCCAACAAATATCAGTTTACAGTTAGCAGATAGATCGGTTACATATCCACGAGGTATAGTTGAAGATGTGTTAGTAAAAGTGGATAAATTCATATTCCCTGCGAATTTCTTTATTCTGGATTGTGAAGTGGACAGTGAAATCCCGATCATTCTTGGGCGTCCATTTTTGGCGACAGGAAGAACATTGATTGATGTTCAAAAAGGTGAATTGACAATGCTAGTTGAAGATCAACAGGTCACCTTTAACGTTTTCAAGTCCATGTCGTACCCAAAAGAAAAAGGTGAATGTATGCGGGTTGATATTATGGAGGAATTGGTGAATCATAAATTCAGCACAACTTTTTTGGAGGACCTACTTGAATCTATTTTGCTCGGGGCAGATGAATATGGTATTGAAGAGGACATCGAATACGTCAAATGGCTAGACACACCATCAGTGTTTCGAAAAAGCACTCAATCCTTCGACACCATAGAGAGGCCCAAAGCGGAAGGTAAAAAGTTCAGCTCATTAATAGAAGAGCCACCGGTGCTAGAGTTAAAGCCATTACCACCCCATCTGTAATATGCTTACCTGGGAAAAGACGATACCCTACCAGTTATTGTTTTGACAGAATTGACTGATACGCAAAAGGAGAAACTGCTACGTGTCTTATGAGAATTCAAAACAGCAATTGGGTGGACTATAGCGGACATTCGAGGTATTAGCCCATCATTCTGTATGCATAAAATCTTAATGGAAGAAGGGGAAAAACCAACCATCAAGATGCAAAGAAGGCTAAACCCCATCATGAAGGAGGTGGTGAAAAAGGAGATTATAAAGTGGTTGGATGCTGGCATTATTTACCTGATCTCAGATAGTTCGTGGGTGAGTCATGTACAATGCGTACCAAAGAAAGGGGTATGATAGTGGTGAAGAATGAGGCGAATGAGCTCATCCCTACTCGAACAGTTACAGGATGGAGAGTATGCATGGACTACCGTAAGCTAAATAAAGCCACACGCAAGGATCACTTCCCGTTGCCATTCATTGATCAGATGTTGGATAAGTTAGCGGGACATCAGTTCTATTGTCTCTTGGATGGTTATTCCGGATATAATCAAATTGCTATAGCACCGGAGGATCAAGAGAAAATGACATTCACATGCCCATACGGTACGTTTGCATTTCGGCGAATGTCTTTTGGTTTATGCAATTCACCAGCAACCTTTCAGCGGTGCATGATGGCAATCTTCTCCGATATGGTCGAGAACAATTTGGAGATATTTATGGACGATTTTTCTGTGTTAGGTGATAGCTTTGATCTGTGCCTGAAAAATTTGATTTTAGTTTTGAAACGGTGCGTGGAGACTAATCTGGTTCTTAATTGGGAAAAATGCCACTTTATGGTGAAGGAAGGGATTATTCTCGGGCATAGGGTTTCTGCAGCAGGATTAGAGGTGGATAAAGCAAAGATTGAGACTATTGAGAAATTACCACCTCCATCATCTGTTAAAGGAATACGGAGCTTCTTGGGACATGTGGGTTTCTACAAATGTTTCTTCAAAGATTTTTCCAAACCTTTGTCTTCCCTATTAGAGAAAGATGTGCCCTTCAAAATAGATCAGTCATGTATTGAGGCACCCGATTGGTCTACTCCAATCATTGTGGCACCCGATTGGTCTCTACCATTCGAATTGATGTGCGACGCCAGCGACTATGTAGTGGGAGCAGTTTTGGGTCAACGTCACGACAAAATTTTCCATACAATCTATTACTCAAGCAAGACGTTGACAGAAGCTCAGTTGAACTACATAACCATCGAAAAAGAACTACTTGCAGTTGTGTTTGCCTTCGACAAATTCAGAGCATACCTCATCGGAACCAAGGTCATTGTCTGTACGGATCATTCTGCAATAAAATATTTAATCGAGAAGAAGGATGTCAAACCGAGGTTGATACGGTGGGTGTTATTTCTGCAAGAATTTGATTTGGAGATTCGAGATAGAAAGGGTACAGAAAATCAAGTAGCGGATCATCATTCGCCATTGGAAAATGATGAGGTGCAGAGAAAAGACAATGCATTGATTAACGAGAAATTTCTGGACGAACAACTTCTCCGAGTAACCACAACACTGCCTTGGTATACTGATTATGTGAACTATGTGGTTGCTAAGGTGTTACCACCGGAGTTGAACTTGCAACAACGAAAGAAATTCCTCCATGACGTGAAGCAGTACTATTGGGATGAACCGTTCTTGTTTAAAGCCTGCGCGGATCAAATGATTAGACGTTGTGTGCCACATGAAGAGATGGACAGTATCTTGGGTCATTGCCACTCATCTGATTATGGAGGTCATTATTCCGGTGATCAAACTACGGCGAAGGTGCTACAATCAGGATTCTACTAGCATTCGTTATTCAAGGATGCATATCTCTATGTGCTAAAGTGTGATCGATGCCAACACATAGGTAATATCTCTAAGCGAAATGAAATGCCACTCAACTCTATATTGGAGGTAGAGCTGTTCGACGTCTGGGGAATCAATTTCATGGGACCGATCCCCTCATCTTTTAATAATCAGTATATTTTGTTGACGGTGGATTATGTGTCCAAATGGGTAGAAGCTACAGCTTTGCCCACAAATGATGCTAACATCGTCCTTCGATTCTTAAAGAAAAATATCTTCACGCGATTTGGAACTCCGCCGGCAATAATAAGTGATGAGGGAACGCATTTCTGTAACAAGCAGTTCACAAAATTATTGGTGAAGTATGGGGGGTCGTCATAAAATAGCAGCTGCGTATCATCCCCAAACTAATGGCCAAGATGAGGTCTCCAATAGGGAGATTACGAGGATTCTGGAAAAGGTGGTCAATCCATCACGAAAAGATTGGTCTTTACGTCTTGACGATGCTCTATGGGCATATCGTACAGCATACAAGAATTCGATCGGTATGTCACCTTATCGAATAGTTTACAAAAAGGCGTGCCACCTCCCAGTCGAGTTAGAGCATAGTGCACACTGGGCCATTCGGAAGCTCAATTTTGATGAACAAGCAGCAGGTGAGAAAAGGTTACTGCAGTTGAACGAGATGGATGAACTTCGTTTCAATGCTTATGAAAATGTAAAACTCTACAAGGAGAAAGTCAAAGCATGGCATGATAAGAAAATTCTCGATAAAACATTTGAATCGGGCCAACAAGTCTTGCTTTTCAACTCGAGATTGCATTTATTTCCTGGGAAACTGAAATCACGTTGGTCAGGTCCTTTTACAGTCGTGTCTGTTGCACCACACGGTAACATCGAGATCGAAAAACCAAATTCAAATTGCCCATTCAAGGTTAACGGTCAAAGACTCAAACATTATTGGAGTGGGCCCATTGAATGTTAAATTACGGTCATGAACCTCTCCGACTCAGTGGAAAATTGAACACACCAGCAAAGTCAGGCCGACGATAGTAAACCAAGCGCTTATTGGGAGGCAACCCAATCATTTTCCCTTTTAATTTTATTTTATTTTGATTCTTGAACTTATACGTTGCAGGCAACAAGAGCCCCGGTGCTGCACATTGATTGACCCGAAGCGCCCCGGCGTTAGCCCAATTCAGAAGCCACTGACTACGAGAGCCCCGACGCTGTCTCTAAGGGCAATTCAAGCTCCCCGACGCTAGCCCCATCCACGAGCTACTGACCTATAGCGCCCCGGCTCTCAACTTGTGCTACAACATCTCGCCCCGACGCTATGCACTTCATGACCCTACTAACCTCTAGAGCCCCGGAGCTGTCTTTCTATGCTATTGCTGAGCCCCGGCGCTGAGGTCCGGACTTGACAACCTAGGCTAGAGCTCCGGCGCTGTTTCCTAGCATATTTCGAGTGCCCTGGCGCTAAGGCTGCGTCCCAGACTCCTAATTGAACTTAAATATCGGACGGTTACATTTCTTTTCTAATTCAACTTCTCTTCACTTTTAATTCCATGCCACAAGCCTCCCTTACCTTCACAGGATAGTTGAATAGTGCTAATACCAATTTTATAATTAAAATTAGATAGATACGATCCATTGTTCTCATTTGTTCCATAAATTTCATCTTTCTCATTCAGTTGCAACAAGA
Source organism: Panax notoginseng (assembly GCA_016801055.1). Classification (NCBI taxonomy): domain Eukaryota; kingdom Viridiplantae; phylum Streptophyta; class Magnoliopsida; order Apiales; family Araliaceae; genus Panax; species Panax notoginseng. The sequence goes on from CM029021.1 coordinate 77,947,868, forward strand.
TCTAACCAGAATTTTTGGCATGGCATCTAAACGTCAGCGTGGTGAAGGGTCAGGGACCACCTCAACTCTACCTCCACGATTTGACAGCCGCCGTTTTGTCAGTCATGCGGCTCAGGAAAGATACAATCGAATGGCTACTCGGTCATTGGTTCCGGAGCGTGGGTTGAGACCGGATCAATCAAAGGATGGCAACATGGCAGTCATGATAGCCGAGAGGAACTGGTTCACACTTACCGAGCATCCCGATCTAGCCGTAATTACAGTGGTGAAAGAATTTTACGCCAACATGCCCGAACATGATCACTATACGGTATTTGTAACGGGCAAAACAATGGAAATTGGCGAAGAGGACTTCAATGAGTGTTATCAACTGCCAGTGGAGGATTTTCATGATGAGTATACCAGTCTTGTTAGTGATGGACCAGACTATGAGCAGATAATTCGTGAACTTTGTCAGCCGGGCACCACATGGACCGTACATGAACACGAAAACATGACTTTTCCACTATCGAATCTCAGCTTATATGGGAAGGCATGGTATGCGTTCATTTACGCAAAACTCATGCCATGCAACCATGTGAGTCATGTTACCCGGGAACATGCAGTCCTTCTATACTCAATCATCAAAGGATATAAAATTGATGTGGGCCATCTCATTTTGCAATCTGTCCTTCGAGCATCTCGTGGAAGTACCACTGGAGGGTTACCACATCCGTCTCTCATCTGCGTTTTGTGTGCTAAGTTCGGCGTCAAATGGAAGTCCGACGAGATAATTCAAAAGCCCATGCCAGTGCTGGACCACAAGTTGATAAGTAGATACAAAGTGTGGACAGGTGGGGCAAATCACCCTAGGGGATTGGGTTTCATAATTCCCCAAGTTACACCTGCACAAGCCCCACCACCTCAGGCTCCACCTACTTATGGCCCATCTATAGCAATTTATTGTGGTGTGATCCCCGAAGCTGTCCAGCGGGAGATAGATGGCTGGTTTTACAACATGGAATCCCAGAATGTGCGCTTGTCGGAACGTCAAGACGTGATTTTCAAATTTTTAGTTGACCAATTTGCTGCACAGAATGCACTGACCGTCCAATCACATCCGGGCGTTCAACTTAGCCATTTCCCAACTGCTCCTGTTCTCATTGTATTTCCCCCTTCCGATCAAGAGATGAGCGAGGATGATGATGCACCACCCGAAGAATAAGCTCGTCAGGGAAGTTCTTTGTTTTATTTTGTTATATTTTTCGCATGAGGACATTGCTCTAGATTAGTTTGGGGGTAGTTAAGTTTTATTTTCAAATTTATAGTTTGTTATTAGTTTGTGGATTTGGATGGTTATTGTTAGTTAATTATTGCATTTAGGATTGCATAATAATTCCGACGTTTGCTAGTGCGTTTATTCGGGGGCCAATGATGAAATTAGAATTGCATGAACAAGTCTAGTAAGGATTGTTGAGTCAGTGATATGATTTTCTTGACATGATTTGAATCTTTATCTATTTGACACTGATATTATAGGATAGCACTTTGAAAAACGACCATGTTGGCTATGATAGTTTAAATGGTTAGATAATAGAGTTCTAAAGGATGATTGCTATTGAAATGAAAAGACAATTTGAATAGCTAGTGAAGACTGAATTGATACATATACTCGAGTTTGGGGGGAAAATATTTGGAATATATAAGCGGAAAAAAAATATATATATTTAACACACCGTGGCGTGCTTGTCTAGTTTTGTGGCCTTTGTTACTTGAGCAAGTAAGCCCGAGGGGACTGTCTCTACACCTAGCGCCCTAAGGTCTTAATGGCTTGGGAGTCGTTGGTCAAAAGCACGTTAAGGTAGCATTGAAAAGCCTAAGGGAATAAGACAATGCATAGTCAGGAGGAAAAAAAATTTAATAATAATAATAAAGCGGGAAAAGTGCAAAATGCCCCCGTCTGGAAAAAAATAAAATAATAAGCATAAGTATTTCATGTTGACCCTTAAATTTTGGTGATTGTTTAATTTCAGTTGAATCTAGTTTATTTGATGAACTCTCGAGTAGAACTGTATGAAGCTTTTTATAAACTTTATTATTTTTCAGCATTTTGCTTTTCATTAGTTAGCATGGTTGTTGAACACACACTCACAATATCAGTAATAACAGATTTGGATTGGTTGATTGTTGGGATATCATTGATCTGTGTTCACATGATGTATTAGCATGTTTTTATGATTTTTCTGAGGCCTATGGATATACGTGAGCTATTGAATGCTGGAATTACGTTCATTTAGTTTGTTGCATTTGCATGAGTTGTCATTTTCATATTGTTAGTATTGTTTTGTGTTTGTTGCTTGAGAACATGCAACGGTTTAAGTTTGGGGGTATTTAATGATTGGGTAATATACCTATAAATCAGATATACTTGGATTTAAATTATTGTATTTTCGAGTCATTTAGTAATATTTTTACTGTGTTTATGTGTTGTATTGCAGATTCGGGAGCTGAGGGGACAAATTGGGGATTTAAGCCAATAAATGGCAAAGTTGTAATTTCTCAGAAGACCAGCGCCGGGGCGCTGGGAAATGCACTATCAATAGCGCCGGGGCGCTGAGCCTCAGCTGGCTCTGACGTGGACCGCACGCGTGGGACAGACGTGGACAGTACTTTGACTATTAGTTTGACTTTGTTTGAGGAGTTGATGTGGAGTCTATTTGGATTAGGATTTGTGGAATTGGGGAAGTAAAAAATATAAATTGATTCTTTTTATTTAATTGGAGGAGGCTTCACATTTAGAGATCAACAGAGGAGGAGGAGCAAATATGAGTGCTTAAAATTTGGAGTTCTTTTTCTTCTTTATTCTTTTAAATTGTTTAACTCATTAAGGATGATTTATCAATTATTTGTGGTTTTTATTTCTGTCATGAACTAATTCCTTTTATTAAGATTCTGATGGAACCTCTTATGGTTATGAATTGATTATCTAATTTATTCTAATTATTTATGTTGAAGCGAATAGTTCATTTTGCCTTGTATTTATTGATTAATTACCTGGCCAATAATTACCGTGTTACTTTAGAAGGAATCGAGAGAGGAATTCTAGAGTTAGAACTGGGCAGGGTGACATGTGACTTAGTTATTTGCACAGTGAATAATTAGGTTTGTGAAGAGAATGAGAATATCTATTTGCCGCATGTAACATAAAAGGAATTGGGTTTGTAACGAGTTTAATTCAATTATTTTGTATAGAGATATAGCAAAATTAATCTGGGTTAAATAGAAGGCAATTAATCACTCGAGAGAGGGCTTTTGGTATTTGAGAATTCATGTTAACAATTCAGTAGATTTAATAATTGGGATAATTGGATAATTGATATAATAATTATAATTGGGGAAATTAGAGTCTTAATTGTCATTTATTTGCATTCAAATAATTCTTGATTTGTTCTTTGTTTTCTTTTAGAATAATTTCTTGCTTTATTAAAATTAGTTTTCTTAGTTTTAAGAATCACAATTTTCGGTTGTTTAAATAAAATTGAATTGATACAGTACTAGTAGTTGGAGTTTATTAATTGGAATTCTCTGAGGGATCGAGACTCTAATTTATCACTATATTACTTGTTGATCATGTATACTTTCACGTTTGCTTTGATTGTGAAATCAACCAACAGGGTTGCCCCAGTTGAAGTGTGCATTGATGTTCTGTAGGCTAACAGAGTAAGAGGCAATGAGTCAGGCCATCCTTTATGATTGGCGGACATCTTTTACGTAATCTTCTTGATGTTCTTGTTAGTCGCTTCAACAGCGTCACTCATCTTTGGACGGTAGATGACGGAGTTAAGGTGTTTGATGTGGAATTTACTGCATAGTTCCTCCATCATTTTGTTGTTGAGGTTCTTAGCATTGTCTGATGCAATTACCTCTGGTTGTCCATATCAACAAATGACATTGTTTCTGATGAAAGCAATGATGACTTCTTTGGTAACCCTGGGGAAGGAGGCTGCTTCTACCCACTTGGTAAAGTAGTCGATCATGGTGAAGATGAAGCGATGTCCATTATTGGCTTTGGGCTCGATGGGCCCAATCATGTCCATTCCCCACATTGAGAAGGGCCAAGGTGAACTCATGTTGTGGAGCTCTCGTGGAGGGGCGTGGATAACATCTTCTGAAGTGGTCACAGCAATCAGCCTTGAGAGATAGCCAATAATGTCCTGTCCTGAGGATCTTCTTAACAAGGAGGGGGCCACTCATGTGTGGGCCACAGACTCCACCATGGATCTCATCTATGAGTATCTTAGCTTGATCCTTATCCAGGCATCTGAGGAGACCTAGACCTGCATCTCTCTTGTAGAGTGCATCTCCGCTCAAGTAGAATTTCATACCAAGTTGATGAATCTGCCTTTGTTCAGTCAGGCTTGCCTCAGCGGGTGTAGATCCGTCTCATAGGTACTCCTTGATATGCTGATACCAAGGTTGATGGATGGGAGGTAGCTCATCCGATACTTCTCCAACATAGTTCCCATAGGCTGGTGCCTTTTGTAGCACTAATATGACGCTTGGCATGTGTTCCTTGTTAGGTATGTGCATCAAGGAGGCCAAAGTTGCTAATGCATCCACAAAGTCATTCCTATTACGAGGAATGTGCAGAAAGGAGATCTCTTCGAACTCCGAAGCCATCTGTAAAACTTGCTGATGGTAAGACAGCAATCGCAGCTCTTTGGTTTGATAGATTCATGTGGATTGTTTGATTACCAACTCTGAATCCCTAAAGACAGTTAATCGTCTGATACCCATTGAACGGGCCAGTTTTAGCCCCATGATACAGCCTTCATACTTAGCTGTGTTGTTGGTGCTGATAAACTGTAATTTGACGGCGACGGGATACTTCTCCCTCGTACCGGATATTAGAACTGCTCCAGCTCCAGAACCTTCTGTATTAACAGCTCCATCAAAATACATCTTCCATGCTTGGCGTGTATTGTACTAATGGTGTGGCTGAATTGCCATTACCCCTTCATATGGGAAGTATGTTTCCAAGGGTTTGAAGTCCCTTGAAGGTGCGACGGCCAGTTGATCCGTAATTCCCTTGACCTTTAATGGACTTTTGAGTCATGTAAACAATATCAAATTGTTGCAGAATCAACTGCCATCTGGACAGCCGACAATTCAGTGTGGGTTTATTGAACACATACTTGAGAGGATTCACGTGGGATATGAGACAGGTTGTGTGCCCGTGGAGGTAATGTTGTAACCCCATGGCAGCCCATGCTAAAGCACAACAAGTTCTCTCAATCAGAATGTACGTGTGTTCACTGTTGCTGAATCTTTTGCTGAGGTAATAGATAGCTCTCTCTTAGCCTCTATCGTCTTTCTGACCCAGCATGCAGCCCATGGCATTATCACTGATGGACAGGTACATAAACAGGGGAACATCATCCCTGTGTGATACCAAAATAGGAGCTTTGACTAGCTGCTCTTTGATGGTAAGGAATGCATTCTGGCACTCATCATTCGATTTCATGGAGGAGTTGTTCCTTAACAGCTTGAAAATAGGTTCACAGGTTGTTGTGAGTTAAGAAATGAATCAGCTAATGAAGTTGATTCTTCCCCAAAATTCCTGTATTTCCTTCTCTGTTTGAGGAATGAGCATTTCCGTGATGGCCTGGATTTTGGTCGGATCCAGCTCAATTCCTTTGTGGCTGACTAGGAATCTAGCAACTTGCCTGATTTAACGCTAAAGGCCACTTGGCTGAATTCAATTTCAAGTTGTACTTAAATAGCTTTCTGAGATGGTCTAAGTGGTCCTCCTCCTTTTGGGACTTGACAATGATGTCATCCACGTAGATCTCGATCTCTTTGTGCATTAAGTCGTGGAAAAGAGCCATCATAGCTCGCTGATAGGTAGCTCCGACATTGATGAGGCCGAATGACAACCGTCTGTAGCAAAAGGTTCCCCAAGGCGTGATGAAAGCAATTTCCTCACGATCTTCCTCAGTAACCATGATCTGATGGTACCCCGCAAACCAACCAGCAAAGGAGTACATGCCGTATTGCGCAGTAATATCAATGAGAATGTGGATAAAGGGCACGGGAAAGCTATTTTTAAGGCAAGCTTTATTCAGATCCCGATAATCCACGTAGACTCACACCTTCCCTCCAAGCTTAGGCACGGGAACGATGTTAGATATCCATTGAGGATATGTGGACACCATGATAATGCCAGCTTGAAATTGTTTCACAATTTCTTCTTTCACCTTTAAACTCCTCTCAGGTTTCAATCGCCTGAGCTTCTGCTTGACTGGCTTGAATCCCTCTTTAATGGGAAGGCGATGAAGAACAATGTCAGTGGAAAACCCCACCATGTCTTCATGAGACCATGCAAACATATCCTGGAATTGGGTTAATATCGTAACCATATCATTCCGTTGGTTTGGGGTAAGGTCTGAACCAATCTGGATTAACTTAGGATTTTCTAAGGTTCCAAGATTTAAGGAGGTTGTTTGATCAAGGTTAGGTTTAGGCTTGTCTTCGACCCATTCTTTGATCTCCGGAGGCACATCAATGTCCTCTTGTATCTCCAACAAGTCTAAGTCCAACTTTTCATCAAAGTTATAATCCTTGTGGAGAAGAGGCATCTTACTAGCAAGTACAGGCACATCTAAGTTCAGAGTCCTAAAACAAAATATGTTTTCACTTAATATAAATATATATATATATATATATATATGAAACTGTTTAATCATACATAATATTAGTATATACGGACAAAACAACTGCTAATACTATACAAAAATGTAAGCAGTTATTATATCTACAGGGCAGAAAGAAGTCCTGCCCATTTTACCCTTGTCGACTAATGCAAGGAGTGCTGCTCAAATTGGCAAGGATAAAGTCCGGGTGGACTGCATTGATGGAAGGGCTGTCATCGTCCTCCTTTTACCGAATGATGAACATGACGTCTGGGAAATCATCATCTGGGTTATATCTGTTTGTATGTTCATCATGAACAATGATGCGCATGCCCGACATTATTCGGACGACGTTTTTTTTAATTCTTTGTTTCTCTTCTTCCACTCTGGGATCTGGAACAAAGACTTCTTTTGCTTTGAATGGCACGGGCTTGGGAAATAGCATAGCCATCACGTTAGTTGGCACCTTTACAGGAGGTTGTGCGGACTCAGCGTTAGAATGTAAAGATAAACGCCGCGTGGTTGAAGTTGAAGGAATCTGCTGATGCTTATGAGAATTCCTCTGACTAGAACTGACAGAATAGCCTAGTCCAGCTGTCCCAGTTTGATTGGCTACTCAGATATGGTATTTGATACCTTGGTGATCTTTACCCAGCCCTTGTCCTGGCTGATGACCCAAAGACATCAGTTCTTGAGTAGCCGACATTACTTCGGTAGAGATCTTGGGTACGGGCAATGGCGTTCCCAGGGCATGAAATTGAGGGTTGCTTACTTCCAAAGTGTGGAAACTGACCGGCTCAATATCGAAATTAAAACTGATGAACGGTATGTCACCTTGTTGAGGGCATTCCGGTTCAGCGTTGACTATAACTATGCTATTGTTGATAATGTATTTTAGTTGCTGATGAAGGGTGGAGGGGACTGCCCCAGTCATATGAATCCACGGTCTTCCCAAGAGCAGGTTGTATCCTGAATCAATCTTGAGTACGTGGAAAGACACGCAGAATGTATGGGGACCAATCTCAATTGGCAGCTCAATCTCTCCAGAATTGCGGCGGGATCCATCAAAAGCTTTGATGATCGTATGTCTAACTCGGATTCGATTGAGATTGACGTTCATCTTCAATAATGTAGCGTATGGATAGATATTCAAAGATGAACCTCCGTCTACTAAGACTCCAGCTAGCATATATCCGAAGGACATGACCGCAATGTGTAACAACTTGTAATGACCGGTCCCTTCGGGCGGTATGTCATCATCAGTGAAAGATATCACATTGTTGTTGAAAATGTGATCAACCAAATGTTAAAACTTTTTCACATCCACTGATGTCGGTAAGTAGGCTTCTTCCAAAACCTTTAGTAGAATCTCTCTGTGATCCTCGAAAGTTAAAACAAAGTCTAGTATTGAAATTTGATGTGGAGCTTCTCTTAAGCTTAAAACCACCTTGGCTTCATTATGACCCATGGCACAGAGGAATTTTTCAATCTTCTCCATGGGAATCTTCTCCTTTGATTTGATGGTAGACTTCATCACCCGTTGGAGAAGATACAGTAGATTCTCCTTCAACAGTGTAGCAGTTTTGTGCGAGCTGGATCCTTCAGCTCCTCCATAATTCCAAGGAACTTTCTATAAGTTGACAACAAGATATTGTGGTCGGAAGGATAAATTGATTGGCTCTGGAGCAGCCACTTTTAAAGGATTGTTGCTTCCTCTGAGTTGAATGGTAGATATAGGGCGTGGCCTGACAATGCCATCAGCCTCAGTGGAGATAACTGTTACCAATCCTTTCCATTTAGTAGGATAGGTATTTTCACTTCCCCGTAGCACAGTATCATCGTCTACTAGTTGAAGGACACCGCTATCAATGAGATTTTGGATAAGGTGGCGGAGTGTCCAGCATTCTTCCGTGCTGTAACCGCGAGAATGGGAGTGATATTGACATACTCCATCAGAATTGTACCGTCCTGAACGTGGATTAATTGGAGGTAGAAGGGAATTAATCCTTCCTTCATTGATTAGCATTTGAAGGATTTCCTCCATAGGTTGGTCCAGATATGTAAATTCCATTCTGTTGGCAAAATCCCGACGAGCTTTGGCGTTTGATCTCCTTGCCACTTTTTCCTCCATCGATTCACTTTCTGGAGGTGACGAGGGAATATTCATGACAAGAGGAAGGAGACTAGCATGCTCCTGGCTAATTAATTGGCGTGTGACTTGATGTTGGTATGTCACCAGTTCTGCCAATTGCTCGATTTTCTTGCACAAAGCTTTCATTTTTCGATCCATTGAGAACTGGAACTTGGCATAATTCCATTTGTCAGCACCGTCTTTGATGATCTGGGATTCTTCATCGTTAGAATTAGAACTTTGTCCAGTGCTCCAATTAATCATGTTGACTTCTTCCACTTTGTGTGGAGGAAGAGGGTTATCTTGAACGTGAGGTTGATCGGGTTTGGTGACCACGATCTCACCATTGTCTATCAGGTCTTGGATCTTATGCTTCAAGGCCCAACAATCTTGAGTATCATGTCCAGGTGCCCCGGCATGATAAGCACATATCCGAGCAGCATTAAAACCCCTACCATTAGGGCTGGCTGGTGGAAGAAGATGAGTGATTTTCTTCTGCATGGTCAGAAGAGTGAGAATATTCTCGAGAGAATCCCCTAAGGGTGTGAACACTCGAGGGCATTTGACTTCTCCACCTTTTGGTATTGGAGGGTTTGAAGACATTGCTTGAAAGGGAGTGTAATTTCTCCTCTGGATAGGCATGTTCTGATTGCCCTTTTGGCCCTGTAGTATCAGGGAAACATCCTCTTCTTTCTTTTTATGGACCCTCTAGGGGTTGTTTCCATAATTTTCAGATTGGATGTGTTCAGCAACAACTTTAAGGGTAGCTAGGTCTTGAATCTTTCCTGACTTCAATCCCATCTCAGCCATCTCCCCATGTTTGATCATTTTAAAAAATGGTTTATCGATGCCAGCTAAGACTCTCTCATAGAAAGGAGCTTCTTGTATGTCGTTAAAGGTCATAATCATCTCGGACTCTATCTTAGAAGGAGTTACTTGAGCAGCAAGGTGCCTCCACCTTTGAGCATACTCTCTGAAAGACTCGTTGGACTGTTTCTTGACCTTGGTAATCTGGTACCGGTTAGGAGCCATTTGAGACTGAAAACTGTATTGCGTGAGGAAGGCGTGAGCTAGCTCTTCCCAGCTATGGATATTTGAGTTGTCTAATCTGGTATACCATAAACGGGCTTCTCCAGTCAGACTTTTTTGGAATAGCTGCATTCTGAGCTTTTCGTCCTCTGCATAAGATCCAAGTTCTCCAATGAATATCTTCAAATGTATGTAAGGATCTCCTAACCCATCATACTTTTCAAAGTCAGGAGTTTTAAATTTTTTTGGATAATGAACACCAGGGAATATACAAAGATCGGTATATGACACACTCCCGTGTGCTCTAATTCCTTTGATAGCGCGAAGGGTCTCTTCCATTTGAAGAACTTTCTTTCCGATGTCACCGGTGTCTGGATCTTTTGTAAGATGGGCGGCATCATGACTTTTGTTGGTTGTATCCAACTGCAGTTCAGGTACTGTAATGGCTTTATCAGGACCTCGGGTTCCTCCTTGTATAGAGGATTCAACATGTACTGGTATTTTTGGACCATGCATAGATTGATGTAGTTCTTTAAGCAGAACAGCCAAGTCTGTAATTTGTTTAGTTAATCCGTTGAATTCTTTGCGAGAAACTGGATTAGACTGGTCAGATGAAGACATGATTGGCTGTAGGCCTGCGACCTTTTTGGACTTTGACCGGGTAATAGGTCCGAATGGTTCCCTGTAACAAAACTGGTACAGTTTAGTTTTAGGGATGGTGTAAATGTTAACATGCTATATGATGTGTCCGTTTTAGGAAATTTTGTCCTGCAAAATGGATGTTAGCTGTTTGTAATACAGGATAACATGCTAATGTAAATATGTACATGCACATATTTCCTAATATTTCTCATTACATGGAGATGAATATGGAATGTAAATTACAAGTAATTGTTTTTACAAGTAATTTAAAATGAGAAAGCATGAAGAGACTTTCCTACGCGTTTGGTTTATCAGAGGCTAACCTATCTTAGGTTACTCTCACGGCTTTTCGGCATGAAGGTTCCCTAATCATCGCAATTTACTCGACGGGAAATTAATCCGGTCTTTCAACTAGATCGAATTTAGGTGGTGCCTTTCTTGAGCCTCGGGGAATTAGTCTTCCCACGAGTCCAGTAATCAAACACCGACAGGATAGCCTCCTGGTGGAGGGACCACACAACATACATTCACATACAACGTGTCTCACCGTTTATGAAAATGATGGCATGTGTGAAGCACTAATATCACAGGCAAATATAGTGTAAAGCATTAATCGCAGTAAAGATATGCATTCGTACACATTCATCACAAATGTAAATGCAACATCCATACACAAGCATATAACAGTTTTGAAAAGCTTGTAATAGCGGCTTAAGTCCTCTAACTGGTGTCCCCAGCAGAGTCACAACCTGTCGACGTCGGGATTTTTATTTATCCCTTTTCGTTACCTGTTCTTTTGTGTGCCCATTTTAGGTGACATTTGTTAGAAAAAACAAGTGAAAAAGGTCCGACATGTGTAATGTCGATGATTGGACTATAAGAGTCACTAGTTAGTTTTTTAACTGGTTGTACCAACACAACCGAGAAAAGGTTTGCACATTGACCCAGTGATATGACACTGCTAAACGGGTCGGTGAAACCGAGATTCAATTAGGGTCCGGGGACTTGCTTATGCGGAGGGAAGGTGTAAGGCACCCCCCGACATCCGTGTTGCCACGGTGACTGCCACTTTTCAAGAAACTGTTATATGAATGTGTGTGTGTGTGTGGGTTAATGTGCTTTTATTTGGAAGTAGTGTGAGGCCTCGTTCGCACCTATATACACAGGGTTTGAATTTATATAAAAATTCAGTTTTAAGCAAGATATGGCAGTGACGTCTTAAAAGAGGTTTTTCAAACCCAGTACTCAATAGTAATTGAGACCTTTTACACTCTCATTTTATTCATTACTCGGCTTGGTTGATTTTATTTTACAGATGCAAGGTATCTATATGAAAATAATGAACAAAAAGGTGCTGAATTCCTCGTGGGTATGAAAACCATATGAGGAAATCTAAACATCACAGATAAATTTACAAGCTGCCTACAGCTGAAAATGTCCATCACGGGAACCGAACCTAGATTCAGTGGACTAAATCTGTGATCACATGATTCCTAGGCTCACATGATGTCGCAATTGATATAAACGCAGTAAGCAGGTATATATATAAAAGCTGTAAATATATATATATATATATATATATATATATATATATATATATATATATAAATATATATACAGACATGATCACCAACCATGAAGCACCTCCATGGGGGATCAGAAAATGTAAATAAAGCTGTAAAAGCTATCTAATAAAAACGGTCACCCACCACGAAGTAAACTACAGGTGGGACGAAATGTAAATGTATATATATATATATATAATTTGTATATATATATATATATATATGTATATACAAACTGAAATAAAACCACGGACCGAAGTTCGGGCAAACACACGCAACACGACTCTCAACGTAAAGAAGGGTGTATGCAAGAGTGGAGAGAAAGGCTTGAAAATGTGTAAGAAGGCTTACAATGGGCTGGCAAAGAAGACTTTAATAACTTTAAAGTGGATAAACACTGGCTTCCGCCGCTACAAAAGTAGCTATATGTAAGCTCACAAGTGTTTAAAATGAGAAAGCACTCAGTTTGGGGTGTGTATGGAGCAAATTGGACAGGGCTTCTTTGCCTTTTGTCTTTGTAAAATGGCCACCCCAAGCCCTCTATTTATAGAGGGTGGAGCCACAGGTGTGCCTGCGGCTGGGCCGCAGGTGTACCAGAGGCTGCCTGGGGTGCCCTGGGCTTCGCGGGTCCAGCTGTCTCAAAGTACGTGCAAGTAGGCAACGTGATGTCCGCTCGAACTTTCAGAATTACAATCTGGGCATCCGATTAAGGTATATAGAACCTATTTCGAACCGTCGTTGTCGAGAGTTACGTAATGACATGGAATTAGAGGTTGTACGAAGTCATGAAGATGGGACGATGCTCTCCGGTCTTCAGCTTCAAATTCTATCCGTTATCATGCGCAATAGTCACTCGGGATTGGTTCTCATGAGCTTTTGTGGGACATTGATGTGTAGAAATGTATGTCTGAAAGGTTGAGACGGCGTGATGTGGCGTCATGGTGGCAAGATGACGACTTTGCCCCTCACTGGGGTTATCTCCGATTGGGCTGATAAAGCAGACGTTGCTCAGGGTTATCGCTGAGATTGGACTGCTGCAAATGTTGAAGGTCCTCAGTGTCATCTCTGAGGTGTGCCTGTCTTGTACTGAGTGCCTCGGTGTGAGCACCGAGGTTAAAGCTGATGGCATGCATTTAAAACAAGCATTTCTGGGGTTATCTCCGGAACTGCCACTGCCTTCCTTTGGGTTATCTCCAAGGTTGGAATCTGCTATTCCCAGTGTTGGGACTGAGACGAAACATATCGGGGTTATCTCCGGGATGAATCGGTCTTCTCCAGTTTGTGCTCCGGTATTGGATCTGCATGCCTCGGGGTTATCTCCGAGGTTGGAATTGTAACTCCCGGTGTGTGTTCCGGGGTTGAGTTGTTCCTCTCGATGGTATCTGGAATGGATATGAACCGTCTTTCAGGGTTTTCTCTTAAAAGATGAATCTGCGCTCCTGTGATGTCAGTAACAGATAGGCAGAAAATTTCGAGTGTCTACAATAGTCATTTCGCCCCCAAGGTTACTATTTACACCTCTTTACTCCACTTCCTTACTCCACCTCCTTACTATTCACGAAACTTTGGAAGATTCGTGCTTCCGTCTTGTAGAATTCGTCCGATAGTTTGAATAACTGCGATTCTTGGAATCCAAATATTTTTGGATATTTCACCTTTTATCTACAGTCTAACTTTTACGTACTATTCGGAACTCCAAAAAACTAAAAAAGACTTTTTGACGTTAAGCGTTTTCCTTCACGTTTTCTCCTAACGTAGCTAAACAGATGACAAGTAGATAACAATACTTTTCGTCATTTTTATTTCGTCCGTTTTTTGCACGTTTTTCGAGAATAACTTTTATCGGCTTACTTAACTTTTCACAATATATTATCGTCAAATCTTTCGACGAAATGTCATTTTGACATACCGAACTCATGGAAAGGCTTAGGTTATTCAAACCTTAACCCTTAGGTTTCGTCGGGTGAACAGTGCATAATTCGTCTTTTTCCCCATAAATATTTTTTTCCCAAAAAAATTTAATTTTTATCTTGAAAATTCTTATTCATTCAGTCTCGCTCGTAGCCAGAATCCTCCCGTATTATAATCATCGTAGATTATAGAACGTTTAATAAACACATATCACATAATATTATTAATAAAAATTTATTTTATTAATAACTAATTCTTTAAACTTAAATCTTAGACAATCCTATTTTCCTCGGGTTGTCACATTACCCCTACCTTCTCTCAATGTCCCAAGAAATTCTATTTTTTATATTAATAGTTTTTAACTTCCCATAAAGGGGTAGTGATGGAATTTCAAACAAATTTTACTTGGTAAATGATACTTTCTTAATCTATGTGCAAAAACCTTAAACGACAATTTTTTAGGAACGGAGGTAGTATATAACATACATATACATATATACTCCCCTGTAGTTTATACATACATACAAACACACACACACACACACACACACACACACACTCACACACACACACACACATATATATTATATATATATATATATATATATATATATATATATATATATATAAACATTAAATTGGTGACTCTTCTTTCATCTTAGCATGAACTTTCAGTTTGCATGAAGGCTTGGATAGTTTATGCTCGTAGGAGTGACGGGTAAGTGACTTTATAATAAAAAAATTCTTGTATCTTAGTTGGTTTAAGCATTTGTCTAAGGAGTGTGAGAGGACTAGAATTCAATTCTCAAGGAGAGCATTATTTTATTTATTTTCTAAAACAGCCCACGGGTCGGACCGGACCAAAATGGCCCAAGTTTTCATGGGCTAAAAAAATTAAGTCCAAAGCCCAATTTTTAAGGGCCAGTCTGGCCCGCGGACCTGGGCCAATTTTACTAGGTCTACGTAGGATGGTAATTTGTCCCCCAATTTATTGGGTCCGTTTGATCGCAACTTGACCAGACAAACTTTTTGATAGTTGACTAGGTGGGTTTAGACTTTAGGGTAAGGTTAAGTTATGATTTCATTTCTCGCGATTGTATGTGGACATAATTAATTTAAATTACGTGGTATTGATTTATTCTTGTTGTAGCACCAAATTAGAGTTAGGAATAACAAGATGTGATTCTTCTTGTTCCGGTCTTGGCGGGAGCGAGTCTAAGTAAGTGGCGGGGGAAATTGACCTCATTAAATTTTTAAAGAATCAAAGTGAAAGAGAATAAAATTTTAGTGTGTTTAATAAAAATTTTAAAGTTTAAATTGAAAAATATTTAATTTTTCAAAGTTTATATCCTATACTACTTGACCACTTCAGTACACTCTATCTATCAGTTTCTCGTCAGCAGTTTGGCCTAGTTATTCCCACTAGTTCGACATTAGAGAAAATTCAATATGATGTAATTTTATTTTTTTAAATTTATAATTTAACAAATTTAGGTTTGAGATTTTTTTGTAACTATTTGTGGAATTTTTTTTGTTTTGCTTGCGGATTTTTGTAACTAATAAAAACAAGACTATTATGCAACAATATTAAGTATTGAAGCCTCAAAAAATATTCATGTAAATTATATTTGGAAATTATTTAGTTTTATAATTTATTTTACTATATTTTAATTTTTTGTAGAAAATTGAACTTTTCAGATTTTACATAACTTAAGAAGTTGGATCAGGAGCCCCTGTGACACCCCCAAATCTGGGTACTTCAATTCCCATATGATTTGGTGTTCACTATACAAACATCATATGTCTATCTACCCATAATAAATGAAAATATAAATAGATAGAAATAAATCCTCTCCATAAGGAGTTACATCATCTGAAATAAATACATCAATCCTAGGTCATACTAACCTTAAATCTCAATTGCGGAAATATAAACAAATAATAGTCTTACACAACATTGATATAAGTCTGAAACATAAATACATAAACACATAAGTAACAAGTCTTCATCACTTGTTAATATTTCCCTTTCTTTTGCTAGAAGAAGGCTCGTCAGACCTTTCGTTCTTAACTGCAATGTTATTATTACGCAAGAGTGAGCACGATTTTCCATAAGTATAATAATGTAACAACAATATAATAACATGCGAGTGAATCAAAGACTTCTGAAATAAGAAACTCAACTTTTGAATCAAGAATGAATAACAAGAATCAAAAGAACTTCTGAGGGTCATAAGACCTTGAACTATGTCCTAGGTTGTCAAATGCTTAAACTTGAAACATTTAACAGTCATAAGACTATGGACTCTTCTACTCATACTTAAGGGGATCAGCCCTTAGTACCATACTGTGCACAATATCTTAACGCTAACGCATAAGTAATCCCCTATACAAGGTTGTTCATCTCAGTTTGACATTAGAGTCCGCACCAAAGGAAGTTTGGTTTGGATAAATTCAACAAGGGTTCTGAATTTTAGAACGTTCATCAACTATGGACTAGTCGAATCAATAAGGGTTCGCTAGTCTTACAAGGTTCAACAATAACTGATATTCACTTTGAATAATAAACTTAAGAGGTATACAATGGAATAAGTATTGTATAACAGAATCATACTTTGAAAAGATTAATAACATTTAATATGACATTTTAAACTTGCTCAATAAATAATAAGAACTTGCTCGATATATAACATGCGTCTAGAATTTGCTCAATGTAATGAGGTAATGTTTATAAACTTGCATAACGGTAACAAGTAGGGTTATGAAACTTGCCTCGTGCGTAGGTTACACGTTAATTATACACGTTCCTCGATTTAATCCTACACACCATTTATATTCACAATACTAATCAATTATAACGTAACTAGTCATCACAAGTTTATTCTTTTTGTCTAAACTCTGATTATTACTATACTTAGTCAAATTACCACACTTGTTTTCACATAATATTACACTACACGAACAACAAGATAACTACGCGTTCAACAATTCAATCAACATGTTAAGAACTTATTTTAGCATCTCATTATATGTCTAACACATTTTTATGTTCCTTAGATTAGGTTACTATTACATTTATGAGCTTGAACGATTTAAAAAATCATTTCTGAACAATTTGCAGAGTGGCGCTGCAGCGCCACCATATAGGCTAACTCTAGCACTGCGGCGCAGATGGCGCTACAGCTTGGACTGTGGCTCTGCGGTGCAGCTGGCGCTGCGGCGTGGGCCTTAAGGCATGGAGTTGGCATTGTGGTGCGGAACTCCAGTTCTCGAATTTCCAATTCAAGAAAAATACAGAGGCATGCAAAATTATACTTACATGATCATTAAATACATTAAATTAAACATACCCATATACTTGAATTCGTACATGATCATTACCCAACCTTTATAGAGTGATTTTAACAAGTTAAAACACACAATTACTTGAATCAAATTATATAATTTTACTGTTCTTGTTGTTTTTGAAGGTTTTAAAAATAAAACATGAAGATTGACACTACGGGTTCGTTATAAAACCAAATCTGTCCATTCGAATTTTTTTCTTCGTTTTAACATACATAAGCATACACAAGTGTAAATTTTTGATACAACATATGATTAAAGCATTTAATTTGTAAGTAAGGGCCATATGGGCCACATATCCAACTTTCATATTCTGTAACTTAAAAAAAATCTAATTACGACATATTTATATACAATTGATGTTATGAAAACATACATATATGGAAAAATCATGTTATGATAACAAATATATATATATATATATATATATATATATATATATATATATATATATATATATACACACACACACACACACACACACACAAATTATTACTCATTTTCAATTACAAAGACTTGAAAGAAATTTTTTATAAAAATATAAACGTGAATTTGAAATTGAAATTGGGTTGAAGAAATTACCCAGAGTGTAAATTAGTAGAGGTGAAACCTTTCTCAGATACTTCTTCAATCACACAACTCACAATTTCCCTCAACAAATTCTCTGAACTCTCAAATTTTCTTTCTTTTAAAATAACATACGTAAAATAATATAAGGCTGATGCGTTTAGGTAACTGTAGTATGATCGTCAGTTACTCAAATCATGGGTTAACTGCTCTCAACCTCCATTAGGGCTTTGTTTTGCTAACTTAATGGAAGGTTTTCTCATTTAATTTAATTAATCCTTTATTATATAGTTTAATAATGGCACACCCAATTAGACAATAAATCAAATATCTTATTTAATTTAAATAAAATATAATATATTCTCATTAATTCACATAGTCATAAAATTAAATTTCTCATTTATTAATTATGTCAAATTATTAAACCTCTAATTAATTATTAAATTAATTAAAATAACATTATGCTTATTAAATACTTCATTTAATTCAATACGCTCACATAAATACATACTTTGAATAATAAAATTCTCCACATTAATTTAATAAATATAACACATATAATTAAATTAATCTAAAACAATTTCATCAATTAATTATTTGATCCAATAATTAAATCATCAATTTTTTTTATTTAATTCAATAAATATTCAAATTAAATTATAAAATCTCGTTTGTCACATTTTTCCTCCCTTAAAAGGATTCTGTCATCAGAATCACGACTCAATCAATTCGTCCCGTTACATTCTTCTCCCTTATAAAGATTCTATCCCCAGAATCGCTTACTCATAATTTAAGTAAATAAATGAGGATAATTCTTTATCATATTCTCTTCGAGTTTCCACGCAGCTTCTTCAGCGTTGTGGTTTCTCCAAATTACCTTAACAGAAGGTATTACTTTATTTCTGAAAACTTGTTCTTTTTCGTCGACAATCTGAACAGGAATTTCTTCATAGGATAAGTCTTTCTCAAAATGTAGGGGTTCATATTCAATCACGTGCTTATAATCGGATTTGTAGGGTCGTAAAACTGAAACATGGAAGACGTTGTGGACATTTTCAAGTGCTGGAGGTAAGGATGTCTCATACGCAATTTCTCCAATTATTCGCAGTACTTCAAAGGGTCCAATGAATCTTAGACTTAATTTTCCTTTCTTTTCGAACCTGATCTTTCCCTTCTAGAGAGAGACTTTTAAGAACATATAACTACCCGATTCAAACTCAACATTTTTACGGTGTGGATCTGCGTATTTCTTCTGCCTATCCTGAGCTACTACCAATCTTGTTCGGATCACTTTGACTATCTCTGCTGTCTGTTGTACCCGTTCTGGACCTAGTAATTGTCTCTCGCCGACTTCATCCCAGCACAGTAGAGTTCTGCACTTTCTACCGTATAATGCTTCATAAGGTGGCATGCCAATACTAGCGTGGTAACTGTTGTTGTAACCGAACTCTACGAGCGGTAGATGATCATCCCAATTTCCTTTAAAGTCCATTATACAAGCTCTTAACATATCTTCTAATGTTTGAATCATTCTTTCACTCTGCCCATCTGTCTGAGGGTGATAAGCCGTACTTATTCTCAACTATATACCCATACATTGCTATAGTCATTTCCAGAAGTTCGATGTAAAGTGCGGTCCCTATCAGAAACAATTGACACCGAAACTCCGTGTCTCGAAACAATCTCTTCTACATATAATTTTGCTAACTGGTATAAGTTAAATTTGATTCTGATTGGAAGAAAGTGTACGGATTTTGTTAGTTGGTCAACGATAACCCATACTACATCATAGCCTTTCTTAGTTATCGGAAGGCCAATCGTGAAATCCATCGTAATGTGTTCCCACTTCCATTCTGGGATCTCTAACGGTTGTAGAAACCCACTCGGCCTTTGATGTTCGGCTTTCACTTTCTAACATGTCAAACATTTGGCAACACACTCTACATTATCTCGTTTCAAATTTGGACACCAGAAATGTTGTCGAAGATCTTGGTACGTCTTGGTACTACCAAGGTGAATCGAATATCGTGAGCTATGAGCCTCACTCAAAATGTCTTCCTTAATCTCTGGTACTGGCAGTACCCAAATTCTGCTTTTAAATCTCAGTATTCCTTTATTGTCCATCTTGAATCTCGGTTCGATTCCTTCGGATATCTTCTTTTTCATCTTTTTACATTCTTCGTCCTGAAGTTAAGCCTCCTTAACTTTATCCAGTAGGGTTGTACCAAATTGCATCTGAAATATCTTCTCATCAATTTCCATAGGACACATCACTTCTAATTCCAACTTCTCCATGGCTGAAATTAGTTCCTTTTGAGCGTCAACATCATCAATTTCTCCCGACCCTTTCTACTTAAGGCGTCGGCAGCCACATTTGCCTTACCCGGATGGTAAAAAATCTCACAATCATAGTCCTTAATTAACTCCAACCACCTTCTTTGGCGAATATTTAAGTCCTTCTGTGTAAAATTATATTTCAGACTCTTGTGGTCTGTATATATTTCACACTTCTCCCCATAGAGATAGTGTCTCCAGATCTTCAAAGCAAAAACCACCGCGGCTAACTCCAAGTCGTGGGTCGGATACCCCTTCTCATAGTCCTTCAATTATCGTGACACATACGCAATGACTCTGCCGTTTTGCATAAGCACACAGCCAAGTCCTTTATGCGACGTATCACTATAAACAACAAAATTTCTTGTATCATTCGGAAGAAATAACACAGGTGCTGTACTCAACCTCTTCTTCAGTTCCTGAAAGCTTTCCTCACACTTTTTCGTCCAAACGAATTTCACAGCTTTTCGAGTCAAATTAGTTAACAGAGTTGCGATCTTGGAAAAGTCTTGAATGAATCTTCTGTAATATCTTGCCAATCCAAGAAGACTTTGTACTTTCGAGGGCGTTCTCGGCTGATCCCAGTTTATTACAGCTTTGACTTTGGATGGATCTACCGAAATTCCGTCCTTATCAATCACATGTCCAAGAAATTGTACCCGTTCAATCCAAAATTCGCATTTTAAAAACTTGGTATACAACTTCTCCCTTCTCAACGCCTCTAATGTTACCTTCAAATGCTCTAAATGTTCTTCCTTGGTCTTCGAATATACCAAAATATCATCAATAAATACCACCACGAATTTGTCCAAAAATGGCTTGAACACTCCGTTCATTAGTCATATAAATGTTGCAGGAGCATTCGTTAGACCAAATGACATTACCAAAAATTTGTAGTGACTATATCGCATTCTGAACGCTGACTTCGATACATCCTCTGGTCTCACCTTCAGTTGATGATAACCACTCCTCAAGTCTATCTTTGAAAAGTATCTCGCTCCATTTAATTGATCAAACAGGTCGTCGATCCTTGGTAATGGATATCTATTCTTAATTGTGACCTTATTCAGTTCTCTATAGTCAATGCAGAGTCGCATCGTCCCATCCTTCTTCTTCACAAATAACACCGGCGCTCCCCACAGTGATAAGCTCGGTTGAATGTACTTTTTATCCAGTAATTCTTGTAGTTATACCATCAATTCTTTTATCTCTATCAGTGCCATTTAGTACGGTGTCTTTGATATTGGAGCCGTTCCTGGCGTCAAATCGATTATAAACTTAACTTCTCTGTCTAGCGGAAGTCCTGGTAAATCGTCCGAAAATACATCTGCAAAGTCCCTCACTACTGGTATCTCCTCTATTTTTGGATTCTCTTTACGACTGTCGACTATGTAAGCTAGATATCCTACACAATCTTGTCTTAACAATTTCCTGGCCTACATCATCATCAGATAACTCGCTTGTCTAGGCGACTTGCTACCATAAAACATAACCTTTGACGGAGTCATAAGGTTAATACGCTTCTTCTGGCAATCAATTACAGCCCCATAATTGAATAACCAGCCCATACCCAAGATAACGTCAAATTCTCCAAGTCCTATAGAGATAAGATCTACGTTCATAACATTACCCTTAATATCTACCCTACAGTTCTTATGTACATACTTAACATAGATTATTTCTCTATTCATAATTTCTATGTTCGTGAGATGTTCTAACTCATCCTTAGGCAATTATAAGTTCTTAACAAAGTCATCGGATATAAATGAACAAGTAGCACCCGAATCAAATAATACATAAGCATTAACTTTATTGATCGGAATGATACCTGACACCACATCACGAGACTGCACAACATCCTGCACTGTCATGTTGAAGGTCCTGGCGATTGGTCTATTGGTTGCGGTTGGTCCTGTGATAGTCAGAACACTTCCCCCGCTGTTTCCCATATTCCCTTCTGATCCTGACCCTCCAGATCCCTTCTAAGGACAGTCCCTTGCAAGATGGTCCTTTGAGCCACAAGTGAAGCAGGCGCCCTTCTTTGGGTAAGGACAGTTAGGTGCTATGTGGACTTCCTGACCACAATTGTAGCACACCCATTTACCCTTCATACACACTCCCAAATGAGCTTTCCCGCAGGTCGCACATGCTTCGATCCTCTTTTTTTGACCTCCTTACTAATTTCCAGTTGATGAGTTGTTAGACCACTGATAAATGGATTTTATATCCATAAATCGATGTTCAAGCTTAATCGTTGTTACTTTCTTATTTTCGTGTTCGTTTTTACTCGTTTCGTGTTCTTTTATGTGCGGGGTGGTTGTTGTGGCAAGTAGTGAAGAAAGGAGGTCATTTGGAGCAATTTTGGAAGCAAACATGAAGCAAGCAAAATTTAACTAAGAGTGGCCATACCCGCCGGGGCGGGCCTATTTAGCATGTATACCCCCACTGGGGCGGGGGGTCTCGATTATGGGCAGTCCTATTTCGCTTACAACTCTGCTGGAACATGATTTGTTATCATTTAGATGGCAGTTAAACTCTATTGTACGTGGGATTTGACCAAAAACATGTGTGTTGGATGTATATGGAGCAACTAACAACAAGTTAAACAAACACAAGGCAAATTACAGAGATTAATTCCAGTTTTTCATAGCAAGCTTTGGAGGAAGATTTTGAAGGGATTTTTCGTGACGACTACAGATTAAGGCTACGTGAAGGGTGTTTTGCATTATTCTTCATCTTAGTTCTATATTTGTAACTGAAAGGATGTTTCCTTTAAATTATTCAATTTTTATTTCATTCATTATGAACTAATTCACTTTTTAGGCTTATGATGGATCCTTAATTGAAACGATGATTTTGCAAATTTGATTTCCAGTTCAATAAGTTATTTTTCGGTTTATATATATTAATTTGAGCGTGAATTTATGAATTGCCTGATCAACAATTTTGTGAATGACAGAATCTTGACGAATGTTAAGGTAGAGATATGCTTGACATCGCATGTAATCGGATAGAGAACTTAATCTTAAACCTTCTTTAATTTTAAATCACATAGAGATATAGTGAGTTAGTTGATTGAGGTGTTTAACTTGTTTTTATCTAAATTGTGGATTTAAGTTAATACGGTATTAGTGCATCGAGAGGTGGTTAGTACTACATTCGTGTTCTTGATTAATAAACTGGGATAATGAGTTGAATTGGAATAAAGGTGTAAAACTCGGAGTGAAACTTAGGATGAAATCATAAGTCTAATTCTCCATTAATTGTTTAAAATTTCAGTTTTGATATTTGCGTTTGTTTTGTGATAGTATATTTATTAATAATTTAGTTTTTATAATTTTAATCATTGAATTTGATAGTTTAATAAAATTAGGATTAATAGGAAATTGGTAATTGTGAGGTTTAAATTATTGCTATGTCTCTAAGGGAACGATACTCTACTTACTATTATATTACTTGTTGACCATGTATACTTGCGTGCTGTACGTAACTAGATTTTACCCAACAAGTTTTTGGTGCCGTTACCGGGGACTTTAGTATAGATTTTATTATTTTGCAATATCAGTTTAATTAGTCCAGTTTTACTTAAACACTTTTTATTTTTGTTTTGTTCTTCTTATTTCAAGTTTTTGACATTGGTTTATGCAAACTCGATCCAAAAATCCAGACTTCCTTCCTTTTGAGGATGACATTGAGAGAAGGTTTCAGAGGTTAAGTAAGTGGATGAAGGAAACAAGGAACGAATTCGAAAACTCTGACAAAAAAGAAGCAATGGCTGCCGAAGACCAGAAAGCGTTGAGGGACTTTGCAACACCTAAGGTGACTGAGCTACAGTCGAGTATCACCAGGCCTGTAATAGCTGCGAATACTTTCAAAATCAATCCTGGGACAATTCAGATGATGCAGAATTCATTTCAGTTTAGGGGACTTGCAAATGACGATCCTAACGAGCATTTAATCAGTTTTCTAGAAATCTGCGACACTTTCAAGTATAATGGGGTGTCGGATGAGGCAGTTAGAATTCGCTTGTTCCCATTCACTCTGCGGGACAAGGTGAAGAGTTGGTTACATTCTCTAGCAGCAGGTTCGATAACGACATGGGATGACTTGGCTCAAAAATTTCTAGCAAAATTCTTCCCACCAGCGAAAACTGCAAAGATGAGGAACGAGATTACCATGTTTGATCAGCAACATGGGGAGTCACTGTATGAGGCATGGGAGATATACAAAGAATTGCTCAGAAAATGCCCACATCACGGATTGCCCAAGTGGTTACAGATGAATATATTTTACAACGGACTACATGGGAATCTTAGGACGAGTATTGATACAACATCGGGGGGAGCTTTCATGGCAAAGAACTATGAGGAGGCATATCAGTTGATAGAGACGATGGCTGTTAACAACTATCAGTGGCCCACGGCAAGAATGACACAACCTACAGTCGCTGGAGTGTTATAGGTAGATGGAGTGATGGCAATAACAGCACAGATTTTAGCACTCTCTAAGAAGTTCGACATTTGGTCAGGGGGACAGACACAACAAGTTGCAATTATTTGTGAGTTGTGCGCAGGTGAACATTCGATGGATCAATGCGCAATCAACTCAGAGTCAGTATAATTCATGAGTAGCTACAACAGAATTCTTCAGAATACATATCAGAATGCATATAATCAGGGGAATAGGAATCATCCGAATTTGTCGTGGAATAATAATAAGAATCAGCAAGCTCCACGACCATCGTATCCCCTTGGATTTTAGAATTAGCAACAACCAGTTCAACGTCAAGAGAGGAAATTGAATTTAGAGGAGTTGTTGTCGAAATATATAACAAGCAATGAGGCAGCGATGAAAAACCAAGCAATGTCCATCAAGAATAGGGAAAATCATATGGGACAAATTGCCTTAGCATTGAACAACAGACCACAATGGACTCTACCGAATGACACCGAAAGAAATCTAAAGGGAAACCATGAACAGTGTCAGGCAATCACCTTGAGGAGTGAAAAACATTTGGATGGGAATGATGCAGAAAATTCAGCTATCTCGGATGATAAGATTAATGACAACAAGGTGGTTGAGGAAAAATAGGGTGAGACTACGCAAATTGAGAAAACAAAGTTAGATGACAAACCAGTTATGTATCCTCCATCGCCGTTTCAGCAAAGAGTCCAAAAGAAGAAATTAGATAAGCAGTTTACGAAATTTTTGGAAGTTTTTAAGAAACTTTAGATCAACATCCCGTTCGCAGAAGCCCTAGAGCAAATGTCGAGTTATGAAAAATTTATGAAAGGGATCTTGTCCAGGAAAAAGAAGTTAGAAGATTTCGAGACAGTGGCACTAACAAAGGAGTGTAACGCGATGTGACAGCGAAAGTTGCCACCCAAGTTGAAAGATCCGGGGAGTTTCACCATTCCGTGCACGATCGGGAACATGGCATTTAATAAATGTTTATATGATTTGGGGGCGAGTGTGAACCTTATGCCATTATCAGTTTACACAGAATTGGGTCTGCCAGATCCAAAGCCTACGAACATCTCATTACAGTTGGCGGATAGGTCAGTCACGTACCCGAGGGGCATTGTAGAGGACATATTGGTCAAAGTTGACAAGTTTATATTCCCCGCAGATTTCATTATTCTAGATTTTGAGGAAGATAAGAGCATCCCGATTATCTTAGGGTGACCATTTTTAGCTACGGGTAGCACACTCATTGACGTACAAAAAGGTGAACTAACGATGAGGGTTCAAGATCAAGAAGTTAAGTTTAACGTTTTCAAAGCCATGAAATTTCCTACGGATGAAGAAGAGTGTTTTCGAATGGATATCATTGATCAAATAGTCAGCGAAGACATGGGAAAGAGTTTGATTAATGATCCATTGGAAACGACTTTATTGGGAGATGAAGAATCAGATGATCCAGAATTTGTGGACTAGTTGCATATGCTAGACTGCCTGCCACGAGTCAGTAGATTTAGAGCACCATTTGATCCATTGCACATAGAGGAAAGATCAACAATCAGAATGAAACCGTCATTGGAGGAGCCACCAACTCTTGAACTAAAATCATTACCTAAACACCTCAGGTATGCGTATTTAGGCAATTCAAATTCTTTACCTGTTATTATTTCTACTGCACTTAACGATTTGCATGAAGAAAAGTTGGTGAGGGTGCTTAGGGAACACAAATCGGCTATAGGATGGACAATCGTAGATATCAAAGGAATCATCCCATCATTTTACATGCATAAAATTTTGATGGAAGACGATGCAAAACTGACGGTGGAGCAACAACGAAGACTCAACCCAATCATGAAGGAAGTTGTAAAGAAAGAAATTCTGAAATTGTTGGATACCGGTATCATCTACCCAATTTCTGACAGTAAGTGGGTTAATCTAATTCAGTGTGTGCCAAAAAAGGGATGAATGATTGTGGTATAGAATGATGACAACGAGCTAATTGCGATAAGGACAGTGATTGGTTGAAGGGTTTGCATGGACTACATGAAGTTGAATAAGGAAACTCGCAAAGATCACTTTCCTTTTCCCTTTATCGATCAAATATTGGACATATTAGCGGGACATGTGTATTACTGCTTATTGGATGGATATTCTGGGTATAATCAGATCGTCGTTGCTCCTGAAGATCAATAGAAGACTACTTTCACGTGTCCATACGGCACATTCGCATTCAGGAGAATGTCGTTCGGTTTGTGCAATGCACCCGCTACCTTCCAACGATGTATGATGGCAATTTTCTCAGATATGGTGGAGAAAAATGTGGAAGTCTTCATGGATGACTTTTCGGTACATGGGGACGATTTTGATGCCTGCCTAGAGAATCTGATAATGGTGTTATAAAGATGCAAAGACACAAATCTTGTACTTAACTGGGAAAAATGCCACTTCATGGTTAAGGAAGACATAATTTTGGGTCACAAGGTCTCGGCTCAAGGATTAGAGGTTGATAAGGTGAAGCTAGAAATAATTGAAAAAATTCCTCCACCATGCTCAATTAAGGGAATTCAAAGTTTCTTTGGA
The DNA here is from genome assembly GCA_016801055.1 of Panax notoginseng. Classification (NCBI taxonomy): domain Eukaryota; kingdom Viridiplantae; phylum Streptophyta; class Magnoliopsida; order Apiales; family Araliaceae; genus Panax; species Panax notoginseng. The sequence continues at coordinate 77,975,104 of CM029021.1, forward strand.
CATGCCGGGTTTTACAGAAGATTTATAAAGGACTTTTCAAAAATTGCAAAACCGTTGTGCAGTCTTTTATAGAAGGATTCGGTTTTCAAGTTTGACGAAGAGTGTAAATTGGAATTCGAGTTGTTAGAGGAGAAATTGACCACAGCTCCCATAATCGTCGCACCGGATTGGTCAATGGCCTTCGAGTTAATGTGTGATGCAAGGGACTATGCTGTTGGAGCTGTTTTGGGTCAACGCCGAGAGAAGGTATTTCACACCATATATTATGTAAGTAAGACATTCACGGAGGCTCAAATAAATTACACAACTACGGAAAAAGAGTTGTTTACAGTGGTATATGCGTTCGATAAATTTCGGGCGTACTTGATCGGCACAAAGGTGGTAGTTTATACGGATCACTCGGCGATTAGGTACCTAATTTCAAAAAAAGATGCTAAGCCACGACTGATTAGATGGATTCTCCTTCTCCAAGAATTCGATTTGGAAATAAAAGATAGGAAGAGTACGAAAAATCAAGTTGCTGATCATTTATCGAGGCTGAAGAATCAGGATAAAAAGGAAGAATACATATGTGTAATCAACGAGTCATTTTTGGATGAGCAGCTGTTTGGGTTAAATGCAAAATTTCCATGGTATGCGGATTTTGCGAATTATCTAGTGAGCAACATGCATCCCCCTGATCTTACACGACAACATAAAAAGAAGTTTCTGCATAACGTCAAGTGGTATATATGGGATGACCCTTATTTATTCAAACAGTGCGCCGACAAGATGATTAGAAGGTGTATCCCCTACAGTGAAGTGCATAACATACTGCAGGAATGTCACTCATCGGCATATAGGGAACATTATGGGACAGAGCGTACAGCGGCAAAAGTGCTTCAAGCCGGGTTCTATTGGCCTACATTGTTCAAAGATGCCCACCAATTTGTTAAAACATGTGACAGATGTCAAAGGGTAGGCAACATATCGAAAAAGAATGAGATGCCTCTACAAACAATTTTAGAAGTTAAGATTTTCGATGTATGGGGCATTGATTTCATGGGGCCATTCCCTACCTCATTTACCAATTACTACATTTTGCTTGCGTTGGACTATGTGTCAAAGTGGGTTGAAGCAGTAGCACTCCCGACTAACGATGCCAAAGTGATTCTCAAATTCTGGCAGAAAAATATTTTTACGAGGTTTGGCACACCAAGAGCCATTATAAGTGACGAAGGTAGTCACTTCTGCAACAAATCGTTTACATCTCACTTGGCAAAGTATGGGTCAACCACAAGGTCGCTATAGCATATCACCCCCAAACCAATGGGTAAGTGGAGGTTTCGAACAGGGTGGTAAAGAAAACTCTGAAGAAGGTAGTGAATCTGAATTGAAAGGATTGGTCTCTCAGGTTGAATGATGCACTTTGGGCATACCGGAATGCGTATAAAACACCGATTGGTTTATCACCATATCAATTACTATATAGGAAAACATGTCACTTACCTGTGGAGTTACAACACAAGACCTACTGGGCTATTCAGAAATTGAACTTTGATCAAGCAGCTGTGGGGGAAAAGAGATTACTTCAGTTAAACGAGCTCGACGAATTCCGCCTTCAAGCTTACGAGAACTCGAAACTATATAAGGAAAAGGTCAAGAAATGGCATGATAAGAAAATCATGCACCGAATGTTCGAGCCGGGGCAATCCGTACTGCTGTTTAATTGGGGTGGCGAGTCCAACTGGGACGCCATTGCAATCACATTATCTGACGTTCCATAAATAGGAAGTAGTCAGGCTGAACGACTTCAAATCAAGCACTAATTGGGAGGCAACCCAATCATACTTTTATTTTTCTTATTTTTAATCATAACTGTTAGATTATAGTTAACATAATTAGTAATTTTTAATATGTTTATAATTAGTAATCTCTCAACCATGCTCAAATTGATCAACAATCTAATAACTTTCATGTTTCATGGCTTGCAGGATGGGAAAATGTACATTAAATGGCATAACATTAACAAAAAAAGAGAAAAGAGGTTAACTAACAGGGGACTAGCTCGTCGGGGCGGGGGTCATTGAACTTGGGCTCTTTAATTTAGCAGTTACACAAACACATGCCCACTACTCCTTCTTCCTAATTGAAATCCCAATTCTTCCCCACATAAACTACCAACTTCCATCCACCTCCCCCTCACATTAGTTCTTCCTCAATTAAAGGGGAAACCCCCGTCCATTACACCAACTCCACCCCCACGATTTCCACTACTCCATTACTTCACATCACCATCTATATATAGTCACACCCTCACAACCCAAATTCGTCACAAACTTTCATCAACATCTCACAAGGCTACGAATTAGGGCTTCCATAGAGTCGAGTATAGAGCAATTTAGAGTGAGTACTTTGTGTTCCAATTCCTCACCTCCAAGTACCATAATATATCAAAGTTTAACTTTGGGGAGGATAAACCACTGTGCACACCAAGTGTTTGACAGATTGTGTGAACCAAGTTTGGGGGGAGATATTATGTCTAAAGCATCTGGAATTCAGTGGCGTCTCAACCTACATCCAAACGACAATGGGGAAAAAGTTCAAGGCCAACTCCACCATATCGCACATTTGACCGCTGTAAGTTTAAAAGTGCCGCCGCCGCCGACCGGTACGACTATATGGTCACAAAGGCTCTTACATCAGAGCGGGGATTAGCACCGGAAGCTCACGATGGTGAAATGATGCAACAGATTTATCAGAAAGGGTGGATCAAGTTCACAAAGGAGCCCAAAGTCGACGCTGTCAACGTGGTCAAAGAGTTCTATGCTAACGCCGAGGACAAGTTACCTTTCAACGCATTTGTACGGGGTCGATTGGTCCCGTTCAGTGTCGATGCCATCAACACATATTATCAGTTGCGGGTGCCTCGACAGTGCCAATATGCTCACTTGAGGGATTTTGATTTGAATTTTGAGGCTATTCTTAAAGAAATTACTACGCCGGGAACAACGTGGATCAAGGGTAGGAAAGGAGGTATAGTTTTTCATAGCAAAAATCTCAGTCGGTATGGGAAGATTTGGTACGCTTTCTTATGTGTGAAATTGTTGCCATCCACACACACCTCGGACGTGACCAAAGAGAAGGCATTACTCCTTTATGCTATTGTGCAAGACTTCATCATCGACGTCGGGGCCATAATCAGTTTTTCCATTCGTCGATGTCTACGGGGTAATTTCTCAGGCGACTTGCCACACCCATCCCTCATTTGTGGGTTGTGTTGTCAAGAAGGAGTTCGATGGTCAGATGATGAGCCCACTCAGATGCCGCTGTAGATACTAGATAAAAGAATGATCGCGCGGTATTCAGTGTGGCCCGGGGGTGAATCTCATCCTAGAGGTTTAGGATGTGTATTTCCATCAACTTCGGAGGATGAAGCTGACACTGAAGACACCTCAGATGATGAGGATGAGACTATGGGAGACGAAGGAAGTGAGGCAGAACTAACTTTCGATGCCATATCTAACCCTCAGTTTCTTGCATTGCAACAACAAATGGAGAACCATAATAAGGCATCACGTAGGGTGATGCAGCGGCTTGCTGCGCGACAAGACCACATGTTTGATGCGATGAACATGTCGTTCGCATCTTTGAATACGACTCTTCAGAGCTTTAATCCAGCTGCACAATATCCATATTAGCAGCCCATGCCAATGCCAAGGTTTCCACCAAGTGACTCCGAGGGAGAAGATCAACCTCCACCACCCCAGACTTAGGAAATTATAGGGAAGTCCTCACTCATTTTATTGCTATATCCATACAATGAGGACATTGTGGTTATTAAGTTTGGGGGAGTTAGTTTTATTTTGCATTTTTGCATGCATAATGTCTTTATTTAGTATTGCATTTTAGTTTGCATATTAGTGTTAGCATTTATGTATTCATATAGTTGTATAGTAGCTTAGGTACATAGTTAGTTTAATTATGTTGTTTCTTGTTTACATTCATGTTAAGCAAATTTATGAAAAAAAAATATAAAATAAAAAGAAAAAGAAAAAAAATTAGTTAGAATTGTGTTGTTTTGCATTTATCCAGCAGTCTTTGTAGTCATGTTTATCTTGGCCAATGATGAAATTCAAATTAAGTAGGCAAATACAGTATTCAGTAGTAGAACTGTGATGTAGTTTTGAATCATGACTCGAACTTTGTGCGTGCTTGAAACTGGTATAAAAGGTTAGCACGTTAATGACATCTGTGTAGACTGATTGATTTAAATCGATACATAAATAGTTTCGAAAGGATAATGTGAGTATAGATATGAGAATAACAAGAATAGGCAGTGAAGACAACAAATTAGGCAAGAACCTAAGTTTGGGGGAAAACGTAGGGTGTATAATCTACAAAAAAAGAGAGAGAAAGGAAATGGAAACGAGTTGAGTCTTGTGGTGGGTTGAGGAAAAATACTTCCCATAAACACGAGCGTGAGATGGAGCGTAAAACGCACTCACCAACCATCTGTCTAAAAAGAATAAAAAAGAAAAGAAAAATAAAGAGAAGACAGAAAATAAGGACAAAGAGCCCCCGTCAATGAAAAAAAGAGAGCATGAATACCCTATTCAGACCCCTAATCTTTGTAATTGTTTGATTTGAGTTGGAACTTTTCTGTTGTTGAAATTTTTGCATTTATTATGTTTGAATCCTAATAAGAGATTGGTTATGTGTTGAATTTGACTTTAATTCAGTTGGCATGGATGTTGATCACACACACACGATATTAGTGATGATACGTATAAGATTCGAGGAATTGATGAGAAGTTATTGATGGTTTTTATTATGAAGTATTGTAATGTGTGCTTAATTGTTCTGAGGCCGAAGTAATAATTTTGATTCTATGATACTGTTGGATTCGTAATCATATAGTTAGATAATTTACGTCTCATATCATTGCATTGCATAACATGTAGTTGTTTTGTGCTCGAGGACTAGCACGATTTAAGTTTGGGAGATTTTGATAAATGGATTTTATATCCACGAATCGATGTTCATTTCAAGCTTAATCGTTGTTACTTTCTTGTTTTCGTGTTCGTTTTTACTCGTTTCGTGTTCTTTTATGTGCAGGGTGGTTGTTGTGGCAAATAGTGAAGAAAGGAGGTCATTTGGAGCTATTTTGGAAGCAAACATGAAGCAAGCAAAAGTCAATTAACAGTGGTCGTGCCCACCGGGGCGGGCCTATTTAGCATGTATACCCCTGTCGGGGCGGGGGGTCTCGATTATGGGCAGACCTGTTTCGCTTACAACTCTGCTAGAACATGGTTTATTAGCATTTGGATGGATATTGAACTATATTGTACTTGGGATTTGACCAAAAACCTGTGTGTTGGATGTATATGGAGCAACTAACAACAAATTAAATAGACACAAGGCAAATTACAGAGATTAATTCCAGTTTTTCATAGCAAGCTTTGGAGGAAGATTTTGAAGGGATTTTTCGTGACGATTGCAGATTAAGGCTACGTGAAGGGTGTTTTGCATTATTCTTCATCTTAGTTCTATATTTGTAATTGAAAGGATGTTTCCTTTAAATTATTCAATTTTTATTTCATTTATTATGAACTAATTCACTTTTTAGGCTTATGATGGATACTTAAGTTAAACGATGATTTTGCAACTTTGATTTCCAGTTCAATAAGTCATTATTTGATTTATCTATATTAATTTGTGCGTGAATTTATGAATTGCCTGATCAACGATTCTTTGTGGATTTGTATGGATTGGAGAGAGGATATACGAATCTAGACTTGGTTAATATAGTATGTGTTCTTGAATTTTTTAAATGACAGAATCTTGAGGAATGTTAAGGTAAAGATATGTTTGACATCGCGTGTAATCAGATAGAGAACTTAATCTTAAACCTTCTTTAATTTTAATTCACATAGAGATATAGTGAGTTAGTTGATTAAGGTGTTTAACTTGTTTCTATCTAAATTGTGGATTTAATTTAATACGTTATTAGTGCATCGAGAGGTGGTTAGTACTACATTCGTGTTGTTGATTAATAAACTCGGATAGTGAGTTGAATTGGAATAATGGTGTAAAACTCGAAGTGAAACTTAGGGTGAAATCGTAAGTCTAATTCTCCATTAATTGTTTGAAATTTCAGTTTTGATAATTTAGTTTTTATAATTTTAATCATTGAATTTGATAGTTTAATAATATTAGGATTAATAAGAAATTGGTAATTGTGAGGTTTAAATTCTTGCTAAGTCTCTGTGGGAACGATACTCTACTTACTATTATATTATTTGTTGATCACGTATACTTGTGTGTTGTGCGTAACTAGATTTTACCCAACAATTTTTTGGCTAAAATCTAATAGGGTTTCAGATTCCCAGAACTGAAATTGGGGTTTTCATAATCGGTTTCTAGGGTTTCTTATAAATCGTAAGAATTTTATAGCTGAACGCTGACGTTCTTAATATAATATTAGGGTTTGCCACTGATATAGGTTATCTGGTCAACCCTGGACCCTTAACCACACACTGTACACAAATAATACCATACACACAGAACATAAACACTTATTCCCTTAATCCTGAATAATTCAGCATAACGATTTTAAATTCACAAAATTCCTTCTCGGAAATTGTAAATCCATTCACTTATTTTCTGTCTAGGTTTATTATTTAACCTTAATTTAATATTTTATAAATATCCAAATTCTCGGGTTGTCACAACAACTCTATAATGCCAAATAAGACTATTCTCCATCGAAAACCAATGTTCCCAAGCTCAATATCAAAATTTGACTTCCATTCCGAGAATTTCACGAATTCGACGATTATCGTCCAAACTCGTGAATTCCGCCTTAATTTCGTCTCTTAGGGTCGTTTCAAATGGATTCTATCTATCCTACTAACATCTTAACATACATATTACATTAACTTATTTACATTATAAGTTATTACTTGTTCTTCAAAAGTTTATAACTTATAAAAGAATAAACTACTTATGACTTCATTTCACATGACTTATTATAGATCAAGTCTTTTAACCACCATTCTCACCTCTCCTTATCATACCATCTTATTAAGGTAAACATATGAGAAGTTTATATAGATTCCTCATGAGTTCATAACTTATTTAGGTTTGAATTACTTATTCATGACTTATACGGCTTAAGTCCATTTATTTATTCATTCTCTTCTTTTCTTAGCATACAAATCCTACCACTACCCACTTCTCTAACAAATAAAGAGATTCATGGTTTAAGTTCTTACCCTTGAAGATCAGTTGTTTAATCCTTGTTCTTCCTTCTTGCTTCTTGAATTAACAAAGTCTAACTTTCTAGCTTTTCTAGCTTTTTCTCTCTAACCAATAAGCTATAAGTTGTTGGTGTTTTTGAATAAGGAACAAATGAGCTAGTAAGCTTCCTATTTATAGGATTGCTAAAGTTAGGGCACTGTTAGGTTTGTAATATTCATGAACGCAATCAAATTGCACAAAATAAGCGGAAACGTGTAAAAATCAGAGTTTAAAATTTTTACAAACCATATACCCGGATCATCCTTTATGCACAATTATTAATTAAACGAAAAGATAAAGAATGAGAATCATACCCTTGAAGATTCAAGCTTCCTCAACTACAAGTTCACCTCCAAATCCTTTTCGTGTTCAACTTGAATCCACCGGGTTTGGTTTCTTCCTTTGATCAACGTTAGCCACCCAAGTGTTTGGCCTTTAGAGGTGATCCACCAAGGAAGAAGGAAGATTCAAGAAGATAGGTGTTTGGCTAAACCCTAGTTTTCTATCTCTATAGAAAAAGAACGTATTCTCCAATTATTAGAATTTCGTCTATCGATATTTGATATAAGACTCACCTTATAAAGATATCAGGTAACCCTATTTAATTAAAATAAGGTATTATTTATTTAATTAAACTCTTTTAATTAAATGGGCTCCCTAATCTTATTAGGGATAATTAATTAAACTCCTTTAACTAATTTTCCCTCCTAATCCTATTAGGAATAAATGAGAGTACTTATATTAAATTAATTCCTAAACTCTTTTAGAAATTAAAATAATAATAATTGTAATAATATTAATAAGACTCCTCTTATTAATTTATATTTAATATTTTTAAAATATTAAATAATAAATATTAAGCTATTTAATTTATTCTATCACCATAGATTAAATTAAATATACTTAACATATTATTACAATTATGCCATTAACTTCTTAAATAATTATTCTTCCTTTTCTGGTGTGACCCTTTAGGTTCTCCATATTAAACCGGTTATGAATAAATCAATTAGAACAATTCTAATCTTATTTAAATAAATAAATTAAATTATTAATTTATTTAAATAAATAATATTTATTCTACAATAGGGATAAGCGTCCCTAACGTTAAACGACTTTTCAGATAATATAGATTTCAACATTAATCATAAATGAACCTTTGAGTAAATAGTTACCGTACAATTCAATCCTTCCACCATACAATGTCCCAATTAAATGTAAGACATAGAATTACTGTCAAGTCTTATTTTATTTAATTATATGTATTTCGACTCTTAAAATCACAACTCCAAATAATGCAAATTAGAAACTTCTTTCTAATTTTATTCTGCCTTGGCCAAGGACTACTGGGTTGTCATTTATCGAATCACATAGGACATTTCTCTTCTTTTACTAGAAGCGGTAGATTCTTTATTGATCATATATTGTCTCCATCTACAACTTATTATACCCAAGCATACCCTTTGATATACCCTAAGGGTCTTAAGGAATAAGTTAAAGTATAACTCATCATACACAAGATACTATAATGATCTTAAGTCCAAGGATCACTTGTACTACTATCACTACAGGAATTCCTATTGACAGGCAAGTAAAACTCTATTAGGTATTCCTTAGCGAGCCACGTTCAGTGAACTTATTCTCTAATAATCACCTACATAATTAATTTAGTGTCTCCACATAAATGATTATGAGATCAATCATCCTCGTCTAATGAGCAAGCAACGTATGTACCAATCTATCCGAATTCACCAATCTCCAATTTAGTAATCCAACAATTGGGAACTATTTTAGTTTTAAGCTTTCTAAGAATTTAGATCTCATTAGAATGAGCATCATCATTATTCTAAAAGCATTGCTTAAAACTATGAGTTTATCACATATTATAAAACAGCATCATGTAGATAATTAAAAGTCTTTAATAAATTAATACTTTTTATTAATAAATGAAGAAGATTGTTACTAAGTATATGTTTTATCATCAAACATGATTGGCTTGTGTGCATACTACTTTCAATCTCTCACTTGCACTAAAGCCAATCGCCATGGTATCTCATACCCTTCTTCTCTAAGTGACGATTATCCTGCTGTTGGATAAGCTTCAGTAAATGGATATGTAATGTTGTTCTTGAGAGTTCACTATCTCTATAGTGATTTTTCATCTTTTAATAATTCTTACAATCAAATGAAAGCGCCACAACACATGTTTAGATCCAAGATGAGACTTAGGAACTATTCCTAGTTCTGTAATGAACTTTTCATCCAAACAATCAACTTGCAGCTTCATTTATAGCTATATACTTTGTCTTTATCACTAAACCAATAACTCTTTGCTGTTTGGAACCTTTCCAATTTCACTGCACAGTGATCTTCCCTAGAATATGATCAATCATCATCAGGTCTCGTATATTTCATTGCATACATGATAGTTACTCATGCGATCTCTCCTTTATGAGTCTATGGGGACTATTAAGAGAGATACACTCCATGGCTCATCAATATGAGACATCTGTTGGAGTTTGCTATGCTAAACGACTTTAGCATCAAATGAATATATGTTCCTTGGATTATGTCGATCATCCTCTCAAATCTATCTATGTAGATTTCTATCCCCAATTAAGATATTCTTCCCAAATCATTCATGGAGGAATGTTTAGATAACTTTATCTTTACTGATTGTAGCATTAGTATGTCATTCATTATCCATAGTATATCAACATCTAATATTAGGAATGTCACGGCGCTCCCACTGACCCTATTGTACACACTAGAACTCTTATCTCATCGTATGTAACTGGAGCATCATCTTCTATAATGTGTACCTCATCTTCATCATCTATGATGAATCCATGCCTCCTAGGTATCTTCGGTAGTATTCCAGATTTACGATTCGGTTGTGGTACAATAGGTCTATCTACAGGTTTCTCTTATTTGACTTATAGTGTTTTGTGGTTCTTGAACTCTTCAAGATCTATTATCCTCCCACTAGCTCTTTTATTGATAAACACATTTATCTTAGAAGGTAACATGTTTCGTAACAAACACCTTTTGCTAAGTAGGATTATAAAACATATACCCTAAACTTACTTTAGGATGTCCCACAAATTGACACTTGTCAAATCTTGTCCCAAGCTTATCCTTTGAAACCTTTTTCACATAAGTTGGACAACCCCTTATCTTAATATACTTAAGATTAGGAATCCTCCATGTCCATAACTTTTATGGAGTCTTGGGGCCGAATTTTGAGGTTACCTTTTTCGTATATATGCAGCCATTTCTAGGGTATTATCCCAGAAGGATACTGGAATGTCGGTAAAATCATTACGGACCGCACCATGTCCAACAAGGTATAATTTTTTTCTTTCAAATATATCAATCAATTATTGCGTATCAGGAGGCGTCCATTGTGAGAAAACCATTTGAGATGATCTAGAAACTCATTGCACAAGTATTCATTCCTTGATCCAATCAAAGAATCCTAATACTTTTCTAATTTGTTTCACTTCTGAATTCTTTGAACCTTTCAAATAATTCACACTTGTATTTCAGCAAATACACACATTCAACTTTTGAATGATCATCTCCTTTTATTATACTAGTTTGTTCAATTTACAAAATAATTTTTCACGTAAGTCAAGTATACAAAATTTATTAAGTAATATTTCAGTTCTATACAAAATATTATTATTATAAATAGAACAATAATTGTTCTTAAATATAATACCAAAGATTTTATTGTCCAACAATAAAATGGAAATAATGTTTCTAATAAGAACTTGAATACAAAAACAACTTATTGACTTAATAGATTTGCCCGTAGGCATTGCTAAACTATAAGTTTCTATGACTAATGTGGCAACCTTTGCTTCATTTCTCACACATAGGATTACTTATATTTGTTTAGCTTTCTACTTCTGCTTGGTCCCTTCATAAATCTATATTTATGATAACCAAAGTCGGTATCCAATACCCAAGTAGAACCATGACTTAAAAAAATATATTTTAAATCATGAACAAATTTATATTTGTAACCGAAACTTCACTAAGCTCCTTCTGGTTAGCTCTGCAAGATGCTTCTCGTAGTTTCTTTCCAGTGTCCAGGCTTATTGCAGTGGAAGCAAACTCCTTTGCTATCCATACTAGTTTTGTTCTTATTATCATTTGTTTTTGCCTTTCTATTTACCTTCTTAGAATCGTTCTTCTTTTTAGAAGATCCTTTGGCCCCTACCAGTAAGACTTGGTCTTTCTAGGTTGGAAAGTGACTCTCAACATTTTTTAACATGTTAAGAAAATCAGCAAAGCTGATATCTAGCTTGTTCATATGAAAAATTCACAACAATTGTGAGAAGGAGTTCGGGAGTGAGTGCAAGATCAAATCTTAACTCAACTCTGCATCCATAACAAAACATGTTGTCCTTATTGTTCAATCAAATTGATCATGTTAAGGACTTTTATTTGTACTGTAGTGTCATCAGTCATTCTAGATCGTAAGAGCTCCTTAGATATCTGATATCTATCAGTCGTACTTTCTTCACCATCAACTACGTAATGTGCTGGAATATAGTAAGTGCATCCATAGTTTCATGCTGACGCTGAAGCTCGTAACTCATGGATGCGAGCATGATGCATTGAGCCAATTGTGCATCATCTTGTCACTTTCTAAAAGTAGCAATGTTTTCCTCAGAGGCATTGTCTGCAACTATTGCATGAAAGACGTATTAAGGACATAAGATAGCTTTTTAACCATGAGAACTATTCTCAAATTTTTTAGCCAATCCAAGTAATTCGGTTCAATTAATTTAACATCTAATATGATACGCAATGATAGTAATTTTAGACATTGTAAAATTTTGTAAATGCATTTGTAATTAACAACATTTTAGCATACATTCTTTTATCAATTACCAAAATAAATTAGGTCTTGTTTTAAATTGGTATCTCCCACTATTTTCTTCAAACTATATTACCCTCAATTTATATAGTTCGACAATATCTAATTAAAGATATGCTAGTGTGAATAAGGATCACATTTCAAATGTATATAGCCTTGTGTGTGCACAACAAACTATATATAAATAAATAGGTAGACAACTCTTGTCAATTACATCAACTATGGAACTCTTTGTATTTTGCCTCTTAAATCATAATGGTCAAGTGTGTGCACATCCGAACTAAAATGATTTAAGTTAAGTCAGACCCAGCATTTTCGTATAAGTGAAGAGAAAACTACAGCCCTTGTGTGTGTACAACAAAGCAGTAATGTTCAATTACTTATAAACATCATATGTAATAAAAATAACATCTTAAATATTTAATATTTGCCTTGTGTATGCACAACAAACTCATATTAAATATTCGATACTCTATTGTTTCTATCATGCTAGAAGGCGACATTCGATATTCCAAATATCTTTGAACGTTACAACTTAATATAAAATATTTGAAGGGATTGTTATTAATTTGTCTCATTTTGTTTAGCGCGTATGCACATATATATATAAAATACGCGTCATATTAATGAACATGCGAAGCATGTTTGCATAATATATAATATATATAGTATAAGCATGCACATATAGAATACTATATTCTACCTGATTGATTATGGACTTTTATTCTAGTTTGGTTCACTAAAGCCACCAAGTGAACCAAAAGCTCAAACCCTAGGGGTGCAAGAATTAATATTTAAATATAACTATTACATTTAAAATCGGGCTTCATTACAAACGGGTCTTCAAGCGCTCCTTGCTCCTTGATTTCTAATTCTTCAAAATTAATTCTAACTATTCCTATTACAAAACTATTTAAAATAAATAGAAACCTTAATCAGCAGTCAAGAGGAAGTACATAGGAGGGAGATAGAATTTACATTAAGAAAAAATTAGAGAAAACGAGGTACGCAGACCCCATTTAATAAAACTCATGCATTCATGCATCCAACTAAAATAAAATCCAATCACAATGGTCAATAGTCCATAATCAATCCCATTTGTTATCATACACATCACCATATGCATCAATAAATAACATCCATCTCATGAATAATAAACATTCAATATATATATTGATATCATTTAATGGACAAATTTAGTTAGTATTAAATCTAATTTTGAATCAAAATAAACTCTTTTATTTTAATCCAAATTTAAATCAAAATAACACTATTTTATTTTAATTTATCCAATTTTGAATAAAATAAACTATTTTATTTTAATCAAAATCTTTAATCAAAATAAACTCCTTTATTTTAATTAATTATGAAATCCAATTCCATGTAAAAAAAATAAAAAAATAAAACTCATTTATTAAAGGAAACACGGATTCTCTTTCCTATTCACAAATAAACTCCTTTATTTTGAATAATATAAAATCTTATTTCATATCTAAATAAACTTCTTTATTTAAGAAAATTAGGATTCTCTTTCCTATTCACAAATAAACTCCTTTATTTCGAATAATATGAAATTTTATTTCATATCTAAATAAACTCCTTTATTTAAGGAAATTAGGATCTAATTTTAACTCCAATTAGTTATCATGGAATCCAATTCTAACTCTAATTAGTTAGCATAAAATTCTAATTTTAAAATTAAAATAAACCTTTTTATTTTAAGATTAAAATTATTAAAATATATATTACATATACATAATATATATATATATATATATATATATATATATATATATATATTACCGTAATATATATATATATATATATATATATATATATATATATATATATATATATATATAAAGAGTCTAGAGTCAGTCCCACTGGTTCGACTTGTTCCCGTAGCATTTCTGATTTTAAAGATTGTTCTGGAAAGGAGTTAAAATTAATTGCCCAGACATTAAATAAAAGAATTGATGAGCTTCATGAGGATGCCTCTACAGGTTCTTCATCAGCTTCTCACAGTCAGTATGATGAAGATGATGACCCTTACGGCACCATCAATCTACAGGATGCTCTGATACCATTTGAAGGCGGAATCAAGTAAGCTGAAATCAGTGGAATCGGAGGTGCAAATAATATAACAGTTTAATTACTAAAACATATAGTTTTATTGATTGGAAATAAAACGGTTTACAAATGTACAAACTGACTACAAAATTACAAATTGGATTAACTTGACTTACTTAGAACATTTAAGAAAGGTAGAATAACAGAAGGAGGGGCTAAGAAAGGCTTAACAGCGGTAGAGGCTAAAGATTCATCTGAGAAGGATCCCAGAGTCTTTCGAAGTCTGCCTCAATAACTAAGTTCGGTTTCCTTTTATAGAATAAGGAAAGAACTATTACAAAGTTACTATTACAAAATAAATGATTACAGACAAAAGTTACTATTAATTTAAAATACCTTTTAATTTAAGATCTCTGAAAGAAGGGTTATTAAGAATTTCAGTGTCTCTTCTTGAAGATACTATTGTACTAGCAGAGTCTTCAATAATAATCGGTCTTTTACTGCGTTCAAAACTTATTTTTACGGTTCCATCAGAAAATTGTCTAACATTTTCAAGGTTTATTAGATTGTTAACTACAGGTTGTTCAGGTATTTCACTAGGTAAAGTCCATTGACTAGGGAGAGTAATATCTTTCCAGAGAATGGTTCTCGGAATTTGAATATTAACATCACTAGTTGAACTTTGAATTAAAACAGTTTGATCTTTCGGACTTTTATTGAGAGCATGAACGTTTAGGTTAGTTTTCATGGTCTTATAATAAATCCGATAAATCAAAGCTATAGGCTGAGAACCCTCAATCATTTGGGTAATTTCTCCAGCAGTTTTAATATTTAATGTCAAGGCTTTTAATAAATTTTTATCACTTAGGCTCAATGTGAAATCAGGAAAGCAATTGAAATGGATAGGTCCATTATGCAGACTAGATTCCATTGCGCCGATCATGCTAGGATAATAATTCAAGAATCGTGCATCTCTAAGGCAGAGATAAATACTTGAATTAATTCCTTTAATGTTTAATGGTTTAACAGCTACTTGAACTAATCTAATGTGAATAAAATTATAACCTTTCTTTTTATGTTTTTAATGACTTCGGGATCCAAAAGACTACAATTTTCGTATTCTTTATTAATGGCATAAACCTTTTCAACAGTTTTGACATTATAATCTGTTTTAAAATTGTCCAAAAATGTTGACTGATAAATTTCCTTAGGGGAGACCCTAGGTATATTCTAATTGTGCAAGGCTTGACTGATGTTTTCATAACTGTGAATTTCTTGGTTAACTATGTCTGGAACAGGAGGCAAAGTCGACCGGTTACTAGTTGAGGAGTTAGATCTAAACAATCTATTCATATTTACCAAGCTCAAAATAAATTTTTATTCATTATTCTTCCATTCATACCCTATTACCTTAGGCAGACTCATACCTATGTTCAAAAACCAACACTGCTCACCCAAGAGACTTACAAAAGTTTGACAAGAACAAGGTGGACTACAGTAAATCAGGTGACTTCTGAATAAGAATAAAAGAGAAATTTTGAAAACGGTTGCAGATGAACAGTTGTAAATATCTTACTGGCAACTAGAACAGAAACAACATGGCTCTGATACCATTTGAAGGCGGATAAGTTTTTGAAAGAAAAACTTAAACAAGAAAAGAAAAGATTAAGAAGATGACCGGTGAATCGGTAAAGTAATCTCTTTCTTTTATTTATAAATAGTTGGGAAGGGATTACATATTTCCTAGATCTAACTGTTTGAGGAAGATCGAAGTATGAAAGACTTCGACTTCATCTTCTAACTAAGAAGATCGAAGCTGGAAGCTTCGTCTCCGGCTAACTCTAGAGAGAAGGGAGAGAGCGAACCTCATGTGAGGTTTTCTTACAAAAGAAAAGCCTGAAGAACTCTAACACTTCGAGTTCTTTAAATAGAAAAACTGAAAAGTAAATTACTATTTGATTCACGCAGGAATCACTATTACAATGACTGAAGTAAAAGTAATTTACTTAAGTAAAAGTGAAACGTAAGAAACATTTTACATTTACTTTTATATTGGTAAATGTAAGAAACATTTAACTAAGTTAAAAACATTTAACTTAAAGTAAAAGCAAAAGTTATTTGTCTTTTACTTTGACTTTTGCAATTTACTAAAAAGTAAAAGACTTTTGCTTTAGGTAAAAGCAAAAGCTGATCTGATGGCTGTCAGCCATCAGTGCTGACTGAAGATGCCCCTGGCGTCTTCGTTGACTGACCGGCGGCGACTGTTGCGTCGTCTTCTCCGGTTGCTTCTCCGGTTGACTGATCCGTCTCCTCCGGTGCCGGATGGAACTGCTGATCGTCTTCTCCGACGAGTCATCACCTCCATACATTTCCACCTCAAAATTTTTATCCAGGAAATAACCCTTTCACCCCCAAAAATTTGGTTTACAAAAGAAGGAGAGGAAAATTTTTTCACCGAAAAAATGGTCAAAATCTTCAAGATTTCTTTGATTTTGTAGAAAGTTTTTGTTTAAAAACAAATCAGATGAAATCTGAAACAAAGGATCACTCGATTGGTCCTGATCTATCAGTGAAATCGGTAAAAATAGTTTGACAAAACCCTAACCGTTTAAACAAAAATTCTTTCTCTTGAAGGTCCACTTAAAAGGCCTTACTTGCCGATGAATCATACCCCTTAGATCTAATGATTCCCTTTGGCCTTACACTGCTCTCTTACTAGAGTCTTACAAACAGGCACTAATCGGGACTTAAGCGATCTTGGGTGTTTAACGGCGAAGGTCCGGTTACTGAAAGCGGAGCAAGAAAAATAAAAGTTTGTGAAAACGTTTAAAAACCAAGAACAAACTATTTTTAATCGAAACCACCGATAGCATCAAGAACCAACCGTGTGGCTCTGATACCATTTAACAGCGGATAAGTTTTTGAAAGAAAAACTTAAACAAGAAAAGAAAAGATTAAGAAGATGACCGGTGAATCGGTAAAGTAATCTCTTTCTTTTATTTATAAACAGTTGGGAAGGGATTACATATTTCCTAGATCTAACTGTTTGAGGAAGATCGAAGTATGAAAGACTTCGACTTCATCTTCTAACTAAGAAGATCGAAGCTGGAAGCTTCGTCTCCGGCTAACTCTAGAGAGAAGGGAGAGAGCGGACCTCATGTGAGGTTTTCTTACAAAAGAAAAGCCTGAAGAACTCTAACACTTCGAGTTCTTTAAATAGAAAAACTGAAAAGTAAATTACTATTTGATTCACGCAGGAATCACTATTACAATGACTGAAGTAAAAGTAATTTACTTAAGTAAAAGTGAAACGTAAGAAACATTTTACATTTACTTTTACATTGGTAAATGTAAGAAACATTTAACTAAGTTAAAAACATTTAACTTAAAGTAAAAGCAAAAGTTATTTGTCTTTTACTTTGACTTTTACAATTTACTAAAAAGTAAAAGACTTTTGCTTTAGGTAAAAGCAAAAGCTGATCTGATGGCTGTCAGCCATCAGTGCTGACTAAAGATGCCCCTGGCGTCTTCGTTGACTGACCGGCGGCGACTGTTGCGTCGTCTTCTCCGGTTGCTTCTCCGGTTGACTGATCCGTCTCCTCCGGTGCCGGATGGAACTGCTGATCGTCTTCTCCGACGAGTCATCACCTCTATACATTTCCACCTCAAAATTTTTATCCAGGAAATAACCCTTTCACCCCCAAAAATTTGGTTTACAAAAGAAGGAGAAGAAAATTTTTTCACCGAAAAAATGGTCAAAATCTTCAAGATTTCTTAGATTTTGTAGAAAGTTTTTGTTTAAAAACAAATCAGATGAAATCTGAAACAAAGGATCACTCGATTGGTCCTGATCTATCAGTGAAATCGGTAAAAATAGTTTGACAAAACCCTAACCGTTTAAACAAAAATTCTTTCTCTTGAAGGTCCACTTAAAAGGCCTTACTTGCCGATGAATCATACCCCTTAGATCTAATGATTCCCTTTGGCCTTACACTGCTCTCTTACTCCTCCGGTGCCGGATGGAACTGCTGATCGTCTTCTCCGACGAGTCATCACCTCCATACATTTCCACCTCAAAATTTTTATCCAGGAAATAACCTTTCTCTTGAAGGTTTCCAAATTTTTATCCATTTGAAGGCGGAATCAAGTAAACTGAAATCAGTGGAATCGGAGGTGCAAATAATATAACAGTTTAATTACTAAAACATATAGTTTTATTGATTGGAAATAAAACGGTTTACAAATGTACAAACTGACTACAAAATTACAAATTGGATTAACTTGACTTACTTAGAACATTTAAGAAAGGTAGAATAGCAGAAGGAGGGGCTAAGAAAGGCTTAACAGCGGTAGAGGCTAAAGATTCATCTGAGAAGGATCCCAGAGTCTTTCGAAGTCTGCCTCAATAACTAAGTTCGGTTTCCTTTTATAGAATAAGGAAAGAACTATTACAAAGTTACTATTACAAAATAAATGATTACAGACAAAAGTTACTATTCATGAACAGTGCTGACTTTTTTTACTATTTATCGACGCGTCTGGCAACTTTTGACAAAGTGGTCACAACTTTTGACTTAAAAGATGCTTTCGGTGGAAAGGAGATGCTTTCGGTGGAAAAGACGAATCTGCTTTCGGCTGAGGGCATCTTTTGACTGGCTGCAGGGAGCAGGTGCATGTGACTGAGAAGAAATGTCAGGCAAATGGGTCCTGAGCATCCTGTAGATTGATGGTGCCGTAAGGGTCATCATCTTTATCATACTGACTGTGAGAAGCTGATGAAGAACCTGTAGAGGCATCCTCATGAAGCTCATCAATTCTTTTATTTAATGCCTGGGCAATTAATTTTAACTCTTTTCCAGAACAATCTTTAAAATCAGAAATGCTACGGGAACAAGTCGAACCAGTGGGACTGACTCTAGACTCTTTTGATTTTTTACTGACACTTGACTCTTTTGATTTTTGACTAGAAGGTTCTGCTGTAGAGATTGGGAGAACCTTGAGAGAAGCAGGGAATTCTAACTGGACTTGACCTACAATTCTATTGACGTCAAATTTATCCCACCATTTGACAAACCATTAGCGAGTGACTAGGGGAAAAGGATTTGCCATTGGAGATGTAGGGGAAGCATTGTGACTGATTTCACTGGTGGAGTTTTGAATGCTGTATTCCCATCGGAGAATCCAGGGAATCTTATATTTACTTACAAACTGAAGAAGGACTGGGACACCTTCATATGCTGAATCTAATTTTTTGTGATTGCAAAAATGATTGAGTTGGACTTTCAGAGGATCGGGAAGAAGGTCATAGGTAGAACCAAATCTCGACCACCAATGGGAAAACCAATATGGGAAATGACTTTTGAATTTATGGTCAAATTGAACAAACCAAGAATGACTGTGTGACTCATTTTGATGGAGGAAAACTTTATACCAAGCTTCCATATAATCATAATAACAAAAAGAGTTATCCTGATTCGAAAGCTGCATAAGATCAGAGGGATGTTTTCCCCATTCGGACATCTGAATAAACTGTTTAATATACAACGAATGGTAAAGAACTTTGGCTTTATCATTATTGGCATAAATGAGTTTAATAAAAATTGACTCTGTTTCGACAAGAATGTCCTTATAATACACAAGGGATTTATAAGGAGCAACGGGCATGAAATGCCAACCAAAAGGGAAAAACTGGGAGGTCAATTTTATTGGGTCATTTCTGGGTTTCATGTGAGGCTCAATATGAAATAAGAGATTGGTCCATCTAAGCATATACTCAGAGGGAGGATTACTGGGATTTGAACTAGAGCTTTTGGCTGAAAGGGGTCGACGGGAATTGGGTTACTAGCCAAAGCTGAACTATAGGGCTTGGGCATTGTCCCAAGGACAGTGAACTTGTTACTGGTTTGATAAATTGGGTTAACTGGATGAGGAACCAAGGTTCCTCTTGGCTGATTACTAGGGCCAGTAGGGCGACCCGGACCACGAGAGGATGATGCACCGCGGATACTCATGAAGGATGCACGGTACCTGTGTTAATAAATTCCCGAGTGAGAAAATCAGGAATAGAATTGTTACTACCTTTAATGTATTCAATATCAAAATCAAAGATACTCAAAAGGGCTTGCCATCTAGCAAACGAGTGTTTAGAAGCTAAGTTTTCCACATCTTTTTCTAACACATATTTTGCCGATTTGCAGTCAATTCGAACTAAAAATTTTTGATTTAATAAATCAATTTGAAATTTATTAATACATAATACAAGAGAAAGTATTTCTTTTTTAATAGTACTGTAATTTAACTGTGTACTATTCCATGCACCGGAATGAAAACGGACGATCTGTTCTGGGGAATCTGGAGTTAACTTTTTCTTGAGAATACCTCCGAATCCAATATCAGAAGCGTCAGTTTCTACAATTTTAAATGCAGAATCATTGGAAATACCAAGGCAGGGCAATTCCTTGATGTATTTTTTAACTTGTTGGACGACAGAAGTATGAATGTCAGTCCAGGGAGGAGGATTGTCTTGCAAACGCTGAAAGAGAGGTTTGCAAATTTTCTTGAGGTTTTTATAGAACTTGCCAATATAATTGAGCGAGCCCAGAAACCTCTGCAATTGGGTTTTATGGGTAATTTTATCTGGGAATCTGTCGGCGAATTGAATAGCTCTATCAATTGGCCGTATGAGTCCGCGATATATAATTAATCCAAGAAACCGAACTTTAGCTTGAAACAAGCTGCATTTGGAAAGCGAAAGAACAAGTCCATTGTCTTTGACCGTTTTGAAAAACGATTTCAAATGTTTGGCATGTTCTATAATGGAATTGGAAAAAATAAGAATATCATCGATATACACAACAATAAAATGACTAAAAGGATTCAAAATGTCATTGAAGATATTCTGGAATTCACTGGGAGCATTTTTTAAGCCAAATGCTTGGACATTCCATTCGTAATGACCGAATGGAGTGGTGAATGCAGTTTTGTATCTGTCATCTGGGTGAATAGCAATTTGCCAGAAACCAGATTTGAGGTCGAATTTACTAAAAATGGTGGCATTACTTAGTCGGTTAATGAGGTCATCCTTATTAGGTAGGGGATATCTAATCCATTCTAGGACTTTGTTTAATGGCTTGTAATTGATTACTAACCTGGGAACACCTCTTTCCTTTTCTGCTTCATTGTTAACATAAAAGGCAGGACATGACCATGGGGATTTACTAGGTCTAATTAATTTTTTACTAAGGAGATCATTAATTTCTTTTTTACATAACTCCATCTGTTCGTGATTCATTTGAATAGGCCTGGCCTTAGTAGGAATCAAATGTTCTTTGAATTCCTTAGCGTAAGGGAGCCTTACAACTTTTTTTTTCCGATGCCAAAAGGCATTAGGAGAATCAGAACAAAGGTGATCTTTTAAATAAGATTTTAATTCTTCAATTTTTTCAAGGACATCTTTATTTTGAAGTTGTTCTTCAATTCTTTTGTATTTAATTTCTTCTTTTAAAAAATTTATATGGGTGGATTTACAATTTAATAAATTTAATGATTTAGAAATGGACTCTTCTTGAATAAATTTTAAATCTCTCTCTTTTGGTTTAATAAGAAATTAAATGTAATTCTTTTACCTAAATGTTTACAGCTTAATCCTTCATTACTGGTAGTAAATGGATATAATAAATATATAAATGGTAACCCTAAAATGATTTTATCAGTAAGATTGCGAATTAAAACAAATGATGTTTTAAAACACATATCATCTTGACAGATATGCACATTAGGCAATTTATATTTTATTTCCATCTGACTACCATTGGCTGAATTTAATTTTTCATTAGTCTTCTTATAGTACTTGGTTGGAATAAGACCTTCCTGGATACAATTTAAATCCGCACCAGCATCAACTAAGGCGGGAAGTTTTATTGAAAAGGTTTTATCAACAACCAAATTAATGGAGATATACCACTTTTGAATGATAATATCTTTTACTCTTTTAAGAGAAAGACCTTGAACGAATAGATCTGGCTCATCTTTGATTCCTGAAGATTCTGGCTCATCGTGATCTTCATCACTAGAGGAGGAATCATGAACTTGAAGATCAGATTTCTGACTCTCTAAGTCTTTTCTTAAATTAGAGACTTCAATTTTTAAATTAGAGATTTCCTTTTTAAGTTTATTAACTTCTTGATTTAACTCTGGAAGGGTAACTTCTTTAACTGGGATTTTAAATCTTTCTAGAGTTTTATTAAGGCTGAATATCGGTTTATCTTTAGCTTTAAAAATCTTGTCTTTAACTCTAGTATCTTTGGTTAATAAATCTTTTAATTGCTTAGTATATTGAACTTTAAGTTCAGGGTCAGAAATTTTACTAATTAAGTCGATTAACAAAGAGCTTTCTTCATCTTCTTTGGTAATAACACTTAATCTTTTAGTGCAACAATTTTCATTGCAGTTATTAGCACAAATAGTGACTTCTTCTTCGTTACTATCATACTCATTGTTGCTGGTACTGCTATTAAAAGAATAGGGGATGTCAGATCCTTCATCATTATCTGCATTATTTTCTATTCTCATTAACTCTAATAATTGTTCTGTATCTTCAATAGAGATATTTAACTGAGATAATTTTTATTTTACTTTACATTCACTTTTGTAGTGGCCTTTTTGCCCACAATTGTGGCAAACGATTTTACTCTTATCATATTTTTTAGTACCTTTATTATATTTTTTATTAATTGGTTTAGGTTTATTATAATAATCGTTTTGATTATTATTCTTTTTATAAGCATGTTTACGTTTGTAACGTTTATGTGTTTTAGGATGATTAATATGCCGGTGTTTATGCTTTCTTCTAGAGGGAGCAATTGGAGGCAGACCATATTGTTCACAAAATGTTCCTAACTCATATTTTGCTTTTTTCTTATCTTTACTAGCTTGTTTAGCTAATTTAAAATCAATGCACATTTTTAAACCTATTTTTTGAATATAACTGATTATGTCACCATAAGTGAGATTATCATAATCAATATATCCTAAGTTTTTACTCAACTCTTCTCTAACTTTATGAGCGAATAATGAAGGCAAACCATTTACAAATTTTTCTTTCCAGAAAGGCTTGTTGCTATCATTTCGCAGCATAACTCTAGAGGTAAACACATCCTTGTACCACCTGAAGTCACTGAGAGTGGGACAAGTGAGATTACTGAGTTGATCATGAATTCTTTCTGTTATGTTACTAGGGGTTCCTACAAAATGTTTTATTATGGTAAAAATTAGAGTATTTACTCCATCTGGCGGACCAACACCGACATCTTCATCAAAGATGGGGTTACCGTCATCGTCTAACTGAATAGCATGAATAATAGATAATCTAGTATCTTCCGTGAGATGTCTTTCCCACCAAGATCTGAGAATACCCGTGAATCCACTAGCTATTAATTCAACGATTTCTGGTTGTGACAGATTGTTGAATTTAGTGATATAGCTATTTGCTACCATAGACATGTGATTTAATTTGTTTAAAATTTCTTGTTCACTAAGACCATCAATGTTCCATTCATAAATTTTATTAGCTGAAACCGAAAATTATTTATCTAGGTTTCTCTCTTCGAATTGCAGATCCGGAGGAGTAGGTCTAGAATACCAATTCCTGGTTAAACTAGTGTTTTGGACTGTTAACTTATTCAATTTGTCATTTAAATCTGGGTTTGAAGTAGAATTAGAATAGTCAGTTTGACTATCACTTTCAACTTCAGTTTCAACTTGATCTAAAGTAGAGACGGTACCACTTGGACCAGATTCTGTTTTTAGTTTTTTGAATAACTTGTCAATAGATTTAATTAAGTTGCTATCATCATTAGGTAAACCTAATTTACTTCTATTTTCAGGTAAGTTAATCAAGGGATGTTCAATTTTTACATCAGGCCGTTTTATACTTGTTTCTTCAAATTTTTCTTCAATCTAATAAACCTTGAAAATGTTAGACAATTTTCTGATGGAACCGTAAAAATAAGTTTTGAACGCAGTAAAAGACCGATTATTATTGAAGACTCTGCTAGTACAATAGCATCTTCAAGAAGAGACACTGAAATTCTTAATAACCCTTCTTTAAGAGATCTTAAATTAAAAGGTATTTTAAATCAAGGTCAAGCTAGTCACCCATGTTATACTCAAAAGGATCTAGTAGAAGAAGAGAGTTCTTCCTCTCCTACTTCTTCTGAGCTTCCCACTCAGTCTGATTTTGAAATTCCGATTAACAATCAGTTAAGAGTTATTAAAAAGGATTTTATTCTTGATTGGGATAATCTTGTAAAAGATTTTAATTCCAAAAATAATAAAGATAAAAGACATTTATTTCGTTCAATCCATCCAACAGAAAAGGAGCGAGATAAAATTGTTAATAGATGGAAACGATTCATAAAAAATGAAAAAATAAACATTACCTTTTTTGATTGGTACGATCAATACCAAAGTAAGTGTAATGTTATAACAAAAAGTCAATGGGTAAAAGAAGATAAGTCTAAGGTCTGTTCTAGTCATCCCCCGCTAGAGACGATCCTTATCCCAGTTAAAAACACATCTGTTGTTGCCAGCCCCTTTAAAATTTCTGATGGCAATAAAGATGATAAAAAAATTATTGAACAATTAAATTTTAGTAATCAATATCTAGCAACTGTTGGAAGACAGCTTGATAGAATTGAAGAAAAATTTGAAGAAACAAGTATAAAACGGCCTGATGTAAAAATTGAACATCCCTTGATTAACTTACCTGAAAATAGAAGTAAATTAGGTTTACCTAATGATGATAGCAACTTAATTAAATCTATTGACAAGTTATTCAAAAAACTAAAAACAGAATCTGGTCCAAGTGGTACCGTCTCTACTTTAGATCAAGTTGAAACTGAAGTTGAAAGTGATAGTCAAACTGACTATTCTAATTCTACTTCAAACCCAGATTTAAATGACAAATTGAATAAGTTAACAGTCCAAAACACTAGTTTAACCAGGAATTGGTATTCTAGACCTACTCCTCCGGATCTGCAATTCGAAGAGAGAAACCTAGATAAATAATTTTCGGTTTCAGCTAATAAAATTTATGAATGGAACATTGATGGTCTTAGTGAACAAGAAATTTTAAACAAATTAAATCACATGTCTATGGTAGCAAATAGCTATATCACTAAATTCAACAATCTGTCACAACCAGAAATCGTTGAATTAATAGCTAGTGGATTCACGGGTATTCTCAGATCTTGGTGGGAAAGACATCTCACGGAAGATACTAGATTATCTATTATTCATGCTATTCAGTTAGACGATGACGGTAATCCCATCTTTGATGAAGATGTCGGTGTTGGTCCGCCAGATGGAGTAAATACTCTAATTTTTACCATAATAAAACATTTTGTAGGAACCCCTAGTAACATAACAGAAAGAATTCATGATCAACTCAGTAATCTCACTTGTCCCACTCTCAATGACTTCAGGTGGTACAAGGATGTGTTTACCTCTAGAGTTATGCTGCGAAATGATAGCAACAAGCCTTTCTGGAAAGAAAAATTTGTAAATGGTTTGCCTTCATTATTCGCTCATAAAGTTAGAGAAGAGTTGAGTAAAAACTTAGGATATATTGATTATGATAATCTCACTTATGGTGACATAATCAGTTATATTCAAAAAATAGGTTTAAAAATGTGCATTGATTTTAAATTAGCTAAACAAGCTAGTAAAGATAAGAAAAAAGCAAAATATGAGTTAGGAACATTTTGTGAACAATATGGTCTGCCTCCAATTGCTCCCTCTAGAAGAAAGCATAAACACCGGCATATTAATCATCCTAAAACACATAAACGTTACAAACGTAAACATGCTCATAAAAAGAATAATAATCAAAACGATTATTATAATAAACCTAAACCAATTAATAAAAAATATAATAAAGGTACTAAAAAATATGATAAGAGTAAAATCGTTTGCCACAATTGTGGGCAAAAAGGCCACTACAAAAGTGAATGTAAAGTAAAACAAAAATTATCTCAGTTAAATATCTCTATTGAAGATACCGAACAATTATTAGAGTTAATGAGAATAGAAAACAATGCAGATAATGATGAAGGATCTGACATCCCCTATTCTTTTAATAGCAGTACCAGCAACAATGAGTCTGATAGTAACGAAGAAGAAGTCACTATTTGTGCTAATAACTGCAATGAAAATTGTTGCACTAAAAGATTAAGTGTTATTACCAAAGAAGATGAAGAAAGCTCTTTGTTAATCGACTTAATTAGTAAAATTTCTGACCCTGAACTTAAAGTTCAATATACTAAGCAATTAAAAGATTTATTAACCAAAGATACTAGAATTAAAGACAAGATTTTTAAAGCTAAAGATAAACCGATATTCAGCCTTAATAAAACTCTAGAAAGATTTAAAACCCCAGTTAAAGAAGTTACCCTTCTAGAGTTAAATCAAGAAGTTAATAAACTTAAAAAGGAAATCTCTAATTTAAAAATTGAAGTCTCTAATTTAAGAAAAGACTTAGAGAGTCAGAAATCTGATCTTCAAGTTCATGATTCCTCCTCTAGTGATGAAGATCACGATGAGCCAGAATCTTCAGGAATCAAAGATGAGCCAGATCTATTCGTTCAAGGTCTTTCTCTTAAAAGAGTAAAAGATATTATCATTCAAAAGTGGTATATCTCCATTAATTTGGTTGTTGATAAAACCTTTTCAATAAAACTTCCCGCCTTAGTTGATGCTGGTGCGGATTTAAATTGTATCCAGGAAGGTCTTATTCTAACCAAGTACTATAAGAAGACTAATGAAAAATTAAATTCAGCCAATGGTAGTCAGATGGAAATAAAATATAAATTGCCTAATGTGCATATCTGTCAAGATGATATGTGTTTTAAAACATCATTTGTTTTAATTCGCAATCTTACTGATAAAATCATTTTAGGGTTACCATTTATATATTTATTATATCCATTTACTACCAGTAATGAAGGATTAAGCTGTAAACATTTAGGTAAAAGAATTACATTTAAATTTCTTATTAAACCAAAAGAGAGAGATTTAAAATTTATTCAAGAAGAGTCCATTTCTAAATCATTAAATTTATTAAATTGTAAATCCACCCATTTAAATTTTTTAAAAGAAGAAATTAAATACAAAAGAATTGAAGAACAACTTCAAAATAAAGATGTCCTTGAAAAAATTGAAGAATTAAAATCTTATTTAAAAGATCACATTTGTTCTGATTCTCCTAATGCCTTTTGGCATCGGAAAAAATATGTTGTAAGGCTCCCTTACGCTAAGGAATTCAAAGAACATTTGATTCCTACTAAGGTCAGGCCTATTCAAATGAATCACGAACAGATGGAGTTATGTAAAAAGGAAATTAATGATCTCCTTAGTAAAAAATTAATTAGACCTAGTAAATCCCCATGGTCATGTCCTGCCTTTTATGTTAACAATGAAGCAGAAAAGGAAAGAGGTGTTCCCAGGTTAGTAATCAATTACAAGCCATTAAACAAAGTCCTAGAATGGATTAGATATCCCCTACCTAATAAGGATGACCTCATTAACCGACTAAGTAATGCCACCATTTTTAGTAAATTCGACCTCAAATCTGGTTTCTGGCAAATTGCTATTCACCCAGATGACAGATACAAAACTGCATTCACCACTCTATTCGGTCATTACGAATGAAATGTCCAAGCATTTGGCTTAAAAAATGCTCCCAGTGAATTCCAGAATATCCTCAATGACATTTTGAAT
This sequence comes from Panax notoginseng, assembly GCA_016801055.1. NCBI lineage: Eukaryota > Viridiplantae > Streptophyta > Magnoliopsida > Apiales > Araliaceae > Panax > Panax notoginseng. The sequence goes on from CM029021.1 coordinate 78,003,122, forward strand.
CCTTTTAGTCATTTTATTGTTGTGTATATCGATGATATTCTTATTTTTTCCAATTCCTTTGAAGAACATGCCAAACATTTGAAATCGTTTTTCAAAACGGTCAAAGACAATGGACTTGTTCTTTGGCTTTCCAAATGCAGCTTGTTTCAAGCTAAAGTTCAGTTTCTTGGATTAATTATATATCGCGGACTCATACGGCCAATTGATAGAGCTATTCAATTCGCCGACAGATTCCCAGATAAAATTACCCATAAAACCCAATTGCAGAGGTTTCTGGGCTCGCTCAATTATATTGGCAAGTTCTATAAAAACCTCAGGAAAATTTGCAAACCTCACTTTCAGCGTTTGCAAGACAATCCTCCTCCCTGGACTGACATTCATACTTCTGTCGTCCAACAAGTTAAAAAATACATCAAGGAATTGCCCTGCCTTGGTATTTCCAATGATTCTGCATTTAAAATTGTAGAAACTGACGCTTCTGATATTGGATTCGGAGGTATTCTCAAGCAAAAGTTAACTCCAGATTCCCCAGAACAGATCGTCCGTTTTCATTCCGGTGCATGGAATAGTACACAGTTAAATTACAGTACTATTAAAAAAGAAATACTTTCTCTTGTATTATGTATTAATAAATTTCAAATTGATTTATTAAATCAAAAATTTTTAGTTCGAATTGACTGCAAATCGGCAAAATATGTGTTAGAAAAAGATGTGGAAAACTTAGCTTCTAAACACTCCTTTGCTAGATGGCAAGCCCTTTTGAGTATCTTTGATTTTGATATTGAATACATTAAAGGTAGTAACAATTCTATTCCTGATTTTCTCACTCGGGAATTTATTAACACAGGTACCGTGCATCCTTCATGAGTATCCGCGGTGCATCATCCTCTCGTGGTCCGGGTCGCCCTACTGGCCCTAGTAATCAGCCAAGAGGAACCTTGGTTCCTCATCCAGTTAACCCAATTTATCAAACCAGTAACAAGTTCACTGTCCTTGGGACAATGCCCAAGCCCTATAGTTCAGCTTTGGCTAGTAACCCAATTCCCGTCGACCCCTTTCAGCCAAAAGCCTCTAGTTCAAATCCCAGTAATCCTCCCTCTGAGTATATGCTTAGATGGACCAATCTCTTATTTCATATTGAGCCTCACATGAAACCCAGAAATGACCCAGTAAAATTGACCTCCCAGTTTTTCCCTTCTGGTTGGCATTTCATGCCCGTTGCTCCTTATAAATCCCTTGTGTATTATAAGGACATTCTTGTCGAAATACAGTCAATTTTTATTAAACTCATTTATGCCAATAATGATAAAGCCAAAGTTCTTTACCATTCGTTGTATATTAAACAGTTTATTCAGATGTCCGAATGGGGAAAACATCCCTCTGATCTTACGCAGCTTTCGAATCAGGATAACTCTTTTTGTTATTATGATTATATGGAAGCTTGGTATAAAGTTTTCCTCCATCAAAATGAGTCACACAGTCATTCTTGGTTTGTTCAATTTGACCATAAATTCAAAAGTCATTTCCCATATTGGTTTTCCCATTAGTGGTCGAGATTTGGTTCTACCTATGACCTTCTTCCCGATCCTCTGAAAGTCCAACTCAATCATTTTTGCAATCACAAAAAATTTGATTCAGCATATGAAGGTGTCCCAGTCCTTCTTCAGTTTGTAAGTAAATATAAGATTCCCTGGATTCTCCGATGGGAATACAGCATTCAAAACTCCACCAGTGAAATCAGTCACAATGCTTCCCCTACATCTCCAATGGCAGATCCTTTTCCCCTAGTCACTCGCCAATGGTTTGTCAAATGGTGGGATAAATTTGACGTCAATAGAATTGTAGGTCAAGTCCAGTTAGAATTCCCTACTTCTCTCAAGGTTCTCCCAGTCTCTACAGCAGAACCTTCTAGTCAAAAATCAAAAGAGTCAAGTGTCAGTAAAAAATCAAAAGAGTCTAGAGTCAGTCCCACTGGTTCGACTTGTTCCCGTAGCATTTCTGATTTTAAAGATTGTTCTGGAAAAGAGTTAAAATTAATTGCCTAGGCATTAAATAAAAGAATTGATGAGCTTCATGAGGATGCCTCTACAGGTTCTTCATCAGCTTCTCACAGTCAGTATGATGAAGATGATGACCCTTACGGCACCATCAATCTACAGGATGCTCAGGACCCATTTGCCTGACATTTCTTCTCAGTCACATGCACCTGCTCCCTGCAGCCAGTCAAAAGATGCCCTCAGCCGAAAGCAGATTCGTCTTTTCCACCGAAAGCATCTCCTTTCCACCGAAAGCATCTTTCAAGTCAAAAGTTGTGGCCACTTTGTCAAAAGTTGCCAGACGCGTTGATGAATAGTAAAAAAAGTCAGCACTGTTCATGAATAGTAACTTTTGTCTGTAATCATTTATTTTGTAATAGTAACTTTGTAATAGTTCTTTCCTTATTCTATAAAAGGAAATCGAACTTAGTTATTGAGGCAGACTTCGAAAGACTCTGGGATCCTTCTCAGATGAATCTTTAGCCTCTACCGCTGTTAAGCCTTTCTTAGCCCCTCCTTCTGCTATTCTACCTTTCTTAAATGTTCTAAGTAAGTCAAGTTAATCCAATTTGTAATTTTGTAATTTTGTAATCAGTTTGTACATTTGTAAACCGTTTTATTTCCAATCAATAAAACTATATGTTTTAGTAATTAAACTGTTATATTATTTGCACCTCCGATTCCACTGATTTCAGTTTACTTGATTCCGCCTTCAAATGGTATCAGAGCCATGTTGTTTCTGTTCTAGTTGCCAGTAAGATATTTACAACTGTTCATCTGCAACCGTTTTCAAAATTTCTCTTTTATTCTTATTCAGAAGTCACCTGATTTACTGTAGTCCACCTTGTTCTTCGGCTAACTCTAGAGAGAAGGGAGAGAGCGGACCTCAGGTGAGGTTTTCTAACAAAAGAAAAGCCTGAAGAACTCTAACACTTCGAGTTCTTTAAATAGAAAAACTGAAAAGTAAATTACTATTTGATTCACGCAGGAATCACTATTACAATGACTGGAAGTAAAAGTAATTTACTTAAGTAAAAGTAAAACGTAAGAAACATTTTACATTTACTTTTACATTGGTAAATGTAAGAAACATTTAACTAAGTTAAAAACATTTAACTTAAGTAAAAGCAAAAGATTTTTGTCTTTTACTTTGACTTTTACAATTTACTAAAAAGTAAAAGACTTTTGCTTTAGGTAAAAGCAAAAACTGATCTGATGGCTGTCGGCCATCAGTGCTGACTGAAGATGCCTCTGGCGTCTTCGTTGACTGACCGGCGGTGACTGTTGCGTCGTCTTCTCCGGCGCCTTCTCCGGTTGACTGATCCGTCTCCTCCGGTGCCGGATGGAACTGTTGATCGTCTTCTCCGACGAGTCATCACCTCCATACATTTCCACCTCAAAATTTTTATCCAGGAAATAACCCTTTCACCCCCAAAAATTTTGCTTACAAAAGAAGGAGAGGAAAAAAAATTTCACCGAAAAAATGGTTAAAATCTTCAAAATTTCTTAGATTTTGTAGAAAGTTTTTGTTTAAAAACAAATCAGATGAAATCTGAAACAAAGGATCACTCGATTGGTCCTGATCTGTCGGCCAAATCGATCTAAACAGAAGACTTTGGTGTTAACTGTTTACACAAAAATTCTTTCTTTTGTCATTCCGCTTAAGCGCATGCCAAATCACTTAAGATCATACCGTTCTTGCCTTAAGTAAACTCATACCTTAAGATCTAATGATACCCCAAGCCTACACTGCTCTCTTACTAGAGACTTACATCGGCATAACGGGTCTTATGGCGATCTTAGGTGTTTTACGGCAAGTTAGGTGTCTTAAGTTAGGCGGCTCAGTTTGGAGCAAAAGAAATAAAAGTTTGAGGAAACATTTAAAAACAAACCAAACTGTTTTTAATCGAAACCACTGACAGAACCAAGAACCAACCGTGTGGCTCTGATACCATATAACAGCGGATAAGTTTTTAAGAAGAAAAAATTAAACAGAAAAAGAAAAGATTAAGAAGATGACCGGTGAATCGGTAAAGTAATCTCTTTCTTTTATTTATAAACAGTTGGGAAGGGATTACATATATCCTAGATCTAACTGTTTGAGGAAGATCGAAGTATGAAAGACTTCGACTTCATCTTCTAACTAAGAAGATCGAAGCTGGAAGCTTCGTCTCCGGCTAACTCTAGAGAGAAGGGAGAGAGCGGACCTCAGGTGAGGTTTTCTAACAAAAGAAAAGCCTGAAGAACTCTAACACTTCGAGTTCTTTAAATAGAAAAACTGAAAAGTAAATTACTATTTGATTCACGCAGGAATCACTATTACAATGACTGGAAGTAAAAGTAATTTACTTAAGTAAAAGTAAAACGTAAGAAACATTTTACATTTACTTTTACATTGGTAAATGTAAGAAACATTTAACTAAGTTAAAAACATTTAACTTAAGTAAAAGCAAAAGATTTTTGTCTTTTACTTTGACTTTTATAATTTACTAAAAAGTAAAAGACTTTTGCTTTAGGTAAAAGCAAAAGCTGATCTAATGGCTGTCGGCCATCAGTGCTGACTGAAGATGCCTCTGGCGTCTTCGTTGACTGACCGGCGGCGACTGTTGCGTCGTCTTCTCCGGCGCCTTCTCCGGTTGACTGATCCGTCTCCTCCGGTGTCGGATGGAACTGTTGATCGTCTTCTCCGACGAGTCATCACCTCCATACATTTCCACCTCATCTCTTTTTATCCAGGAAATAACCCTTTCACCCGCAAAAATTTTGCTTACAAAAGAAGGAGAGGAAAAAAAATTTCACCGAAAAAATGGTCAAAATCTTCAAGATTTCTTTGATTTTGTAGAAAGTTTTTGTTTAAAAACAAATCAGATGAAATCTGAAACAAAGGATCACTCGATCGATTCCCGATCTATCAGTGAATCGGTCTAAACAGAAGACTCTGAAAACCGTTTAAACAAAAATTCTTTCTCTTGAAGGTCCACTGTAAAGGCCTTACTTGCCGATGAATCATACCCCTTAGATCTAATGATTCCCTTTGGCCTTACACTGCTCACTTACTTGAGACTTACAAACAGGCTCTAATCGGGACTTAAGGCGATCCTGGGTGTTTAACGGCAAAGGTCCGGTTACTAAAAGCGGAGCAAGAAAAATAAAAGTTTGCTAAAACGTTTAAACAGAACGCATACCTCCGTTCTAGATCGAAACCACCGACAGAACCAAGAACCAACCGTGTGGCTCTGATACCATATAACAGCGGAGAAGTTTTTAAGAAGAAAAACTTAAACAGAAAAGAAAAGATTAAGAAGATGACCGGTGAATCGGTAAAGTAATCTCTTTCTTTTATTTATAAACAGTTGGGAAGGGATTACATATTTCCTAGATCTAACTGTTTGAGGAAGATCGAAGTATGAAAGACTTCGACTTCATCTTCTAACTAAGAAGATCGAAGCTGGAAGCTTCGTCTCCGGCTAACTCTAGAGAGAAGGGAGAGAGCGGACCTCAGGTGAGGTTTTCTAACAAAAGAAAAGCCTGAAGAACTCTAACACTTCGAGTTCTTTAAATAGAAAAACTGAAAAGTAAATTACTATTTGATTCACGCAGGAAACACTATTACAATGACTGGAAGTAAAAGTAATTTACTTAAGTAAAAGTAAAACGTAAGAAACATTTTACATTTACTTTTACATTGGTAAATGTAAGAAACATTTAACTAAGTTAAAAACATTTAACTTAAGTAAAAGCAAAAGATTTTTGTCTTTTACTTTGACTTTTACAATTTACTAAAAAGTAAAAGACTTTTGCTTTAGGTAAAAGCAAAAGCTGATCTGATGGCTGTCGGCCATCAGTGCTGACTGAAGATGCCTCTGGCGTCTTCGTTGACTGACCGGCGGTGACTGTTGCGTCGTCTTCTCCGGCGCCTTCTCCGGTTGACTGATCCGTCTCCTTCGGTGCCGGATGGAACTGTTGATCGTCTTCTCTGACGAGTCATCACCTCCATACATTTCCACCTCAAAATTTTTATCCAGGAAATAACCCTTTCACCCCCAAAAATTTTGCTTATAAAAGAAGGAGAGGAAAAAAATTTTCACCGAAAAAATGGTCAAAATCTTCAAAATTTCTTAGATTTTGTAGAAAGTTTTTGTTTAAAAACAAATCAGATGAAATCTGAAACAAAGGATCACTCGATTGGTCCTGATCTGTCGGCCAAATCGATCTGAACAGAAGACTTTGGTGTTAACTGTTTACACAAAAATTCTTTCTTTTGTCATTCCGCTTAAGCGCATGCCAAATCACTTAAGATCATACCGTTCTTACCTTAAGTAAACTCATACCTTAAGATCTAATGATACCCCAAGCCTACACTGCTCTCTTACTAGAGACTTACATCGGCATAACGGGTCTTATGGCGATCTTAGGTGTTTTACGGCAAGTTAGGTGTCTTAAGTTAGGCGGCTCAGTTTGGAGCAAAAGAAATAAAAGTTTGAGGAAACATTTAAAAACAAACCAAACTGTTTTTAATCGAAACCACTGACAGAACCAAGAACCAACCGTGTGGCTCTGATACCATATAACACCGGATAAGTTTTTAAGAAGAAAAACTTAAACAGAAAAAGAAAAGATTAAGAAGATGACCGGTGAATCGGTAAAGTAATCTCTTTCTTTTATTTATAAACAGTTGGGAAGGGATTACATATTTCCTAGATCTAACTGTTTGAGGAAGATCGAAGTATGAAAGACTTCGACTTCATCTTCTAACTAAGAAGATCGAAGCTGGAAGCTTCGTCTCCGGCTAACTCTAGAGAGAAGGGAGAGAGCGGACCTCAGGTGAGGTTTTCTAACAAAAGAAAAGCCTGAAGAACTCTAACACTTCGAGTTCTTTAAATAGAAAAACTGAAAAGTAAATTACTATTTGATTCACGCAGGAATCACTATTACAATGACTGGAAGTAAAAGTAATTTACTTAAGTAAAAGTAAAACGTAAGAAACATTTTACATTTACTTTTACATTGGTAAATGTAAGAAACATTTAACTAAGTTAAAAACATTTAACTTAAGTAAAAGCAAAAGATTTTTGTCTTTTACTTTGACTTTTACAATTTACTAAAAAGTAAAAGACTTTTGCTTTAGGTAAAAGCAAAAGCTGATCTGATGGCTGTCGGCCATCAGTGCTGACTGAAGATGCCTCTGGCGTCTTCGTTGACTGACCGGCGGCGACTGTTGGGTCGTCTTCTCCGGCGCCTTCTCCGGTTGACTGATCCGTCTCCTCCGGTGCCGGATGGAACTGTTGATCGTCTTCTCCGACGAGTCATCACCTCCATACATTTCCACCTCAAAATTTTTATCCAGGAAATAACCCTTTCACCCCCAAAAATTTTGCTTACAAAAGAAGGAGAGGAAAAAAATTTTCACCGAAAAAATGGTCAAAATCTTCAAAATTTCTTAGATTTTGTAGAAAGTTTTTGTTCAAAAACAAATCAGATGAAATCTGAAACAAAGGATCACTCGATTGGTCCTGATCTGTCGGCCAAATCGATCTAAACAGAAGACTTTGGTGTTAACTGTTTACACAAAAATTCTTTCTTTTGTCATTCCGCTTAAGCGCATGCCAAATCACTTAAGATCATACCGTTCTTGCCTTAAGTAAACTCATACCTTAAGATCTAATGATACCCCAAGCCTACACTGCTCTCTTACTAGAGACTTACATCGGCATAACGGGTCTTATGGCGATCTTAGGTGTTTTACGGCAAGTTAGGTGTCTTAAGTTAGGCGGCTCAGTTTGGAGCAAAAGAAATAAAAGTTTGAGGAAACATTTAAAAACAAACCAAACTGTTTTTAATCGAAACCACTGACAGAACCAAGAACCAACCGTGTGGCTCTGATACCATATAACAGCGGATAAGTTTTTAAGAAGAAAAACTTAAATAGAAAAAGAAAAGATTAAGAAGATGGCCGGTGAATCGGTAAAGTAATCTCTTTCTTTTATTTATAAACAGTTGGGAAGGGATTACATACATCCTAGATCTAACTGTTTGAGGAAGATCGAAGTATGAAAGACTTCGACTTCATCTTCTAACTAAGAAGATCAAAGCTGGAAGCTTCGTCTCCGGCTAACTCTAGAGAGAAGGGAGAGAGCGGACCTCAGGTGAGGTTTTCTAACAAAAGAAAAGCCTGAAGAACTCTTTCTTTAACAGCGAAAATGTATGGAGGTGATGACTCGTCGGAGAAGACGATCAGCAGTTCCATCCGGCACCGGAGGAGACGGATCAGTCAACCGGAGAAGCCGCCGGAGAAGACGACGCAACAGTCGCCGCCGGTCAGTCAACGAAGACGCCAGGGGCATCTTCAGTCAGCACTGATGGCCGACAGCCATCAGATCAGCTTTTGCTTTTACCTAAAGTAAAAGTCTTTTACTTTTTAGTAAATTGTAAAAGTCAAAGTAAAAGACAAATAACTTTTGCTTTTACTTTAAGTTAAATGTTTTTAACTTAGTTAAATGTTTCTTACATTTACCAATGTAAAAGTAAATGTAAAATGTTTCTTACGTTTCACTTTTACTTAAGTAAATTACTTTTACTTCAGTCATTGTAATAGTGATTCCTGCGTGAATCAAATAGTAATTTACTTTTCAGTTTTTCTATTTAAAGAACTCGAAGTGTTAGAGTTCTTCAGGCTTTTCTTTTGTAAGAAAACCTCACCTGAGGTCCGCTCTCTCCCTTCTCTCTAGAGTTAGCCGGAGACGAAGCTTCCAGCTTCGATCTTCTTAGTTAGAAGATGAAGTCGAAGTCTTTCATACTTCGATCTTCCTCAAACAGTTAGATCTAGGAAATATGTAATCCCTTCCCAACTGTTTATAAATAAAAGAAAGAGATTACTTTACCGATAAAAATCAGTGGAATCGCTCTGATACCATTTGAAGGCGGAATCAAGTAAACTGAAATCAGTGGAATCGGAGGTGCAAATAATATAACAGTTTAATTACTAAAACATATAGTTTTATTGATTGGAAATAAAACGGTTTACAAATGTTCAAACTGATTACAAAATTACAAAATTACAAATTGGATTAACTTGACTTACTTAGAACATTTAAGAAAGGTAGAATAGCAGAAGGAGGGGCTAAGAAGGGCTTAACAGCGGTAGAGGCTAAAGATTCATCTGAGAAGGATCCCAGAGTCTTTTGAAGTCTGCCTCAATAACTAAGTTTGGTTTCCTTTTATAGAATAAGGAAAGAACTATTACAAAGTTACTATTACAAAATAAATGATTACAGACAAAAGTTACTATTCATGAACAGTGCTGACTTTTTTTACTATTCATCGACGCGTCTGGCAACTTTTGACAAAGTGGCCACAACTTTTGACTTGAAAGATGCTTTCGGTGGAAAGGAGATGCTTTCGGTGGAAAAGACGAATCTGCTTTCGGCTGAGGGCATCTTTTGACTGGCTACAGGGAGCAGGTGCATGTGACTGAGAAGAAATGTCAGGCAAATAGGTCCTGAGCATCCTGTAGATTGATGGTGCCGTAAGGGTCATCATCTTCATCATACTGACTGTGAGAAGCTGATGAAGAACCTGTAGAGGCATCCTCATGAAGCTCATCAATTCTTTTATTTAATGCCTGGGCAATTAATTTTAACTCTTTTCCAGAACAATCTTTAAAATCAGAAATGCTACGGGAACAAGTCGAACCAGTGGGACTGACTCTAGACTCTTTTAATTTTTTACTGACACTTGACTCTTTTGATTTTTGACTAGAAGGTTCTGCTGTAGAGACTGGGAGAACCTTGAGAGAAGTAGGGAATTCTAACTGGACTTGACCTACAATTCTATTGACGTCAAATTTATCCCACCATTTGACAAACCATTGGCGAGTGACTAGGGGAAAAGGATCTGCCATTGGAGATGTAGGGGAAGCATTGTGACTGATTTCACTGGTGGAGTTTTGAATGCTGTATTCCCATCGGAGAATCCAGGGAATCTTATATTTACTTACAAACTGAAGAAGGACTGGGACACCTTCATATGCTGAATCTAATTTTTTGTGATTGCAAAAATGATTGAGTTGGACTTTCAGAGGATCGGGAAGAAGGTCATAGGTAGAACCAAATCTCGACCACCAATGGGAAAACCAATATGGGAAATGACTTTTGAATTTATGGTCAAATTGAACAAACCAAGAATGACTATGTGACTCATTTTGATGGAGGAAAACTTTATACCAAGCTTCCATATAATCATAATAACAAAAAGAGTTATCCTGATTCGAAAGCTGCATAAGATCAGAGGGATGTTTTCCCCATTCGGACATCTGAATAAACTGTTTAATATACAACGAATGGTAAAGAACTTTGGCTTTATCATTATTGGCATAAATGGGTTTAATAAAAATTAACTCTGTTTCGACAAGAATGTCCTTATAATACACAAGGGATTTATAAGGAGCAACGGGCATGAAATGCCAACCAGAAGGGAAAAACTGGGAGGTCAATTTTACTGGGTCATTTCTGGGTCTCATGTGAGGCTCAATATGAAATAAGAGATTGGTCCATCTAAGCATATACTCAGAGGGAGGATTACTGGGATTTGAACTAGAGGCTTTTGGCTGAAAGGGGTCGACGGGAATTGGGTTACTAGCCAAAGCTGAACTATAGGGCTTGGGCATTGTCCCAAGGACAGTGAACTTGTTACTGGTTTGATAAATTGGGTTAACTGGATGAGGAACCAAGGTTCCTCTTGGCTGATTACTAGGGCCAGTAGGGCGACCCGGACCACGAGAGGATGATGCACCGCGGATACTCATGAAGGATGCATGGTACCTGTGTTAATAAATTCCCGAGTGAGAAAATCAGGAATAGAATTGTTACTACCTTTAATGTATTCAATATCAAAATCAAAGATACTCAAAAGGGCTTGCCATCTAGCAAAGGAGTGTTTAGAAGCTAAGTTTTCCACATCTTTTTCTAACACATATTTTGCCGATTTGCAGTCAATTCGAACTAAAAATTTTTGATTTAATAAATCAATTTGAAATTTATTAATACATAATACAAGAGAAAGTATTTCTTTTTTAATAGTACTGTAATTTAACTGTGTACTATTCCATGCACCGGAATGAAAACGGACGATCTGTTCTGGGGAATCTGGAGTTAACTTTTGCTTGAGAATACCTCCGAATCCAATATCAGAAGCGTCAGTTTCTACAATTTTAAATGCAGAATCATTGGAAATACCAAGGCAGGGCAATTCCTTGATGTATTTTTTAACTTGTTGGACGACAGAAGTATGAATGTCAGTCCAGGGAGGAGGATTGTCTTGCAAACGCTGAAAGAGAGGTTTGCAAATTTTCCTGAGGTTTTTATAGAACTTGCCAATATAATTGAGCGAGCCCAGAAACCTCTGCAATTGGGTTTTATGGGTAATTTTATCTGGGAATCTGTCGGCAAATTGAATAGCTCTATCAATTGGCCGTATGAGTCCGCGATATATAATTAATCCAAGAAACCGAACTTTAGCTTGAAACAAGCTGCATTTTGAAAACGAAAGAACAAGTCCATTGTCTTTGACCGTTTTGAAAAACGATTTCAAATGTTTGGCATGTTCTTCAATGGAATTGGAAAAAATAAGAATATCATCGATATACACAACAATAAAATGACTAAAAGGATTCAAAATGTCATTGAGGATATTCTGGAATTCACTGGGAGCATTTTTTAAGCCAAATGCTTGGACATTCCATTCGTAATGACCGAATGGAGTGGTGAATGCAGTTTTGTATCTGTCATCTAGGTGAATAGTAATTTGCCAGAAACCAGATTTGAGGTCGAATTTACTAAAAATGGTGGCATTACTTAGTCGGTTAATGAGGTCATCCTTATTAGGTAGGGGATATCTAATCCATTCTAGGACTTTGTTTAATGGCTTGTAATTGATTACTAACCTGGGAACACCTATTTCCTTTTCTGCTTCATTGTTAACATAAAAGGCAGGACATGACCATGGGGATTTACTAGGTCTAATTAATTTTTTACTAAGGAGATCATTAATTTCCTTTTTACATAACTCCATCTATTCGTGATTCATTTGAATAGGCCTGGCCTTAGTAGGAATCAAATGTTCTTTGAATTCCTTAGCGTAAGGGAGCCTTACAACATGTTTTTTCCGATGCCAAAAGGCATTAGGAGAATCAGAACAAAGGTGATCTTTTAAATAAGATTTTAATTCTTCAATTTTTTCAAGGACATCTTTATTTTGAAGTTGTTCTTCAATTCTTTTGTATTTAATTTCTTCTTTTAAAAAATTTAAATGGGTGGATTTACAATTTAATAAATTTAATGATTTAGAAATGGACTCTTCTTGAATAAATTTTAAATCTCTCTCTTTTGGTTTAATAAGAAATTTAAATGTAATTCTTTTACCTAAATGTTTACAGCTTAATCCTTCATTACTGGTAGTAAATGGATATAATAAATATATAAATGGTAACCCTAAAATGATTTTATCAGTAAGATTGCGAATTAAAACAAATGATGTTTTAAAACACATATCATCTTGACAGATATGCACATTAGGCAATTTATATTTTATTTCCATCTGACTACCATTGGCTGAATTTAATTTTTCATTAGTCTTCTTATAGTACTTGGTTGGAATAAGACCTTCCTGGATACAATTTAAATCCGCACCAGCATCAACTAAGGCGGGAAGTTTTATTGAAAAGGTTTTATCAACAACCAAATTAATGGAGATATACCACTTTTGAATGATAATATCTTTTACTCTTTTAAGAGAAAGACCTTGAACGAATAGATCTGGCTCATCTTTGATTCCTGAAGATTCTGGCTCATCGTGATCTTCATCACTAGAGGAGGAATCATGAACTTGAAGATCAGATTTCTGACTCTCTAAGTCTTTTCTTAAATTAGAGACTTCAATTTTTAAATTAGAGATTTCCTTTTTAAGTTTATTAACTTCTTGATTTAACTCTGGAAGGGTAACTTCTTTAACTGGGGTTTTAAATCTTTCTAGAGTTTTATTAAGGCTGAATATCGGTTTATCTTTAGCTTTAAAAATCTTGTCTTTAACTCTAGTATCTTTGGTTAATAAATCTTTTAATTGCTTAGTATATTGAACTTTAAGTTCAGGGTCAGAAATTTTACTAATTAAGTCGATTAACAAAGAGCTTTTTTCATCTTCTTTGGTAATAACACTTAATCTTTTAGTGCAACAATTTTCATTGCAGTTATTAGCACAAATAGTGACTTCTTCTTCGTTACTATCAGACTCATTGTTGCTGGTACTGCTATTAAAAGAATAGGGGATGTCAGATCCTTCATCATTATCTGCATTGTTTTCTATTCTCATTAACTCTAATAATTGTTCTGTATCTTCAATAGAGATATTTAACTGAGATAATTTTTGTTTTACTTTACATTCACTTTTGTAGTGGCCTTTTTGCCCACAATTGTGGCAAACGATTTTACTCTTATCATATTTTTTAGTACCTTCATTATATTTTTTATTAATTGGTTTAGGTTTATTATAATAATCGTTTTGATTATTATTCTTTTTATGAGCATGTTTACGTTTGTAACGTTTATGTGTTTTAGGATGATTAATATGCCGGTGTTTATGCTTTCTTCTAGAGGGAGCAATTGGAGGCAGACCATATTGTTCACAAAATGTTCCTAACTCATATTTTGCTTTTTTCTTATCTTTACTAGCTTGTTTAGCTAATTTAAAATCAATGCACATTTTTAAACCTATTTTTTGAATATAACTGATTATGTCACCATAAGTGAGATTATCATAATCAATATATCCTAAGTTTTTACTCAACTCTTCTCTAACTTTATGAGCGAATAATGAAGGCAAACCATTTACAAATTTTTCTTTCCAGAAAGGCTTGTTGCTATCATTTCGCAGCATAACTCTAGAGGTAAACACATCCTTGTACCACCTGAAGTCACTGAGAGTGGGACAAGTGAGATTACTGAGTTGATCATGAATTCTTTCTGTTATGTTACTAGGGGTTCCTACAAAATGTTTTATTATGGTAAAAATTAGAGTATTTACTCCATCTGGCGGACCAACACCGACATCTTCATCAAAGATGGGGTTACCGTCATCGTCTAACTGAATAACATGAATAATAGATAATCTAGTATCTTCCGTGAGATGTCTTTCCCACCAAGATCTGAGAATACCCGTGAATCCACTAGCTATTAATTCAACGATTTCTGGTTGTGACAGATTGTTGAATTTAGTGATATAGCTCTTTGCTACCATAGACATGTGATTTAATTTGTTTAAAATTTCTTGTTCACTAAGACCATCAATGTTCCATTCATAAATTTTATTAGCTGAAACCGAAAATTGTTTATCTAGGTTTCTCTCTTCGAATTGCAGATCCGGAGGAGTAGGTCTAGAATACCAATTCCTGGTTAAACTAGTGTTTTGGACTATTAACTTATTCAATTTGTCATTTAAATCTGGGTTTGAAGTAGAATTAGAATAGTCAGTTTGACTATCACTTTCAACTTCAGTTTCAACTTGATCTAAAGTAGAGACGGTACCACTTGGACCAGATTCTGTTTTTAGTTTTTTGAATAACTTGTCAATAGATTTAATTAAGTTGCTATCATCATTAGGTAAACCTAATTTACTTCTATTTTCAGGTAAGTTAATCAAGGGATGTTCAATTTTTACATCAGGCCGTTTTATACTTGTTTCTTCAAATTTTTCTTCAATTCTATCAAGCTGTCTTCCAACAGTTGCTAGATATTGATTACTATAATTTAATTGTTCAATAATTTTTTTATCATCTTTATTGCCATCAGAAATTTTAAAGGGGCTGGCAACAACAGATGTGTTTTTAACTGGGATAAGGATCGTCTCTAGCGGGGGATGACTAGAACAGACCTTAGACTTATCTTCTTTTACCCATTGACTTTTTGTTATAACATTACACTTACTTTGGTATTGATCGTACCAATTAAAAAAGGTAATGTTTATTTTTTTATTTTTTATGAATCGTTTCCATCTATTAACAATTTTATCTCGCTCCTTTTCTGTTGGATGGATTGAACGAAATAAATGTCTTTTATCTTTATTATTTTTGGAATTAAAATCTTTTACAAGATTATCCCAATCAAGAATAAAATCCTTTTTAATAACTCTTAACTGATTGTTAATCGGAATTTCAAAATCAGACTGAGTGGGAAGCTCAGAAGAAGTAGGAGAGGAAGAACTCTCTTCTTCTACTAGATCCTTTTGAGTATAACATGGGTGACTAGCTTGACCTTGATTTAAAATACCTTTTAATTTAAGATCTCTTAAAGAAGGGTTATTAAGAATTTCAGTGTCTCTTCTTGAAGATGCTATTGTACTAGCAGAGTCTTCAATAATAATCGGTCTTTTACTGCGTTCAAAACTTATTTTTACGGTTCCATCAGAAAATTGTCTAACATTTTCAAGGTTTATTAGATTGTTAACTACAGGTTGTTCAGGTATTTCACTAGGTAAAGTCCATTGACTAGGGAGAGTAATATCTTTCCAGAGAATGGTTCTCGGAATTTGAATATTAACATCACTAGTTGAACTTTGAATTAAAACAGTTTGATCTTTCGGACTTTTATTGAGAGCATGAACGTTTAGGTTAGTTTTCATGGTCTTATAATAAATCTGGTAAATCAAAGCTATCGGCTGAGAACCCTCAATCATTTGGGTAATTTCTCCAGCAGTTTTAATATTTAATGTCAAGGCTTTTAATAAATTTTTATCACTTAGGCTCAATGTGAAATCAGGAAAGCAATTGAAATGGATAGGTCCATTATGCAGACTAGATTCCATTGCGCCGATCATGCTAGGATAATAATTCAAGAATCGTGCATCTCTAAGGCAGAGATAAATACTAGAATTAATTCCTTTAATGTTTAATGGTTTAACAGCTACTTGAACTAATCCAATGTGAATAAAATTATAACCTTTCTTTTTATGTTTTTTAATGACTTCGGGATCCAAAAGACTACAATTTTCGTATTCTTTATTAATGGCATAAACCTTTTCAACAGTTTTGACATTATAATCTGTTTTAAAATTGTCCAAAAATGTTGACTGATAAATTTCCTTAGGGGAGACCCTAGGTATATTCCAATTGTGCAAGGCTTGACTGATGTTTTCATAACTGTGAATTTCTTGGTTAACTATGTCTGGAACAGGAGGCAAAGTCGACCGGTTACTAGTTAAGGAGTTAGATCTAAACAATCTATTCATATTTACCAAGCTCAAAATAAATTTTTATTCATTATTCTTCCATTCATACCCTATTACCTTAGGCAGACTCATACCTATGTTCAAAAACCAACAATGCTCACCCAAGAGACTTACAAAAGTTTGACAAGAACAAGGTGGACTACAGTAAATCAGGTGACTTCTGAATAAGAATAAAAGAGAAATTTTGAAAACGGTTGCAGATGAACAGTTGTAAATATCTTACTGGCAACTAGAACAGTTGTAAATATATATAAGTACATGAATCCGTGCATCACGTGATCATTGAATCCAGCACATGAATTCGTGCATGTAATCCCAGTACTACAGGTAATCCATATATATATATATATATATAGATAGATATGTATGTGTGTGTGTGTGTGCATGTGTGTGTGTGTGTGTGATATATACCAGATTTAATCCAAAAGTGACGTGAATCATGATTAATTCATTCACCAATTACTATATCATGTTGCAGGTAATCAGGAACCATTACTAATATATGGCAATCATTACTAATATATATATATATATATATATATATATATATATATATATATATATATATATATATATATATATATATATATAAGTTACTTGAACATGCAGGAAACAGGATCCGCATGAAAAAAAAAAAAAAATCAATCACGGATCAGCATTTTTTTTGTTTAATTTTATACAATAAATTATATCCAATTAAATTATTCTAAACACATATCAACATACATATCAAATTTGAATAATTAATAATTTGCATAAAGGTTTGGCTCTGATGCCACTGTTAAGTTTGTAATATTCACGAACGCAATCAAATTGCACAAAATAAGCGAAAACGTGTAAAAATCAGAGTTTAAAATTTTTACAAACCATATACCCGGATCATCCTTTATGCACAATTATTAATTAAACGAAAAGATAAAGAATGAGAATCATACCCTTGAAAATTCGAGCTTCCTCAGGTACAAGTTCACCTCCAAATCCTTTTCGTGTTCAACTTGAATCCACCGAGTTTGGTTCCTTCCTTTGATCAACGTTAGCCACCCAAGTGTTTGGCCTCTAGAGGTGATCGACCAAGGAAGAAGAAAGATTCAAGAAGATAGATGTTTGGCTAAACACTAGTTTTCTATCTCTATAAAAAATGAACGTACTCTCCAACTATTGGGATTTTGTCTATCGAGATCTGATATAAGACTCACCTTATAAAGATATCAGGTAGCCCTATTTAATTAAAATAAGATATTATTTATTTAATTAAACTCTTTTAATTAAATGAGCTACCTAATCTTATTAGAGATAATTTATTAAACTCCTTTAACTAATTTTTCCTCCTAATCCTATTAGGAATAAATGAGAGTACTTATATTAAATTAATTCCTAAACTCTTTTAAAAATTAAAATAATAATAATTATAATAATGTTAATAAGACTCCTCTTATTAATTTATATTTAATATTTCTAAAATATTAAATAATAAATATTAAGCTATTTAATTTATTCTATCACCATAGATTAAATTAAATATACTTAACATATTATGGTTTGACCCTTTAGGTTCTTCATATTAAACCAGTTATGAATAAATCAATTAGAACAATTCTAATCTTATTTAAATAAATAAATTAAATTATTAATTTATTTAAATAAATAATATTTATTCTACAATAGCGATAAGCCTCCCTAGCGTTCAACGACTTTCCAGATAATATAGATTTCAACATTAATTATAAAAGAACATTTGAGTAAATAGTTACTGTACAATTCAATCCTTCCACCATACAATGTCCCAATTAAATATAAGACATGGAATTACTGTCAAGTCTTATTTTATTTAATTATATGTATTTCGACTCTTAAATGCACAACTCCAAATAATGTAAATTAGAAACTCATTTCTAATTTTATTCTGCCTTGGCCAAGGACTACTGGGTTGTCATTTATCGAATCACATAGGACATTTCTCTTCTTTTACTAGAAGCGGTAGATTCTTTATTGATCATACATTATCTCCATGTACAACTTATTATACCCCAAGCATACCCTTTGATATACCCTAAGGGTCTTAAGAAATAAGCCAAAGTATAACTCATCATACACAAGATACTATAATGATCTCAAGTTCAAGGATCACTTATACTACTATCACTACAGGAATTCCTATTGACAGGCAAGTAAAACTACATTAGGTATTCCTTAGCAAGCCACGTTCAGTGAACTTATTCTCTAATAAGCACCTACATACTTGCTTTAGTGTCTCTACACAAATGATCATGAGATCAATCATAAGGGTCATTAATCCAACCCACCTCCTTAATCACCTCCTTACTATTCCTTACTTAGTTATTAAGTTAACTTGATCACCACATATACATGGCCGTCACAACACTTAGCCATTAAGTTACTTGATTACCACACTTACTTAGCCATCAAGTTTGCTTGTTCATCACATTTACTTAGCCCTTAAGCTTACTTATCACACATAAGCACTTTACTTGCTTATCACATAACTTATCCTTTACCTAACCATTAAGTATACTTGGTCCTTACTTTAATTACTTGGTCATTACATTCAACCATGTGATCATGGGTTGCCCCATGGGTCACCCTAACCCATTGAATTAATATTTTGGGCTTAAGGTTTAATTATATTACTTATAATTTGGGCTTGCATTAATCCACATTGGATTATAGATTACAAACACTTGGGCTTTAACATTGGGCTTGCACATTACTCTTTATTGGACTTACACTCCCTACACAAATCCACAAGTCCATTTCATTTGGCTTAAAGCCTCATAACATATAATTTACGTATTAATCTCATATTTCACTCGTATACTTATTCGTGTACGTCATACCATCATTCATACATACTCGTATAATACCTCGTATCATACTCGTATTCATTATCTCGTACAATACCTACGTATTATACGATCATCGCTTTAATTCATTTTACACATTTCATTTCCTTCTTGGAAATCACTTTCCCTAACCATTAGGTTTTCAGTCCGCAGGCAAAAAACTGCGTTTGTCATAACTGAAATATTATTGGATAATCCATCTCACCTTGATATTCTATCATTTACGTATTTTTCGGAAGTTCAAAAATAATTCTCGAGCAGAAATACGTGAATAGTGTTTTTCAAAAAAAAATTTGAAAAGCTTTTATTTTCGTCTTTGAAATTCAAACACTTTAATTCTACCACGTAGCCAAACTACTAAGACGTTCTGACATATCTAGGTCATAGAATGACGTTCAATTAGCTTACTCCCATAAATAATCAATTAAATTCATTTAATCTACATAATCAAATAAAAATTTAATTATCATAAAATCTGATTTTCTGGAGCGTTAAATATTGCTTGGAGAAGGGGCATACGAACGAGACTATTATATAAAGGGACTTATATCAGTATGTGAGGGCATTCCAACTGGAGGGGATCACCTAGTTTTAGGATTGGTCTTTTCTTTTTTCTTTCAATATTATATTATAGTAGATTTTGTAGTTGTTTTCTAGAACTGATTAGGTCTGAAGATTTGAAGTAATTGGATAGCATAAAAGATTCAAACTTGGAGCAAGAGAACAGATTTGCAATTCAACTTTTTACTCTTATTTTCTCTTTGATTCCTATTTGTATTCTTATGATGTTATTTCAATTTGTGGATGATGAATTTAATTTATCTATGAGTTAAACTCTATTTTGGGATTGCAATGGATTCTATTGCTAGTTTAGTTTGATATACTTCATTGTTAGCGTTATTGATTGTTATGGGATTGTCTATTAAGATTCATGCTTATTTGCTTAGTTGATTGGCCATCAGTTACTGTGATAATCCATATGAACTTGAAAGACGAAGTATGGGTTTAGATCTGATCTTAATAGCTTGTGGTTGTATGTTCTTCAATGTGATGGGATAATTCATGCTTAGGATAGACATATACTGAAGCACCGCTCGTAGTTAATTGAGAACTTGGGCTTAAACCCTAATTGTTTGTAAATCACATAGACATATAGTGGTTTAGGTAATGTGGGTATTCATGTGTATTCTATCAATTGTGGATTATATATGATATGGGTATGGTACATTGAGAGATGACCATGTTTCACTTTCGTGTTCTCGACTAAAAATCTGATGCAATTAATTTAGCTTAACAGGAAGTGTGTTAATTTGAATGATTCAATAGGTGAAATTGTAATCTCAAGTCATTATTATCTAGTCTCACTCTAGGGATAGTTAGGCTTAGTTAATTTCATAGTTTAAATATATAGGTATTAAATTATTCATTTAAGTAAGACTAAAATGATTATGGGCTAGTGCTTGGTGAACTTTATTAGTTAATTCTCCGTGGGAACGATACTTTACTTACTCTTTATTACTTGTTGACCGTGTATACTTGCACGCATATATTGATCTGTAAAATGACCAACATTCAGAAAAAAGTAAAACTCAGTATCTACCTCAATATCAGAAGCTGAATACATTGGTGCTAGCAGTTGCTGTGCTCAAATCTTATGGATAAAAAACCAGCTAACAGACTATGGGTTTGATTTCAAATCTATACATGTTCATTGTGATAACACAAGTGCCATAGCAATACCATATAATCCTATCATGCATTCTAGGACTTAGCATATAGAGATAAGATATCATTTTATTAAGGATCATGTTCAAAATGGAACTATATCTTTACAATACATCCCTACTAAAAATTAACTTGCTGATGTCTTTACAAAACCTTTAGATGAATCCAAATTTAATAAATTGATAAGTGAGTTAGGTATGCTAAATCTACAACCATAAACTCTATGCTCTAGTTGGTGTTAACCATGCAGATAAAAAGGCTATGTGAAAATCGTAGAGATAACTAAAGAGAAACCACGATCGTAGAGTAGTCTCGACATGGAAGAGAAGCACCTTGTGATGACATCATTCCTATCAAATCTAAGAAAACCTTCTGATAAGCTCATCAGGGAAAAACCTGACCCTTAGTTTCAATCTAAAAGGTTGACCTTTCTTGAGCTACCTTAACCCATAAGGAATGCCAAGCCAGAGTTCATCACAAGGACCCCAAGAGACAATGATTGTAGGGCAGGATCAACAGTGAACTCAACAATCGTAGAGCAGCCTCAACGATCGTAGTCTTCCCAAAGGATAAACTAGCTCAGGGGGAGCTAAGGGAAGATCAGTACTTTCCACCTTACTTAAAATCGTGGAGCTTGGCATAACTCGACACATGCCCCGCTCTGAAGATCATGATGAGGAAAGTTACAAATACAGTTTGAGAATGCTTTTTAAAAATTCACTTAATAATTTCAAAAGCTCATTAATCTCTCTCTCTCTCAAAAGAAACCCTAGCTTTCAGAATGATCAATCAACATCTGTTCAAGAAAACCACATCAATCAATGGTTGCTTCCAATGTTATATATGGTTACCAACTTTGCTTTGATGAATTCAAGTCAGCTGATCCATAGTTCCACAAGATTCTAACTCTTCTGAAGAAAGCTGGTCTTGAAGAAGCTCTGAGCACCAACACAAGAATCTACCCAAAGCTGGTGAAAGAGTTCTATAGCAATCGAGTCTTTGAAGACAACATTAACACTACAAAGGTCAAGGGAGAGCATATTAGACTCAAAGCTGAAGATATAAACCTAGCCCTAGGTTTTAAATCAAAGGAACTCTCATCTATAAGTGTCATCGACTTCCATGAAGGTCTGAACAAGATGCATCATACGAAGTCTCAGAGTGTCAAGGGATACAAGAAGATAGAGTTTCCCCAGAAATATGAATTTATGGCTGACATTATTGGAAAGTGCATATGCTGTAACAGCTCTGGCCACGACTCTGTGAACGAAGTCCAACTGAAGCTCATGACAGCAATATGCTTCAGAATTTAACTCAACTATGGGCTCTGCTCATAGATTGGATTGGGAAGTGGATGCTCAGCTCAAAGAAGACAAAGAGCTCTGAAAAAATGCTCTATGGAAGGTACATAAGCATAATCCTGCAATCTGCTTTGAGTGATAAAATTGGGAACAAGGAAGGAGAACCTATCAACCCCAACAAAAGAATTGTGACAGTCCCGAATCCGAGGTCCCGAATCCCGCGAATCCGATTCGATCATTCTATACAACTATTACTATTTGCGGAAGATATAAACATAAATTGTTTATACAATACATATTACACACTATTCCCCAAGGTCGAGTAACCTTCACATAAATACAATTCATAACCTGTCTAATGTAAGACCCCAACTTATTAATGAATAAAATCAAATTTTCTCTAAATATTATTGTGAATAATAAGGGGGTTAATTTGATATAATACTTTGGTTATGGGTGAAATGTGCAAATTTTGCAAAATAAGCAAGTGGTTATAAAATATTTATTTTTGGTCGGTGAATATTCGGTTGGTCGTGAAATATTCTTGCTGTCGGGGAATATTCGTACGACGACGCAGCCTTGTGTGGGCCCCATAACGGAAAGCGATTGGATGAAGAAAACGACAAGTATAAGTTGTTTATTAATAATGGCGTAGTTGTTACCGTTAACACTGTTTAAATACCCGGTGGTTAAAAATACAGTAATAACGCGTGGTTGCATAGTAGCACACGGATTGCACAGTATAGTTGAATTATTGATTCGTACGTAAGAAGGCACTACTCAATAATTGTTACAGTAATTACTGTTCAATATTTTATTTTATTGGTTCAATAATTGCTGCATTATTGTTGTTTCAATAATTGTTACTGCACAGTATTTCCCATTATCAGATCAATAATTCATATTATTTGAATAATATTATTAGATAATATTATTGACAATGTCTAGAAAGTTCTGTCTAAGGAGAGGTTTGGTCATCTAATTGCGCGCCAGTAAGGAGAAATCCTTATTGGAAAGCCCCCTCTTTCCTGGGAACGGCCTGGTTGTCATAAATGTGATTCTGTAATATTATTTATGAATAATTAATTATTGATTCATATGATAAGGAAATATTTATTTTATGTGGATATAAATGAGGGATATATTTTTGTGGTTAAAAATGAAGGAGTTAATGTTGAGGTTTTTATCCATATTTTTGTCGGAATGGAGGTATTAAAAATCAGGGTTTTTGAGATATTTTGCGGGGGTTATAATTTTTAATCCGACCGTTGGATCGTGGTAATTTTTGGATATGTTATACATATATAAGTTGAGTATATGTCCACAAATTTGAACCGTTAAAAATGAACGTATGATTTATTACGAATTTTACAAGATGACTGGTTCAGAAATTGTTGAATTTTCGGAGTTTATCATTTTGATGGAAAATTCTAGAATTGGTGGGCCCCACTTGTGGTTGGTGAAGAAATGTGCTGAATTATATTTCAAATGTGGTAGGTGGGAATAGTAGCAGGTAAAGCCATCAGGTTGCAGGTCAAACCTACCAAAATTTTCCTATAAATAGAGGGCTAAGTTAGAATTGAAAATCACACCAGAAACAAGTTTTCTCTCTTTCTCTCTCTAGATTATTGAGTGTATTTTGTGAGTATTTAGATACTTTGAGAGTTTCTATTCATCAGAGCAAGTTTCTTTCAGCCTTATACCGGTATTCCGACCAGAAGTACTGATATTTTGAGGTAAGGGATATTATTTTCTTCTTAATGATATTATTTTCTTCAATATCATTATGCTGAAATATTGATATGAGTTTTTATCAAATTTGGAACTTTTTGTGTCGGGGGTTACTATTCACGTATACGGCACTATTCACGTATACGGCACTATTCACGAATACGGCACTATTCACCGAAAAATAAAATTTTCCCTTTTTGTCCAAGATGTCTATTATGGTTACTATCTTTGATTGTATCCATGTTTTGATCTTTATTTTTGAATTCTGCTTCACAATTGATTATTATGAAGTATTATTGATCTTGGATAAACTGTTATACGAATCCCTACTATTTGTCCTTCTGTCTCATTGGATTCGTTCTCTTTAAGATATTTTTCATCATCCTCAGTCCTAAATGATGATATTACTGAATATCTTTGGCCTGTAGTGCAAAGATGTATAATTACTTGATGAATATCTTTGGCCTGTAGTGCAAAGATGTATAATTACTTGATGAATATCTTTGGCCTGTAGTGCAAAGATGAACAGGTGTTGAGATGAACATGACCGACTGATGATACAAATGAATATCTTTGGCCTGTAGTGCAAAGATGAATATTTGGTTAAAGATGATTATTAATTGATGTTACAGGGATAAAATATTGATGATGGACTTTTAAATCTTAGAAGATAGTAGAATTCTTTCTCTACTTGACTCTTCTAATGGTTTGTTGTTTCCGCTGCAGTTGTTGATCTAAAACTTATTGTCGATTATATTTTATCAGATTTTTCCCTGTTGAAGACTAACGATAATTTGTTGTATATTATCTTAGTCATAATATTCTTTACTGGGCTAGTTGAGCTCACCCTTTTCCTTTTTGTTCCATTTTTCTTCTCAGGAGGTGAGAACATAGCAGGATCTAGTCGGGGTATGGAGTAATGGTTCTAGAAAGATGTATTAGCAGTCCTCACTATTTCTGTAAAATAGTGTTTGAATAATTGTAATGAGGATTTATTTGAGTGTGGATATTGTCTAGAAGACAATATTTGTATTTAAACTCACAGTATGTGTTGTCGTATTTTGCACGACAATTGTATTATTGAAGTTGTAGTTTGCTTTCTGTACCATGTATTTGGCGACTCAGAATGGGTGTTGTATACCTATTCTGGGGGCGTCACAGTTGGTATCAGAGCTTAGGGATATGATCCCTGGCTGAGATGTGAGACAAGAACTAGGAGGGGAGAGACGGGGAATTCCTTCGCTAGTATGACCTGACTAAGTTTATTTGGTGTTTATTTGGTCGGTCAGAGTATAGGGATAATATATGACATGACTATTAACCCTTGTTTTATGGCAGTATTTAAGAATGGCAGCTGAGAACGTTAATAATGGAGTAAATCAGACCGTGGAGACACCTTTGATCACTACCCAGGGGAACGTGCAACAGGAAGGCAATATTCCTCCTGTAAACAACGTTACCGAGCAAACGATGAATGATGGAATGTTTAGGAGCTTTTTGCAGTTCATGCAAAATCAGACGAGGGAGACTCGTGTGCAGAATACGGGTGGAAATGATAACAACGCGCGGTTTGTCACAGCTAAGCAGTTCAAAGAATTGGGACCACCAGAATTTAAGGGAAAGCCGGATCCGATCATGGCGGAAACGTGGGTCAAGCAAATTACCAAGATATTTGATGTCTTGGGATGCACGGAGGAACAGAAGGTTCCATTCGCCACATTTATGTTCCGCGGTGAGGCAGACTACTGGTGGGAGTCTGTGAAGCGTACCCAGCCTGACGCACTCAACATGTCCTGGGAAACATTTCAAAAACTGTTCAATGACAAGTACTTTCCTGAAAGTATTCGTCATATGAAGGAGGTTGAGTTTATTAGACTGGAACAAAACAACATGACGGTGTCCCAGTACGAGGCGAAATTTGCAGAGTTATCCAGGTTTGCACCTCATTTGGTCGAAAATGAGGAACGAATGACGCGGATGTTTCTGAGAGGTTTAAAACCTGAGATTCGTCAATACCTTATCTCTCATAAATTTTCTCTGTATTCAGACGTTGTCAACAGGGCCCAATTATTAGAGAGAGATAATGAGTATACTCAACCGAGGGACCACAACCAGGGTCATACCGGTGACAGCAATCATCAGAGCGATGATAACCAACGAGGAGGGAAAAATACGAACAAAGGCGGTAACCACTCGGGTGGTCATCGTGGCCATGATAATAGGAGAGGTGAGTCAAGTGGAAATTTCAGAAAGAGGAGATTCAACAATGACGGGAAGACATCAGCACCAGCACCAGCACCAGCACCAACAACAAATTTTAGGGGAGGAGAACGACCGCCAGTTAGATGTTACAAATGCGGGAAAGAGGGACATATCAGCCCAAACTGTCCACAACAATCCAAGGTGTGTTACAACTGTGGGAAGGAAGGCCACATCGCTCGAGATTGTACTATAGCGAAACCAAGTTCAGCGGGAGTGGTGATTCCAAGGGCTGTCCCGGATAAGGCGAAATCAGCGGTTCCTGGAAGAGCGTTTGTCGTAACTGGCCAAAACGTGAGAAACCCGAACGAGGTGATCACGGGTAAGCTAATCTTGAATTCTTGCGAAGTTTATACCTTACTAGATACCGGTTCTACCCATTCTTTTATCTCTCCTGCTTGTGCTCAACGTTTAAACTTGACTCCGGAGAAATTGGACTTTAACTTATCTGTTGAAACTCCGTTGGGTGAAACCTTCGTTACATCTACAGTTTATAAATCTTGCATGATCCAAGTTGGCACTATCACATTACCTGTTGATCTTATCTCTTTAAAGATACTTGCTTTTGATGTGATTTTAGGAATTGATTGGTTAACCACTCATCATGCTAAAATTGATTATTTTCGTAAGGTTGTTAGTTTTCATATTCCTAACCAACCTGTCATACGAATTCAAACTACTAAACCACTAAAATCAGTCACTGTCATATCGAGCCACAAAGCTATTCGTTTATTGAAAAACGGATGTCAAGCTTTCTTAGCCCATGTTATGGATTTGAACAAAGACAAGTCAGATTTGAATAATATTTCTATTGTTAGAGAATTTTCCGATGTATTTCCTGAAGAACTTCCCGGTCTACCCCCGGAACGAGAAATTGAATTCTTTATTGACCTTGAACCCGGTACAAAGCCCATTTCTAAAACCCCATATCGAATGGCTCCTATTGAACTTCAGGAGTTAAAAGTCCAACTACAGGAGTTGTTGGACATCGGTTTTATTCGTCCTAGTACGTCTCCTTGGGGTGCTCCTGTTTTATTCGTAAAGAAGAAAGACGGGAGTATGCGACTTTGTATTGACTATCGAGAATTGAACCATGTCACCATCAAGAATAGGTATCCGCTACCTCGCATTGATGACCTGTTTGACCAGTTGCAAGGAGCACAATTCTTTTCAAAGATCGATCTTCGTTCTGGATATCATCAGCTGAAGATTAAAACTGAGGATATTCCAAAGACTGCCTTCAGAACTCGGTACGGGCATTATGAATTCTTAGTAATGTCTTTTGGATTGACTAATGCTCCTGCTGCCTTCATGGATATGATGAACCGTGTATTCAAAGAATATTTGGATCAGTTCGTTGTTGTCTTTATTGATGACATCCTCATCTATTCCAAAAGTCGTGAAGATCATGAGCGCCATTTGAAGCTGGTACTGCAAAGGCTTCGTGAAAACAAGCTATATGCCAAACTGAAGAAATGCGAGTTCTGGCTTGAGGAAGTAACATTCCTTGGGCACGTGGTGTCAAAACATGGAGTATCTGTCGACCCGGCGAAGATTGAAGCCATACAAAGTTGGGAGCAACCGAAGTCGGTAACCGAAGTACGTAGCTTTCTGGGCTTAGCTGGTTATTATCGGAGATTTGTGGAAGGATTTTCTCGAATCGCTACTCCGTTAACTCAGCTGACTCGGAAAGATACAAAATTCGTATGGAGTGAGGAATGCGAGAAGAGTTTCCAAGAACTCAAGAGGAGACTCATTTCGGCACCTGTTTTGACAATACCATCTGGTTCGGATGGATTTGTTATCTACAGCGATGCTTCAGGCAAAGGGTTAGGATGTGTTCTCATGCAACATGGGAAAGTCATAGCCTATGCCTCACGACAACTCAAAGAATATGAGAGGAATTATCCTACTCATGATTTGGAGTTGGCAGCAGTCGTTTTTGCGTTGAAGATCTGGAGACACTACCTTTATGGGGAGAAAGTGGAGATCTATACAGATCATAAAAGCCTCAAATATTTCTTCACCCAAAAGGAACTCAACATGCGGCAACGACGTTGGCTTGAGCTGTTGAAAGATTACGATCATACCATCCAATACCATCCTGGAAAAGCAAACGTAGTAGCTGACGCATTGAGTAGAAGATCATATGCGGGTACGAGTGCAATGTTTTTAACACAAAGGCCCATTTTGTATGACTTGCAAAGGATGGAGATAGAGATGAAGGCTCCAAGTACCCACATGATGATATCAAATATACGAGTAGAACCGACTTTAATCGATAAAGTTAAAGCTGCTCAAGCTATGGATATAGAGCTGATGCGTATGAAGAAGAAAGTGCAAGAAGGTGCTATTCCAGAAGCAAGAATCGATGAAGAAGGAATACTTCGAGTCAACTCCAGACTTTGTGTTCCTAACGATTTTGACTTGAAGCATAGAATAATGATGGAGGCACACAACACACCGTTTGCAATCTATCCTGGGAGTACCAAAATGTATCACGATCTTCGACATACATTTTGGTGGAGCAATATGAAAAGAGAGATCGCGGAGTTTATCTCGAGGTGTTTAACTTGTCAACGTGTAAAGGCGGAGCATCAAGTGCCAAAGGGTCCATTGCAATCACTTGAGATCCCGAAATAGAAGTGGGAACACATTACTATGGATTTTGTTACGGGTCTTCCCAAGGTTTCTCAAGGCATAGATGCTATTTGGGTTATTGTTGATAGATTAACCAAGTCCGCTCATTTCTTGCCGATACGTGAGACTTATTCCCTTGAACGTCTTGCTAGTATGTACGTGAACGAGATTGTGAGATTGCATGGCATGCCAGTATCCATAGTTTCGGATCGTGACCCAAGATTCACTTCACGATTTTGGGTTAGCTTGCAGAAAGCTATGGGCACGGATTTACGATTCAGTTCAGCATACCATCCTCAAACGGACGGACAATCAGAGAGGACTATTCAAACTCTTGAAGATCTATTAAGACTTTGTGTCTTAGATCTCAAAGGGAGTTGGGATAAGTACCTACCATTGGTGGAATTCTCCTACAACAACAGTTATCAGGCGAGCATAGGTATGGCTCCATTTGAGGCGTTGTATGGAAGAAAATGTCGTTCTCCAGTATGCTGGGACGAGGTGGGTGAAGCAACATTGTTGGGACCAGAATTGGTACGCATTACTACAGAGAAGATCCAAACGATTCGACAACGTATACAAACGGCACAGGATCGACAAAAGAGTTATGCGGATCTTCATCGGAAGGACGTGGAATTTAATATTGGGGATCATGTATTGTTACGTGTTGCACCATGGAAGGGAGTTACAAGATTTGGGAAGAGAGGAAAGCTCAATCCAAGATTTGTTGGTCCATTTGAGATTCTTGAGCGAATAGGAAATGTGGCATATAGACTCGCATTACCTCCAAGCATGTCTCGTGTTCATAATGTTTTTCACATATCTATGCTTCGTAAATATGTTAAAGACCCGAACCATATTATTGAGTTAGAACCAGACGAGATAGCTGAAGATTTAACGTACGAGGAGGTACCTGTTAAGATCTTGGATAAGAAAGAGCATGTCCTACGCACGAAGGTTATACCACAAGTTAAGGTTTTGTGGAGAAACCATGCTATTGAAGAAATGACCTGGGAGTTGGAATCAGAAATGAAAGCGAGGTATCCTCACCTTTTTGAAACATCAGGTACGTACGTCAATTTCGAGGACGAAATTTCATAAGGAGGGGAGGTTGTAAGACCCCAACTTATTAATGAATAAAATCAAATTTTCTCTAAATATTATTGTGAATAATAAGGGGGTTAATTTGATATAATACTTTGGTTATGAGTGAAATGTGCAAATTTTGCAAAATAAGCAAGTGGTTATAAAATATTTATTTTTGGTCGGTGAATATTCGGTTGGTCGTGGAATATTCTTGCTGTCGGGGAATATTCGTACGACGACGCAGCCTTGTGTGGGCCCCATAACGGAAAGCGATTGGATGAAGAAAACGACAAGTATAAGTTGTTTATTAATAATGGCGTAGTTGTTACCGTTAACACTGTTTAAATACCCGGTGGTTAAAAATACAGTAATAACGCGTGGTTGCATAGTAGCACACGGATTGCACAGTATAGTTGAATTATTGATTCGTACGTAAGAAGGCACTACTCAATAATTGTTACAGTGATTACTGTTCAATATTTTATTTTATTGGTTCAATAATTGCTGCATTGATATTTCATATTATTGTTGTTTCAATAATTGTTACTGCACAGTATTTCCCATTATCAGATCAATAATTCATATTATTTGAATAATATTATTAGATAATATTATTGACAATGTCTAGAAAGTTCTGTCTAAGGAGAGGTTTGGTCATCTAATTGCGCGCCAGTAAGGAGAAATCCTTATTGGAAAGCCCCCTCTTTCCTGGGAACGGCCTGGTTGTCATAAATGTGATTCTGTAATATTATTTATGAATAATTAATTATTGATTCATATGATAAGGAAATATTTATTTTATGTGGATATAAATGAGGGATATATTTTTGTGGTTAAAAATGAAGGAGTTAATGTTGAGGTTTTTATCCATATTTTTGTCGGAATGGAGGTATTAAAAATCAGGGTTTTTGAGATATTTTGCGGGGGTTATAATTTTTAATCCGACCGTTGGATCGTGGTAATTTTTGGATATGTTATACATATATAAGTTGAGTATATGTCCACAAATTTTGAACCGTTAAAAATGAACGTATGATTTATTACGAATTTTACAAGATGACTGGTTCAGAAATTGTTGAATTTTCGGAGTTTATCATTTTGATGGAAAATTCTAGAATTGGTGGGCCCCACTTGTGGTTGGTGAAGAAATGTGCTGAATTATATTTCAAATGTGGTAGGTGGGAATAGTAGCAGGTAAAGCCATCAGGTTGCAGGTCAAACCTACCAAAATTTTCCTATAAATAGAGGGCTAAGTTAGAATTGAAAATCACACCAGAAACAAGTTTTCTCTCTTTCTCTCTCTAGATTATTGAGTGTATTTTGTGAGTATTTAGATACTTTGAGAGTTTCTATTCATCAGAGCAAGTTTCTTTCAGCCTTATACCGGTATTCCGACCAGAAGTACTGATATTTTGAGGTAAGGGATATTATTTTCTTCTTAATGATATTATTTTCTTCAATATCATTATGCTGAAATATTGATATGAGTTTTTATCAAATTTGGAACTTTTTGTGTCGGGGGTTACTATTCACGTATACGGCACTATTCACGTATACGGCACTATTCACGAATACGGCACTATTCACCGAAAAATAAAATTTTCCCTTTTTGTCCAAGATGCCTATTATGGTTACTATCTTTGATTGTATCCATGTTTTGATCTTTATTTTTGAATTCTGCTTCACAATTGATTATTATGAAGTATTATTGATCTTGGATAAACTGTTATACGAATCCCTACTATTTGTCCTTCTGTCTCATTGGATTCGTTCTCTTTAAGATATTTTTCATCATCCTCAGTCCTAAATGATGATATTACTGAATATCTTTGGCCTGTAGTGCAAAGATGTATAATTACTTGATGAATATCTTTGGCCTGTAGTGCAAAGATGTATAATTACTTGATGAATATCTTTGGCCTGTAGTGCAAAGATGAACAGGTGTTGAGATGAACATGACCGACTGATGATACAAATGAATATCTTTGGCCTGTAGTGCAAAGATGAATATTTGGTTAAAGATGATTATTAATTGATGTTACAGGGATAAAATATTGATGATGGACTTTTAAATCTTAGAAGATAGTAGAATTCTTTCTCTACTTGACTCTTCTAATGGTTTGTTGTTTCCGCTGCAGTTGTTGATCTAAAACTTGTTGTCGATTATATTTTATCAGATTTTTCCCTGTTGAAGACTAACGATAATTTGTTGTATATTATCTTAGTCATAATATTCTTTACTGGGCTAGTTGAGCTCACCCTTTTCCTTTTTGTTCCATTTTTCTTATCAGGAGGTGAGAACATAGCAGGATCTAGTCGGGGTATGGAGTAATGGTTCTAGAAAGATGTATTAGCAGTCCTCACTATTTCTGTAAAATAGTGTTTGAATAATTGTAATGAGGATTTATTTGAGTGTGGATATTGTCTAGAAGACAATATTTGTATTTAAACTCACAGTATGTGTTGTCGTATTTTGCACGACAATTGTATTATTGAAGTTGTAGTTTGCTTTCTGTACCATGTATTTGGCGACTCAGAATGGGTGTTGTATACCTATTCTGGGGGCGTCACATCTAACACATAACATATTATCATACTATAATATTACAATTCTAACTGCACACGTATACTAAAGCTGGAACTGTCTTTGACCTTTCCCTGTATCTGACGCATTCGTCTTAATCTGCAATGTTTATCATGATATAGCAAGGGTGAGCATAAGATTGCCCAGTAAGTTTAAGTTCAATAATATAACGATATATCAGGATTGAAAGAGTCTGAATAATAAGCTAGCTATAATTCAACAATATAATTGTGAACTAGCAGGAACAAATTTATGGCTGAACAAGTATTATACATGAACAAATATATCTGGACCAACTGGTAATGAAGGTGATCAGCCTTTCATACCTGACTTATACACGCAATATGTACAGAGTACAATTCATGGCAACCAGTAATGATTAACCATAAGCTTATCCGAATGAAACAACTCCTAATAGAGTTAAGTAAAAATAAATAGCCTGAACCGTTGATTACCGCTACGCAATTTATCACGCTTTATCCGAAGACCTAATATTAGTAATATAGATCTATAATATTAGAATAATATCATCACAATATAATACTATTATATATATAAATATACATAGAATAATCTAAACACATAACACATAACCCTATCAATCTACAACACACATAAGATTCTGTATCAGGTCTAACTATTTCAGTATAACTTGAATTCGGCAACATTCTAACATCCCGACGGTCTAGTCGGACAAAAATTCGAGTTTAAGTTCAATTAAACTCGACCTAAACACTTTACAATTATCTTAGATAATCATAATATTAGTCAAAATATTTTTCGTAAGCTCATAATAATTTTTAAATAATTATTATCATTTATCATGATTTTTCAATCATTTATAACGTATTTATCTAATTTAAATACCACATAATTCCTTTATCATTAATATTTATTTAATATTAAATATTAATGAAAATTATAACATAATATTATAATACATTTATAATATATCAAAGTATTTTTAATACCTTAAAATTATATTTATATTATTTTTAAACCGTTAAATTCATTATCTGGTAATTACTATTAATATTATAATATTAATATTTTCATGACAAAATATCAAAAGTTATAGGTTATGACTTAAAATATTTTTATATCACTTAAATCATTTTTATATGATTTTTAAATCATTAATTCTATTTTTTCATAATTTATTTAATATATTTATTAAATAAACTAATTATCATTAATATTAATTAATTAATGAAATTCATCACAAAATATTAAAAATAACTTAAAATATTTTCTTTTACCATAATATTATTCTTCATGATTTTTCATTAATTAAAATTATTTTTAAATAATTTATTTAATATTGTAATTAAATAAATAAATACCTTTTATATTCCAAAATATTAAATATTTTTGAAATATACTCAAAATAGTTTAAAACTATTTTTCAAACTTTAAAATAATTTTTTAGAATTTATTTAGTTTTTTTAATAATTAAAAACTATTTTTAAATAAATTTCAGAAAATTCAGAAATTAAATAAATAGAAACCGTCGCTAAATGGCCCTATAGCGACAGACCCGTCGCTATAGGTGTTCTTGGTGTGTTCTTGAGCTTGCCCAGATCTTCATGTCAGAGAACATGGTGGCTCGTTTGACCGATTCCAATTCTATGCTCTAATTAATTCCTGGACTGGTAATGGTGTTATAGTTATAGTATAAGTGTAATACTACAACTAGAAACTGAGTTCATGGTCAAAACATTACTTAATCGAGAGATCTAAGCTGCCGAAAAGCATGTCAGAGCTGTTCTTCATTTCTGGGTTTTCCAGAAATGAAGAACAGTCGCTAGGTCTTACTTTGAGCCTCCGGATCTAGGCCTTGCAGGTATGAGTAATGTAATATTAAGGTTCCATTGTGTAGTGCTCATGTCCGTGTACAACTATATAACCTCAGATTATCTTAACAACAACAGATGCAGAAGATTCAAGCCGGTCAAACTACATGTCAGTAAACGCCCGTTGAAGATCTGGGTTACCCAGAATCTCCTTCCGGTCGTGATGGTCAACGATGGTTTGATTGCTCATTACTTTGATTCTATGCAAGCTCTGAGTGATATAATAACATGTTTGTGTAGTACACATGTCAGTCTACAAAATATAACAACAACAAGACCAAATCCCATAACATAAGCAAGATCCATGGCCTGAAAAATCGTTGTCAAAAAAATCTGGGTTTTTGGGTTACCCAGAAACCAGATTTCGTGAACGGTCAATGGAGTTTGACCAACAATAACTCTTAATCCTTACATGCACTGACCCCGATTCGAGTTTCAGATAACAACCCACATAACATACTGCAAATCTAAAACTTAAAACAAGACGAATCAAAAACAAAAAGAGATCTACGGCCACTGACATTAGCTTGTCACGCCATATTTTCCCACTTTTCCAGATTTTTCAAAACTTAAATTTCGAGCATCTAGATGTTATGGATCCATGATCCAACAACCCAGATCTCTAAAAGGCACCTTCTAACACATATCTAACCAATCATTAACATAAAATCACATGATTTACTAAAATTAGGGTTTATACCATTTTGAATCTTGATCTTGAATTTCTGCCTTTTGATTCTATTTATGGAAGGCTAAATCTTGATCATGGTTTGGTTTTTCAATCTTTCTCACTCCAAGATCCGAAAATATAGAGAGAGTAGGGACTTGGCTATTTCGAAGAGTAAAGTAAGTTTTCTTTACTCTATATCTTTGATCCATTTGATTCAATGTATCTAGTTGGCAATTTATGGCTGGTAATTGACACATCTCTAAGGCTAGAGCTAGGTTTTGGTGAACAACTTCACCTAAAGTCAAAACCTATACACCAACTTAATAAAATACAAAAAGGGCATTATAGTCATTTTAATTTTTAATTAAATGGCAAACTTGTCAAATGCTCCAACCATTAGGGTTTAGGATTTGGGTTAGGGTTTAGAGTTTGAAACCCTTAGGGTTTAAGGTTTAACCCTTACATTTTCGTAATTTAATTTCTTATACTTTCAAATTCCAGTTTTCAAAATAGAAAATTAATATTTCTAAATTATAATTAGAATTTTCTAATTATATTAAAATTCCTTAATCAAAACTTAAATATTACTAATTAGGATTAAAAATTCCTAATTAAAATTGCTAATTAAGCAATTAGGGTCAAAAATGATCATTAGGAGTTATAACCCACGAATTAGGATTTCTAATAGAAAAAAATAAATTTTTAATTTATAAATTATATTTCGTAATTAGATTAGGGTTTTCTAATTACTATAACTGAAAAAATTAGGATTAATATTTCCTGATTAACATTAAAATTATTAAACTAACTATCAGTCTTTCCCTAATTACAAATTAGGATTCCAAATCCAGACATTAGGTTTTTCAAAATGTGAAATTAAGGTTTCCTAATTAATTTGTTAAGATTAACCCTAATTAATCTTATAATTATTTACACTTACGCCATTATGTTCCCAATTTAGGGCTTCATACACCGAATTAGGGTTTCAAATTTTCGAAACTGAAATTATGGTTTCCAGAACCGATTTCTAGGGTTTCTTATCCATTGCTAGGGTTTTCTAACCGAACGTTAACTGTGACGCCCCCAAAATTAGGTATACATCACCCATCTTGGGTCGTCAGATACATAGTACAGAATACAAATACAACTTACTAATACAACTGTCGTGTACAATACGACAAAACATAAACTGTGAGTTTGAATACAAATATTATCTTCTAGAGAGTATTCATACTCAAAAGGAGTCCTCATTACATTTATTAACACACTATTACATAGAATAGTGAGGACTACTAACTAATACTATCATTCGGACCATCACTCCGTTCCCCGACTTGCCCCAGCTACGTTCTCATTTCCTGAAGAGAACAGTGAAAGAAAGGGTGAGCTCAACTAGCCCAGTAAGAAATATTATGACTAAGATAATACAGAATAAATTATCATTAGCCTTTAACAATGTTAAACTGATAAAATATAATAGACATCAAGTTTAACTACAGCGGAACAAGCAATCCATTAAAAGAGTCAAGAAGAAAATAAACTCTACTATCTTTTATGATTTAAAAGGTTTTTCAACACTGTGATCGCTGGGACTCAGCTTAATAAAATAATCCACATCATCGAATCACCCCTGCACTACGGCCAAGGATATTCTTTAGTATCACGACCACAATTATCAATGCACTATAGCCAAGAATAATTGTGTATTCATTAATGGTCATGATCATGCCAACAACTGTCCATCAATGCACTACGGGCCAATGATGACTTTTACAACATCATTTGTAACATTACGGTCATGATTATACCGAATAATCCCTAGTCATAATCATACCAAGTCCATCTATGTACTACAGGCCACAGATTACTTTCAACATTTTATAAACATGAGGATGATGACAATGATATAAGAATTTAATAAAACAAGTTCAAGAATTAATTTATCCAAGAATTAACAACGTCCAAATTGTCAACATGATACTGCATTGTGGAGTAAAATTCAAGAATACTTAGAAGAATATTTTCATGAAAAGATACTGGATGAACCGCAATTATCAAGGATATTCCACAAATTTCATGGAGTATAGAAGTCAAAACTTAACCAACTGAGTACAATAAAAAATGGAATAACAAAAGAAATCACCATGCATGCGATAGACCGCACTGACAGGTTATTCCAACAGAATAATAAATAATGGAACCAGGTCCGGCGTAAACGCACAGACAGGATATTCCGACAGAATAATAAATAATGGAACCAGGTCCGGCGTAACCGCACAGACAGGATATTCCGACAGAATAATAAAGAACAGTATAATAAATAATGGAACCAGGTCCGGTGTAAAACACACAGACAGGATATTCCGACAGAATAATAATAAAGACGGAACCAGGTCCGGTGTAAAACAAACAGACAGTATATTCCAACAGAATAATAGAAGAATATCACCAAGTATAGGGTAGACCGCATATACAGGTTATTCCAACAGAATAATAAAGAATGGAATAACAGGAGTTCTCTTCATGAATATAAAAGAAATAATATTCCCTACCTTAAAAGAACTGGATATTGGAAAAGTGAAGTTGCAGAATACTTTTATTCTCTCTCTCTTATTCTCTCTATACTTTCTCTCTCTATAGCTTGAATGAATTCGTGAAAAATAATGAAGCTCAAGGCCTCTATTTATAGAAAAACTAAGGGTGGCTCTTGGTCTTAACGAAGGGTCAAATGACTCTTGGTAATATTGAAGGGACAACTACTATTGACGAAAGTAATTACTATTGACCAAGGTAAATACTATTAACCAAGGTAAATACTACTGACGAAGGTAATTACTATTGACCAAGGTAAATACTATTGACCAAGGTAAATACTATTGAAGACGGTAATTATTATTGACGAAGAGACTCTTAGATGATGACATATGGCCCCCCATAAAAATAACCAAACTTACCACAACGTCTCAATTATTGATTTAATAATATAACATATTATACAGATGATACTATGACAATAATTTAAGAGATATGATGCAGCAATTACTGTAGCAATAATTGAGTATAGCTGAGTGACTTCTCACGTAAGCATCAATAATCAATACCGTGTGCTACTAGCAACCACGCGTATTACTGTTCTTTTACTACCGGGTAGTTCAACAGTTTTAATGGTTTTAACGGTAACACCTCAGCCGTTATTTTTATAGAAAGATAATTTTGTCGTTTTCTAACTACGACTATACTTCTGTTGTGGGGTCCACCAATGATTGTGCCGTCGTACGAATATTCTCCGACAAAAAGAATATTCCCCGACCAAACGAATATAATATGACAACTTGCATACTTTGCAAAATTTATAAATACTACCCATAACTATTATATCAAATCCACACCATAATATAAAAAAAATTTATTTCGAGAAAAATTAAATATTTATTCATAAAATTTGGGGTCTCACAATCTCCCCTTCTTATGGAATTTCTCCCTCGAAATTT
Source organism: Panax notoginseng (assembly GCA_016801055.1). NCBI lineage: Eukaryota > Viridiplantae > Streptophyta > Magnoliopsida > Apiales > Araliaceae > Panax > Panax notoginseng. Next base: position 78,041,633 of record CM029021.1, read on the forward strand.
ACGTACGTACTTGGTATGCCGAACATGTGAGGATACCTTGACTTCACTTCAAATTCTAACTCTTGAGGTATAACCTTTAAGCATTAAATATGATCCTTCTGATCCAAGATGTTAACACGTATCTTCTCATACGTTAAATCTTTCGCTATCTCGTCCGGTTCTAAATTAATAATGTGGTTCGGGTCGTCCACATATTTACGTAACATCGATACGTAAAAAAAATATTCTGAACACGCAACATACTTGGCGGTAAAACGAGTCTATAGGCCACAGTTCCTACTTCATCGAGGATTTCAAATGGGCCAATTACATCGAGGGTTGAGATTTCCTCCCTTTGTTAATTCGTGCTTCTAGAATAACGCCCTCTTGAACCTTCTTCTTCACATTCATCAGCTCCGGGTGTGTAGCTTGAACGGCTTTAACGTTATCGATTAAAGTCGATTTTACTCGTATATTTGTTATCTTCATATGGGTCCCTCGAGTCTTTAACTCTATCTTCGTCATTTGTAAGTTATACGAAATGAGTCTTTATTTTAACAACATCGCACTCGTAAACACATACGATCTTCTACTCAACACGTCAGCTACCACGTTCGTTCTTCCACAATGATATTGAATGGTACGGTCGTAATCTTCAACAGCTCGAGCCAACGTCTTTGGCGCATGTTACACTCGCTTTAGTTGAAGAAATATTTAACGATTTTAGAAATGGGTTTTGTACTGGGATCAATCTAAAAATTCGATTTCATGCTCTAGGGGTAGGCTAAGAAGTCTTCAAGAATACGTCAGGAAATTTATTAACAACAGAAATATCATTCAAAATTATGACTCTCGTCCAAGACTTGAATAACACGTCACATTGATACCTATTAACTTGTCACCGTTATTCACAACGTCTCCTACGGAAAGTCTAGCTTCGGTGCATTCCACACCAGGAAGTCAACAACGAAAGGAACGGGAATTTTTACTTATGGCTTGATATGACAATGATTGACTTTAGTGATTTGGTTACTTTGAATTTGCATAACAGATTGGTTAGGAATATGAAAGTTAACCACCTTACGAGAAGCATGATGAGTAGTTAACCAATCGATTTCTAAAATCACATCAAAGGCAAGCATTTTCAAAGAGATAAGATCAACATGTAACGTGAAAGTGTTGATTTGAACAAGATTTATAAATAGTGGAGATAACAAAGGTTTCTCCCAATAGAATTTCAACAGAGAAATCAAAGTCTAACTTCTCCGGAGTTAAGTTCAAATATTGAACACAACTAGGTGAAATAAAAGAGTGAGTAGAACCGGTATCTAACACGGTATAGACTTCGCAAGAGTTTATGACTAACATACCCGTGATAATTTTATTCAGGTTCCTCGTCACGAAAAAAACGCTCTCTCTTAAACTACTGGCTTTGGCTTTTCTGGGACGGTCTTTGGTGCCTCCATCTTATCTGAACTTGTCTTCGGTGAACGACAAAATCGGGCTAAGTGACCTTCTCTTCCACAATTATAGCATGCTTTGGATGGCATCGCGTAGTTTGGACTGATGTGTCCCTCCCCTCCGCATTTGAAGCATATGATAGGTGGTCGTTCTCCTTCCTTAACAACGGGTGCTGGTGCTGACGTCTTTCCATCATTGTTGAATTTCCTCTTCTTGAAATGTCCATTCTTATTGTTTTGACCATGATTACTATTGAAGTGGTTACCATTTCTGGCATGTTGATTCCCTCCATGCTTATTGTCATCGCTTTGATGACTGTTATCACCAGTATTATCATTTTTCCGGCCGCTCTCTTTTGGTTGCGTTGACTCGTTATCGCGCTCCACTAACTGAGCCCTATTCACAACATCTGAATATAAACACAGTTTATGAGAAATAAGATATTGACGTATCTCCGGTTTCAAACCTCTTAAAAACATCCACGTCATTCTCTCTTCATTATCCACCAAGTGGGATGCAAATAGGGACAACTCGGCAAACTTGGCTTCGTACTGCGACGCGGTCATATTGTTTTGCTCCAACTTGATAAATTCCACCTCCTTCATGTGACGAATACTTTCGGGAAAGTACTTGTCATTGAACAGTTCTTGGAACTTCTCCCAAGACATCTTGAGTGCGTCAGGCTGGGTACGTTTTACAGATTCCCACCAGTAATCTGCCTCTTCATGCAACATAAAAGTGGCAAAGGGAACCTTTTGCTCCTCGGAGCATCCCAAGACATCAAATATCTTGGTGATCTGCTTTAACCACGTCTCCGCCTTAAGTGGTTCTGGCTTTTCCAAAAACTCTGGTGGTCCTAGCTCCTTGAATTGCTTAGCGATGACCAACCGAGAGTTATTTTGTTGTTGCATGAATTGCATAAAGCCTCTGACCATCTCATCATTCACCATTTCATCGGTGTTATTATTTTCATGAGGATTATTGTCCTCTGGTTGCACATTAACCTGAGCATTAATCGTTGGTGATTCAATGGTCTCATGTGCTTCATTGATTATCTCAACATTTTCGGATGCCATTTGCAAATACTGCAACAAAACAAGGGTTAATTAACAAGTAACATATTATCGATATACTTTGACCGACCAATTAAATACCAAATAAACTTAGGTAGGTCATACTAGCGAAGGAATTCCCTGTCTCTCCCCTCCTAGTTCTATTCTCACATCCTAGCCAGGGATCATATCCCTAAGCTCTGATACCAACTGTGACGCCCCCAAAATTAGGTATACATCACCCATCTTGGGTCGTCAGATATATAGTACAGAATAAAAATACAACTTACTAATACAACTGTCGTGTACAATACGACAAAACATAAACTGTGAGTTTGAATACAAATATTATCTTCTAGAGAGTATTCATACTCAAAAGGAGTCCTCATTACATTTATTAACACACTATTACATAGAATAGTGAGGACTACTAACTAATACTATCATTCGGACCATCACTCCGTTCCCCGACTTGCCCCAGCTACATTCTCATTTCCTGAAGAGAACAGTGAAAGAAAGGGTGAGCTCAACTAGCCCAGTAAGAAATATTATGACTAAGATAATACAGAATAAATTATCATTAGCCTTCAACAATGTTAAACTGATAAAATATAATAGACATCAAGTTTAACTGCAGCGGAACAAGTAATCCATTAAAAGAGTCAAGTAGAAAATAAATTCTACTATATTTTATGATTTAAAAGGTTTTTCAACACTGTGATCGCTGAGACTTAGCTTAATAAAATAATCCACATCATCGAATCACCCCTGCACTACGGCCAAGGATATTCTTTAGTATCACGACCACAATTATCCATGCACTACAGCCAAGAATAATTGTGTATTCATTAATGGTCATGATCATGCCAACAACTGTCCATCAATGCACTACGGGCCAATGATGACTTTTACCACATCATTTATAACATTACGGTCATGATTATACCGAATAATCCCTGGTCATAATCATACCAAGTCCATCTATGCACTACATGCCACAGATGACTTTCAACATTTTATAAACATGAGGATGATGACAATGATATAAGAATTTAATAAAACAAGTTCAAGAATTAATTTATCCAAGAATTAACAACGTCCAAATTGTCAACATGATACTGCATTGTGGAGTAAAATTCAAGAATACTTAGAAGAATATTTTCATGAAAAGATACTGGATGAACCGCAATTATCAAGGATATTCCACAAATTTCATGGAGTATAGAAGTCAAAACTTAACCAACTGAGTACAATAAAGAATGGAATAATAAAAGAAATCACCATGCATGCGATAGACCGCACTGACAGGTTATTCCAACAGATTAATAAATAATGGAACCAGGTCCGGCATAAACGCACAGACAGGATATTCCGACAGAATAATAAATAATGGAACCAGGTCCGGCGTAACCGCACAGACAGGATATTCCGACAGAATAATAAAGAACAGTATAATAAATAATGGAACCAGGTCCGGTGTAAAACACACAGACAGGATATTCCGACAGAATAATAATAAAGACGGAACCAGGTCCGGTGTAAAACAAACAGACAGTATATTCCAACAGAATAATAGAAGAATATCACCAAGTATAGGGTAGACCGCATATACAGGTTATTCCAACAGAATAATAAAGAATGGAATAACAGGAGTTCTCTTCATGAATATAAAAGAAATAATATTCCCTACCTTAAAAGAACTGGATATTGGAAAAGTGAAATAGCAGAATACTTTTATTCTCTCTCTCTTATTCTCTCTATACTTTCTCTCTCTATAGCTTGAATGAATTCGTGAAAAATAATGAAGCCCTAGGCCTCTATTTATGGAAAAACTGAGGGTGGCTCTTGGTCTTAACGAAGGGTCAAATGACTATTGGTAATATTGAAGGGACAACTACTATTGACGAAAGTAATTACTATTGACCAAGGTAAATACTATTAACCAAGGTAAATACTATTGACGAAGGTAATTACTATTGACCAAGGTAAATACTATTGACCAAGGTAAATACTATTGACGACGGTAATTATTATTGACGAAGAGACTCTTAAATGATGACATATGGCCCCCCATAAAAATAACCAAACTTACCACAACGTCTTAATTATTGATTTAATAATATAACATATTATACAGATGATACTATGACAATAATTTAAGAGATATGATGCAGCAATTACTGTAGCAATAATTGAGTATAGCTGAGTGACTTCTCACGTATGCATCAATAATCAATACCGCGTGCTACTATGCAACCACGTGTATTACTGTACTTTTACTACCGGGTAGTTCAACAGTTTTAACGGTTTTAACGGTAACACCTCAGCCGTTATTTTTATAGAAAGATAATTTTGTCGTTTTCTAACTACGACTATACTTCTGTTGTGGGGTCCACCAATGATTGTGCCGTCGTACGAATATTCCCCAACAAAAAGAATATTCTCCGACCAAACGAATATAATATGACAACTTGCATACTTTGCAAAATTTATAAATACTACCCATAACTATTATATCAAATCCACACCATAATATAAAAAAAATTTATTTCGAGAAAAATTAAATATTTATTCATAAAATCTGGGGTCTCACATTGACGTTCTTAATATATGCTTAGGGTTTGTTATAGATATCGTTTATTTGGTCAACCCTTGACCCTAAACCACATATTGTACACATATACAACTATATACACAGAATATATTCACGTATTCACTTAATCCTGACTAATTCACCTTAATGTTTCACAAAATTTTGAAATCCTCAAAATTCCATCTTAAAAATATCAAACGCATACACTAATTTTCTATCTTGGTTCTAATTTTGAACCTTAAATCAATTAATTAAAATTTTTAAAAAATTTCAAATTCTCGGGTTGTCACATTCACCCCTTCTTCTAAAAATTTCGTCTCCGAAATTTACCTTACACCTTACACCATACTGCTTACACCATTCATACATCATCACATGCTACCCAATACACCATTCACAAGAGTAAAAGTTTTCAAATTGTGCTGAGGAGTCGTATAGACTATTTATCTGTCATTTTCGCAAAGGTTATATGGAAATTCATCTGCAAACCATCATAACTTACAGACACAAAGGGTGATTAGCCTGATATGCCCTGTACTAGCCAAGTACTAATTTTATATGTTCCTCGTCACTACAATATGCATAAAAATTCTACCTTAGTCTTATTGGATTCCGCACCAAAACAATTTGGTCCGAAAAATTTGTTTCAATGAATACTTAGAGATTTCATAAACTTTAGTCTAGCTGAATCGAATAGCATAGACCCATATCAATAATTCAATTCAATCGAATTATTTAGGTGTAGCCAAACCCCGTTAGCAAATTAAAATTTTTGAAAATATTTTTGAGAATGATGTCATGATGTCGTACTGTATTAACAATCCGTTTGAGGATGTCTTCATTGAATGACTTTGTCATAACACATCATACAATAGTGGAACAACGATTTTAGATCAAATTCACACTAAGTATTCATGTATTTATAACTTCATCACCTTTTTATCATCTCTGCACCAGGCTACATGGTACATGAGTGATAAATAAAATATATTTTGATATTTCAAATCATTTGCGTCTAGCTGAAATAAGTAGCATAGACTATACTTTAAACCGTTTCAAAAATGGTTGCGAGTCTACATTTTTTTTAAAAGCACATTGTGCGTATTTAGCTTGATGTCAAAATTTTGATGTCTAGCATAGCTAGGAGTTTTGAAAAACTTAAGTCTCCACTAATAATCATTTGCTTAACAATCTATCTGTTCCTATAATCCTCAATTCTCCAATTACACACAACTATATCCAGTTCGTCAAACCACACTTATGAGTCCATAAATTGCCACAATCATATGAGTTTAAGAACTTTCCTAGACAGAACTTTGGCGTCCATTCGCTGAGGGGTTCATAAACATTTCATATAACTATGAATCAAGAATGTCACATAAGTATGAATTTTAAGAACTTATACTTAACCTGATAGTCTCTACCTATAACCTATCTATCTGTTATACAAATAAGAAGGAAATCACCCTCTTAACATGCATATAGAAAATAGCGCGACACAAACATTTCAAAGATTATCAATGCCAGAAACTAAGTAGTTTTTACACCAAGTACAATTTCCCGCCCATACAAGGAATCATACAACTCAGCTGCAGACATGAATCCTCAATTGAATCCCCACCTAACACTAACTCCCTTCTCAATACGAATTTCATTCAACTCGTATTCATAGTCCTTTCCTGAATCTGTACCAATTCATAGTACAACTGGCACCCAGCAATCTTGTTGTAAACTGTTCAATCATTCGCTTGATCCTTCTCCATACTAAAACCTTAATTATCCGATCACGGGGTGATCTCATCGTATACGTTACGATTCATTTCTATACTATGATCGTTTTATTTTACGATCTCCTACCATCGTACCTTTAGTCTTTTAGACTCTAACTATTCACCACTATTGTTCAACTTTATTATCAGAGTTAGGGAACTCTGTATCTTATAACTCGCCGAGATTCGTCTTTGAATCTTACCGACCAAGTAACTCTATGTGAGTTAGATCTTATACTACTCACTGCGGTTATTAGTCTCAGGTATTCCTACCTAAGCTTCATAACCAATAGCTCTGATACCAACTGTGACAGCCCCGAATCTGAGGTCCCGAATCACCGCGGATCTGGTTTGATCATTCTATACAACTATTACTATTTGCGGAAGATATAAACATAAATTATTTATACAATATATATTACACACTATTCCCCAAGGTCGAGTAACCTTCACATAAATATAATTCATAACATGTCTAACACATAACATATTATCAAACTATAATATTAGAATTCTAACTACACACGTATATTAAAGCTGGAATTGTCTTTGACCTTTCCCTGTATCTGACGCATTCGTCTTAATCTGCAATGTTTATCATGATATAGCAAGCGTGAGCATAAGATTGCCCAACAAGTTTAAGTTCAATAATATAACGATATATCATGATTGAAAGAGTCTGAATAATAAGTTGGCTATAATTCAACAATATAATTGTGAACTAACAGGAACAAATTTATGACTGAACAAGTATTATACATGAATAAATATATCTGGACCAACTGGTAATGAAGGTGATCAGCCTTTCATACCTGACTTATACACGCAATATGTACAGAGTACAATTCATGGCAACCAATAATGATTAACCATAAGCTTATCTGAATGAAACAACTCATAGTAGAGTTAAGTAAAAATAAACTTGCCTGAACCGTTGATTACCGCTACGCAATTTATCACGCGTTATCCGAAGACCTAATATTAGTAATATAGATCTCTAAATTAGAATAATATCATCACAATATAATATTATTATATATATAAATATACATAGAATAATCTAAACACATAACACATAACCCTATCAGTCTACAACACACATAAGACTCTGTATCAGGTCTAACTATTTCAATATAACTTGAATTCGGTAACATTCTAACATCCCGACGGTCTAATCGGACAAAAATTCGAGTTTAAGTTCAATTAAACTCTGCCTAAACACTTTACAATTATCTTAGATAATCATAATATTAGTCAAAATATTTTTCGTAAGCTCGTAATAATTTTTAAATAATTATTATCATTTATCATGATTTTTCAATCAGTTATAACGCATTTATCTAATTTAAATACCACATAATTCCTTTATCATTAATATTTATTTAATATTAAATATTAATAAAAATCATAACATAATATTATAATACATTTATAATATATCAAAGTAGTTTTAATACCTTAAAATTATATTTATATGATTTTTAAACCGTTAAATTCATTATCCGATAATTACTGTTAATATTATAATATTAATATTTTTATGACAAAATATCAAAAGTTATAGGTTATAACTTAAAATATTTTTATATCACTTAAATTATTTTTATATAATTTTTAAATCATTAATTCTATTTTTTCATAATTTATTTAATATATTTATTAAATAAACTAATTATCATTAATATTAATTAATTAATGAAATTCATCACAAAATATTAAAAATAACTTAAAATATTTTTTTTTACCATAATATTATTCTTCGTGATTTTTCATGAATTGAAATCATTTTTAAATAATTTATTTAATATTGTAATTAAATAAATAAATACATTTTATATTCCAAAAAATATTAAATATTTTTGAAATATACTCAAAATAGTTTAAAACTATTTTTCAGACTTTAAAATAATTTTTCAGAATTTATTTAGTATTTTTAATAATTAAAAACCATTTTAATCCATTTTTAAATAATTTTTGGAAAATTCAGAAATTAAATAAATAGAAACCGTCACTAAAGGGTCCTATAGCGACAGACCCGTCGCTATAGGTGTTCTTGAGCTTGCCCAGATCTTCATGTCAGACAACAAGGTGGGTCGTTTGACCGGTTCCAATTCTATGCTCTAATTAATTTCTAGACTGGTAATGATGTTATAGTTATAGTATAAGTGTAATACTACAACTAGAAACTGAGTTCATGGTCAAAACATTACTTAATCGAGAGATCTAAGCTGCCGAAAAGCATGTCAGAGCTGTTCTTCATTTATGGGTTTTCCAAAAATGAAGAACAGTCGCTAGGTCTTACTTTGAGCCTCCGGATCTAGGCCTTGCAGGTATGAGTGACGTAATATTAAGGTTCCATTGTGTAGTGCTCATATCTGTGTACAACTATATAACCTCAGATCATCTTAACAACAACAGATGCAGAAGATTCAAGCCGGTCAAACTACATGTCAGTAAACGCCCGTTGAAGATCTGGGTTACCCAGAATCTCCTTCCGGTCGTGATGGTCAACGATGGTTTGACTACTCATTACTTTGATTCTATGCAAGCTCTGAGTGATATAATAACATGATTGTGTAGTACACATGTCAGTCTACCAATACATAGCAACAACAAGACCAAATCACATAACATAAGAAAGACCCATGGCTTGAAAAATCGTTGTCAGAAAAATCTGGGTTTCTGGGTTACCCAGAAACCAGATTTCATGAACGGTCAATGGGGTTTGACCAACAATAACTCTAAATCCTTACATTCATTGACACCGATTCGAGTTTCAGATAACAGCCCACATAACAAACTGTAAATCTAAAACTTAAAACAAGACAAATAAAAAACAGAAAGAGATCTACGGCCATTGACATTAGCTTGTCACGCCATATTTTTCCACTTTCCAGATTTTTCAAAACTTAAATTTCGAGCATCTAGATGTTATGGATCCATGATCCAACAACCCAGATCTCTAAAAGGCACCATCTAACACACATCTAACCAATCATTAACATAAAATCACATGATTTACTAAAATTAGGGTTTATACCATTTTGAAGCTTGATCTTGAATTTCATCCTTTTGATTCTGTTTATGGAAGGCTAAATCTTGATCATGGTTTGGTTTTTCACTCTTTCTCACTCTAAGATCCGAAAACATAGAGAGAGCAGGGACTAGGCTATTTTGAAGAGTAAAGTAAGTTTTCTTTACTTTATATCTTTGATCCGTTTGATTCAATGTATCTAGTTGGCAATTTATGGCTGGTAATTGACACATCTCTAAGGCCAGAGCTAGGTTTTGGTGAACAACTTTACCTAAAGTCAAAACCTATACACCAACTTAGTAAAATACAAAAAGGGCATTATGGTCATTTTAATTTTTAATTAAATGGCAAACTTGTCAAATGCTCCAACCCTTAGGGTTTAGGGTTTAGGGTTTGTGTTAGGGTTTAAGGTTTGAAACCCTTAAGGTTTAGGGTTTAATCCTTACATTTTTTTTAATTTAATTTCTAATATTTTCAAATTTCGGTTTTCAAAATAGAAAATTAATATTTCTAAATTATAATTAGAATTTTCTAATTATATTAAAATTCCTTAATTAAAACTTAAATATTACTAATTAGGATTAAAAATTCCTAATTAAAACTGCTAATTAAGCAATTAGGGTCAAAATTGATCATTAGGGTTTATAACCCACAAATTAGGGTTTCTAATAGAAAAAAATAATTTTCTAATTTATAAATTAGATTTCGTAATTAGATTAGGGTTTTCTAATTACTATAACTTAAAAAATTAGGATTAATATTTCCTGATTAACATTAAAATTATTAAACTAACAATTAGTCTTTCCCTAATTACAAAATTATGATTCCAAATCCAGACATTAGGGTTTTCAAAATGTGAAATTAGGGTTTGCTAATTAATTTGTTAAGATTAACCCTAATTAATCTTATAATTATTTACACTTACGTCATTAAGTTCCCAATTTAGGGTTTCATACACCAAATTAGGGTTTCGAATTTTCGAAATTGAAATTATGGTTTTCGGAACCGGTTTCTAGGGTTTCTTATCCATTGCTAGGGTTTTCTAACCGAACGTTGACGTTTTTAATATATACCTAGGGTTTGTTACAGATATCATTTATCTGGTCAACCCTTGACCCTAAACCACATATTGTACACATATACAACTATATACACAGAATATATTCACGTATTCACTTAATCCTGAATAATTCACCTAAATCCTTCACATAATTTTGAAATCCTCAAAATTCTATCTTAAAAATATCAAACGCATACGCTAATTTTGTGTATAGGTTCTAATTTTGAACCTTAAATCAATTAATTAAAATTTTAAAAAATTTCGAAATTCTCGGGTTGTCACAAGAATGACCCAGCAGCTGTTTCAAATCTGGAAAAGAAACCCTGCAAAAAATATAAGGATGATGTCTGAATCTATTTGAAGGACTGGTGAAGCAAAGGTATCTGGGCTACCAGGAAACATGTCAGTTGTGAAGGAAGTTGAAGAAGAAGAAATTAATCTGGAGGAACCCATTGCTTTGATCAAAAAAAGCAAGGGTAAGAGAAAAATGAAAGTTCAAGCAATAGAAGAGCTTCAAGGCTCAACCACTGATGCACCCCAAGAGATTTCGGGCACAAAAATTCTAAAGGAAATAAAGAAGAAGAAGGAGCAGTCTGAAGAGAAAGAAGACAGAGCCACCACCTCTCAGCTGCTAAAGAAGGAAAAATGCAGCCACAAAACAAAGAAGTCTTCACTCTCCTCGATCGTAGAGTCATTACTGATCATAGAGTCCAGACTTCAAATCAATCTAGAGGTAGATGTTGAAGCAATATCTCAGCCTGAACCAATTGTCAGAGCTGAAGCTGAAGAGAATGACGAGGCTGAGGCTCAACCCAGAAGAACAAAAAGAAAGCTCATAAAGAAATACATTCTTGCCAATGAAAAAGTCGTGAAGGAAGAAGATAGAAGAATAGCTGATGAACAAGAGTTGCCAGAAGCCTTTGAGGACAATACAGCTCATAGTGAGGGGGAGCTTCCTGAAGAACAAATGAATTATTAGATTTAGGGGGAGCCTCTCGAAGTCCGTGTGCCAGAAATAGCTACAGCTGTGGGGGAGATGCAAGAAAATGTGGAAATGGAAGATATAGAAGCTACAAAGGTAGAAAGGGCTAAAGAACAGATGAGAAATGAGGAGATATTTGAAGTGGTAGAAATTTCAAATGAAGAAAATGAAGACCAGGAAGAAGAAGTGGATGATGAAGTTGAGATTATAGCAGTAGGCTGGGATGGATATAAGGGAGCCAACTACAATTAGTTCTTCTCCTACTTACCAATGATGCCCTCTCATAGAGCCCAAATTCTCAACTCATGGGATCACATGTTCTGGACCTTCAAAGCTTATCTAGCAATCTTAGTGCTACCTCATGGATTCCCAGGTCACCGTACTTTTGCTCAGAAGCTGATCACTAACCATCCCTATTCAGAAACTGGGTATGAGATAAAATCAATTCCCATCTCTTTCAGTTAGTCATTGTCCTCCATCAAACTTCAACCAATTCTACGAATTGCCAAGATGGCTAAAAGTGATTCTTCACCCACTAAACCAATTTCCAGCTACAGAATCCCAATATTCTATAACTGATGAACCAAATATACCTAACATTATATTAATACAGTCTGTCTCCAACCATTTCTCACTCTACGAATAATGATCCCAATTTCTCACTCTACTAATAACAATCCCACTCAAATCGTAGAGTCACCTACTCAACTAGCTTCAACAACCTCTCATCCCATAACTCAAAACCCCATATCTATACCTCCTTCGGACATTCCTTCCTCCTCAACCAATAATTATTTTGATTTTGCTCTTGCTCTTGCTCTCTCGAACCTGCAAAACCAAAACATAAGAGCCTGTCCTCTAGACACTCAATAAATACTTGAACTTCTCTCAGATCTTCCCACCAAATCTGAGTTGTCTAGTGCATCACAGAAAGTGACTACAGATATTCAAGAAGATCTTGTAACTCACTATCTGCATTTAGAAATTACATATTTAAATTTGATGTTGAAAGTAAATATACTTGACTAGGGAGATTGTTGTAGACACTCGAAATAAAATATGTTTTCACTTAATATATATGAAACTGTTGTAGACACTCGAAATTTTCTTTTATTAAGGGGAAATTGTTGGGAATTGCATATTTAAATTTGATGTTGAAAGTAAATAAACATGCTTATATGTAAAGTCCTTCAAGGAACACATGTACAAGGACTTAGTGATAGATCAAAAATTGTTAGGTTTAATCTGTGCTTAATGTTTATCATTTTGTAAATGAATGTATAGAAGAAAAGATCAAAGTTGTTAGGCTGATCTATTTTGAGATGTAATAGATAGGCATTAACAGAATCGTAGTCTATCTAGGCAACCAAAAGATGGCAGAAGCCAAGGCATAATCGTAGAATATTGAGAAAGTTGCTACAAAATCGTAGTCTACTTTGGAGGGCCTCTCATACTCGTAGAGTTTGCCCAAGCACCTGCCGAGCCAAGTAAAGAATCGTAGTCTACTCTCGGAAGCATAGAGTATACAAAACAAGCAAGTAAAGATCGTAGTCTACCAGTGCATAAGAGAAATCGTAGTGTTCTCCTTATCAGGTTGATTCAAGCAAGAACATGACAAGACACCACGATCATGATCATAGTGCATCTCCTGTCAGCGTCAAAAGCATCGAGCCTTGTCCATTTGTTGAAGAATAAAATTACAACAAATGTGAAATGGATTATAGACGTTGAGACTCTCAGGAATCCCAATGACCCAACACTCATCCTTAGTATATAACGAAGAAACGTATTGAAGAAGCTAAGGAAATTACTACATATCTGCTGAAAACACCTTTTCAGGTGTTAGGTGAGATAGCAGTCTATTGTGTCAGTGGGTTAGACGTCTGAACAAAAAATTTCCAAGAAGTCACCATCAGTGCTCAGAAATGTTAAATGCATTTAATGCTTCAACGAATGCCTTTAAACGGATATATTTCAAAGGCTCCCTTATATACAAATTAGACGCAGATGCAATAAACAAGCAAGTACACAAACAAGCTGACGAACACTAAACGCTTAACTCTATGATCTAGAAAGAAAGCTTGCTCAGCTACTCAGTTCTTTTGAACATATGCTTAATGGCAACTGAGTAGCACAACCCAAGAACTCAACTCTCATCAAGTGTATTCCATGTCTGCTAAACTTGAAGAGTTCTAAGTGAACTAAGAAGTTCCAAGACTGCTAGTCTTGAAGGAATCTTAGTGATTCAAAGATTATAAAGACATCCTTAGTGGATTTCCTACTCGAGGAGTAGAAGAGCGGACTAGGAGCCTTGAGTGCTCTAAACCACTTAAAATCACTGTATCTTTTATATTCTTGCTTTAACTGTTATATCTGTCATAACTGCTTATCACCTATTAATTTGGTTTATCTTACAGGAGAACAAACAAATCATATATTCCGCTGTGGTTAATTAATTAACAAATCTAACTAAGTATTTTGAAAAGAAATTTTAAAATATCTATTCATCCCCCCATTCTAGATAACTATTGTGCCTCTGGGAACTAACAGATTGTAATAATAAAGGTTAGATAACCTGGGATTTATCTTGAGCTTATGTAACCCTTTAATGGGAGATTTATTGTTTAAACTTTTGAGTTTAATTATATCATTTGTTTATGGGTAGTTAGTTATGATTTAATTGGATAGTGAATGCCAAACTTGTGGGATTGAAGTACCCAGATTTGGGGGTGTCATAAAATTTTGTGTAACGAAGTTATGGCGAAATTTACGTGATTAAACAATAATCGTCAAAATCGTAAGATTTTTGAAATGATAGGAAAAAGTCATCATTTAAGTTGAAAACTTTAGTTTTCGATGGCGTATCGTAGAACTTCACATTTAAGAGTTGTGGACTCAAGAATGGTTGATTTTCGACTTAAAATAAAGAAACAAGCTATGAGCGTTCAAGAACGTTTAACAAACGCATAATAGAAAATTTAAACAAGTGAACCCTTGTTAATGGATTCAAAAAGTTGTTCTATCTGGAGGAAATCGTAGTATGAAGAGTAAGCAAGAAATGGACTTTTAAACGAACCAATTCCTAGCTATAACGAGTAAGTTACGAGCTTGGAAAATGAATGGCTTGAGAAATTGGAAAAAAATTCAAAGGTATAAGGGAGGCGCCACAGCGCCACTTAGAGAAGGATTTGGGGCGCTACACTACCAGCACCAGCCACTGGAAATATGCGCTGCAGCATAACAATTAACAAAGAACACGGCGCCGCAGTGTCAGTCCTAGACCAAAGGCAGAGAAAAATAGATATGAATATAAAAGAAAGGTAAGTTGATTGAAGGTGAATTATGACCTTAATTAAACTTAAAGTAACATCTTAAATGATGATTAGAACCTTAAGTTGAACAATTAAAAGTTAACAAAAGGTTACTAAAACGTAAACACAAAGTAAGTTTAATAATACGAAAAACCTTACGCACGTCGAATGAATGTTTGAGATTGCTTGAAAGGTAATTACTTAAACATTGAATAAGTAAGGTCACTTATAACAATAAAATGTTATACAGCAGTAATGAGCGTTAAATAACCTAACGAATGTTAATAAGTTAAACAAACGGATAGTTAGACCGAGAAGAAGGAGAAGATAAGTTAGTGACAATACTTATTGATTGTGAATGACATAACATGGTATGATATATGATATTGTCATGTAGAATCTTTAAAGACTCAAAAAGGAAAGTGAATTAACACTAGACAGCGCTAAAGGCAAGTTTTCTAAACCCTTGTCTATACTTTATTTTGGACAAGCTTTGTGTTTCATGTTTTATACACATGAATTGATTTAATGAAGAAGTCAAAGCCATTTACTTCGGCTAGACCAGAATTAAAGTATTTTGTGGATTTCCTTATAATCTATCAAAATATTATTGATATTGTTATCTTGTGCCAACTATTTTGGTACGAATTCAATGAAAGACTGAGTATGAATAAACAAATGTTTTGTCGACTAGCACATGAGGTTGCCAAAACTTAAACATAAATAAGTTTAATGTAGTAGTATTATACAATATAGAGTACTATAGGTTGATCACCTAGACGTGCTCGTAAGAAATGTCAGACTTATGGACTTGGTGTCAGGTTGTCCTTTTCAAAGAAAGAAAGAATGAAATGCTCATGGTCTTTGACCAAACACAAGGTTTAATGGATGAAGTTCATTGTTAAATAGTTTAAAGAAAGTGAAGTGCTATTTTGATTTATTCATAATACTTCATAACTATCGGTTCAGTTATAGAAGATATACTCATATGATTCGTGTACGTTGTTCTACTACAATTGTTATACTTGTTGAGCTAGTTATGCTTACCTTTGCTTGAACTATATGATTGCAACTAAAAATGAACTGATCAAAAGATCCGGTAAGGACAAAGGGAAGACCAAGGCGGACAAGTAGTTATCCTTGTAATAGAATAGTATTACGTTTGTATTAATTTGATACTATGACAAAGAACATATGTAATGGTTACAAAGAACCTTGCAAGGGATTTATTATTATGTAATAAAAGATAGACATATTCACTCTATGATGTATTTCAACTGAATGTATATAGGAACAGTAGCACCGTGTAGCACCATCTATCAGGTTGGAAGATACCCGAATTTGGGGGCGTCACAATGAAATTCTGTAAAGAATGGGTGAATGTGATATCTCGAAATATTGAAAGTATAATTAAGCATGAAGTTTAACTAATGACAATTATGTCAACAGATGATCATTTGGAAAAGGATGTTTATGAGTGAAGGAAGTAGATTAAACCTTTAATAAAGGAAATAAGATTAAAACCTTTGAAAGAGGTTGTTAGATGAAGACATCTAGGTAAGGGTGTGATTTTAGAAATTCTGAGGATGAAATTTTTGTAAGGGGGAAAAATGTGACAACCCGAAAAATCGGATTGTCCAAAAATTAAGTTTAAATAATTAGTTATTAATAAAATAAATATTTATTAATAATATTATGTGTTATATGTTTATTAATTGTTCTAGGACATAGGATGATTATAAAACGGGAGGATTCTGGCTACGAGCTAAATTGAACGAGTAAGAATTTTTAAGACCAAAATAAAAAAATTCCAGGAATAAAAATATTCCCGAGAAAAAGACGAAATATACATTATTTACTCGATGAACCCTAAGGGTTAGGGTTTGAATAAGCTAAGCCTTTTTGAGAGATTGGGATGTCGAAATGACATTTTATTTAAAGATTTGACGATAATATGTCGTGATAAGTTATGCCAGCCGATAAAAGTTTTTCTCAAAAAATGTGCATAAATAGGACAAAATAAAAATGACAAAAAGTAATGTTATGTAATTTTCATTCATTTAACTATGTTTTGAGAAACCGTAACGAAAAACACTATTCATCAAAAAGTGTTTTTCAGCTTTTTGAAGTTCCGAAGAACGCATAAAAGTTAATCTGTAAAGGAAAGATGAAATATCCAAAAATATTTAGATTATGAGAAACATAGTTTTTTAAACTATCAGACGAGTTTCACAAGACGGAACCACGAAGCTTCCAAGAGAAGCTTCGTGAATAGTACGGAGGTTAGGAAAGGAGGTGGAAATAGTGATTTTGGGGTAAAATGACTATTTTACCACTAGTACAAAGTAGTAAATAGACAACACTTAAACCACAACGTTTTTATAAAAATCGTTGTGGTATTTTTTTCCACAACATTTTTTAACAAAACGTTGTAGATATATATGAAAAAACATTATCTATTTAAAAAGGGTATTTTTTGGTTTTAACTAGATAACGTTTTTTTTAAAAACGCTATGTATCTAAAAAACACGGAGCTTCAAAAAAATGATAAAGTGAATTTGCAATTAAAATAAAATGCCATCACTTTCTTTTAGCCCAAAACCCTAGCCTCTCTTCACTCTCACTCCCAAATCTGTTTCGATCTCGTCAACCAGTTCAAAGGGAAGAAGGATCTCGTCGTCGCCTCTATGTTTCATGCTTTGAGAAGAAACCCCAAAATCGGTACCCAATCTCTGGCGAAGCCGATTCGAACGACGGTAAAACCCTTACCTCTATGAGTAATCTTGAATCAAATCCTTTGATTCCTAAATCCATTCTTAATGGTCTTCTGGTGGCTGCTAAAGAGTTTAGTTTGGGCCCTCCACAGGTGCAGAAGCTGCTGGATGAAGATCGGTCACTTGTTCGTTCAGGCGGCCATCATGTGGGGGGTTGCTACCGGCACGACTGCCCTCTGGACCTCATTTCCCACTTCTACAACCAGGCCCAAATTATAACTTTGGTCTTGTGCCACCAGTTACGGGGCCCCATGCTGTGTAACTTAGGTATGTACTTAATTTTATGAAGTATTATTTAAAGTTTAAACATTTTTGTTCATATATCTCTGGTTTTGATATTAACTACTTTTATGATACTTCTTTTGATGCATAAATAGGCCATTTGCTATTAAGTAAGTTAGAATGTAACTAAAAATATTTTTTCTTGTCTTGTCTACTCAATTTCTGTTTCAATTTAAAATTTATCTCAGGGGTCTCTCTTATTGTAAATTATGCGTGGAATAATCGTTCTGGTGAATGGCATGTGGACTTTTGAAGAGTTCTAATTGAAGTGACTGAACTATTTAAACATTTAAATGTGACTGACTTCTGCCATGGATTTAACAAACAATTCCTCAGTAATTCGAGCCAATCTCTCCCTCTCAATTTATGTATTTGATATAAGTTTGATTTTGTTTAGTTAATCTAGTGCTGAACTGTTTAGAATGTTTGTTTGTTTGGGGAATTATTTAGTTAATTTCAAAAACAGAGATCGAGCTCATTAACCATTAGAGAGAAACTATGTGGTGCATGCATTCCACAAATAGCCATAATTGAAGTTTTGAATTTAGATGTTTGTGATTCATTTGATTGGAAAAGCTTACACCGTCGTAAAAAATTACGATTTGGGTACCCTGAGATCTCTCGACTTGCCATTGAATCTCAATGTAAATTGTAATTATGTAATTTTGTTTGGTTTTTGTTTTATTTTTACTTCCAAAATTGTTGATTTTGACACTTATTTTTTTGTTTTGTTTTGTTATGCTGCAATTACTGTGAATGAAGTGGAGGCATTATTTGAGTTGTTTAAGATGTCAAGTAATTTAATTTTTTATGATGGATTAATTCACAAGGTAACGATTAAATCTTTGAGTTGGCAAGATTAGATTCCTGAGCACTTTGGATGTATAGATTCGATTTTTCTAATTTCTCAACAATACTGATAAACAGTTTTTTTCAAATGCTTTACCACTTTAGAATTTTTTTCTTCAATGATATTATCTTTTTCCAGTTTCATCTGTAGTCGAACCTATCTCTGAATTTTGCTTTATCACGTGTATCGCATATTAAATTGTATCATAAGATGAGAAATTAGGAAAAAGTTGACAATAAATGCTTTTTCCTTATCTTGTAGAATTATAAGGATTTGAACATAACTAATATCTTCTTTGTACTGTAGACACTATAAACAAATTTAGCTTTCTATATATTATCAACTAAAATATAAAATATTTGCTTGTTCTGAAAGTAATTATATGCTAGTTAGATACTCTGTTTATAGGAATCTTAGTCATTTCAGGGGTTCCCACTTTATCCTTACATAATCAAAGAAAGCATCATGAAAAATTTCCTTATCTCTCTGATTTTTATATTTTTCATTATTTCTTTCTCAAAGTTTTAGCATTACTAACCTGTTTATGGATAAGTAACTAATAAAGTACTACTTTCCTAGAGTAGTTTCATTCTTTCCTATGTTTTGTTTCATATGAATGTTTTGTAATGGCCTGAATTTATTACTAATTTGCCAGCCCTCAGTAACTGCACCATCAATTCATCGTTTTGATTACAACAGCGCAACGGTATTGTATATGTTTTGTGTTATTTTGTGGCCTGATTCGTGCCTCCCTTAATTTCAATTTTTTGCTCATACAAGACATTAAAATAGACTGCATAATATTGGAACCAACTTTTCCAACTTATACCAATATCTTTCTAGAGGTTGCAATTCTTATCCCTAACTGGTCCAATCGTCCCCCGGAGGAGACGATTTTACTCGACGGTTGCGATTTTGAGCACTCGTTTGTTATTGAGGAGAAACCTGAGGGTGAACCTACAAAGTCAGTTGTTGAATACTTTCAAGAGATGTACGGCTTCACAATTCAGCATACTCATTGGAGGTTGAGAGCAGTTGCAACAAACTTTTTAGTTCCAACTGATGGATTCATTTAGGTTTCCTTCCCTTAATTTTTATGGTTATCTAATGCCATCGAGTTTCCAGGTTTGTAAGATTGTGGGGGATCAGAGATACACCAAAAGGTTAAATGATAAGCAAATTACTGCTCTTGCAGGTATGCTCAACTTTAAAGCATTACTGCAGACTGTTGAGGGTAGGCAATTTTCATGTCAGCCTAATAATGCAGCTGTTCTATTCTTGCAGTTCATTCTACCAATTATAAGTAGTACCTCTAATATGATATGGTCGTCGTTCTAATATGATGATGTACAAGTCATGATTGTAAATCTATATGAAAATACATGCCCCAAATCCCAATACTTGGTTCTCTGCTGATTTAAATTTTAAAACTCCTCGATCCACTGTTGAGTTCCCATTTCTAGCAATGGTTATTAAACTGATTTGCTTGTCTGAGTAGCTCTTTCATCAGGTCTTGCGATTATGTCTCAAAGATAAGCAAGGAAAAGTGGTTTTTTTTTTCTTTTTTTTTCCTACCTTCACATTATTTTTTCTTATCCTTTCCTGCAATGAATATTACTTCACTTCTATCTTGCCTCTTGTTAAGGAAGGGTACGTACACAAGTCTTCTATTCAAATTATTATTTTCAGGAAAGTTGGTGGAATCAAGTGAAGGAGATGCAGTTGCATTGTGACCACGGTCTTTTCCAATATAGTGGAGAACCTGGTATGCAGCGACTGGGCACATCAGAAAATGACTACAAGTAAGTTAGTAATATCCTTTTAAGGAACAAATTGTAATATTTTTAGCTTTTATTGCTACAAGGAAAACATGAAAATAAGATTGCCTTGTCTTTTTAAACAATTATTAGTAATTTATTACTCTCATAAGCTCTATTAGGGATCATCATCACATAACTGATATTGGTTAGTCTAATGCTTGTTAAGGCCTGCAATTTGTACGAAAATAAATACAACTGGTACATTGAGAGGTAGGTTGTTAGTTTCTAAAACTCTTTTAAGTGGAGGGGGACTATAATTGTTAGCCTGACCATGTTTTGCTTTACTGCTATGTCAAGCAAGTTGTGCTTGTATTTTTATCTTTGCTTTCTTTGTCAGATTCGGGACTTCGTGGAGGAGGTTCAAAACGAATTTTTAAAGCCAGGATTCAATTCCTTTGGCTTGGGTGATTGCAAAGCACCAAAAGATCTAGGTGACATTATTGAATCAATTGTTGGTTCCATTGTTGAATCAATTGCTGGTTCCATTTAGCAACTGTTGAAGTATACATTGATGGCATCCAGGTTGGGACTGCTCAAAATCAGCAAAAGAAAATGGCACAAAAATTAGCTTGAACTTTGACTATTTCTCTTTCCTATTTCTGCTTTATTGGTTAGGTGTGGCTATATTTTAGTTTGAACTTTGAGTATAACTATAGTTCCGTTGCTGCAGTATATGGCACTTCAGTGCTTATGGATAGTTTGGTATAAATTTTGTGGACGTAGTAATTTGAAACTGTAAACGAATGGTATTACTGGGATGTATTTTAAATGGTTGATACATTTTGGCTTTAAATTTAAATGAGAATTTAGACCTTTTAGCTATATATTATGATATTAGTATATTGCAGGTGCATTGATAATGTAGGTGAATTATAACTTTTTTTTTCTTTTTTTTAATCTACAACATTTTAAAAACGTTGTGTAAATGTGCCTAAACGTTGTCTGATATACTAAACAATTACATTTTTATCCAAAAAATATTGTGGAATCATACCTTCTACAACATTTTTAAGCATCTGCTAATTTTTGGAAAACAAATCTACAACGTTTTTTTCCTAAAAAATGTTGTGTATTGTGCTTAACTACAACGTTTTAAAAACGTTGTGTAAGGGTGTCAAATAGACAACACCCTTAACCATGACGTTTTTCTAACTGAAATCACAACGTTTTTTCCGCGTTGTCGATTTACTGTTTTGTAGTAGTGTACACCTAGCCTTAAAAGCTTATAAAAGGAGAGCCTTAGCTCATTTGTTAGTGATTTGAAAAATCACCAACAGTTTAGAGGGAGAGAGAGAGAGGTCGGATGGGGAGAGGAAGAAAACGAAGAGGAAAAGCTAGAAAATTCCAAGCTTCGTCTAAAGGAAGAAGATTAAAGAAGAAAGGTAATATGAAATCTAGCCTAATCAAATTTTTCTTTAAGTTTTTTATCTAAAAATACATAGCTTAATGAAAATGGAAGTACGAGATGTTAAGAACGATTTTCATATTGTTTAATCATAAGGAAATGTAGAAATAAGAAGTAGAAATTTAGTTATAAAAATTTCTTAAAAGCTCTTCATAGGAACTATGATTTTCTTGATGAATTTGAACAATATGAATCAATCATATGAACAATTTGGTGAAATAAGTAAGGATTGGTGAGTTATAACACCAAATTCCAAGAAAAAGTGAAATTATAATCAAAATATCGATTAAAAACGAAGAACGAACGAAGAACACGCGAAGAACGTTGTTGATGGAGAAATTGAAAACCATCGTAATTCAAACTTGTTGTTGATGGGCAAATTTAAAATCATCACGTATAAGTTAGATGCTTATTGCTTGGTTAGGATTTAGAGACACATTCATGAGGAACGGGTTAAACTTAGTTTTAACGAAGTTATGGCAAAATTTCGTAAAAGACGAACGAAAATTAGAAAGTAAGTTAATGAACCTAATTATTGAGGTTTCGTAATAATGTTGGAAAACATTGAAAACGTGAGTCGTGGACTCAAGAACGAACGAATTATGAGTTCAGATAGTCGAATTACGAACGAACAGAAAAAAAAACGAACGAATGACGAAAAGTAAGCCAATTGAATGATATGTTAATGGATTCAGAATAAAATTCTATCTGGGGGAAGTTAAAGTGTGTAAGATAAGGAAAAAAATTCTTTGGATGAGGATGATTGATCTCATGATCATTTGTGTGGAAACACTGTGACAACCCGAGGATTTATATAATTAATTAAATCTTAAATGATGGGTTAATGGTTGAATAATAAACCTAGACATAAAATAAGTTAATGGATTTGAGATTTCCAGGAAGGAATTTTGTGAATTTAAAATTTTTGTGGAGAATTATTCAGGATTATGTATATAAGTGTATATGTTCTGCGTGTATGGTAATATATATGTACAGTATGAGGTTGAGGATCAATTATTGGTCGAATAAGTTATATCGGGAATAAAACCTAAAGTTATATTAAGAACTTTAATGATAAGTTAGTAAACTCTAACAACTGATAAGAAACACTAGCGAATTATTCGAAAACCCTAATTTCAGTTCCGAGAATTCGAAACCCTAGCAGAGAATTTCAAAATCGTAATTTGGGAACCCTAATGGTAAGTATAAAACCCTAAGAGTTAAAAGTAACGTGAGTAATAAATATGAATATTATGTGTTTATTTTTATATTTGTTTATTAATATAAGCAAATAAAATAAACTAATGTAATCTAATTATATATTAGGAATAAAAAATTGAATAACTTAAGGGTTATGGGATGAGAGAATTATGGTATTTAGAATATATGCTAATTCTAAGAGATTTATTTTATACATCTCAATTAATTAATTTTATAACCTAATTACAGCAAGTCTAATTGGGTTAAGAAATTAAGTGTACATGAGCGAGGATTTAAATTATAATTGAGGAAATGAAAACCCTAATTAAATGATTAGGGTTGGATAAGAATTTAAAAGTATTGGACTATGTTAATTTCATGGTTTAAGAAATTAATTTAGAAGCCCAAAAGAATTTATTTATAGCCCAAGTTTGGCCCAATTTAAAGGGAGGGCACTGTAGAGTTTTGGTATAATAGATATTACATATAACAAAAACCAAACTTGGTAAGAAATTGGCCACTTGGCCGGATTTGCAAGGAGAGGTAGGAAGAGATTTGGTTGAAAGCACATGGTTAATTCATTTGGCAATATTTGTTCCAACAACTCTAGCCATGTGTCACCATTTTATTTTGTCATCATTCTTAACCAAGTTTGCAGATAAAGGGAGAGGAGAAAGTAAGCTTAGATATTTGGGGAATGTATTATAGATATCCATATGATATATCTATACATTATTTACTAACATTAAATGTTTTTCTCTTCCATCTTTTATTTCATCTCATTTTACTAAACTAAGAAGAACTAGAGAGAGAGAGATAGGAGGGAGGAACGGAACTTAGAGAGAGAAAAGGAAACATAGGGCTGCCATTAATGGAAGGAAGAAGAAAGAAGAGGAGAGAGAAAGTTCATCCATGGAAGAAGAAGAAGAAGAAGGAGAAGAGTTGGAGCAAAAAGGTATAAATACCTTTTGTTATGTATTTTTGATTATTCTTAATCAAATCTTGAATCTATATTTCTAAACTCAAAAACCATGTATATGAATGTTAATGAGTGTTTCATGTTTAGATATACCCATATTGGGTGTTATTTTGTTTGAAAATCGAAAATAAAGAAAAGTGATTTTTCTAGTTTATAAGCCATAAAATTTGTATGTACTTTGAATTTCTACCGTTTTTAGTCTACATCTTCTTTTTGTGATCCGTCAAAAAGGGGTGTTAGATAGGTAAGTTATCTATTAAACCCAAGTGATAGCACTCAAAAATGTTTAGTACACAGTCCGTAGTGACTGATTTAGCAAAAATAGTTTTGTGTCTTTTAAGGAAAAACAAATTATTTTCTGACATTAAAAAATTCTGGAAATATTTGGGAGGGTAATATGATACGTTTTCTAACATCTCCAAGTGGAATCACTGAAAAAGGAGTTGTAGATTTCCATATGGATTATTTTTAACAAAGCACGAAAAAGTGAAAAAGGAGAAAATGCTACTAGCCAAAATTGTGTAAGGGCTGTTTTGGCCTCTTTAAATTGTGAAATAAATTCTGGCCTTTTGGGACATGAAAATATATGGTATTAAGTAGCTCATGTCCAAAAATGAACTCATTCTGACTAAAAATGACCAAGTTATGACCATTTCAATTTTTATGATTTTTCGACGAAAACGGCTTTAACCGAAGTTCTATAACTCTGATTGGCACGAAATTTAAACTGGAGGCTCACGTTAGCACGTATAAGATTGTGTCAAGAGATGGAAATTTTTGGAGTCGAGCATGATGGGGCTAAATTCTTAAGCTACACACTAAAAATAATTTTTGAAAAATACTAAAGGAAGTTGAAATTTTTTGGAAAAATACTTTTTGTGTATGAAATATATGTATATATGTTCGAAAAAAGAAAAGAAAAATAATAAGTTGATTTGGTATTTTTGTGAAAAGGATATGGAATCCAACTTGTTGGATTGAATAATTTATGCCTTCAGTTTGCTGGATTGAAAAATCTGATGAATCCAGCTTGCTGGATTTGAAAGCAATTTACGGAATTGATAATATGTTGAATCCAGCTTGCTGGATTGCAATCTAGTTACTGATTTGGAATCCAGTTTGTTGGATTACAGTTTGTTTGCTGGATTGACTATCTAGATGCTGAATTTGGAATCCAGATTGCTGGATTTGGAATCCAGGTTGTTGGATTGGTATTTAACTTATTAGATGTTAAAGAAGAACTTATAATATATAAGATTAAAGTAATTAAATCATATAAATATGATATTAATGATTGAAAAATCTTGATAAATGATAATATTTTTTTAAAAATTATTATGAGATTTTGAAAATTATTTTGATTGATAATATAATTATCTAAGATAATTATTAAGTGTTTAGGTAGAGTTTAATTGAACTTAAACTCGATAATTATCCAACTAGGCCATCGGGATGTCGAAATAGTACCGAACTCAACTCAAACTGAAATAGTCTGACTTGAGATTAGGTCTTATGTGCTGTATAGACTGATAGGATTATGTGTTATGTGTTTAGGTTATTTTATATTTATATATAATAGTATTATACTGTGATGATATTATTCTAATTTGTATATCGATATTATTTATATATTAGGTTTTCAGGCAAATCTAGATAAATTGCGTAACAGTAATCAACTGAATATGTAAGTTTTTCTCTAACTCGACCTCGAGTTCATATGGTTGAAATGTGCTTGTGGTTATTCTCTACTGATTATATAATGTCTATGAATTATTGATTTGCACTCTGTGCACATTGCATGTATTCATCAGGTATGAAAGGCTGATCACCTTCATTACCATTCGGTCCAGATATATTTGTTCATGTTCCATGATTCGTTCAGCTATGATAATTTGTTCACGCTAGTTCACAATTATATTGTAGAACTTTAGTCAGCTTATTATTCAATTCTTTCTATCATGTTATATCTTTAATTTATTGAACTTAAACTTGTTGGACAAACTTATTATTCACCCTTGCTATATCATGATTAACATCGCAGATTAAGACGAGTACGTCGGATACAAGAAAGGAAAAAGACAAGCCCAGCTTTGGATTTTAAGTGCAGCTAGAAATGTAACAGTATTGTATGATAATGACATTGTATGTCAGTTAGGTTATGAATTATGTATAAGTTAAGGTTACTCGACCTTGGGGAAATAGTGTGTAATGTTTATTGTATAAACAACTTATGTTTATATCTTCCGCAATAGTTGTAGAATTGATTGAACCGGATCTGCGGTGATTCGGGACCCAGATTTGGGGTCCTCACAGACACTAAAACAAGTATTTAGGTGCTTATTGGAGAATAAGTTCACTGAACGTGACTCACTAAGGAATACCTAATGGAGTTTTACTTGCCTGTCAATAGGAATTCCTGTAAGGATAGTAGTACAAATGATCCTTGGACTTGAGATCATCATATTATCTTATATATAATGAATTGCACTTTGACTTATTCCTTAAGACCCTTAGGGTATATCAAAGGGTATGCTTGGGTGTAATAAGTTATATATGGAGATAATGAATAACAAATAAAGAATCTACCACTTCTAGTAAAAAGTAGAAATGTCCTATGTGATTCGATAAATGGCAACTCAGGAATCCTTGGCCAAGGTGAAATAAAATTAGAAAGTAGTTTTTAAATTACATTTATTCAGAGTTGTGCATTTGAGAATCGAAATACATATAATTAAATAAAATAAGACTTGATAGTAATTCCATGTCTTATATTTAATTAGGACATTGTATGCTGGAAGAATTGAATTATACGGTAACTATTTACTCAAAGGTTCTTTATGATTAATGTTGAAATCTATATTATCTGGAAAGTCGTTGATCACTAGGGAGACTTATTCATATTGTAGAATAAATATTATTTATTTAAATAAATTAATAGTTTAATTTATTTATTTAAATAAATTAGGATTGTTCTAATTGATTTATTAACAACCGGTTTAATATGGAGAACCAAAAGGGTCACACCATAAAAGGAAGAATAATTATTTAAGAAGTTAATGACATAATCGTAATACTATGTTAAGTGTATTTAAATTAATAAATGGTGATAGAATAAATTAAATAGCTTAATATTTATTATTTAATATTCTAAAAATATTAAATATAAATTAATAAGAGGAGTCTTATTAATATTATTACAAATATTATTATTTTAATTTCTCAAAGAGTTTTTAATATAAGTACTCTCATCTATTCCTAATAGGATTGTGAGGCAAATTAATTAAAAGTGTTTAATTAATTATCCCTAATAAGATTAGGGAGCCTAAATTACTTAAAGGAGTTTAATTAATAAATAAAACCCTAATAAGGGTTAACTGATATCTTTATAAGAGGAGTCTTATATTAGATATCAATATACGTGATTCTAATTTGTTGGAGAGTACGCTCTTTTTCTATAGAGATAGAAAACTAGGGTTTCAGCCAATACACCATTCTTCTTAAAATAATCTTCTTCCTTGGTGGATCACCTGTAATGACCCCAAAATTTACACAATTCAACTATCGACTTCGGTCGTTAATAATACGTCTAACTTCTGATTTTACATTATTATTCGATGTTAAACTTAATAAAATGCGAAATAATTAAAACTTTTATGTCTTCTTACTTTAATTCCCTAAATCAAAACCTTTATCATCTACACATCTCTAAATCAAATTTATTTTACGATTTGTTTCATAACGGTTATTATATAAAATTTTACATTTCAATCTGATAACCTTTACTTATCAAATAACTCAAACTTGATAGTTTATCATTACATAATCATTGTGATTTATCAATTATATTTCTCAAAACTTTTATCTTTACCTACCTTTGAACCATACTTAGTTTATTACTCAGTTTGTCAGAGTTAATAAATAAAACTTACATCCAAATTAGATACCCTTTATACATCAGACAAAATTTAAACTTTATACTTAACATCTATTAAACATCATATATTATCAGGTACATCATCCGAAACCTTAAACATGGTTTAAATAATAACAACTCAGTCAAAGTGTATAAATCTTCATGCATTACATCTGATTCATGTCTTTCAAGTAGTACATAGCATTACCTTAAATCCTTAACCTGCAAAAGTGGTTATTTGCAAGGCTGAGCTCGACAGCCTAGCAAAATCTAACAGTTTTTATGCATCACGTGGCACATAATAACATGATCAACATACATCTCATAAACATTGGACTAACATAACATACATGCTGCATTTCATATAATAAGTATAAAGATTGAGTTCCTTACACAATCAACATTCATTACTCAATCAACGTAGTCAAAAATTGACTTTAACGTTTCATACTTTCAACATATATATAACACATCATGCTCTTTGCAATAAAGATTTAAAATAGTTCATCATCAAGTTCACATAGTAAATATGAACTGAAAGATCACTTGCCTTGATCATTATTTACCAATAATAGTTTAACAGCTTACAACTATCTGCACTTCGCGTGCCCTACACAATTATATAATCATGCACATCAACTATTAGTCACATAGCAATGCATAGAAGTTGTAATGTAAACTTTACTCTATATCTCATAACCCTTCCTATTATCAATACACAATGTTTAATTTGATTGAGTTAACTTTCAACTTATATCTCACTATATTTGGTGCTCGAAGTTCATTCAAGTGTTTAAGTCTTGTTAGGAATCATTATTGGTTTTATATTAACCTCATTCTATCTTATAATATTTATTTCAATTGAATTAAAACACTTTTTACGTTCCTTAACACTTCTCACGGCGTTTCGACGTTTATTCGTCACATGCCCGATTTGTATCTCTTGTGTATGCTTAGTATGCTTATACAACTTATCTAATACATCATTTATTAATGTTAAGCATCATTATATTTAATAACATTCATGTTTTATAACTTAGAACAACATCGTTTATCGTCAGAAGCACTACACTTGCATACATGCATGCCTAACGCCCTCCGATTGCCTCCAAAAACACAATAGTCCCAATGATGTCCATTTATACCCATGTTCCCATCCTTAAATTGAAATAGTTAAAGAATAAAAGTTGTAGGTCTACTCGTTATCTTTCTGAGTCATCTTGATTCGCCTCAATCGGAGTTCATATGAAAACGTTATGGCTATTTTACTACAGGAGGTCAAAACAGTCACACCTAGAGCGTAGTTGTGCCCAATTAAGCCTTGGACACAGGGCAACTACGCCCAAGAGGGCACCTGTTCCCCAAAAGACTTGGGGCACAGCGTAGCTGCACCCGTTAGCAGAGCTAGATTCTGTAGTTTACTATTCTCGCGATTTTTGAACTTTTTCTCTTTCTAATCTTCATAACTTAAGTTATACACATCCAAATTAGTCTACTTTGGATCCTGTGGATTCATAATTCATAGAATTACAACACACTAGAATTATAACAATTTATAGAAATAATAACCAACCTAAATCTTGACCCAAAACTCATGTTCATATTCTATTTTCATGTTTTAACATGTGTAGCGAATTTATTCACTACGAATTCGTTTCTTAACCAAATTGATTCGTTTAACCTTCGTTGTTTTCGTAATTCAATATACTAACAATATCTAACACCAATTTTATATTATATACATGATCTAACCATCAAAAATAGACCTAACTACATATACTAAGCCATAAACAAAATTCCTTATTCTAAAAACATATTTCCATGAATTTGATAATTTTAAAATCATTTATAGATGACATATCACAGATTATACATACCTATAAACAAATATATCATTATCCTTCATCAACCCAAACTAATTTTATAGAAACCTAATATTTGAGGTAAACAAGAGTAGAGAGTTTTAAGGTTAGATTAATACCTTTTTATTCCTTCTTAACCCAATTAGATGATGAATAAGGTTCTTTTCTTATCATTCTTCCAAAGCACTTCTCCAATTCTCTTAGAATTCTCTCACTCTCCTTCTCTCCCAAATTTCATTTTACTGAAGAGCAAGCTAACTGATCAGTTTTGTTTTTAACGTAAAAACTCAATTCCTTCATCGGTTACCAAACTCCAAAGGTCACAAGACCTTGTTTGGCTAGCTTCCTTAGGCACCACTTTCAATTATTTTAATAATTTTTTTATATTATATTTGTCACACTTAAACTTAATTAAACTTATTTTATTAATAAATCTAGTTAAATCATATTGACAAAATTATAATCTCTAATTAGACAATTATAATTTTATTTAATAAATCATTAATCTTCTAATTTAATTATTTAATTAAATTAGAATATTATCACTATCCTCACGTAATAAAATCTCATAAAATTTAATTTCTTCACACCAAAACACATAATTCAAAATATATACACCTCAAAAGAAGAATTTTAATTATTAAATTCTTATGTTAATAATTTATGAATATTCGGGTTATCACATCCTTCCCCCCTTACTCAGTTTTCACAAATCTCTTTTCAAAAATTTATCATCGAATACCTCAACGCATTAAGGTTTTATCTATCACCACTCCAAGCATTATTCTCAATAAATTCTTTTAAGTTTTATTTCATAACCTTTACTTAGACTCAATTATATTTGAGTATTACATGTTCTTTAACACATTTATTACCTTTCTCTAAGGATCATTATCATGTACTGGATTCTCAAACTCTTGGGACATTACATTCACCCCTTCTTTTAAGAATTTCGTCCTCAAAATTCACTGGATTCTATAACTAGATTCTTTCTCTAAATATCTTTCTAAAATCATCGCATTCATTACATCTTTCTCTTCTATGATTATCACATTTTTTTTAAATAACTTCATCCCTTTTCTTTTTAAAATTTTATTTCTTCCTTGGAACTATTATAGTTTTCTCAATTTACTCATCATCATATGTCGTGTTTCCACAAACTACTCTTTTCTAAGGACAATCCTCCTTGCCACATTCACCATTCAGAATAACAAGAATCTTCCTCAATTTCTTAATAATTGGGAAGCAGCATGAATAAGTCAGGAATTTAAAATATTCTCGAATCATGCTGAAGGGGTCACAAGACCTTAAACTACGTTCACGGTTATAAGTATTTCTTTCAACTTAAACCTAAATAGTCATTAGACTGTAGGGACTCCTATACTTAGGGTAATCATCCCTTCGTACCATGTATTGTGCACTATGTCCAAGGTTATAAGTATTTCTTTCAACTTAAACCTAAACAGTTAGTAGACTATATGAACTCCCGTACTTAGGATGATCAGCCATTCGTCCCATATATTATTGACAAGTAGGTTTTCGACCTACTTATTGACTATTAACTTGCTAGAATTATGCTTAAACTTAAGTATTTTTAGTGTGGTTTGATTGTTTTTTATGTTTATTTTGTAGGTTGCATCAAGGAAACTGATAAGGCATGGAAGAGGCATGGGAGTGGCAAAGCATGATGAGCTTATGCTAGGATGAGGAATGAGCTGAGCAAATGCATGTGAGGAAGGCATCTTTGAAGTCAAGAGAGGAATGAAGAGTCAAGTGGAGTCATATGAAGAAGAAAACAGTAGCAACATAGCAGCAAAACACCAGCAGAATCCAGTAGAAAAACTGCAGAAAAGTTCAACTGCGCGGTCGCGTCAATATAACAAATGAACCCAGCACGCCCGTGCCAGGAGATGTACATGCAGCAAAGTGGCATGCCCGCACCCCAATCACCATACGCGACCGCGAGGCCGCACCACTCAAGACCCACAAAAAGTTGACTTTTCACTTAATGTCTGTTGTAGTGTATTTTCCTTATAAGGGTGTATTTTCTTGTTACGAGACATCATTATCAGTAGTTATATTTTCCTTTTTAGGGGTTTCGTAGAGCTAGATAGATTTCATAGCTACTACTACTAGTTTACTTCTCTCTTTAGATCTATTAGCTTGTGATTAGTAAAATTTTACTTTGGATCGATTGTGGTTATGAACTGAGTTGGAAGCTGACTTTGAGCAAGAGTTTAATCCGATTTGCATTCTCTTTTCTCTTTAATCTCTTTGTTTTCATTGAATCTTCTCATGCTTGGTTTATATCCCATAATAGTTGTTGATTCATAGAGGAACTAACCACCATTATGGGATTCTAATAGATCTTATTGTGTAGTTTAGATTTATATGCCTTGTTGTGATGCATGAGTGATTATAGTTGGATTTCCTAATTTGGTTGCACTATTTGATTAGATGCTTGATCACCATCTACCTTGATAACTTGTATGGAATTGAAAAAAAAGTAGAAGTTCATATCTGACTTTGTTAGCATGTGTTCATGAAATTTACATGTGTTAGATTTTTTGATCCGTAATCTGAATAGACATATACCAGCTTGCCATGTGTAGTCATTAAGAGAGCTTGCGCTAAAATTGATATTACTTGTAATTCACATAGACATATAGTGGGTTAGGTAATATTAATGTTCATACAAATTTTATCTCTTTTGTGGATTTTGTGTGATATGGACATGGTGTATTAAAAAATAGTCGTGTTCAATTCGCTTTCGTGCTCTCGACTAGCAGTCCATAATATTAATCAAGTTAAACAAGAGGTGTATAATCGGGATGAAGCAATAAGTGAAATTAGGGTCCTATATCTTTCCAATTTGAATCTCTTCGTTTATTAATCAGTTATTTTGTGTTGATATTTATTTTAGTTTTTAATTTGCCTGTTATTCGATCGCTTAAGCAGCCAGAAATAGCTATAGAGTCGTTGCATGATAGATTAGAAATAATTACCTTTCTCCGTGGGAACGATACTTGACGTACTCTATATTATTTGTTGACCGTGTATACTTGCACAAGTGTGTCTGTTTTGTTAAACCCGAAACAAGCCAACAAGTTTTTGGTGCCGTTGTCGGGGATAGGTTTTTATTTTTATTACTATCGTCATCAAATTAAGTTAGATTTGTCTGACTTGAACAATTCTTATCTTATCTCATTTCTATTTCTCCTTTATTTGCGTTTCAGGTACTCGTGGATAGTATATGCACACTCGATCTTCAAACTTTAAATTGATACCTACGAAAGATAATATCAACGGTAAAGCTTGGAGAGCGAGTGCACATCATTCTAACATATAAGAGATCACTGAAACATCAACAAAAATGGCAGAAGAACATAGGACTTTAAGAGACTATTCTATGCCAAATATAAATGAGTTATAATCTAGCATGGTTATTCCAGCCAAAGTAGCAAACACCTTCGAGATTAAGCCGGGAACGATACAAATGGTACACAATTCGGTTCAGTTTGGGGGTGCTGCTACTGATGATCCTAACGAGCACTTGCTGGGTTTTATTGAGATATGTGACACATTCAAGTGTAATGGTGTGTTAGATGATGCAGTGCGGCTCAGACTGTTTCCTTTTATTTTGAGGGATAACGCAAGAAGTTGGCTCCATTCATTTCCATCTGGGTCAATAACCACGTGGGAGGACTTAGCACATAAATTTCTTACCAAATTCTTTCCTATGGCTAAGACAACGAAGATGAGGACTGTTATATCTCAGTTTGAGAAACAACAGGGAGAGTCATTGTATGAGGCCTGGGAGCATTACAAAGAGATGCTAAGGAAATGCCCTCACCACGTGATGCCTTACTGGATGGTCATTAATACTTTCTACAATGGGTTGGGTCGGCAGTCTAGGCCAATCATTGATGCCACTGCAAGAGAAGCTTTGTGGGCTAAGAGCTATGCAGAAGCGTATGAGATTATTGAGACCATGGTAGTAAATGATTTCAAAATCCAACGGCCAGAATGCCTCAACCAAAAGTTGTTGGGTTATTGGAGGTGGATGCCATCACAACGTTATCAGCCCAAATGGTAGTAGCTATGGCAATGAAAATTGATTCCTTGGCCGAGAACAATGTTAAGCAAGTTGCCTATGTCTGTGAGATTTGTGCAGTGTAGACACTCAAAATTTTCTTTTCATATTACTAACTATGCAGGAGGGCAAAAACATCTTTTTCACACTCTAGAGGTAACCCTGGAGGACCACAACATCAATTCCAACCTCAGAGATAACCCTGAGGATATTCAGAGTCAACAGCATGACAAACTCAGAGATAACCCTGAGAAAAGACTGCTACAACTACGCGAACACAAAAGATAACCCTGGGAGGGGCAAAATGGTTATTTTGCCAACTCAACTTCACTTCAAATCAAATACACTCATTTTAACTCAAATTACTTCAAAAGAAGTCCCACAAGAACCATATCTTAATTTTGGAGCGCAAACTAAGCAAAACAGCTCACCGAATTGCCTGACGAAAACCCATAAATGCTATTTTGGTCATGGACCCATCTTTTCGGAATCAAAAAAGGGCAAATCCTATTTATTGTGTAACTCTCGAAAAGAGCTTTTCCGAATGGTATGGCACGCTTCCATCAGATTCCCGGATTGAAAGTTATGAAGGTCCGAGTGAATAACGCGTTGTTCGAGTGGACGTACTTCGACACGGCGAGACCCACATTGCTCTGGGCATCCCGGGCAGCCGCAGGTAGACCTGCGAGACCCCCCTCTATATATAGAGGGCTTAGGGTGGCCTTATTTGTAGGGAAAATAGAAGGAAACCCTATCAAATTTGCTTTGTGCACACTATAAACTAAGTGCTTTCTTATTTCAAACACTTTTGAGCTTATATTCTGTCATATTTTTACTGGCGGGAGCCTAGTGTTCACCCATTTAAAATTATTGAAGTCTTCTTTGGCAGCCCACTGTAAGCCTTCTTACACACTTTAAAGCCTTTCTCTTTAACTTTGCATACACCATTCTTCACATTGAGAGTCGTGTTGAGTGTGTATGCCCGAACTTCGGTCCGTGGTTTAATTTCAATTTATATATATATATATATATATATATATATATATATATATATATATATATATTAACTATTGTCGGACTTTGTTCGATGAGCTTGGATTTTACATCTGGTGCATTTACTGCTTATATATATATATATATATATATATATATATATATTTACTTTTTGTCCCGCCTGAAGTTCACTTCGTGGCGGTTGATAGCTTTTATAGCTTTATTTACATTTTTGATCCCCCATGGAGGTGCTTCGTGGTGGCTGATCATGTCTGTATATATATATTTACAGCTTTTATATATATACTTGCTTACTACTTTCATATCAATTGCGGCCTCATGTGAGCCTAGGAATTACGTGATCACAGATTCAGTCTACAAGATCTAGATTCGGTTCCCGTGATGGACATTTTCAGCTGTAAGCAGTTTGTAAATTTATTCACGGTGTTTGGATTCCCTCATATAGTTTTCATGCCCACGAGTAGTTCGGCACTGCTTTGTACATTATTTTCTCGAAGATGCTTCACATCTCGAAAATT
This sequence comes from Panax notoginseng, assembly GCA_016801055.1. Lineage (NCBI taxonomy): Eukaryota > Viridiplantae > Streptophyta > Magnoliopsida > Apiales > Araliaceae > Panax > Panax notoginseng. Next base: position 78,077,584 of record CM029021.1, read on the forward strand.
AAAAGTAATTAAGCCAAACACATGATAAAAATGGAAGTGTAAAAGGTCTCAATTACTATTGAGCACAAGGATTTGGAAAAAACCTATTTTTACAAAACATCACTGCCATATCTTGTTTAAAACTTAATTTTTATATAAATTCAAACCCTACGTATATAGGTGCGAACGAGGCCTCGCACTACTTCCAAATAACAGCACATTGACCCACACACATACATTCATATAACATTTTCTTAAAAAGTGGCGGTCACCGTGGTAACACGGATGTCATGGGGTGCCTAACACATTCCCTCCGCATAATCAAACCCCCGGACCCTAATGAATCTCGGTTTCACAAACTCGTTTAGCAGTGTCACATCACTGGGTCAATGTGCAAATCTTTTCTCGGTTGTGTTGGTACAACCATTTAAAAGAACCAACTGGCGACTCTTAACAGTCCATCATAGAAATGACACATGTCGGACCTTTTTCACTTATTTTTTCAAACAAATCTCACATAACATGAGAACACCAAAGAACAAGAAATGAAAATGGACAAATAAAAATCCCGACGTCGACATGCAGGGTGACACCAAACAGAATAATGTGCTATCACTGCAGAGTCGGTAAAGTTCTTCAGCAACTACCAAAAGCCACAGAATCAGTTTCAAAATTCCTACCATCCCAACAAAAGAAACCATCCCAATTTTAGCTAGAGCAACAATTAGAATGTTCAACAACACCAACCACAACAACAATTCCAACCTCAACAACAACAACCACAACAACCTTATCAGCAATATGCACCTAAACCTCCTTACCCTCTTGGATTTTAGCAATATCAACACCAACATCATTAACCTCCTGCCCCTCAACAAGAAAAGAAGTCAGCGATGGAAGAAATGATGTTGAAATACATGGCAAACACTGAAGTGATGATAAAGAGCCAAGCGGTGGCTATAAAGAATTTGGAGACTCAAATGGGCTAGATGACTAGTTTGTTGAATAATAGACCGCAAGGAGCTCTGCCGAGTAATACTAAAGCCAATCCAAGAAGGGAAGGAAAAGAGCAATGTCAAGCCATTACATTGAGATTAGAAAAACAAACTGCAGAGTTGTAGGCTGGATCGCTAGCGCCCATTAGTTAAGAAACCCTGGCACGCCCGTGCCAAGGTGCAGTGGTTTCTGAGAATGGCTTATCTGATGCCATTTCTGAGCAGAGGGTAATCGAGACAGAACATAAGGAGTTAGTTGAGAAAGCCACAACCACACCACCACTTGTATACCCTCATGTTCCTTATCCACAAAGACTTCAAAAGTAAAGAGAAGACAAACAGTTTGCTAAGTTCTTGGAGGTTTTAAAAAGCTGTAAATAAACATACTATTCACAGAGGCTTTAAAGAAAATGCCAAGCTACGTGAAGTTTTTAAAAGGCATTCTATCAAGGAAAAAAATATTAGAAGATTATGAGACAGTTGCCTTGACAGAAGAGTGTAGTGCAGTGTTGCAGCGTAAGCTACCTCCCAAGCTCAAAGATACAGGTAGTTTTATAATACCATGCTCCAGTGGAAAGCTTTCTTTCAATAAATGCTTATGTGACTTGGGAGCACGTATAAACTTGATGCCTTTGTCGATATTCACTTAGTTGGGATAGCCGGCTCCAAAGAAGATAAATATATCACTGCAGCTTGCCGATAGATTCATCACATACCCTAGAGGTATTGTAGAAGATGTCTTGGTCAAAGTAGACAAGTTTATCTTCCCAGCCGACTTCATCATTTTGGACTATGAAAAGGATAGAGACATACCAATCATTCTTGGGAGACCTTTTCTAGCCATGGGGCGAACACTCATAGATGTATAGAAAGGAGAGCTGACCATAAAAGTCCAAGATCAAGAGGTCACTTTCAATGTCTTTAAAGCTATGAAATTCCCCACTGACGAGCAAGAGTGCTTTCGGATCAATGTAGTCGACAGAGTGTTAAATGAAGAGGCTGGAAATTTGATTGACATTGAGCCATTAAAGAGTGTTATACTAGGAGAATCAGGTATGGAAGATACTGAAGTTGTAGAATATGTATAAATTTTGGACACAACACCACAAATGCAAAGATTTAAGATTCCCATTGAGCCATTCAGACTTACAAAAGAGACATTAGAACAACTCAAGCCTTCTCTTGAGATGCTTCCTGACCTTGACCTTAAGCCTCCTCCAAATCATTTAAGGTACGCATTTTTGAGTGAATCTTCAAAGTTGCCTGTTATAATCGATGCTGCACTAACGTCTTTCCAGGAAGATAAATTGCTACGAGTATTGCGAGAGTTTAAATCAACGATTGAATGGACTATAGTAGATATAAAGAGGATCAGACCCTCATTTTGCATGCACAAAATCCTTCTGGAAGATGATAGTAAGCCATCAGTAGAGCAACAGAGAAGATTAAATCCTATCATGAAGGAAGTGGTTAAGAAGGAAATCTTAAAGTGGTTAGATGCAGGGATCATTTATCCTATTTCAGACAGCTCTTGGGTGAGCCCGGTGTAGTGTGTGCCGAAGAAAGGGGGTATGACAGTGGTATCCAATGAAAACAATGAGTTAGTACCTACCAGAATAGTTACGGGTTGGAGGGTCTACATGGACTACCACAGACTAAACAAAGCTACAAGGAAAGATCATTTTCCTCTCCTGTTTATTAATCAAATGCTGGATAGGTTAGTAGGACATGAATACTACTACCTCTTGGATGGTTATTCTGGGTACAACCAAATAGTTATAGCCCCGAAAGACCAGGAGAAGACTACAGTCACTTGTCCTTATGGTACATTTACTTTCAGAAGGATGTCTTTCAGTTTATGCAATGCCCCAACTACATTTCAGAGGTGCATGATGACCATTTTCTCTGATATGGTTGAGCATAATGTTGAAGTCTTCATGGACGATTTCTCAGTTTTTGGAGACTCTTTTGAATTATGTTTGGAGAATCTGGTGATGGTGCTGAAAAGATGTATTGACACAAATCTAGTACTAAACTAGGAGAAGTGTCATTTTATGGTACAAGAAGGTATTATTTTGGGGCATAAAGTGTCGAAGAAAGGGTTAGAGGTGGACAGGACAAAATTGGAAACTATCGAGAACTTACCTCCACCTACTTCTATAAATGGCGTCCATAGCTTTTTGGGGCATGCAGGCTTTTATCGTCGGTTTATTAAGGACTTCTCAAATATTACTAAGCCGATATGCAGTTTGTTAGAAAAAGATATCCAATTTAGATTCAATGATGAATGTCTGGCTACTTTTGAGCATTTGAAAAAGAAGTTGACTACGGCACCCGTGATTACAGCTCTGGATTGGACTCTTCCATTCGAATTGATGTGTGATGCAAGCGATTTTGCTGTGGGAGATGTATTGGGCCAGCGTAGGGATAAGGTCTTTCATGTTATTTATTATGCTACCAAGACCATGACTGACGCCTAGTTGAACTACACTACCAGAGAAAAAGAGCTTCTAGCGGTGGTACACACATTCGACAAATTTCATGCTTATCTGATTGGGACAAGATTGATTGCATACACCGACCATGCTGTGATCTGATACTTGATAGCCAAGAAAGATGCAAAACCAGTTTACATCACTTTTGGTCAAATATGGGGTGAACCATCGAGTAGCTACAACTTACCACCCCCAAACAAATGGCTAAGTTGAGGTGTCAAACCGTGAGGTGAAGAGAATATTGGAAAAGATTGTCAATCCCACGAGAAAAGATTGGTCTCTGAAGTTGGACGATGTAGTATGGGCATATTGGACTGCCTATAAAACACCACTAGGTATGTCGCCGTTTCAGCTACTATATGGGAAGGCTTGTCACCATCCAATGGACATTGAACATAAGGCTTATTGGGTGATCAAGAAGCTAAACTTTGACTTGAAGGCTGCAGGGGAGAAACACCTTCTTCAACTCAATGAGTTAGATGCATTTCGTTTACAGGCCTACGAAAATGCCAACTTCTACAAAGAGAAAATGAAAATGTGGCACGATCGCAGAATCATGGAAAGAACATTTGAGCCAGGACAAGCAGTACTACTATTCAATTCTAGACTTAGACTTTTCCCAGGAAAGCTCAAATCGAGGTGGTCAGGACCTTTCACAGTAAAGATTATATTTCCACATGGTGTAATTGAGATTTTTGACAAATACACAGACAAACCATTCAAGGTAAATGGACCTAAAGCATTATTATGGTGGTGAGGTTGATAGACAGAAGGTTGCCTCAATCCTTTCAACAACATGACCAAGACAGAGATAGTCAAGCTAATGGACTATAAACAAGCACTCGATGGGAGGCACTCCGTCATCTCTCTTCTCCCTCTTGTTTAATTCTGTAGTCATCATGTCTATTTCTCTCTACTGTTTAATTCTCAGTTACAAATGTCTCTATTTCTTCCTATTGTTTAATTCTTATGGCATATCATTTTATCCCCCCCCCCACCATGTTTAATTCTTAAACTCATGAAAATTTTGATACCAATTTTGAATAGAGCTTAATGCACATATCTTTTTGGTAGAAATTACATATATTGTGGCCTATAGACTCGCCTTAACGCTAAACATGTCTCGTGTTCATAATATTTTTTACGAATCTATGCTTCGTAAATATGTGAAAGACCCGAACTACATAATTGAGTTAGAACCAGACGAAATAGCCGAAGATTTAACGTACGAGGAGGTACCTGTTAAGATCTTGGATAGGAAAGAGCATGTTCTACGCACGAAGGTTATACCACAAGTTAAGGTTTTGTGGAGAAACTATGATATTGAAAAAATGGCCTGGGAGTTGGAGTCATAAATGAAAGCGAGGTATCCTCACCTTTTCGAAACACCAGGTACGTACGTCAATTTCGAGGATAAAATTCATAAGGAGGGGAGGTTGTAAGACCCCAACTTATTAATGAATAAAATCAAATTTTCTCTAAATATTATTGTGAATAATAAGGTGTTAATTTGATATAATGCTTTGGTTATGGGTGAAATGTGCAAATTTTACAAAATAAGCAAGTGGTTATAAAATATTCATTTGTTGTCGGGGAATATTCGTTTGGTCATGGAATATTCTTTCTGTCGGGGAATATTCGTACGACGGTGCAGCCTTGTGTGGGCCCCATAATGGAAAGCGATTGGATGAAGAAAACGACAAGTATAAGTTATTTATAAATAACGGCGTAGTTGTTACCGTTAATACTGTTGGAATACCCGGTGGTTAAAATACAGTAGCACATGGTATTGCACCAATTATTAATTCTTACGTAAGAAGGCACTACTCAATAATTGTTACAGTAGTTACTGTTCAATATTTTATTTTATTGATTCAATAATTACTGCGTTGATATCTTATATTATTGTTGTTTTAATAATTGTTACTGCACAGTATTTTCCAAATCAATAATTCATATTATTTGAATAATATTATTAGATAGCATTATTGGCAATGTCTAGAAAGTTCTGTCTAAGGAGAGGTTTGGTCATCTAATTGCGCCCCAGTAAGAAGAAATCCTTATTGGAAAGCTCCCTCTTTCCTGGGAACGGCCTGGTTGTCATAATTGTGATTCTGTAATATTATTTGTGAATAATTAATTATTGATTTATATGATAAGGAAATATTTATTTTATGTAGATATAATTGATGAATATATTAATTTTATGTGAAGGAATTAATGTTGAGGTGTTTCTGTCGGAATGGATGTATTAAAAATTAAATCATTGTTCTTGAGATATATTGCGTGAGTTATAATTTTTAATCTGACCGTTGGATCGTTGTGATTTTTGGATATGTTATACATATATAAGTTGAGTATATGTCCACAAATTTTGAACCGTTAAAATAAACGTATAATTTGTAATGAATTTTAAGAGATAAATGATTCGGAAATTAGGTTTATAAATAATTTTGGTAGAAAATTCTAGAATTGAGTGGGCCCCACTTTTTGTTGGTGAGAAATGTGTTGGAATTTTTATTCAAATCTGGTGGGTGGGAATAGTAGCAGGTAAAGCCATCAGGTTGCAGGTCAAGTCTGCTTCGGCGTGCTAACATTTTCCTATAAATAGAGGGCTAAGTTAGAATTAAAAATCACACTAGAAATATAAGCTTTCTCTCTTTCTCTCTCTCTATATTATTGAGTGTATTTTGTGAGTATTTAGATACTTTGTGAGTTTCTATTTATCAGTGCAAGTTTTCTTCAGCCTTATACCGATATTCCAGTCATAAGTATTGTTCGTTTGAGGTAAGGGATGTTATTTCTCCTTAAATGATATTATTTTCTTCAATATCATTATGTCGAAATATTGGTTTGAACTTTTTATCAAATTTGGAACTTTTTGTGTCGGGATTACTATTCACGTATACGGCACTATTCACATATACGACACTATTCACGAATACGACACTATTCATCAAAAAATTAAAGTTTCTCATTTCTGTCCAAGATGTCTATTATGGTTACTATCTTTGATTGTATCCATGTTTTGATCTTTATTCTTGAATTCTGTTTCAAAATTGGTTATTATGGAGTATTATTGATCTTGAGTAAACTGTAATACGAATCTCTAATATTTGTTATTTTGTTTCACTGGATTCGTTCCTCTAATATTTGTTATTTTGCAAAGATGAATGATTAACTGATGAATATCTTTGGCCCGTAGTGCAAAGATGAACAGGTGTTGAGATGAACATGACCGACTGGTGATACGAATGAATATCTTTGGCCTATAGTGCAAAGATAAATATTGATTAAAGATGTATATTGATTGTTGTTACAGGGATAAAATATTGATGATGGACTTTTAAATCTTAGAAGATAGTAGAACTCATTCTCTACTTGACTCTTCTAATGGATTGTTATTTTCGCTGCAGTTGTTGATCTAAAACTTCTTGTTTATTATATTTTATCAGATTTTTCCCTGTTAAAGACTAATGATAAATTATTGTATATTATCTTAGTCATAATATTGTTTACTGGGCTAGTTGAGCTCACTCTTTTTTTTTTGTTCCATTTTTCTTCTCAGGAGGTGAGAACATAGCAGGATCTAGTAGGGGTATGGAGTGATGGTTCTAGAAAGATGTTTTAGCAGTCCTCACTATTTCTGAAAAATAGTGTTTGAATAATTGTAATAAGGACTTATTTGAGTGTGGATATTGTCTAGAAGATAATATTTGTATTTAAATTAACTCACAGTATGTGTTGTCGTATTTTGCACGACAATTGTATTATTGAAGTTATAGTTTGCTTTCTGTACCATGTATTTGGTGACTCGGAATGGGTGTTGTATACCTATTTTGGGGGCGTCACATTAGGTTATGTGCTGACTTCAATAAGTAGTGTTATGTGTTGCGATATGTTATTCTAATCAGTAAAATGATCTTATTACTTATAGGTTGTTATATAAAAGATAAAACTAAGTTGCGAATTGTAAGCAGTGTACCAGGCAAGTATCCTACCTTTGCATTTTCTTTATGCAATGGACTTGAGTAAGAAGATTCAGAATTATATTATTATTGTATCAGATTATTAACCCGATTGTTATATATGTTATATCCGATCATTGATTATCAACATGGTATTGTATTGTAATTCAGATATATATTCTGTTCGTTAATTTTTAGATATGGTTATACAAGTATCCCCACTTGGATAATCATTGTATTTAATCACATGTTGATACACATTTTTCAGTATATATATGTTGACTTATAAGTTATTATTGAACAAGATAAAACTTTGTTGTATCCAACTGAATTATTTTGGTTCGGATTCACGACTAAGTATGAACATCCCGATCAAGGGAAAACTTTTATTCGCCCAAGGCGGACAGAGTGAACGATCATATCGTTCTTGCATGTAGTATTGATCAATGCAGGACATAACGGGCTGATCACCCCCCGTGCCCATAAGTTATGACAGTTTACAGATGAAGTTTTGTTTAACCTTTTCGAAAATAGAAAACAATGTTTATAGTATGTCACCTTAACCCTATTTATAGTCAATACGTAGTTTCAAAAATTTGATAGATAGTAGTTATGTTATTATTACGGTACAGATTACTTCATAATTATTGAATTGTTGTATAAGGGTAGTATAAAGAAAACATTTAATCCTTTCAGCTAATAATTATAATTGTTATTACTTGCTAGGCACTCAAATGTTCATCCTTGCTTAATTTAAATGTTTTCAGCTAAGTGTGAACAACCTGAAGGCTCTGCTAAGAACAAGGGAAAGGGAAATGTTGTTGAATGAATGCAATGTTATCTTATGTAATAGTTTGATATTATTAAGACAATGACATATATTATCTATCATGTTATGCAAGGAATGTATTAAAGGTTATGTACCTGGGAGCTTGACTTTGATGATTATGTAAATAAAGTTTGATATTTATATTATTATTATTGTTATTAGTATTATTCCGCTCATAGAAATGGTATCGTGAAGCACCGAGTTCGGGTTCTAAGTACCTAAATTTGGGGGCTTTACACATTCCGTCAAAAGATTTGACGATAATATATCGTGAAAAGTTAAGTAAGCCGATAAAAGTTTTTCTCAAAAAACGTGTAAAAATCGGACGAAATAAAAACGACGAAAAGTTTTGTTATATATTTTTCATCTGTTTAGCTACGTTAGGGAAAAACGTGAAGGAAAATGCTTAATGTCAAAAACTGTTTTTTAGTTTTTTGGAGTTCTGAAGAATGCGTAAACGTTCGATTATAGAAGAAAGGCGAAATATCCAAAAATATTTAGATTCCGAGAATTGCAGTTTTTTAAAATGTCGGACGAATTCCGCAAGACGAAAGTACGAAGCTTCCAAGAGAAGCTTCGTGAATAGTAAGGAGTTGGACTAAGGAGGTGTGAATAGTAACCTTGGGGTTAAAATGACTATTTTGCCCCTAACTTTGAAAATCTATAAAAGAGAAGTGTTAGTTGATTTCTTTGAAATCAACCAACACTTTGAGAGAGAGAGAGAGAGAGAGAGAGAGAAAGCTTGAGAGCTTGGAGAAGAAGAAGAAGGAAGAGATAGAGCATGGATACTCGGATTGGAGAAGCTCGAGAAATAGAAAAACTTGTGAATCGTCGGCTTTATTTAGAGGAAGAAAAATAAAGAAGAGAGGTATTAAAAACCTAACTTATAAGTTAATTCTTTTTAATTTTTATATGTTTAAAACATATCTTAATGAGAATAAGAAGTAAAAGATGTTAAGAATGGTTTCATATGGTTGAAATCATGAGAAAATGAAGAAATAAGAATTTGAAGTTTAGTTTATAAATTTCTTAAGTAAGTATAAGATTCGTAATAAATTTGAACAATCCGAATGAATTATATGAATGATTCGGTGAAATTAGTAACGAATGGTGTTTTATAACATCAAATTCCAAGGAAAAGTGAAATCGTAATCAAAATATCGATTAAAAATGAAGAACGAACAAAGAACGCAAAGATCACGAAGAACGTTGTTGACGGAAAAGTTTAAAATCATCGCGTATAAGTTAGTTACTTATTTCTTAGTTAGGAATGATAGAAATGTTCATGAAGAACGGATTAAACTTAGCTATAACGAAGTTATAACGAAAATTTTGTAAAAGACGAACAAGAAATAGAACGTGTGTAAATGAACCTGTGTGTGTAGGGTTTTGAAAGATTGTAAGAGAATGTAGAAAACATGAGTCGTGGACTCAAGACCGAATGAGTTCCGAGTTCGGATGACCAAATTACGGACGAATGGACGAAGAACGTTAATATCATAAAACGAACGAAGGATAGAATTTAAGCCAATTGAGGGTTCAGAATAAATTTTTGTTCGAGGGAAATTGAAGTACGTGACATAAAGAAGAGAATGGCTTTGGAATGACCTCATTCCGAGTTATAATGAAGAAGTTATGAGATTTCAAAGTAAGCGTCTCAAACCAGTTCAAAAACATGGAAAAATTTCAAAGTTTCATGCTTAGCGCCGTAGCGCCAGCTAAGCCTTGGGAGGCAGCGTCGCAGTGCCAGCGTGGGCCATCAAAAATTGCTGAGTGGCGCCGCAGCGCGAGAGATACAGAAGGATTTGGCGCCACAGCGCCAGACCAAGGAAGAAAGTACTGGAGACTCGCGCCGCAGGCGCGAGAGGAAAGGAAGGAACCGTTGCCGCAGCGCCGGTACAAAGCGAAGCCCAGTGAAGAGAGTTTAATTGTTCAATTTCTGGGGTATGTGTAAGGAAGAATAATGAACATTTAGTTCACGTAATGTAACACTTAAACAAGTTATTTAAACCATTAGTAAGGGTTGAAACGAGATTAAAAGAGAACAAATGTAATCGTTGATTACGTAACCGATATCCGGGGACAGTGGTCGCGATAAAACAAACGTGTGGGATTGCTATGATTATAATTCCTTAGACGTTGATGAATGTAGTAAGTAAGATATGAATTATCGAGAAAGACGTAAAAACGGTAATAAGGGTAATGAAAGTCCGAATGTGAGTCGGATAGAGAATGTTAGAATAAACTAAGCGTTAAACACTTTAGCCGACGTGAGGGTTGAGTGTACGCGAATATTAAATGGGAAGAACCTACACTCCGTGTATGGTTTGACTGTAAGGTAATGAAGAATGAAGAAATGAAATTAAAGACAATAACGTATAACGTAAAGAAGCCAAGTTAGTAATGATAACTTGAAGGACGTTCTGAGTCGAACGAACCGAGCGTTGTAAGATATGAATAACGTAACGTAAAATGCTTAACGCTATGAATGCGTAGAATTAATGTTGAATGATCGTTCTACGTATACAGCTGACTGTATGACTTAGACGATAAGAAATGAATCCTGAGGTATGGCATTTAGTTGCCAGAAAGCCATAAGGAATAAGAAATTGACTTAATGAACATTATAGTTTAATAGTTTGGATAAGTTAAGATAAAGTTAGGTCGTAGTTTAATAGTAATATTTGATGGTTGACATGTAACGACCGAGAAATTCGGATCCATTGTAAAATAATTTTATTTAATTAAATAATGAATAAAATTATAGTATTTGTTATTATTATGTGTTAATAAGATGAATGTCGTTCTATAACCTAGAAACGTCGAAAAGTCGTAGTATTTTAACTACGTGAAGGAATTAAAGTGTGTGAATTTCCAAGACGAAAATAAAAGATGTCCGATAAATTTTCTGAAAAATACTATTCATCAATTTTCCCTTGGGAATTATTTTTGAACTTTCGAGAAATACACAATGTTAGAATACCAAGGTGAGATGGATTATGTAATAATAATTCAAGTATGGAAAACGTAATTTTTCGCATATAGACTTAATTCGAGAAAATTAGGAAAAGTAAAGCGTTAACGAGTAAAGAGATGATCGTATAATACGTAGGTATTGTACAATGTAATGAATGCGAGTATGATACGAAGTATTATACGAGTATGTATGAATGTTGGTATATCATATATGATGATTGAGTATACGAGTTAGGTTGTGAGTGTGACGCCCCTAAATTCGGGTTCCTTCGAACCTCGGATCCGGTCCGCCACGATACTACTATCGTCAAACTATTTATATTTTTCATTCATAACTTAATGAGTAAAACTTTACTTATTAAAATTTAGAATATAAATTCATTCCATTTCCAGGATCTGCACAATGACCCCAAACTTTTATAAGTTTCTAATCTTGGTCATTTACTATTCCTGTATTACATCACATTCGATATTATAAAAACGCGGAATAATTTAAACTTTTTCAATCTCTTGAAAAAAATCTTTTATTGATTTCATAACTTTGAACCAATTACAATTCTTGAATCAACTATATAATATGGTTCAGTCTATTGGAATTACTGTATAAGATTTTACATCTTGATTCGATATCCTCTATATATTAACTAATACATCTTTACAATACAACAAGTATTAAACATTACAAGTATATATCAAGTACACTCCTAGAACCTAAACATGGTTCAAGTAATAATCTAAATAGTATCTTTCGTTGCGAAACTATCTACTTTGTCAACCAAGAAGCACAAAATCTTTACCGTGAGTCCTTAACCTGCAAAAGTGGTTATTTGCAAGGGTGAGCTCGACAGCCCAACAATTCTAATAGTTTTCATGCAGCACATACCATATAATAGCATATTTAGTTCATGCATTCATAATCAATTAATATTAACTACGCATGTTAGTTCACACATAACATGCATAAAAATTTACTTCACAAGCATATCATCAAAGATCAACTTTCAAATTTTATGCATAGCTTATATGCATTTCATATATATACATCAACATTCTCATAGCATAATATAGCTCAACTAATAGTTATAGAATTCATATATCAAATATGAACTGAAAGACTTGCCTGATTCGTAGTTTATCAACTACGACTTAACTGCTTAAAGCTTATCTGCACTGCGTGTATTCCTACACAGTTATATAATCATGGATTCATATCCATTAGTCATACATTTCATACGCTCTTAATATAATAATAAATATTACATTGTTGCCTAACTAGGTTTGTAAAACCTTCATTTCACTTTCTCATCATACTCTTAGAATAGCTAGATATGTATAATTATACCTTAACCATCCATACTTGACATCAAATTGGTTTTGGTCTATTTTTAAGTTCACATTCAAACTACTTAGCTCCCTAATGATTTATTTCAATCAATAAAGTTTAACAACTTTCTTTAACAAGATTCGATGTTATAAGCTTTTAAACCATATATTGGTACTACTAAGCCTCTAATAGCATGCTCATATGTATCTATCTCATTTACATAGACATAGCATAGTTCATACTTTTACAAACATGCTTAAATAACTTATGTCATGCTTGACTAGTTGAGTGCCTTATCATTCATATTCAAAGGCATAGACAACTCTATCATGCTTGCTTATAAGGTCATAATGCAAGTAATACAATGCTCATCAAAGATAGTTTCTAAAACTTTTAAATTTCTCTTTAAAACGCATACTAAATCGAGCTTGACACCCTTTTATGTGCAATATACCTTGAAATTACATTCCTTGTCCATCCGTGTACATAACTAGGCCACAATCACATGTTCCCAAAGTCGACACTTAAAAGACACAAAGTTCGTCAAGTTTCATTTTCAAAACTTCAAGTTTTTCTTTCAAAACACTTTAAACCAAGCTATATCAATCTAGTATATGCAAGGTAACTTTAAAACTACATTTCATGTCCGTTGATAAGCGTACATAGGGTCCAAGGTCAGAACTCAAAGGACACCAAATTCATCAACTTTTGTTTTTCAAAAACTTTAAGTTTTCTTTTAGAAAATCATGTTAAAGAATTTCATTATGAGTAAGGAAATCTTAGCTATATGACATGTCTAATATCATGCATATTCATATTACATCACTTAGAATAACATATTCCATCGTCAGGAGCACTATACTTGCGTATGTGCTCGCTCGACGCCCTCCGATGGCCTTTGATTACGTAACAGTCACAAATATGACTATTTTGACCCTTCCTAATGACCTCAAATTGAAAAAATTAAAGAACAAAAGTTGTAGGTCTATTCTTTCTCTTTTCGGATTGTCGACGTCGGGATTTTTAATTATCCCTTTCCATTACTTGTTCTTTGGTGTTTTCATTGTAGGTGAGATTTGTTTGAAAAAACAAGTGAAAAAGGTCCGCCATGTATAATGTCGACAATGGGCTGTTAAGAGTCGCCAGTTGGTTTTTTAAATGGTTGTACCAACACAACCGAGAAAAGGTTTGCATATTGACCCAGTGATGTGACACTGCTAAACGGGTCGGTGAAACCGAGATTCATTAGGGTCCGGAGACTTGGTTATGCGAAGGGAAGGTGTTAAGCACCCCCCGACATCCGTGTTACCACGGTGACCGCCTCTTTTCAAGAAACTGTTATCTGAATGTGTGTGTGTGTGTGTGTGTCAATGTACAGTTATTTGGAAGTAGTGTGAGGCCTCGTTCGCACCTATATACACAGGGTTTGAAATTTATGTAAAAACTCAATTTTAAGCAAGATATGGCAGTGATGTTTTATAAAAGAGGTTTTTCAAACCCTGATGCTCAATAGTAATTAAGACCTTTTACACTCCCATTTTATTAAGTGCTCGGCTTGATTGATTTTATTTTTTACGAATGCGAGGCATCCGTATTAAAATAATGTACAAAATAATGCCGATTTCCTCATGGGTATAGAAACCATCTGAGGAAATTCAGACACCGCAGAATAATTTACAGGCTGTTTATAGCTGAAAATGTCCATCACAGGAACCGAATTTAGATCCAATAGGATGAATCTGTGATCACATGATTCCTAGGCATACAGAATACTGCAATTTATATGAAAGCAGTAAGCAGGTATATATATAAAAGCTGTAAATATATATATACAGACATGATCACCAACCACGAAGCACCTCCATGGGGGATCAAAAACGTAAATAAAGCTGTAAAAGCTATCAGCCGCCACGGAGGAAACTCCAGGCGGGACAAAACGTAAAGAAAGCAATAAATACGGTCAACCGCCACGAAGGAAACTCCAGACGGGACGAAACGAAAAGAAAGCTGTACAAAGCAATCAACTGCCACGAAGTGAACTCCAAGTAGGACGAATATATATATATATATATATATATATAAGCAAGTAAACGCACCGGATATAAAATCCAGGCTCGTCGAACAGAGTTCGACACACAGTTAATATATATATATATATATATATATATATATATATATATATATATATATATATATATATATATATATTAAAGCAGTAAACGCTCCAGACCGAAGTCTAGGCTCATCGAACAGAGTTCGACACGCAGTTCATATATATATATATATATATATATATATATAGGAAATCAAATAAACGCTCCAGACCTAAGTCTAGGCATAATCGAACAAAGTTCGATCCACAGTTCATATATATATATATATATATATATATATATATATATATATATATATATATATATATGAAAGCAAATAAACGCTCCAGACCGAAGTCTAGGCTCAATTGAGGCATAACTCGATAATGTTAGTCAATATATATATATATATATATATATATACACACATACATACTAGAATAAAATCACGGACTGAAGTTCGGGCAAAAACGAGCAACACGTCTCTCAACGTGCAGAAAGGTGTATGTAGAGATGAAGAGAAAGACTCTAAAGTGTGTGAGAAGGCTTACAGTTGACTACTAAAGAAGACTTCTATATCTTTAGAGTGGGTAAACACTGGCTTTTGTAGGTACAAAAGAGGCTATATATGAGCTCACAGGTGTTTAAAAGGGGAAAGTACACTGCACGGGATGAGTGCAGAGCAAATTGGGCATGGCTTCCTCGCCGTTTTCTTCTTAAAAATCAGCACCCCAAGGCCTCTATTTATAGGCATATTAGCTACAGGTGTACCTGCGGCTGAGCCGCGGGTGTACCAGAGGTAACCCGGGTGGGCCCGGGTTTTTTGGCTCGGGTCGTCTCGAAGTACATGCACTCGGGCACTGTAATGTCCACTCGAACTTTCATAAGTGCAATCCGGGCATCCGTTTAAGGTATACATGACCTATTTTGGACCGCCGTTGTCGAGAGTTGTACGATGGCATGGGATTAGAGTTTGTATGAAGTCATTGAAGATGGGACGATGCCCTCCGGTCTTCAAGCTTCAACTTTCATCCGTTACCCCGTACAATAGTCACACGAGATTGATTAGTCTTGTAGGACATTGTTGCGTAGATATGTTGAGGCTACGTGGCGTGGCATCGTGTTGGTCAGATGACGATGTTGCCCCTCACCGGTGTTATCGCCGGATTGAGCTGATAAAGCAAACGTTGCTCAGCTTCGCTGGGATTGGACTGCTGTAATTGGTTGAAGGTCCTCATTATCATCCTTGAGGTGTGTCTATCTTCCCGTGTTATCTCCGGGCTGGTACAATAGATCTCGTTGTGAGCACCGAGATTGAAGCTGGTCGCACTTGTAACAAGCATTTCCGGGGTTATTGCCAAAATTACATTCCTTGGGGTTATCACCAAGGTTGGTGGCTATTCACATGGTTGGGACTGAGACTGGATACCTCGGGGTTATCTCCGAGATTAATCGGTCTTCTCCGGTGTGTGTGCCGAGATTGATCTGCATGCCTCAGGGTTATCTCTGAGATTGGAATTGTTACTCCCAGATTGCAATCTGGGGTTGATGCTGAACTTCCGGTAGTATCCGGTACGGATATGGATCGTCTTTCAGGGTTCCCTCTTAAAAGACGAATCTGCTCTCCTGCAATGTTAGTGACAGTAGTACAGAAAATTTCAAGTGTCTACAGATGCCCCTCTTTATCTTACTCATGCATGGCGATGCATGGGTAGGATAAAAATCCTAGACACTTGAAACGTAACAAGATGAACATGGTACTAGGGATAGCAATATGATGCAAATGTATGATACATGTGTACGGGGTTGTAGCCCAATATGCTAGGGATGATTGCTGGCTCCCTGTTACTTCAACTGGGGGTTGGCAACGATGACCAGATTTTGATGTGTAATCTGAATCTGTTAGGATGTTGATGTTGGAGTTATCACCAAAGTCCTGTGTCTTCAATTATGACTTGATCCCGAAGATGTACCTCTTATGTGTGAGAGATCTATGGGGATGAAGCTTGATCTGTTTGAGGATGTGTATAACATATTCCACCATCTATCCTCTTTATTGACATCCCCTTCGTCGACGTATGAATCAACGGCTGAAACTTTGTGGGTAGATTGTCAAGGTTACTTGACATCCGCTGTCGTGTAGATCACCGGAACAGTTCGTTGTGACCCCCGACGGGGATCCGCTGGGGAGTGATGAATATACACGTACGCAATGATTGAACAACTTTCCATGCTTTGATGGGTTTACTTGCCATCGACTGAAACAACGTCAAGGCTGCTTGACCTTCGTTAATTTATGTGTCAATGGATGAGCATGCATTGTAACCCCCGCCGGGGACCTCACGTTGTAACCCCCATCAGGGATCTCACGTTGTAACCTCCGTCGGGGATCTCACGTAGGGTAATGACCCGGAGTTGGTGGCATCAGACCTGTATAAGGTATTGCCGTCTGTGATTTATGATAACTGGGATCATTGGCAGGGTATACCTTATATTCAGGTGACTACCAATGAGTGATTTACAGATTCAACGTCTAATCTGAGAGGATCAGGATTGTATGCAGTTTTGCTCAATCGCGTGGCGTTTTTATTTTTGATTTGACTTTGCTAATCTGCAAGAACTCTTTTGCAACTCGAACTGGACCAAGCCGAGGGGGTGGGTCCCATATAGGGGTGTCGCAGGTGCACCTGCTACAGCCGCAAATGGGCCTGCGGACAACCGTGGATCATAAATCCTACAGGTTGGTCTTCACAAGTCACTTTTAACTTGCTTCACATAGAGAAAACCACGAGCCATCTTCAGATCTGCTGAGTTCGGGCTGCTTTCTGCAAATTCTATCACCGTACAAGTGTTCTACACTATCCTGGTAACATATGCCTGTATTTTCTTTCGTTATTGTCCGTTGGATTTTGAGTTATCGCATGAAATGCATCTAAACACATAGTAGTGAATATGTATGCACAAATGACTTGATAAAAAATATTCAACATAGTAAATGTTAGTATTAAACCATGTTAAACATAATGATGTGAAAAATTTTGACTTTTGAGACAGTCAAATTGGCACCTTTTTCTGCTATTTTTTGTCCTATTTGAGGTCCAATGAGCATAAGGTAGCAAGGAAAAGTACTCCTAGCATTGAGGTTGTCCTTATACATGATGATTTTAATTTTTAATGCATATATTATGTATATGACTTTGGGGCAGGTGTGCTACTGAATGGCCACCTAGACATGCCAGCATGCGTGTGGATAGTCCTATTTTCAGAAAGGACTATGGCAAAAAATTTCCAAATGTAGGCATTGGGTAGTCATGCATTTTTGACTCTATTATATGTTAAAGTAAATGCATGCATATAGTCATAAAATGCTTTTTAGAAAGTTCCAGGCAAAGAAATATCACACCCTTTCTGAGGTGATTTGAAGACTTGTTGTCCAGATATTATGGATCTAGATCAGCCGAGCATTTCCTATAGGACCGCTTCGGGCGTACGGTGGAGGGCTTCTGAAGTGCCTCGTCCTCGTTCTGTCAGACAGCCTTGTCGGTTGGTGGAGGCTATAATATGTCATGTCCAGGTAGATGTTCCAGACGTTGAGGATGAGGAGGCAGATATTCTGATAGAGGACCCCGCTCCAGCTGCACCTGTCCCTCGCAGGGAGCTTCCGAGCATTCAGGTGGTGAACCCAGAGTTGTTGGGTGATTTGGGCAGACATCCATCGATGTATTTGCATGCTAACGAGGTATGGCGTTAGACTTTGATCTTCCTTCTTTCCTATTGATGAGGATTAAAGGGTTTTGATGTTGATCTGCATTTCATGCAGGTTCCTGGTTTTACACAGCCTCGAGGGAACTGGTTCAGCATTCACTCCATGTACCAGGCGCTTCATCCTGACTATAGAGCAGTAGTGCATGAGTGGGGATTTGGGGCATTTTTCTCCATCCTTCCCTGTCGTTGTCCCTGGGGTTATCTCAGAGCATTGTCTGAGCAATGGTTTCATCAGACACAGTCACTCCATCTACTTGATTGCGAGGTGATGATGACGCCTATGTATTGGCGATTTATCACAGGTATAGAGTTTGGAGGGGAGCCAGTGCCTTACATGGCAAATATTACCCCTACTGCTGTTAGATCCTTATTAGGAGTTCCGGCGGCGGCGCTCAAAAGCAGGATTGTCCATTCAAGGCCTTTGAGCGTAGATGTTATGAGCGGGCTATTGAGTGAGCCCATGTCTGATGATGTCAGGATCAGGGATCGTGTTCTGCGGCGATTGTTCCTGATGATCATTCGAGACTGCTTTATAGCACATAACTCTTCCGCGGTATCTTTCGCTTTGATTAGCACTACACGTGATGTGGACCGTATTGGAGAGTATGATTGGGGCTCCTATACCTTTTCCTATTTCCTCCAGGGCATGCATATGCGCTCACAGGGTTTGACCGAGGCTTGGCTAGGATTTTACCCGTTTCTGCTGGTGAGTATTTCTCTTATTGTTTCCTCTTTATAGGTTAAGAGTGTTTACTGATAGCAAATATACTTTTTTATTGTATTGGCAGTTCTGGGCCTATGAGAGGCTTCCATGCTTGCGTCCCGTGAGTGTGTTAGGTTTAGACACCTATCCACGAGGACGACAATGGCACCATTCAATTCTGCCAGAAGTCCCTGTAGCTGAGGGATTCACTCATTGCCGTATGCAGCTGGAGTTGCTGACGGCCGACACCATCACATGGCTTCCCTATTCTGGGGAACACCTGACCGTGGGTTTTGAGGATGGATACCCGACAGGAGCCGAGTATGCGATTTCCACCAGGAGAGTTCCTCTCTTCACGGATGGAGGCTGGGAGCTCTATTTAGGAGAGCATGCTATCAGGAGCATTACAGGGGAGATCCGTATACCGATCTTGCCTCCTGCTAGGCGTTCTTGGCCCGTATCACAGTCACCCGTCATTGATATCCCATTGTTGGGGGAAGACAGATTTGCATTGTCAGAGGGTCCATGTACTCAGGAGATATTCCAGCGTTGGTGGTTCCCTCGCACTATTGGAGCCCAGTCCCACGCCACACAGTTTATGGGGGACATGGTTCTAGGATCCTTGATGATGACAGATTGGCTAGCCTGTGTCCGAGAACCGACTCATGTGACACAGATTGACAGTTTGACTAGGCAGTTGGACCAGGCACATATCTTTATCCGGTATTTGGGTAGAGATCCGGTAAAGGCAGATTCGTTTGATCCTTCCAGCTCAGGCGCTGGCCCCTCAGACGACCCATTTGGTTTTGCCGGCGCAGATCCTCCTCTTTATAGGCCTGACATCCCTGTTGATAGAGATCCAGTGACTCAGGAGGAGTTACATCAGGTGGACAGGATTGATGATGTGGATATCGAGACCCTTGTCTTCTTCTGATGTATATTCTTGTTATATCTTTTGATAGGCCTATGTTAGATATTGGGTGGTTGTTCCCCATTCTCACTATATCTTTTGATAGGCCTCTGTTAGTAGTAGGGCGTCTGTGCCCCATTTCCCTGTATTTGTAGTTGTACAGAGATGATGTATTAGATGATGATATACTTAGGAATGTATGCATTGTTTTTTCATTCCTTATATCATATTGCCATCCATTATTTGTTGTGCATGTATCACGTTATGCATATGTATGTGTGTCCAGAGATATTTGGCATTGACTCCTGGATGGTCTTATGACACGACCCGCACAGATATCTTCTTCGACAGTTAGCCGTATAGATCATACCCCACCGTCAGTGGTGGCGTCGGGTATGCGATCGTGGTATGATAGCATGTCACCACCAGACAGGGTGACTGTAGATCATTTATTGCAGTATACCACGACCTTTTTGACTTTTCAGGTTACCGCAGGATTTGTGGACGGGATGATAGAGCATTTGTAACATTTCATATTTTTTTAAATGTAAGTTATAAATATTTATTAATCTATATAAATATTTATTGGATATGTTTATTATTGAATAAGTAATTGTTCAATTTGATTGAGTTTATTTAGTTAATTATTTATTTCCTAAATAATTAATGTGATTAGTTAATTATTTATTTGTTAAATAATTAATGTGTTATGTGGATTGAGTTATGTGGTTAAGTGATTTATTTAATAAATTATTATTTCATAAAGTGTGACAAATAACTATGTTATAAAGAGTTATTAAATTAAATTAAAGTAGTTTAATTTAGTTCTTTGCCAAACAAGGCTTAAGTATTAATCCTTAAATTTTAAATGGGTTGCCAAACGAAGCCTTATGGCTTTTGGGTATCTTTTGAATTAAAATTATTAATAAAATAAAACAAATATATAAATGAAATATATTTATATTTATTAGTTATACGTTATATGTTTGGTAACTGATAATAATAAGTAGGCTTATTATTGCCATATCAGTTTTATTCTACGGGTATCAGTTTTGATTTATGCTCATTGTTAGTACCTAGTCTATCATTGAGAGAAGTAAGAAAAGAGAAAGGAAAAGTTCAGAGATTTTGAGAAGAAGCCAAGTGCAAGATTGTCCAAAACAAGTTTTGAATTACAAGTTTTCTAGAACAAATTAAAGGTAGGTTGTACAAACCATATAATATATGTTTACGTTATATAGTTTTTGAGAAATTGTATGTCTTTGTTTTCTTGTCATAACCGTGTATAAGTTTTACCAAATTGTCTGTAAACCTTGTTCCAGAAATTGTTTTGGTATTACATGTTGTGTTGTTATAACTAGCATGTATATATAGGTGTGTAGGTGTTGTATGCTAAATTATCATTGAGGAAGATAACTTGGTTTTTCAGTGAAAATTTATATACGAACATATGTTTTGAAAAATAACAAAATTTGTATGTGATTCGATAAATTGTATGCTAACTGAGGAATTGAACTATACGTGTTAATTTGTTATGTTGGTATAGTTGTATTTCAAAGGAATCAAAATTTGTTGATAACAGTGGAAATTTTCGTTCACTGTAATTTATATTTCATCAATGGATTTTTACTTTAAAACACAGTGTTTCAAAGAATTAGTTTATGGTATTGATAATTAATGATTGGTGATGGATATATTGATGATTGTTAACTTTTATGTGTAATTTTTATGAAGTTATACATGTGTTAGATACCATTGGTTGTTAAAAATAAATTAGACAGTAGCTTTGCTCTGTCTTTCGGGGTTGGTTCTATGAGTTTCGGCGCCCCAGCGTCAAAATTCACGCCCCAGCGCCAAATCTCGCGCCCTGGCGCCAAGGTTCGCGCCCCAGCGTCAAAAATGGGCCCGTAGCTCGCGCCCAGCGCTGAAGCTCGCGCCCCAGCGCTGATGCTCGCGCCCCAGCGCCGTAGCTCGCGCCCCAGCGCCACTGTTCCGCGCCCCGGCGCCGGAAAAGTGGCCTAGTTGGGCAGTTTTGACCTCCTGTAGTAAAATGGTCATAACTCTTTCATACGAACTCCGATTTAGGTAATTCAAGATGATTCGGAAAGAGGACGAGTAGACCTACAACTTTCATTCTTTAAATGTTTTAATTTGAGGTCTGTAACAGTAGTCAAAATGGCCATCTTTAGGACTGTTATGTATTTGGAGCCAATCGGAGGGCGTCGGGATGCACGAATGCAAGTGCAACCCTTTGGGTATTAGTATAACTTCATGATAACATGTTGGACATGTATTACGTTGTTGTATCAAGTTGTTAATGTACACGTGGTGCAATGGCATGATCATTTAAGTAGTTGTAATAAAGCTAAAAAGTAATATTCATGAAAGATGTGTTGTTGTTTAAACTTAAACTTAGTTAGTAGCTATACTAAGAGTAATAAAGGAACTCATAAAGGTAATGTTAGCGTAACTAATGTGTATTGTCAATGCATATGGTATGTGTAGGACTTGGGGTGAACGTTAATAGTAATTATTTAACCTACACACAAGGCAAGTTCCCTAACCTTTTCTACTTTATTATTCAGCAAGGTTACTTTTCACTGTTATGTTATACTTATGCAAGTTCTCTAACTCAAAACTTCATTGTGCAAGTTTTCTTAACTCTATTTTTATAACTGAGCAAGTTTTCTAAACCTTATCTTTTGTTATTGAACAAGTTATTATTGTCTTTAACTTGTTTCGTTGTATGCAAGTTTTATAAATCTTATCTTTTGATATTGAGCAAGTTTTATCTAATACTAGAACTTCATTGTACAAGATTGAATTCGTTAAACACATTATTGCTTTAATTCCATTTCAATTGTACAAATGGCTAACTTTACACTTTCGTAGAGTTAGATTGTTTATTGTTGATTAAGCTCGTGTATCTATTGGTTTACGAGGATGCATGTTATGATTATTCCATGATTATGCTATTAAATTATTCCAAAAGCATGATGTTAGTTTATAAATATCCATTCAACTATGATTATTCCATAGTATACAGTTATGTTGTTTGTAATCAACTAACCCTTAGTTGATTACCGTTGAATTTTAAATTACCCCATGATGTATCCAAACCAAACTCACTTTGGTACGGACTTGTATTCTAAATACTGAGAAGAACAACTCTTTTATAAGAGGTTACGCTTAGCGTTGAAATGATTGTGCACAATACATTGTACGAAGGGTTGATCCCCCTAAGTACGTGAAGTCCTTATAGTCTTATGACTGTTAAAGTTTAAGTTGAAAAATTACTTATAACTGTGGACATGATTCGTGGTCATTAGACCCTCAGTAATTGATAAAGTTTTTAGAAAGTAATAGAACTTATTGTTCAGTTCTATTAAACCTAATGTTGGTACATGATGTAAAGTTAACTGATTTATTTATTATTATTTCAAGTGGGCCTTGTTTGCTCACTCTTGCCTGTAAACATTCTTACAGCTAAGGTTGAAACTGGTGATATACCTAGCACCAGTAAAGGGAAAGGAAAGATTAAGCAATGCTGAAGACCTGTAATAGTTAGACAGTTTATTTTTAGACTTTGTTTAAAGATTGTAAAGAAGTTTATATTAATTTAATTTCCGCATGAATGAATGTTTGTAAAGGTTAGATAACCTGGGAGATTTTTATTTAAGTTTAATCCTGTATGGGCAGGTTTTATTTATTCAATTTTATCAATTGGGTAGTTAGTAATGAATGTTTTGATTACGTGAACACCAAATCTTGAGGAAATGAAGTACCGGGATTTGGGGTGTCACAGGTTGGTATCAGAGCTTTAGGTTATGAACCTTAGGTGGGGGAAAAGCCTTAGGAAGTAACCTTTTGAAAAGATAGTGGAGTTAACTCTTATCGAGTTTTAAGAAAGAAGTAATAAAAACACTTATGTGCTTATGTGTTTATGTTTATTTACTCGTGGGTGTCGAGTAGTAATTATTATTAATTAAAACTTTAAAACTTTGTTGTCAGGATGACTAATGTTGGAGAGTCCAGTCAGGCTAGGAAGGAGGGACCTCAAATGCCTATAGAGGAGGAACCTCGCGATGTTCAGGTAGTTTGGGAACAACTATTGCCACGGGAGTCAGCCCCGTTGGTCACAGTAGTTAAGGATGAGGATGATGATGTGGAGACAGACGAGGAGGATCCCATTGAGTTACCGCAGGAGGATGAGGATGACAAGGATGACGAGGAAAGGATTCCGCTTAACTCGATAGCTAGCCGTGTATATGATGAAGTGCATGACCGTAACGTGGAACTTCAGGATATAGTTGAGGAGTTACATGAGATAGTAGCTGAACAACAGGCTACAATGGTACAAAAAGACGGCGTGATCCAGGATCGTGAGGAACGACTGACAAACGCCGAGGAAAAACTAACACAAACTGAAGGGGAGAAGAACAGTTGATCGAGATGGTTGCTGAACTGAAGGGCAGGCTGAGAGAAGAAGCGGCTAAGAGGATAAGAGCTGAAGATGCATACGAGGAAGCTTATCAACGAACTGGAAGAGCAGTAAGGGATGCACAAGCAAAGAGGATGAAGATGGAAGAGATGGATAAAGTATTTAATATCGTGTTCAATCGAGCTCAAGATCGGGTCATGGGTTATCCAATTCAGTTCGAGACTCTGCCATCATACGTGTTAGATCGTCGAACCATGTTCCGTGTTATGGAAGAAGAGCGTCAAAAGGCGACTGATTATCTTAATAGATCATCGTAGGAAATTTGTCTGTTTTGCAAGTAATAAGTGTTATATAATGTGTAAGTCTCGAGTGTTAAGTAACCATGAGATATGAGAATGATGATGTTGCCCTGAAACTTTTGTAGTTCAAGAAAGTAATGTAGATAGCAGAGATGCTATTGTGTTATGTTTTCAAAAAGTTATGAATAAATAAAAGTTATTATTTTATTCAAAGTGTTATGTGCTATGTGATTATTTCTTTGTTGAGGCAAATTAATTAGAAATACGTAAAGAAGTTGAGTAATGGTCTAATAGATGTTTTCTTTAACTAAAAATGCCTCCCAGACGTCAACCAATACGACAGAGAACCACCGAAGAAGCTAACGACAATGTTGATGCGAATCCCGTTCAACAACTAGTGGCACTATTGACAGGAGCGTTGCAGAATCAACCTCAAAACCAAGGCACAACGTTTAAGGATTTCAAGGCGGTTGGACCACCTGAATTCCGTGGGTCCATGAATCCAGTTGAAGCTCAAACCTGGATTATGGAGATAGAGAAGGTGTTCGTTGTCGCTAGGGTAGGGGATGACCAGAAGACGGCTTTCGCAACTTTCATGTTGAAAGAAGAAGCTAGTTATTGGTGGCAGGCCAATAAAACTCGTGAAGGGCCAGGACTGATGACCTGGGATAGGTTTAAGGAGTTGTTCTTCGAGACCTACTTCCCAGAGAGTTCTAAGAGTCAGTTAGAGGTTCAGTTTCTGGAACTAAAACAAGGAACGATGACGGTATCTGAGTATGCCGCAAAATTCAACGAATTGGCAAGATTTGCGCCATATCAAGTCAGCACAGACGAACGTAAGGCGAAGATATTTGAACAGGGACTGAAGCCTGGCTGTACAGTAGGGTTTCCCTATTCCAGTTGAAGACATTTGCAGTGGTGATGGAGAAAGCAGTACTCGCTGAAGGTGGAGGTGAGGCAGTGACAAAGTTCAATCAGGAGCAAAAGAAGAAAAAGAATGAGAATGAGATTAAGAATGGAGGTGGTAGCAGTGGAAATAACAACAACAACAACAACAACAACAACTTGAAGAGAAAGTGGAATGGAAGTATGGGTACTGGAAACCAGCAGGGTAACCAGCAGAATAAGAAGTTTGAAGCATGTGCGACATGTGGGAAATTTCACAAGGGTGCGTGCTTGATGGGGAAACGAGTTTGCTACAATTGTGGCCAGAAGGGTCACATCGCACCAAACTGCACTCAACCGAAGAAGAAGGCGTGCTTCACATGCGGATCCAAGGAGCATTTTGCTCGTGAATGCCCTAAGAAGAAGGAGGGAGGGACAACCAGAAGCAATGGAGGTACTGTTAGAGTTTATGCCCTAGAGGCCAATTATTTGATATAATTGCTTAACATTTGATATTATTGTTGATTGAATAAATAAATGATTTTATTATGGTTTTAATTACTGCGTAATATAATTGTTAACATAATAAAATTCCTTAGAATAGTGATACAAATTATATAGTTTCAAGTATGTGACTTGAACATGAGATTATATAATTATAATTAGTATCATTGTTCTTAAATGTCCCTAGTCGAGTATCATCGTTGATGGGACAACAATGATGCATTGAGACTAGTATGTGGATTGACTGATGACCAAATCTCATTGGTCATAAATATATGAGATATTAAGTCAATGCATAGGTACATGTTAGAGAACAATGTACTAGACAGACCCACCATGAGAATTCTATATGGAGCATTATGCGAAGTGTCATTAGCAATTCTCATAGTGACAATGATGTAATGGTCCTCCGACCTGAAACCGCTATATTACTACACGAGAATTTATGTACTTTGATATCATCAAATGTCACCTTTAATAGGGTGGACTATAAAGGTGATTATTGGGTTCATTATGAATCGTGTGAGTAATATGAGTGATCTAGATGGAATTTAACCATCCTATATTTTATAGGTGATATCCATAGGCCTCTTGATTGAGTAGGACTATGAAATGCATGGCCATGCTCAAATAGTGATTTGTTTCATATAGTCTACTCATTGATCAAGAAAACTCAGATTAAATTATGAAGAGTATGACACATTTCATGACTCGAGTTTAATCTAGGATATTAAGGTTAAAAGGATTAAATTACATTGAAACATTGGTCACGAAAATGTTGCATCGAATCATCGATCTTATTATTACTTGGATAGCAGTGATGCATTACTAGATGCCGCTCAATGTTTATAACTTTATAATATGATTTTAAGGTTATTGCCAACGTAATAATAACCTATAGGGTCACACACAAAGAACGTAATTAAAAGGAAATTAATTTAAATTGTAAAGATTTAAATATGTCAATATGATTGATATAATTTTAAATTACGAATTTAAATTAATAGGATAATTTATATATAGGTATATTAATTAAGTAAGACTTAATTAAGATATATATAAATTCGGATTTTAATAATATTAGGTTTTGATTAATTCCTCCTGACTGCTATATATATGATGTATATCAGACTTTAGGTTTTACGTCAAAAAAACCCTAGCCGCTCTTAGAGAGAGACTAGAGAAAACAGTTCCGAAAATCCTCATCCTTGGTGGCTAGTACCGCGATTCCTTCTTCTGCAGATCGTAAGACGATTCGCGGAGCGTTCGTGTGGATACCGTAGAGACGCAGTCGGTTTGTATTGCGTTGGAGATTCGAGGCGCAGTCGATTTCAGATTCTCGTTTTCATATTCGGTATAATCTCTAAACCTCTTAATTAATTGATTTTTCGCATGGATCCTGTTTTAGGGTTTCGGAAATTGCTTTAAAATTTTAATTTCCGCTGTGCGTTTCTGTGCCGAAACCCTACAGGTACATGGGCCATTACAGGACCTGCAGCATCAAACAAACCCACAGCCAGAACCTTCAACATGACTGTGCAAGATGCTGTGCAATCAAAGGATGTGGTGTCAGGTATTATCCCAATCAATGATATTGATGCATATGTATTATTTGATTCGGGTGCTACTTGCTCGTTTATATCTGATGAATTTGCTAAGAGGTTAGAATTGCCTAGAGAAGAACTGAATTTTCCTTTGACATAGAAATTGCGAATAAGGAAATAATCCCTGTTAGGTTCGTTTACAAGAACTGTAGGGTGAACATTAAGGGGAATATCTTGTTAGTAGATTTGATTCCGATTAGACTCGGGGAATTTGATGTAATTTTGGGAATGGATTGGTTGTTCAATTATGGAGCAGTAATTGACTGCCAAAAGAAGTGTGTAAACCTTATTACTCCGTCAAAGGTAGTATTCTATGGTAGCAAGTCGCCAAGACAAATGAAATATCTGACGACTATGCAGGCCAAGAAGTTGTTGAGTCAAGGTTGTGTGGGCTATTTAGCTTACATAGTCGATACTCAGAAGAAAGGTGTGAAATTAGAAGAAATACCGGTAGTGAGAGAATTCGAAGACGTGTTTCCAGAAGATTTACCAGGACTTCCGCCGGACAGAGAAATTGAATTCGTGATCGACTTAGTGCCGGGAACAGTACCGATATCAAAGGCTCCGTACAGAATGGCTCCGGTAGAAATGAAGGAACAGATGGTACAGTTGCAAGAACTGCTAGACAAGAAATATATTCAACCATGTGTATCGTCGTGGGGAGCGCCAGTTTTATTCGTAAAGAAGAAGGACGGGTCAATGCGTCTTTGCATTGATTACAGGGAGTTAAACAAAGTCACTATTAAAAACAAATACCCGTTGCCAAGAATAGATGACTTGTTTGACCAGTTGAAGGGTGCTAAATACTTTTCAAAAATTGATTTGAGAAGTGGGTATCACCAGTTGAAAGTGAGGAAGGAGGATATACCACGAACGGCATTCAGAACTAGATATGGACATTACGAATTTCTGGTGATATCTTTTGGTTTAACCAATGCACCTGCTGCGTTCATAGATTTGATGAACAGGGTGTTTAAACCATTTTTAGACAAGTTCGTAGTGGTGTTTATCGACGACATTCTGGTGTATTCCAAAACTCAAGAAGAACACGTGGAACATTTACGTCTGACATTGGAGACACTAAGAAAGGAAAAGTTGTACGCGAAGTTTTCTAAGTGTGAATTTTGGCTCGATCGTGTACAATTTTTGGGTCATGTGATTGACAAAGATGGATTTCAGTAGATCCATCGAAAGTGGAAGCTGTAATCAATTGGGAAAAACCAAGAACACCTTCGGAGGTGAGGAGTTTCTTGGGGCTGGCCGGTTATTATAGAAGATTCATTCAAGATTTTTCTAAGATAGCCACTCCGCTAACAAATTTGACAAAGAAAGCTGTAAAATTTGTGTGGACGGAGAAATGTGAAGAGAGCTTCCAAGATTTGAAGAAGAAGCTAAGTATGGCACCTGTGTTAACCCTGCCGGATAATACAGGAAATTTTGTGATGTATAGTGATGCCTCACACAAAGGGTTGGGTTGTGTTCTTATGCAGAACGGCAAAGTTATTGCCTATGCATCAAGACAACTGAAGGATTACGAGAAAGGTTACCCGACTCATGATTTAGAATTGGCTGCAGTGGTATTTGCTCTCAAGATATGGAGACATTATCTGTATGGAGAGAAATGTGAGATCTACACAGACCACAAAAGTCTGAAGTATATTTTCAATCAGAAGGACCTGAACATGCGTCAGAGGAGATGGATGGAATTGATAAAGGATTACGATTATGAGATCTTTTATCATCCGGGCAAAGCGAATGTGGTTGCAGATGCTTTAAGTAGGAAAGGTCGGGAGAAATTAATGTTGATAACAACTCAGGAGGAACTCATTTCAGCAATGATAAAGTTATAACTGGAAATCAAATTTTCACAGGAATCCGACGAACAACTATTTCATCTAGAAGCAGGTCCAACTTTACTGGACAAGGTGAAAAACGCTCAGTTACAAGATGAAGAATGTGGAAAGATAAAAGAGAATATGGTTAATGGAAACAATACGAAATATAAGGTCGATACCGAAGGATTACTACGGTACGAGGGAAGAATCTGGGTTACAGCAACACCAGAACTGAAAAACGAAATCCTGACCGAAACTCATAGCTCAAGATATTCGATTCATCCAGGAAGCACGAAGATGTATCAAGATTTACGCCCACATTTTTGGTGGCCGAATATGAAAAGGGATGTCGCAGAATGCGTGGCTAAATGTTTGACATGTCAAAGAGTAAAAGCCGAACATCAAAGACCCAGCGGATTGCTTCAACCGTTGGAAATACCGGAATGGAAGTGGGAACATATCACGATGGATTTTGTGGTGGGTCTTCCAACTACTCAGAAAGGATATGATGCAATTTGGGTAATAGTAGACAGATTGACAAAATCTGCACACTTTTTGCCAATAAAGATTAGATTCAATCTTGATCAGCTGGCAAAACTATATATTAAAGAGATCGTTGCAAGACATGGAATTCCAGTGTCAATTGCGTCAGACAGAGATCCGAGGTTCACATCAAACTTCTGGAAGAGACTACAAGAATGTATGGGAACACAGTTGCGAATGAGTACGGCATATCATCCGCAAACAGATGGCAAAAGCGAACGAACGATCCAAACATTGGAAGATATGTTGAGAGCATGCGTCATGGATTTCAAAGGAAGCTGGGAAGAGCAATTACCGTTGGTAGAATTTTCCTACAATAATAGTTATCACGCGAGTATCGGCATGCCGCCTTACGAAGCGTTATACTGCAGAAAGTGCAGAACTCCACTGTACTGGGATGAAGTTGGTGAACGTCAACTGTTAGGACCAGAATTGGTGCAACAAACTGCTGAGGTTATCAAACTCATCAGGATAAGATTGGTAGCAGCTCAAGACCGACAGAAGAAGTACGCTGATCAACACAGGCAAGATCGTGCATTTGACGTAGGAAGCTATGTATTCCTAAAAGTTTCTCCTTGGAAGGGGAAAATTCGTTTCGGTAAAAAGGGAAAGCTAAGCCTGAGGTTTATTGGACCCTTTGAAGTGCTGCGAAGAGTGGGAGAAGTGGCTTACGAGGTAGCTCTACCTCCAGTGTTGGAAAATATTCATAATGTTTTTCACATTTCGGTGTTACGACCATATAAACCCGATTACAAACACGTAATCGAGTACGAACCGTTGCAGTTTGAGAAAGATTTGTCTTATGAAGAGATTCCTATCCAGATAGTCGACAGGAAAGAACAGGTGCTCAAGAATAAAGTGATACCTTCTGTGAAGGTGATTTGGAGGAACCACAACGCTGAAGAAGCAACGTGAGAACTCGAAGAGAAAATGTTGAAAGAATACCCTGAGTTATTTGTTTAATCTGTGTCTTCGATTCTGAGGACAGAATCTTTGTAAGTAGGGAAGAATGTAACGAATGTGTTGTTTGAGTTGTGATTCTGAGGACAGAATCCTTATATGAGGGGAATGATGTAACATTTCATATTTTTTTAAATGTAAGTTATAAATATTTATTAATTTATATAAATATTTATTGGATATGTTTATTATTGAATAAGTAATTGTTCAATTTGATTGAGTTTATTTAGTTAATTATTTATTTGCTAAATAATTAATGTGATTAGTTAATTATTTATTTGTTAAATAATTAATGTGTTATGTGGATTGAGTTATGTGGTTAAGTAATTTATTTAATAAATTATTATTTCATAAAGTGTGACAAATAACTATGTTATAAAGAGTTATTAAATTAAATTAAAGTAGTTTAATTTAGTTCTTTGCCAAACAAGGCTTAAGTATTAATCCTTAAATTTTAAATGGGTTGCCAAACGAAGCCTTATGGCTTTTGGGTATCTTTTGAATTAAAATTATTAATAAAATAAAACAAATATATAAATGAAATATATTTATATTTATTAGTTATACGTTATATGTTTGGTAACTGATAATAATAAGTAGGCTTATTATTGCCATATCAGTTTTATTCTACGGGTATCAGTTTTGATTTACGCTCATTGTTAGTACCTAGTCTATCATTGAGAGAAGTAAGAAAAGAGAAAGGAAAAGTTCAGAGATTTTGAGAAGAAGCCAAGTGCAAGATTGTCCAAAACAAGTTTTGAATTACAAGTTTTCTAGAACAAATTAAAGGTAGGTTGTACAAACCTTATAATATATGTTTACGTTATATAGTTTTTGAGATATTGTATGTCTTTGTTTTCTTGTCATAACCATGTATAAGTTTTACCAAATTATCTGTAAACCTTGTTCCAGAAATTGTTTTGGTATTACATGTTGTGTTGTTATAACTAGCATGTATATATAGGTGTGTAGGTGTTGTATGCTAAATTATCATTGAGGAAGATAACTTGGTTTTTCAGTGAAAATTTATATACGAACATATGTTTTGAAAAATAACAAAATTTGTATGTGATTCGATAAATTGTATGCTAACTGAGGAATTGAACTATACGTGTTAATTTGTTATGTTGGTATAGTTGTATTTCAAAGGAATCAAAATTTGTTGATAACAGTGGAAATTTTCGTTCACTGTAATTTATATTTCATCAATGGATTTTTACTTTAAAACACAGGGTTTCAAAGAATTAGTTTATGGTATTGATAATTAATGATTGGTGATGGATATATTGATGATTGTTAACTTTTATGTGTAATTTTCATGAAGTTATACATGTGTTAGATGCCATTGGTTGTTAAAAATAAATTAGACAGTAGCTTTGCTCTGTCTTTCGGGGTTGGTTCTATGAGTTTCGGCGCCCCAGCGTCAAAATTCACGCCCCAGCGCCAAATCTCGCGCCCTGGCGCCAAGGTTCGCGCCCCAGCGTCAAAAATGGGCCCGTAGCTCAAGCCCAGCGCTAAAGCTCGCGCCCCAGCGCTGATGCTCGCGCCCCAGCGCCGTAGCTCGCGCCCCAGCGCCACTGTTCCGCGCCCCGGCACCGAAAAAGTGGCCTAGTTGGGCAGTTTTGACCTCCTGTAGTAAAATGGCCATAACGTTTTCCTACGAACTCCGATTTAGGTAATTCAAGATGATTCGGAAAGAGGACGAGTAGACCTACAACTTTCATTCTTTAAGTTTTTTAATTTGAGGTCTGTAACAGTAGTCAAAATGGCCATCTTTAGGACTATTATGTATTTGGAGCCAATCGGAGGGCGTCGGGATGCACGAATGCAAGTGCAACCCTTTGGGTATTAGTATAACTTAATGATAACATGTTGGTCATGTATTAGGATGTTGTATCAAGTTGTTAATGTACATGTGGTGCAATGGCATTATCATTTAAGTAGTTGTAATAAAGCTAAAAAGTAATGTTCATGAAAGATGTGTTGTTTAAACTTAAACTTAGTTAGTAGCTATACTAAGAGTAATAAAGGAACTTATAAAGGTAATGTTAGTGTAGCTAATGTGTATTGTCAATGCATATGGTATGTGTAGGACTTGAGGTGAACGTGAATAGTAATTGTTTAACCTACACACGAGGCAAGTTCCCTAACCTTTTCTACTTTATTATTCAGCAAGGTTACTTTTCACTGTTATGTTATACTTATGCAAGTTCTCTAACTCAAAACTTTATTGTGCAAGTTTCCTTAACTCTATTTTTATAACTGAGCAAGTTTTCTAAACCTTGTCTTTTGATATTGAACAAGTTATTATTGTCTTTAACTTGTTTCGTTGTATGCAAGTTTTATAAATCTTATCTTTTGATATTGAGCAAGTTATATCTAATACTAGAACTTCATTGTACAAGATTGCATTCGTTAATCACATTATTGCTTTAATTCCATTTCAATTGTACAAATGGCTAACTTTACACTTTCGTAGAGTTAGATTGTTTATTGTTGATTAAGCTCGTGTATCTATTGGTTTACGAGGATGCATGTTATGATTATTCCATGATTATGCTATTAAATTATTCCTAAAGCATGATGTTAGTTTATAAATATCCATTCAACTATGATTATTCCATAGTATACAGTTATGTTGTTTGTAATCAACTAACCCTTAGTTGATTACCGTTGAATTCTAAATTACCCCATGATGTATCCAAACCAAACTCACTTTGGTACGGACTTGTATTCTAAATACTGAGAAGAACAACTCTTTCATAAGAGGTTACGCTTAGCGTTGAAATGATTGTGCACAATACATTGTACGAAGGGTTGATCCCCCTAAGTACGTGAAGTCCTTATAGTCTTATGACTGTTAAAGTTTAAGTTAAAAAATTACTTATAACTGTGGACATGATTCGTGGTCATTAGACCCTCAGTAATTGATAAAGTTTTTAGAAAGTAATAGAACTTATTGTTCAGTTCTATTAAACCTAATGTTGGTACATGATGTAAAGTTAACTGATTTATTTATTATTATTTCAAGTGGGCCTTGTTTGTTCACTCTTGCCTGTAAACATTCTTACAGCTAAGGTTGAAACTGGTGATATACCTAGCACCAGTAAAGGGAAAGGAAAGATTAAGCAATGCTGAAGACCTGTAATAGTTAGACAGTTTATTTTTAGACTTTGTTTAAAGATTGTAAAGAAGTTTATATTAATTTAATTTCCGCATGAATGAATGTTTGTAAAGGTTAGATAACCTGGGAGATTTTTATTTAAGTTTAATCCTGTATGGGCAGGTTTTATTTATTCAATTTTATCAATTGGGTAGTTAGTAATGAATGTTTTGATTACGTGAACACCAAATCTTGAGGAAATGAAGTACCGGGATTTGGGGGTGTCACAGCATTGGCTACCGGATAGGCAGGTATTCCGATTCGGCACCCATGAGTTGACTCTTACTCTGGAGGAGTATACACGTTTTACGATGCTACCTCTAGACAGGCCTAGCGTGCATCTGGCTTTGGGAGGCATGAGTAGACGATTCATGACTCTCACAGGATTGAGGCGCATAGTGGTACAGGATGAGTTTACATCTGGCCACATAATATCCCAGCGTTTTCTGTACGATAGATTTGGCTCGGAGGATAGCTATTCACGACATTCTGGGGATTTCACCACACCGGAGGATCATTGGCGTTTGGCCAGAGTTGACGTACTGATGCTATGTGTACTATCATATGTGTATATGCCGCGATATATGGATGAGATAGATATAGGCATTATCATGGCCGTGAGAGCTCTCAGAGAGGGTCGTACCATTGTACCTATGATTGTAGCAGAGACCCTGTGGTCGGCATCATATTATTGCACGTATCCTACAGGAGTGTTCACAGGTAGCTCAGTCATGCTATATGTATGGTTCATGTCACACTTGAGACCAATTGGCACTTTTAGACGACATGGGTACTGCTTCACCCATGACGTAGCTATGTCATACTCTTTTCAGCCATCAGAGTGTATAGATGCTCTATCCTGGTCCAAATTCTAGGCAGATATCAGAGATCCATTCAGCATATTGCCGTGTTCGGGGCTTAGCTCACCATACAGCTTCATTACTCATGCTCCGGGCATGGACTATCTCCCTCTGGCTGGTTTGAGGGGAATGACCAATTATCACCCATTGGTCGTGATGTCGTTGTTCGACCAGTTCCAGGGTTTTCAACCTTTTGAGGGGGCGACAGGTCAGCGTTCAGCTTCTCGGTACCTCTCAGCAGAGGACCGATCTTGGGTATACGCTTACTGGGATCGGCGCGAAAGCTTTTTCTATCAGTCATCCTGGTTATTCCGTAGAGTATTTCGCGTGGATGGCGACAAAGATTTTATCAGCTGCAGCAGTATTTGCAATACCGGAGCATGAGCTAGATGATGTAGAGCCCATGGAGGACACTGATACCTACATCGAGGAAAAGCCCACTGCTGGGTTGCCAGCATTTCTTTCAGATTCTCCTAGTACCAGTACTGTTGTCATTCAGTATTCGGCACAGTACTTAGAGTAAAGTCTTCATCTGATGACCTTTGAGAGAGATCAGATTCGATCTATGATGTCGACTACTCTTGATGGGAGGGAGGCCGCTCTATTGGAGAGAGACGAGGCATTGGCTCATAGAGATGCCGCCGTCGTTGAGCTGGATGAGGCAATATCAGTCAGAGATGCAGTGATAGTTGAGCGGGATATCGCCATATCTGCCCGGGATGTAGCCGTCACTGATAGTATTGCAGTGAGGTCCCTTACCACTGGCATGATCGCAGAGATGAGCTCGTATATTGATGATCATATGGTCACCATGCAGATGGATGCAGATCTGTTGGGTCGTGTGGATATTCTCATACAGGAGACCACAGCTTTACCTCCATCTTCTGAGAGGGACGCCATGTTGGGCTTGTTAGCTCGCATATACCCTAATTTATAGGTGATCTTGTATTTACCTGCACAGACTAGCTTAGCTATTTTGTCATGTACAGTTTACATTGTGTATATCAAACAGCATTATATATATGACAGGGAAATATATTTTTGATTACTTCCCGTTTAGATATGCTTTGCTACTTGTTTGATATTCTGCATGCTGCTTCAGGGCTTGTGATCCTGATGTATTCTGAATTATTCCTGGGTGAATGGACATTGAGTTGTCTCTGGATAGTTTAGAATGGATCATCGATCTGGATGTATCCCTACCATCTTTGGTGTCTTGGGACTGGTTTCTGTATGGAAATGAGGAGAGGAATGTGGCTTTCTCCTCTCTGAGATTGACCACACCACAGATGGTCGCCAGTACTAATATTTCTTGCAATCTGAGAATGCCTCCTGTCAATACTTCCTTGACAATAAACGGGCCTTCCCAGTTAGGAGCGAATTTTCCCTTAGACTGATCTTGGTTGTCAAATATTTTCTTCAAAACCAAGCCATGTTGTCTGAATTTCCGTAGCCGGACTTTTTTGTTATAGGATCTGGCGATCCTTTGTTGATATAACTGACCATGGAAGATAGTCGCGGTTCGCCTTTCGTCTATTAAAGCCAATTGGTGATACATATCTTGTACCCATTGGTCTTCATCCAACTGAGCATCTATCAATACTCTGAGGGATTCCATATCCACTTCTATGGGGAGTGCTGCTTCCATACCATAGGTTAATGCGTATGGGGTTGCCCCAGTGGAAGTGCGCATTGAGGTTCTGTAGGCTAACAGAGTCAGAGGCAATTGGTCAGGCCAATTTTTGTGATTGGTGGACATCTTTTGCATAATCTTCTTGATGTTCTTGTTAGCCACTTCAACAGCACCATTCATCTTCGGACGATAGATGACTGAGTTGAGATGTTTGATGTGGAATTTACTACATAATTCCTTCATCATTTTGTTGTTGAGGTTCTTGGCATTGTCGGACACAATCACCTCTAGTTGTCCATATCGACAAATAACATTATTTCTGATGAAATCAATGATGACTTCTTTAGTAACCCTGGGAAAGGAGGCTGCTTCTACCCATTTGGTGAAGTACTCGATCATAGTGAAGATAAATCGATGACCATTACTGGCTTTAGGCTCAATGGGCCCGATAACGTCCATTCCCCACATTGAGAAGGGCCAAGGTGAACTCATATTGTGAAGTTCCCGTGGAGGGGCTTGTGTAGCATTCCCATGAATCTGGCACTGAGAGCATCTCCTGACATGGTCATTGCAATCAGCTTTGAGAGATAGCCAATAAGTCCTGTCCTGAGGACTTTCTTGACAAGGAGGGGGCCACTCATGTGGGGCCACAGACTCCGCCATGGATTTCATCCATAAGCCTTTGGGCTTGATCTTTGTCTAAACATCTGAGGAGACCTAATCCTGAATCTCTTTTGTAGAGCGCATCTCCACTCAAGTAGAATTTCATAGCAAGTCGGTGGATCCGCCTTTTCTCAGTCGGGCTCGCCTCAGTGGGTGTAGATCCATCTCGCAGATATTCCTTGATATACTGATACCAAGGATGTTAGATGGGAGGTAGCTCATCTGTGACAACCCGAGAATTTTGAATATTTTTAAAATTTTAATTAATTGACTTAAGGTTCAAAATTAGGACCTAGACAAAAAATAAGTGTATGCGTTTGATATTTTTAAGAATGAATTTTGAGGATTTCGAAATTTTGTGAAGAATTTAAGTGAATTATTCAGGATTAAGGGAATAAGCGTTTATGTTCTGTGTATATGTGTGCATGGTGTGGTTAAGGGTCAAGGGTTAACCAGATAAATGATATATGTGACAAACCCTAAGTATATATTTAGAACGTCCACGTTCGGTTAGAAAACCCTAGAAATGGATAAGAAACCCTAAAAATCGGTTCTGAAACCCTAAGTTCAGTTCCGGGGATTTTTAAAACTCTAATATATGATTTTGACCATAATTGCTTAATCAGCGAGTTTAATTAGGAAATACTAATCCTAATTAGCAACATTTAAATTTTGATTAAGGAATTTTAATATAATTAGAAAATTCTAATTATAATTTAGAAATATTATTATCTATTTTTAAAAACCTAATTTGGAAATTTTAGAATTTATTTTCAAAATCTAAGGTTTTTAACTCTAAACCCTAAATTCTAAAGGGTTCAAACCCTAAACCCTGACTTAAACCCTAAACCCTAAGGGTTAGGGCAAATGACAAGAATGCCTTTAAAATTAAATGCAAAATGTCTAAAATACCCTTTTCTTAATGATTAAGTAAAAGACTTGCCAAATCTTGTTGACTTATCCATTTAGATATTGGCACGTGTTAAATATCTTACCATATCTGATCTTTGGTGCTACCTTGCAACACTACATTCATTGAATCCAAAAATCAAAGACAAAAGTTAAGTAAAATATTTACTTTACTTTTTATTTTGCCCAAGACTTTTCTCTCTCTAGAATTCTAGATTTGAGAGTAAATATGAGTGTTAAGTTAGGGCTAGATCAACCTTTAACTTTCCAATATCAGATCAGAGATCAGAAGTTCAAGGATCAAAGCTTTAAAGGTATAAAACCCTAATTCTAGAAATCTCATGATTTGATGTTAGATGTTGTTAATAACTGGTCAAAGTTGTGTATTAGGGTGTTAGTAAGTGATCTGGGTTGTTAGATCAAGGATCTATAACATCTAGATGCAAGATTTTGATGATTTTTGAAATCTGGAAAAAAGTTTAAAAGTTTGGTCTAACAGTCATATGTCAGGACCTTTAGATCCGTGTGTGTTAAGTGTTTTATGTGTTTTATGTTATGAATCTATAGTATGCCATGTGGTCTTTTTTCTGAAACTTGAATCAGGGTCATAGCAAGTCTATATTGTATGTTACAAGCGGTCAAAAGGCGTTGACCGACCACAAAAGTTTGAATATGGGTAACCCAGATTTCCCAGCAGTCGTCTGACAACATTTTATTAGCCTTTGATCTTGCAGTATGTTAGTGTTTTAGTCATGTTGTTGCTTTATAGTTGTAGTCTGTCATGAGATCTACACTTCCAAGCCATTGCCTTACCCAGATCTGTATCAGGATTATAGAAAATCATGGTCAAACGTAGTTGACCAAACTACCTGATGAAGGTTTTCTGGAAAACCCAGATCTTCATCAGCCGAGTTCCTGACAAGTAGTTTGGCCGGCCTAAACCTTCGTGTAATGTTGTTGTTAGACTGATCTGATGATATCAAGTTGTTAACGGACATTTCGACTACATATTTGTACCTTTATAACACATTAATTAAGCATGTTCATCAAGGAGTCAAGGGGTCAAAGGTAGCACCTCCACTGTTCTTCAATTTCTGGAAAACCAAAAAATTGAAGACAGTGTCTGACATACTTTTGTATGGCCTGTATATCACTGATTTGGTGTAGGATGGCCATGATGTTTGCTTAAGGTTATAGTATTGCATCAATACTATAACATGGACTCAAAACCGTACCCAGAATCAAATTTTACAGAGACTTATGCACGGTCAAACCACCCAACCTGTCAACTGGTCTTGAAGTTCTGGGCAGCTCAAGAATAGCTTGAAGAACACCTATAGCGACGGGTCTGTCGCTATAGGGCCCTTTAGCGACGGTTGTATTATTATCTAATTTCTAATTTCTGGAAATTAATTAATAAATCGAAATAAATAGTTTTTAATGATTAAAAATACTAAATAAATTTCGAAAAATTATTTTAAATTCTGAAAAATAGTTTTTAATTATTTTAAGTATATTTCATAAATATTTAATATTTTTGGAATATAAATGGTATTTAATGTATTTAATTATAATATTAAATAAATTATTTAAAAATAATTTTTATACATGAAAAATAATTTTATGGTATAATAAAATATTTTAAGTTATTTTGAGTGACTTTTAATATTTTGTGATGAAATTCATTAATTAAACCATATTAATGATAATTAGTTTATTTAATAAATATATTAAATAAATTAAGGAAAAATAGAATTAATGCTTTATAAATCATATAAAAATAATTTAAGTGTTATAAAAATATTTTTAAGTTATAAAATATAACTTATGATATTTTGCCATGAAAATATTAATATTTTAATATTAGTTGTAATTACCAGTAATGAATTTAACTGTTTAAAAATTATATAAAAGTGATTTTAAGGTATTAAAAATAGTTTGATATATTATAATATTATGACATAAATTTTATTAATATTTGATTATAAATAAATATTAATGATAAAAGAATTATGTGGTATTTAATTCATTTAAATACGTTTTAATGATTGAAAATTTACGATAAATGATAATAATTATGTGAAAATTATTATGAGACTTAGAAAAATATTTTGACTGATATTAAAATTATCTGAGTTAATTGTTAAGCGTTTAGGCAGAGTTTAATTGAACTTAGACTCGATAAAAGTCCGACTAGACTGTCGAGACGTTAGAACTTTGTCGAACTCAACTCAGACTACAATAGTTTGTCTTGATATCGAGTCCTATGTGTGTTATAGACTAATAGGGATATGTGTTATGTGTTTAGATTATTCTATATTATTTATATATATATATATATATATATATATATATATATATCTTATAGTATTATATTGTGGTGATATTATTCTAATATTGAAGATCTATATTACTAATATTAGGTCTTCAGACAAAGCGATATAAATTGCGTAGAGGTAATCAACGGTTCAGGCAAGTTTATTTTTACTTAACTCTACTAAGAGTTGTTTCATTCGGATAAGCTTATGGTTAATCATTGCTGGTTGCCATGAATTGTATTTTGTACATATTGCATGTATAAGTCAGGTATGAAAGGCTGATCACCTTCATTACTAATTGGTTCAGATATATTTGTTCATGTATAATACTTGTTCAGTCATAAAGTTTGTTCCTGCTAGTTCACAATTATATTGTTGAATTATAGCCAGCCTATTATTCAGACTCTTTCAATCATGATATACCGTTATATTATTGAATTTAAACTTGTTGGGCAACTTTTATGCTTACCCTTGCTATATCATGATTTAACATTGCAGATTTAGGCGAAACGTCGAATATAGGAAAGGATAAAGCCAAGTTCAGTTAGGGATAAAATGTGCAGCTAATTTGTAATAGAATAGTTTGATAAAGATGTTATATATCTGATAGTTTATGAATTGTGTATAAGTTAAGGTTACTCGATTTTGGGAAAATAATGTGTACGTTTATTATGTAAATAATTTATGTTAATATCTTCCGCAAATAGTGATAAAATGATTGTACCAGATCCGCAGTGATTCGGAACCCGGATTCGGGGCTCTCACATCATCCGATACTTCTCCAACGTAATTCCCATAGGCTGGGGCCTTGTGCAGGAAAATTGTGACGCTTGGCAAGTGTTCCTTGTCTGATATGCGGATCAATGAGGCCAACGTTGCTAACGCATCCACAAAATCATTCCTATTACGAGGAATGTGTAGAAAGAATATTTCTTCTAACCCCACAGCCATCTTTAAAACCTGCCGATGGTAAGGCAGCAAATGTAATTCCTTTGTTTGATAGATTCTGGTGGATTGTCTGATTACCAACTCCGAATCTCCAAGGACAGTTAACCGCCTGATGCCCATTGAATGGGAAAGTTTTAACCCCATAAGACAGCCTTCATACTCAGCCATATTGTTGGTGTTGACAAGCTGTAATTTGACTGCGACGGGATACTGCTCCCCCGTATCAGATACTAAAACTGCTCCAGCTCCAGAACCTTCCATATTAACATCTCCATCGAAATACATCTTCCACGTTTGGCGTGTATCGTACTGATGGTGTTGCTGAACTGTCATTACTCCTTCATCGGGGAAATATGTCTCCAAGGGTTTGAAATCCCCTAATGGTGTGGCGGCCAGTTGATCCACAATTCCTTAACCTTTGATGGACTTTTGAGTCACATATACGATGTCAAATTGTTGTAGGATCAACTGCCATCTGGACAGCCTGTAATTTAACATGGGCTTGTTGAACACGTACTTGAGAAGATCCACGCGGGATATGAGATGGGTTGTGTGACCATGGAGATAATGTTGTAACCTCATGGAAGCCCATACTAAAGCACAACGCGTCTTTTCGATCAGAGTGTACTTGTGTTCACTGATGCTAAATCTTTTGATGAGGTAATAGATAGCTCATTCTAGGCCTCTATTGTCCTTCTGTCCCAGCATGCAGCCCATGGCATTGTCACTTACGAACAGATACATAAACAGGGGAACATCATCCATGGGTGGTACCAAGATGGGAGCTTTGATTAGCTATTTCTTGATTGTAAGGAAGGCATTCTGGCACTCCTCATTCCATTTCATGGAGGAGTGCTTTCTTAATATCTTGAAGATTGGCTCACAAGTTGCTGTGAGTTGAGAGATAAATCTGCTAATGAAGTTGATTCTCCCCAAAAATCTCCGTATTTTCTTTTCTGTCTGAGGAATGGGCATTTCCGTGATGGCTTAGATTTTGGCAGGATCCAGCTCTATCCCTTTGTGGCTGACTAGAAATCCTAGTAACTTGCCTGATTTAACGCCAAAGGCGCACTTAGCTGGATTCAACTTCAAGTTGTACTTATACAACCTGTTGAACAACTTCCTGAGATGGTCTATATGGTCATCCTCGTTCTGGGATTTGACAATAATGTCATCCACGTAGATCTCAATCTCTTTATGCATTAAGTCATGGAAAAGAGCCATCATAGCTAGTTGATAGGTATCTCCAGCATTGATGAGGCCGAATGACAAGAGTCAATAACAAAAAGTTCCCCAAGGAGTGATGAAAGCAGTCTTCTCACGATCTTCCTCGGCAACCATGATATGATGATACCCCGCAAAGCAATCTGAAAAGGAATACATGTCGTATTGTGCAGTATTGTAAATGAGAATGTGGATAAATGGCGCGGAAAAGCTATCTTTTAAGCAAGCTTTGTTCAAGTCCCGGTAATCCACGCAAACTCGCACCTTCCCTTCAGGTTTAGGTACGGGCATGATGTTGGATATCCACTCAGGATATGTAGACACCATTATGATGCCATCTTGAAACTGTTTCACAATTTCTTCTTTCACCTTTAACTCCATTCAGGTTTCAATCGCCGAAGCTTTTGCTTAACTGGCTTAAATCCCTGTTTAATGGGAAGGCGATGAAGGACAATGTCAGTAGACAAACCCACCATATCTTCATGAGACCATGCAAACACATCCTTGAACTGGGTTAGTAGCATTACCATGTCATTCCGTCGATTTGGGGTAAGGTCTGAACCAATCTGGATTAACCTAGGGTTTTCTAAGGTTCTGAGATTGAAAGGAGTGGTTTGATCAAGGTTGGGTTTGGGTTTGTCTTTGACCCATTTTTGAATTTCTGGAGGCACCTCAATGTTATCATGTATATCCACCAAGGCTGAATTCATCTCTACATCAAAGGTCCAATCCTTGTGGAGAAGAGGCACCATATCAGCAAGTACAGGCACATCTAAATTCAGAGTCCTGAAATAAAATATGTTTTCACTTAGCATATATAAAATGTGTTGATCATACACAGTGTTAGCATATACTGGCAAAATAAACCGCTAATATTGTACAGAAAAGTAAGCAGTTATTATATCTACAGAGCAGAAAGAGTTTCTGCCCGCTTTACCCTTGACGACCAATGCAAGGAATGTTGTTCCAATTGGCAAGAGCAAATTCCGGGTGAACCACAGTGATAGAGGGATTATCATCATCTTCCCTATCCCGAATGATAGCCATTACGTCTGGGCAATCATAGTCTAGAGTGTATCTGTTGGTGTGATCATCATGAACGATGATGCGTATGCCGGACATCATCCAGATGACGTCTTGCTTGATTATTCGTTCCTCTTCATCTAATGTAGGATCTGGAACAAAGACTTCTTTCTCCTTCACCGGTACCGGCTTGGGAAATAACATCGCCATTATATTGGCAGGCACCTTTACGGGAGGTTGTGCAGACTCGGAGCTTGCAG
The DNA here is from genome assembly GCA_016801055.1 of Panax notoginseng. NCBI lineage: Eukaryota > Viridiplantae > Streptophyta > Magnoliopsida > Apiales > Araliaceae > Panax > Panax notoginseng. The sequence continues at coordinate 78,121,693 of CM029021.1, forward strand.
GCGAAGCTAAATGCCGCATGGTTGAAGCTACAGGAATCTGCTAATACTTATGAGGATTCCTGTGACTAGAGCTGGCAGAATAGCCTAGTCCAGTTGTCCCAATTTGCTGGGTTAAGCGAATAGGGTACTTGATACCCTAGCAATCTTTACCCATCCCTTGTCCCAATTTATGACCCAACGACACTATTTCTTGAGTGGCCAAAATTACCTCGGCAAAAATCTGGGGTTCGGGCAGTGGCTTTCCAATAGCATGGTATTGGGTATTGCTTATTTCTAAAGCATGAAAACTAATTGGCTCAACATTCTTATTGGCATTGATGAACGATATATCCCCGTGCTGAGGAATCTCCGGTTCAGCGTTGACTGTGGTCAGGCTATTGTTGATGATGTATTTCAACTGTTGGTGAAGAGTGGAGGGGACTGCCCCTGCCATGTCAGTCCATGGTCGTCCCAAGAGCAGGTTGTATCCCGAATCTATCTTGAGCACATGGAAGGATACGCAGAATGTATGAGGACCAATCTCAATTGGCAACTCAACTACTCCGACCGAGTTACGGTGGGCTCCATCAAAAGCTTTGATGATGGTATGGCTACTCTGAATTCGATTGGGATTGATATTCATCTTCACCAAGGTAGCATATGGACAGATATTTAGAAAGGAACCTCCATCTATTAAAACTCCAGCCACCATATATCAGGAGGATAAGACTGTAATGTGCAACGGTTTGCAATGATCGGTCCCCTCGGGCGGTATGTCATCATCAGTGAAGGATATCACATTGTTGTTGAAAATATGATCAACCAGATGTTGAAACTTTTTCGTATCAACTGATGTCGGTAGATAGGCTTCTTTTAAAACCTTTAACAAGACCTTTCGGTGATTCTCGGAAGTCAAGACCAAGTCCAAGATTGATATTTGTTGTAGAGCTTCTTTCAAGCTTAAAACCACCTTGGCTTCATTATAACCCATAGTGCGGAGGAAATTTTCAATCTTCTCAATGGGCACTTTCTCCTTAGACTTGATGATAGGCTTCATTACCCGTTGGAGAAGATACAGTGGATTCTCCTTCGACACTGCAACAGTTGTATGCGAGGTGGATCCTTCACCTTCTCCATAATTCCACGAAACTGTGCACAAGCTAACAATAGGATATTGTGCTCTGCACGGCAAGTTGATTGGCTCGGGAGGGGCCACTTTCAAAAGATTGTTGATTCCCTTGAGTTGAATTACTAGCATGACAAGTAATTTGTTAACCCCATCATTTTCATCGGATATGACTGCTACTACACTCTTCCACTTAGTAGGACCTGAATCCTCACTTGCCCGTAACATAGTGTCGTTATCTGCCAGGCGCAGTACGCCACTGTCGATTAAATTTTGAATAAAGTGGCGGAATGCCCATCATTCTTCTGTGCTGTGATCGTGAGATTGAGAATGATATTGACATACTCCCTCAGAGTTATATCGTCCTGAACGGGGGTTGATTTGAGGTAGAAGGGAACTAATCCTTCCTTCTTTAATTAACATATGAAGGATTTCCTCCCTAGGTTGGCCCAAATGTGTGAATTCCCTTTTGTTGGCAAAATCCCGACTGTCCTTAGCATTTGCTCTCTTCGTCACTTTGTCTTCCAGCATTTCATTTTCTGAAAGTGAAGAGGGAATATTCATGCCAATAGGTAGGAGACTGGCATGCTCCTGACTGATTAGCTGACGAGTCACTTGATGCTGATAAGTCACCAGTTCCGCCAATTGCTCAATTTGTTTACAGAGAGGTTTCATCTTTCGTTCCATTGTGAATTAGAACTTAGCATAATCCCATCTGTCATTACCATCTTTGGGGGTCGGGGAGGATTCATAGCTAAAATTGGAACTCTGTCCGTTGCTCCAATTGATCATGTTGACCTCTTCTTCCTTGTGTTGAGGAAGAGGGTTGTCTTGAATGTGAGGCTGATCGGGTTTGGTGACCACGATTTCACCGTTGTCTATCAGGTCTTAGATTTTATGTTTCAAGGCCCAACAATCCTGAGTATCATGTCCAGGTGCCCCGGCATGATAAGCACATTTCTAAGCAGCATTAAAACCCCGTCCATTAGGGCTGGCTGGTGGAAGCAGATGCGTGATTTTCTTCTGTGTTGTTAGAAGATTGAGAATGTTCTAGAGGGTGTCCCCTAAGGGTGTGAATACTCGAGGGCGCTTAGCTTCTCCACCTTTTGGTACTGGAGGGTTCGTAGACTGTGATTGAAAGGGAGTGTAATTTCTCCGTTGAATAGGCATGTTCTGATTGCCTTTTTGACCCTGTAGTATCATGGAAACATCTTCCTCTTTCTTTTTATGGACCCTCCGAGGGTTGTTCCCACAATTTCCAGATTGGATGTGATCAGCAACAACTTTGAGTGCAGCTAGGTCTTGAATCTTTTCGGATTTCAATCCCATTTCAGCCACCTCCCCATGTTTGACCATTTTAGAAAATGACTTCCCGATGTCGGCTAAAACTCTTTCATAGAAAGGTGCTTCTTGTATGTCTATGAAAGTCATGACCATCTCTGATTCTGTCATGGAAGGACTAACTTGGGCAGCCAAGCGTCTCCACCTCTGAGCATACTCTCTGGAAGACTCATTAGACTATTTCTTGATCTTGGTAATTTGATACCGATCAGGAGCCATTTGAGATTGAAAGTTGTATTGGGTGAGGAAAGCGTGTGCTAGCTCTTCCCAACTATGGATCTTTGAATTGTCTAATCTTGTGTACCATGAACGGGCTTCTCCAGTTAGACTTTTTTGGAATAGTTGCATTCTGAGTTTTTCATCCTCTGCATAAGATCCCAGTTCTCGAATAAACACCTTTAGATGTGTGTAAGGATCTCCTAACCCGTCATATTTTTCAAAGTCGGGAGTCTTAAACTTTTCTGGATAATGAATACAAGGAAAAATACACAAATCAGCATATGAAACACTCCCGTGTGTTCCAATTCCTTTGATAGTGCGAAGAGTCTCTTCCATTTGGAGGACTTTCTTTTTGATGTCACCAGTGTCTAGGTCTCTAGTGGGATGGGCAGCATCATGAGTTTTATTGGTCGAATCCAACTGCAGTTCAGGTATTGTAACGACCTGGGTTCCTCCTTGTGTGGAGGATTCAGCATGTACGGGTATTTTCTGACCCTGTGTAGACTGGTGTAATTCTTTTAGTAGAACAGCCAAATCTGTAATCTGTTTGCTTAATCCGTCGAATTCTTTACGAGAAACTGGATTAAGTTCGGTCTGGTCGGATGACGACATGATTGACTATAGGCATGTTGCCTTTTTGGACTTTGAACGGGTGGTAGGTCCGATTGATTCCCTGCAAAAGACTTGCATAGTTTAGTCTTTAGGGAAGGTGGATAATAACATGCTATGTGATGTGTCCAGTTTAGGAAATTTTATCCTGCAAAACGAATGTCAGCTGTTTGTAGCATGTATGTGTACACATTTCTTCATATTTCTCATTACATGGAGATAGATATGGAAGATAATTACAAGTAATTGTGCTTTATAAGTAATTTAAAATGAGAGCATGAAGAGACTTTCCTTCGTTTTGGGTTTATTAGAGGCTGACCTATCTTAGGTTACTCTCGCTGCTTTTTGGCATGAAGGTTCCCAAATCACCGCAATCTACTTGACGGGAAGTTAATCTGGTCTTTCAACTGGAGCGAATTTGGGTGGTGCCTTTCCTGAGCCTCGGAGAATTAGTCTTCTCATGAGTCCAGTAATCAAACACCGACGGGATAGCCTCCTGGTGGAGGGACCACACAACATACATTCACATACATCGCGTCTTACCGTATGAAAATGATGATATGTGCGAAGCACTAATATCACAAGCAGATATGGTGCGAAGCACTAATATCACAAGCAGTTTATAGTGCGAAGCACTAATATCACAAGCAGTTTATAGTGCGAAGCACTAAGTAAGGAAATGCATTCGTACACATTTATCATAAAATAAAAATGCAACATCCACACACAAGCAGATAATAATTTTGGAAAAATTGTAATAGCGGCTTAAGTCCTCTTACTTGAGTCCCGAACAGAGTCGCCACCTGTCGACGTCGAGATTTTTAATTGTCCCTTTCTGTTACTTGTTCTTTGGTGTTCTCATTTTAGGTGAGATTTGTTTGAAAAAACAAGTGAAAAAGGTCCGCCATGTATAATGTCGACAATGGACTGTTAAGAGTCGTCAATTGGTTTTTTAAATGGTTGTACCAACACAACCGAGAAAAGGTTTGCACATTGACCCAGTGATGTGACACTGCTAAACGGGTCGGTGAAACCGAGATTCATTAGGGTCCGGGGACTTGGTTATGCGGAGGGAAGGTGTTAGGCACCCCTCGACATCCGTGTTACCACGGTGACCACCTCTTTTCAAGAAACTGTTATCTGAATGTGTGTGTGTGTGGGTCAATGTGCGGTTATTTGGAAGTAGTGTGAGGCCTCGTTCGCACCTATATACATAGGGTTTAAATTTTATGTAAAAATTCAATTTTAAGCAAGATATGACAGTGATGTTTTATAAAAGAGGTTTTTCAAACCCTGATGCTCAATAGTAATTGAGACCTTTTACACTCCCATTTTATTAAGTGCTCGGCTTGATTGATTTTATTTTTTACGAATATCCGTATGAAAATAATGTACAAAATAATGCCGACTTCCTCGTGGGTATGGAAACCATCTGAGGAAATTCAGACACCGCAGAATAGTTTACAACCTGCTTATAGCTGAAAATGTCCATCACGGGAACCAAATCTAGATCCAATGGGATGAATCTGTGATCACATGATTCCTAGGCGCACAGAATACTGAAATTTATATGAAAGCAGTAAGCAGGTATATATATAAAAGCTATAAATATATATATACAGACATGATCACCAACCACGAAGCACCTCCATGGGGGATCAAAAATGTAAATAAAGCTGTAAAAGCTATCAACCGCCACGGAGGAAACTTTAGGCGGGACAAAACGTAAAGAAAGCAATAAATACGGTCAACCGCCACGAAGGAAACTCCAGGAGGGATGAAACGTAAAGAAAGCTATACAAAGCGATCAACTGCCACGAAGTGAACTCCAGGCAGGACGAATATATATATATATATATATATATATATATATATATATATATATATATATATTAAAGCGAGTAAATGCACCGGATATAAAATCTAGGATCATCGAACAGAGTTCGACACACAGTTAATATATATAAATATATATATCTTAAAGTAGTAAACTCTCCGGACCGAAGTCTAGGCTCATCGAACAGAGTTCGACACGCAGTTCATATATATATAAATATATATATATATATAAATATATTTATATATATATATATATATATATATAGGAAAGCAAATAAACGCTCCAGACCGAAGTCTAGGCTCAATCGAGGCATAACTCAATAATGTTAGTCAATATATATATATATATATATATATATATATATATATATATATATATATATATATATATATATATATATATACAGACTGAAATAAAACCACGGACCGAAGTCCGGGCAAAAACGAGCAACACGACTCTCAACGTGTAGAAGGGTGTGTGCAGAGATGAAGAGAAAGACTCTAAAGTGTGTGAGAAGACCTACAGCTGACTGCTAAAGAAGACTTCTATATCTTTAGAGTGGGTAAACACTGGCTTTTGTACGTACAAAAGAGGCTATATATGAGCTCACAGGTGTTTAAAAGGGAAAAGTACACTGCATGGGATGAGTGCAGAGCAAATTGGGCAGGGCTTCCTTGCCAATTTCTCCTTAAAAATCAGCACCCCAAGGCCTCTATTTATAGGCATATTAGCCGCAGGTGTACCAGAGGCAACCCAGGTGGGCCCGAGTTTTTCGGCTCGGGTCGTCTCGAAGTACGTGCACTCTGGCACTATAATGTCCACTCGAACTTTCAGAAGTGCAATCCGGGCATCCGTTTTAGGTATACAGGACCTATTTCGGACCGCCGTTGTCGAGAGTTGTACGATGGCATGGGATTAGAGTTTGTATGAAGTCATTGAAGATGGGACGGAGCCCTCCGGTCTTCAAGCTTCAACTTTCATCTGTTACCCCGTACAATAGTCACTCGGGATTGATTAGTCTTGTAGGACATTGTTGCGTAGATATATTGAGGCGACGTGGCGTGGCATCGTGTTGGTCAGATGACGATGTTACCCATCACCAGTGTTATCGCCGGATTGGGCTGATAAAGTAGACATTGCTCTGCTTCGCTGGGATTGGACTCCTGCAATTGGTTGAAGGTCCTCATTGTCATCCTTGAGGTGTGTCTGTCTTCTTGATGTTATCACCGGGCTGGTACAGTGGATCTCGTTGTGAGCGCCGAGATTGAAGCTGGTCGCACTTGTAACAAGCATTTTCGGGGTTATTGCCGAAATTGCATTCCTTAGGGTTATCACCAAGGTTGGTGGCTATTCCCATGGTTGGAACTGAGACTGGATACCTTGGGGTTATCTCCAAGATTAATCGGTCTTCTCCGGTGTGTGTGTGTGTGTGTCGGTATTGATCTGCATGCCTCGGGGTTATCTCCGAGATTGGAATTGTTACTCCCAGATTGCAATCTGGGGTTGATGCTGAACTTCCGCTAGTATCCGGTACAGATATGGATCGTCTTTCAGGGTTCCCTCTTAAAAGACAAGTCTGCTCTCCTGCAATGTTAGTAACAGTAGTACAAAAAATTTCAAGTGTCTACACGGATTATCTTGAATCTCCTCAATCAGAGTTCGTATGAAAAAGTTATGCCCATTTTAGTAAAACATGTTCTGTCAGATTTTCTAAAACATTTATAGTCAGACCACCCCCCGCTGGGGCGGGGGTCTTTCCCTATAAATAGCCCGCTGGGGCGGGCCTAGCTACTGTAAACTCATGATTTTGTTCCCTATTACGAACCATAATGCCAAACCTTCCTTCTAACCTTCATAATTTGAGTTATACATGTCCAAATTAGTTCGTTTTTGATTCTATGGATTCGTAATTCATAGAACTACAACATGCTAGATACCCATCAACTACCATAAACATTAACTAACCCAAATATGAATTTACAACTCATGTTCATACTAATTTTCATGTTTTAAAAAGTTTAACGAATTTATTCACTACGAATTCGTTTCTAAACCAAATTGGCTCGTTTAACTTTCGTTGTTTTCGCATTTGACTATATTAACAACATCTAACAACAATTCATGGATTATAACAACCCTTAGCCATCAATTTTGTGACTCAAAAGCTACTTTTTCATGTTATTTCTAAGGAATTGCAAACTTAGGAAATTAAGAGCATATAAGTTAATGTTATTACCTCTTGAATGCTTCAATATGCTAAGCATAGCCTTCCTAACTTCTGATTGCTCTCCAATTTTATTGACTCTTTATAGCCACTTCTCAGGCATCTCAACAAAAGAGAAATAAGATGAAGTGGTCTCTATTTATAGAGGAAGGATTATCCAAATCATGGCTTTGCACATTTAATTAATCCAAGGGGAGGAAGAAGAAGCCATTGGATGTTGGAGAGTTAGTTACCAACTCTACTTCCCCCATCCTTCTAGCCATCATCAGACTATCTAGCCATGGCTGAGCTTAAGCAATAGAGGAGTTGGCCATTGGCCTATTTACGTGCATATATAAGAGAAATGAGACTCTCTATTTGGGACAAAAGCTTAAAACTCAACATTGCAAAACTACTACTAGCATACTTAGGTTTATTTAATATTATTTTCCCAAATGTGTATACATATATACCCACTCATATAGAATTAAATAATCCATGTACATTGGTTTATTAATAATTTAATTGGGCTAATTATAAAATAGTTGGATATTCTCAATCCATCATTTTCCATAAAATTTATCATCTCAAATATACCCAATTATCATAATGATAATTAATATCAATTATTTATTAACTCACCATTTATTTTCTTTTAATACTTCCCATTAATCTCCCTTTGATTTAACTTCCCTAATTATGCCACACAAGATATAATTATGTGAACTTAGTAACTAATAGCTCACAAGCTTATAATAGTATAATCTCACAAAATAACATTATTCTCATCATTACATCTTATAACATGGTCATGGAAGTGGTCTATTGCACCATGTTACATTTTATTATCTCACTTGTACATAATGCTAACATACTAGTATTTATACATATGTATTCAAATACTTCCTATATCATATAGTTACCATTGAAGTGTCACACTTCATTTCATATCATATAGATATAGCTACTATATAATATATAATCATTGCACATACAAATTAATTCATTCAATAATTCATTCATTAAATTATTTAATGAATGCTTATTTCTTCACTTTGCCACACTAGGCATATTTCACAAGCTCGATCTTAAGCTTCTCTCATTCTCCACACATATTATTCTTTCAATATAATATTTGTGTGACTCAAGCATTTAAATACTAAACTACCTTAATTAATTATAAGTATAACATTTACGCTTATAATAAATAATATATACTCCATTGGTTATTTAAATGATAACTTTCACGATAAAATAATAACTTAAGTTATTTAATATATTAAAATAACTTAATTTTCTTTCATTAATTAACTCCCTTGAAAATACATTAGAAGTTATGTATTTTGTCATAACATAAATATTATGTTTTCTCCGAATAAAGACATTTATAATTAAAAATTAATTTGATTATCGTCCCAAGATACTATTCTTAATATAATATCAATTAACTATATATACGACACATGTACATATATTATATATAGAAAATAGATAATAAGTTTATTTTTTATTATAATAAATTGTTTCCATCAATTTATTTACATATAGCAAATACGTTTTAATATATTTACTATATTATTAATCATACCTCATACAAAAATATATATGGTAATATTATTATTCAAAAATAATATTTCCTCCTTTTATTAAAATAACTCAATATTAAAAATTATTTTAATATCCTCTATTAGAAATATATAATTATTATTTCTCTCTTCCTCTATAAATTGTTCCCAAAACAATTTCTTCAAATATTAAATATACATTAAAAGATATAATGATTTATGTCTCCCTTTAATAGTGTATATATATATATATATATTTAACGTTATTCGTACATTAGACTTTCTCACATATTACCATTTTGAGTAACATATATAAAAGTATCACATATTCAACACACATATTAATTCACTCCTTTACTTAAGTAAATTAAACCTTGTACTATATTACCATAGTTATTTAAGGTTTAACATACACATTATATTATTCCATAACATAACTCTCAACTATCAATTAACCAATATTTATTCTTATTAGTTAATTCTCTCAACTAACTCATGTTTCACTATCTAAACCCCTTCGCGGATAACTTACGTACTATCAATAACCTATATTATAATCATACCAGTTATTAGTACACATACACAAGAAAATGATAATTATACATTAATGTCATCCACTTACTATGATAAAGTAATCCTATAAACTATTTAATATCAATATGAAATTTTATCCACTTCTTTTATCTCAATTGAATTATCTCTGCGATCAATAACAATATATAAAAATAATATATTTATTAATCACAAAAATCACATATTGCATGGTTCATATTACTCTATGTAACACATTCCTACATACCTCGTATCACATTGATGTTTTTATTCGAATCCATTTCACACTTAAGAATTTTATTTACTAAATTCTTATTTTAATATTTTCTGAAAATTCGGGTTCTTATAGTGAGAATAATACGTAGAGTATACGAAATAAGGCTTTAAGCCAAATGAAATGGACGTGTAGGATTATGTAGGAAGTGCAAGTCCAATAAGAATTAATATGCAAGCCCAAGATTTAGTAATGTTAAAGCACAAGTGTTGGTTAATGTAATGTCCAAAGTAAATTAATGTAAGCCCAAAAGCATAAGTTAAGTAAATTGAATTAAGCCCAAATTAAGATCCAATGGATTAAGGTGACCCATGGGGCAACCCATGATCATGTGGTCAATCTTGGTGACCAAGAACTTTATGTGATGGCCAAGTAATTAGTGTAATGAGCAAGATAACTTAGTTATGAAGTAATGAATAGTAAAGAGGTGGGATGTGTCTATTGACTATTATGCCCTAACTTTAACAATTCTATAAATATCAAGCTTTGGATTTCATTAGTTGATTGTTAACTTTCATCCAACAACTATAAACTTAATTGTCAGAGAGAATAAGCAAGAATAAGCTAGACTTTCATTTGTTAGAAAAGAAGAAGAAAGCTTGTTCATCAAGGGTAAGCCTCCTATGTTATTAGTCTTCCATCTCTACCATTGTAGGTTGATAAGAGAAATGTGGATTAATGGACATGTATGCTAAGAAATGATGAAAATGAATAATCTAACGACTTAAGTCTTAATAAGCCGTGAATAAGCACTATGTTCATAGATAAGCTATGAACTAAGTAAGAACTTGTAAGACTTGTAACATGTTTACATGAATGAAGTTAGTATGATAAAAGAATGTAAAAATGATGGTTAGAAGACATAAACTATCATAAGTCGTGAGAAATGAAATTATATGTAGTTTATACTTTGATAAGTTATAAGCTCATGAAGAACAAGTAATAACTTATCATGAAAATAAGTTAATGAAGTGAGTATGTTAAGATGTTAGTATGATGGATAGAATCCATTTGAAGTGATGAACAAATCATAAGTAACGAGGTTATGCCAGAATTCACACGATTAGACGATAATCGTCGAATTCGTGAAATTCTCAGAATGGAAGTCAATTTTTTATTTTGAGCTCAGAAACGTTTATTTTCAATGGGAACAAGTCTTATTTGGCATTATAGATTTGCGGACTCAAAAATGACCGAATTCTGACTTAGAACGAAGAAACGAGCGTTGAACGTTCACGAACGTTTATCATTTTCATTAAAATGAACTAATAGGTGAATTTTAAGTTAACGAAGTTAAAAATGTAAAATTCTTGCATGAACACGTAGAGTATATGATTTGTGAGCTAACAGATTTTGAATGAGCTAATTCGGACTTAAAATGATCAAATTTGGAGTCCGGGAAGTTCACAAAGTTAAAAGTCTGTAAAAAATTTCTGGTGCACAGAGCTAGCGCCGCGGCGCCAGCCCAAGGCCAAATAGGTGGCGCCGCAGCATAGAGAAATTCATGACCTACTAGAGTTTCGCACCGCAGCGCGGCCCGTAATGCTAGGACTCGCACCACAGCACCAAGTCCGGTCCTCAGCCACTGAAGTGTGGCGCCGCAGCGCGGTTTAATAATAGGAAGTTGGTGTTGCAGCGCCAACCTTAGGGTTTGCATAGTAAAGAATGATTATGAAGATAAAAAGAAAGACAGATATTTAGTAATGAAGTACAACCTTAAGGAACTTGAAGTAACATTCTTACTTGATGTTAAAGACCTTAAGTATTGCAACTAAAGGTTGACGAGAGATTAATTAAATGTCAGAGCAATGTAATGTGATAAGCCGGAACCAATAATAAACAGTCTAAGTCATGATTATATTGAGAAGAAGGGTAAGATTCATTAGGAACCATGCATGTTTATTCATGACCTAATGTGTTATGTTATGTGATCATCTACTGTAGAGACCTTAAAGACTTAAAGTGAACGTGTAATAACAGTAGCAGACGCTGAAGGCAAGTGTTCTAACCCTTGTTTCAGTTCAATCTGGACAAGCTTTGTGATTCATGTATTCTTACGCATGAATTGATGTATGATGAAGTCAAAGCCAATTCTTTAGGCTAGACTTATGATATGTTGGATTTCTTATAATCTATCAAATTATTGTCAATGTTTTACCAAACTATGTTGGTGTGGTTTTCAAATGAAGACTAAGTATGCTAAAATGTTTTTTCGTCAAACGACAGGCACGTGAGGTTGCCACAACTTAAACTTACATACGTTTAAAAGAATGTAGTGTTGATCAACATAGAGTACTATAGGCTGATCACCTAGACGTGCTCGTAAGATATGTCAGACTTACGGACTTAGTGTCTTATTCTTCCGCTATTTTTGCAATTTGATTGCTACTTTGATTTTCACAAAACCTTACAGTGGCATCAGAGTCAAAATTTATGCAAATTATTAATTGTTTTAATTCCTTATATGTATGAGTATGTATTTAGAATAATTTATTGGACATAATTTGTTGTATAAAATTTATTTAGTATTAATATAAAAAAAAAAGGAAAAGCCGATATTATTCGCGGATAATATTTTGAATTTTGATAATCCTATTGTTTTTCCGTGGAGTCCGTGGCTGTGTTGATTCACGTTAACATATATATATCAACCAAGCTTTTCCCTGTTTTTGAATTATGCACGGATATTAGTGGATGAGTTCAGGATCATCATTTGAAAACTTTATCTTGCATCTCCTGGAAACCTTATATATATATATATATATATATATTATATATATATAATATATATATATATATATATATATATATATATATATATATATATATATATATATATATATGATTAGTTATATAGTATATCTACACATGAATGATTCACATGATTCTATACTTGGAATATATTATATATATTATTACCTTAAATGTGCAAGATCATAACTTTGGTAATATTATATATATATATATATATATATATATATATATATATATATATATATATATATATATATATATATATATAATATTTTAATAATTTTATAATTAAAATAAAGAGTTTATTTTAATCTTGAAATTGGATTTCATGCAACATAAAATTGCCCATTAAATGATATTCATATATATATGGAATGATTTTATTTATTGATACATATGGTGGTATGTATGATAATAAATGAGATTGATTATGGGCTATTCACCAATGTGATTGGATTTATTTTGGTTGGATGTTTGAATGAATGAGTTTTATTAAATGGGGTCTGCGTACCTCATCTTTTTTGATTTTCTTCTTGATGTAAATTCTATCTCTCTCTTATGTACTTCCCCTTGACTGTTGATCAAGGTTTCTATTTAAATTAAATAGTTTATGTAATAGGATTAGTTAGAATTTTTTTCGAAGAACCGGCGATCAAGGAATAAGGATCGTTCGAAGACTCGTTTGTAAAGGAGCCCGGGTTTAAATGTAATAGTTATATTTAAATGTTTATTCTTGCACCCTAGGATTTGACCTTTTGGTTCACTTGGTGGCTCTAGTGAACCAAACTGGAATAAAAGTTCATAATCAAACGACAGGCACGTGACGTTGCCACAACTTAAACGTACATACATTTAAAAGAATGTAGTGTTGATCAACATAGAGTACTATAGGCTGATCACCTAGACGTGCTCGTAAGATATGCCAGACTTACAGACTTAGTGTCGGGTTGTCCTTTTCAAAGAAAGTATGAAATGCTAAGGGTCTTGGACCGAGTTCTATGTTTAAGGAATGTTATTCATTATGAAATGTTTTGAAGGAAAAGAAGTGCTATTTTAAATTATCGATAGTACTTCGTAACTATTGTTCAGTTATTGAAGATATACGATTCCTATGTTGCAAGCATGCTATTTAATTGGAATTGTTGTACTTCCTGAGCGTGCTATACTCACTCTTGCTTGAACCATATGAATGCAGCTAAGACCGAACGTACCGATGGATCCGATAAAGATAAGGGAAAGGCAACAGCAGACCGTTGAACTATCTATGTAATAGTATAAGTTTAATGTTGTAATGTATTTGATATTATGACAAAGAACTTGTGTATTGGTTATAAAGAACCTGGGAAGGGAATATTGTTTACGAATATATATAAGACAGATTCGTTCTTTTGAGGCATTTTAATTGAATGTATGTGTGAATTGCAGCACCGTGTAACACCATATGACGGGTTCAAAGATACCCGAATTCGGGGGTGTCACATGACATATGGGAGCTGGGCTAAACAATTCCTTTAGAGAGCGGAGGTATATATGAAACTGGCAACCGATCTAACTTACTGTGAAAGACAGTGTAGATGAGAAGGGAACTTGTTTGTTGGTTGTTTGTGAGAAACAACTCAGAGTACCATATGGACTACTAGCAGAGACGCGATGTGTACTGAGTCCTAGAAAGGTTATAAGAAGAAGATAAGAATGTAAATCATCAAAGATGATGATCGTATGAGTAAGACATCTTCGTATGTCATGAAGCCGTAAACTGGTAAAGAAAGTAGGTTGCGTAAACTTAGATTGCAAGAACGCGAACCCTAAGAAGTAAAATTAAGTAAACCAATGCGTAAGTCAAGTATACGACTAATTGGTGTATGTACTTTTTCCTTATGTGCTATGTAGGGATTGGAATGAGCAGTTCAGCGTAAGATGTAGATGTGCGTAAGGCAAGTTTCCTAACTTCATTCATGTTTAATATGAATGCTAGTTTCTTAAACTTCTCAGAAGTTGAACATGAGAAGTTTTATCTATGTGCATGTGTGCGATGTATGTACAAGGTGGTAGTATGTATGAGGCCTTGAGCTACAATTTGAACACTTCGGTTGTGACGCCCCCAAAATTAGGTATACATCACCCATCTTGAGTCACCAGATACATGGTACAGAATTCAAATACAACTTAATAATACAACTGTCGTGTACAATACGACAGAACATAAACTGTGAGTTTGAATACAAATATTGTCTTCTAGAGAGTATCCATACTCAAAAGGAGTCCTCATTACAATTATTATCACACAATTACATAGAATAGTGAGGACTACTAATGCTATCATCTAGGACCATCACTCTGTTCCCTGACTAGTCCCAGCTACGTTCTCATTTCCTGAAGAGAACAGTGAAAGAAAGGGTGAGCTCAAGTAGCCCAGTAAGAAATATTATGACTAAGATAATGCAGAATAAATTATCATTAGTCTTCAACAATGTTAAACTGATAAAATACAGTAGACATCAAGTTTAACTACAGCGGAACAAGCAATCCATTAAAAGAGTCAAGTAGAGAATAAAATCTACTATCTTTTATGATTTAAAAGGTTTTTCATGACTTTTATTGCTGAGACTCAGCTAAAAAAATAATCCACATCATCGAATCACCCATGCACTACGGCCAAGGATATTCTTTAGTATCACGACCACGAATTATCTATGCACTACGGGCCAAAGATAATCGAGTTTTTATCCACGGTCCTGATCATGCCATAAAATAATTCATCTTTGCAATACGACTAAAGAGAATCCATAGCCATAATCATACCAAAAACTGTCCATCAATGCACTACGGGCCAATGAGGACTTTTTCCACATCATTTGTAACATTACGGTCATGATTACACCGAATAATCCCTGGTCATAATCATACCAAGTCTATCTATGCACTACATACCACAGATGACTTTCAACATAATATAAATATGAGGATGATGACAATGATATAAGAATTCAATAAAACAAGTTCAAGAATTAAATTATCCAGGAACTAATAACGTCTAAATTGTCAACATGATACTTCTTTGTAGAGTAAATTTCAAGAATGCTCAGAAGAATATTTCCATGAAAAGATACTGGATGAAGCGCAAATATCAAGGATATTCCACTAATTTCATGGAGTATAGAAGTTAAAACTTTAACCAACTGAGTATAATATAGAATGAAATAACAAAAGAAATCACCATGAATGCGGTACTTCGCATAGACAGGTTATTCCAACAGAATAATAAGTAACGGAACCAGGTCAGGTGAAATTCGCACCGACAGGATGTTCCAACAGAATAATAAATAATGGAATAACAACAGAAATCACCATGCATACGGTACTTCGCATAGACAGGTTATTCCAACAGAATAATAAAGACGGAACCAGGTCCGGCGTAAAACGCACAGACAGGATATTCCAACAGAATAATAAAGACGGAACCAGGTCCGGTGTAAAACACACAGATAGGATATTCCATCAGAATAATAAAGACAGAACCAGGTCCGGTGTAAAATACAGACAAAATATTCCAACAGAATAATAAAGACGAAGTAATAGATGAATTTCACCGAGTATAGGGTAGTCTGCGTATACTGGTTATTCCAGCAGAATAATAAAGAATGGAATAACAGAAGTTCTCTTCATGAATACAAAAGAAAATAATACTCCTTACGAGTACAATAAATAATATTCCTTACCGTTTTAAAGAAGAACTGAAATAAAGAAGTAGTTAAGTAGCAGAATACTTTTCTTCTTTCTCTCTATAGTTTCTCTCTATAGTTTCTCGCTCTAGAGTTCAGTAAATTCGTAAGAAAATAATGAAGGAATGAGCTTCTATTTATAGGAAAATGGAATGCATAGTAACTAACTCATGAACGGTCCAGATTGATTTACTTTAATCTGACGGTCCATATTTAAAGAAAAATCTTTTTAATAAAATATAATATATTCTATTTATAGAATAACTTTAATAAAGTATTATGTTTTATATAAAAAGATGTTTCTGTTTTATTACGTTAATAATACGAATAAATCAAAACTTCATTATCGCTAAATAATTCATATTATTAATTGATAATAATTGAATTAAACTGAGTGACTTCTCACATAAGCATTAATAATCAATACCGTGTGCTACTATGCAACCACACGTATTACTGCACTTTTACTACCTATTAGTTCAACAGTATCAACGGTAAAACTTCTGCCGTTATTTTTAATAAAATATTTTTTGTCGTTTTCTCAATCCGACAATAATTCCATTGTGGGGTCCACCAATAATTGTGCCGTCGTACGAATATTCTCCGACAAAAATAATATTCCCCGACCAATCGAATATAATACAACAACTTGCATACTTTGCAAAATTTATAAATACTACCCACAACTATAACATTATCTTAAATTCACACCATAATATTTTAAAAAAAATATTTCGAAAAATTAAATTTTTATTCATAAAATCTGGGGTTTCACAATCTCCCCTCCTTATGAAATTTTTCCCTCGAAATTTTCGTACGTACCTGGTATGCCGAACAGATGAGGACACTTTGTCAGATTCTAACTCTTGAGGTATAACCTTTGAGTGTTGAATACATTCCAGAATTTTAACAGGTACATATTCATACGTTAAATTATCCGCTATCTCGTTCGGTTCTAAATCAATAATGTGGTTCGGGTCGTCCACATATTTACGTAACATCAATACGCTAAAAAAATGTTATGAACACGCGACATACTTGGCGGTAAAACGAGTCTATAAGCCACAGTTCCTACTTGATCGAGGATTTCAAATGGGCCAATTAAATCGAGGGTTGAGATTTCCTCTCTTCATCGATTCTTGCTTCTAGAATAACGCCCTCTTGAACCTTCTTCTTAGTATTCATCAGCTCCGGGTCCGTAGCTTGCACGGCTTTAACTTTATCGATCAAAGTCGATTCTAATCGTATATTCGTTATCTTCACATGGGTCCCTAGAGTCATTAACTCTATCTTCATCATTTATAGGTTATACGAAATGAGTCTTTGTGTTAACGACATCTAAATCACATACGATCTTCTACTCAACGTGTCAGCTACCACTTTCGTTCTTCCATGATGATATTGAATGGTACGATCGTAATCTTCAACAGCTCGAGCCAACGTTTGTGGCGCATAATATGTTCGTTTTAGTTGAAGAAATATTTGAGGGTTTAAGAAATGGGTTTTGTACTTGGGTCAATACAAAATTCGATTTCACGCTCTGGGGTAGGCTAAAAAGTCTTCAAGAATACGTCAGGAAATTTATTAACAATAGAAATATCATTCAAAACTGTGACCCTCCTCCAAGACTTGGATAACACGTCACGTTGATACCTATCAACTTGCCATCGTCATTCACAACGTCTCCTACGGAAAGTCTGGCTTCGGTGCATTCCACATAAGAAAGTCATCAGCGAAAGGCTCGAGGCTCTTTACTTATGGCTTGATATGACAATGATTGACTTTAGTGGTTTGGTTACTTGAATTCGCATAATAGGTTGGTTAGGAATATGAAAGCTAACAACCTTACGAAAAGCATGATGAGCAGTTAACCAATCATTTTTAAAAATCACATCAATGCAAGTATTTTCAAAGAGATAAGATCTACAGGTAACGTGAAAGTGTTGCTTTGAATCAAATAAGATTTATAAATAGTGGAGGTAACGAAGGTTTCTCCCAACGGAATTTTAACAGATAAATCAAAGTTTAACTTCTCCGGAGTTAAGTTAAAACATTGAACACAACTAGGTGAAATAAAAGAGTGAGTAGAACCGGTATCTAACATGGTATAGACTTCGCAAGAGTTTATGACTAATATACCCGTGACAATTTTATTCAAGTTCCTCGTCACGAAAAAAAAATGCTCTCTCTTAAACTACCGACTTTGGCTTTTCTGGGACATCCTTTGGCATCACTATCCCAGCTGGACTTGACTTCACCATACGACAAAATCGAGCTAGGTGACCTTCTCTTCCATAATTACAACACGCTTTGGATTGCTGCGTACAGTTTAGACGGATGTGTCCCTCCTGTCCGCATTTGAAACATACGACCGGTGGTCGTTCTTCTTCCTTTGAAACGGGTGCTGGTACCGACGTCTTCACGTCATTGTTGAACCTTCTCTTCTTGAAATGTCCATTCTTATTGTTTTGACCATGATTACCACCGAAGTGGTTACCATTTCTGGCATGTTGATTCCCTCCATGCTTATTGTCACTGCTTTGATAACTGTTAACACCGGTATTATCATTTTGCCGGCTGCTCTCTTTTGGTTGCGTTGACTCGTTATCGTGCTCCAATAACTGAGCCCTATTAACAACATCTAAATACAAACACGGTTTATGAGAAATAAGATATTGACGTATCTCCGGCTTCAAACCTCTTAAAAACATTCGCGTCATTCGCTCCTCATTATCGACCAAATGGGATGCAAATTGGGATAACTCCGTAAATTTAGCCTCGTATTGTGACACGGTCATGTTGTTTTGCTCCAACTTGATAAATTCCACCTCCTTCATGTGGCGAATGCTTTCGGGAATGTTCTTGTCATTGAACAGCTCCTGGAATTTCTCCCAAGACATCTTAAGTGCGTCAGGCTGGGTACGTTTTACAGATTCCCACCAGTAATCTGACTCTTCATGCAACATAAAGATGGCAAAGGGAACCTTTTGCTCCTCGAAGCTTCCCAAAATATCAAATATCTTGGTGATATGCTTTAACCACGTCTCCGCCTTAAGTGGTTCTGGCTTTCCCAAAAACTCCGGTGCTCCCAGCTCCTTGAATTGCTTAGCGGTGACCAACCGTGGGTTGCCATTATTTCCTCCTGCATTATGAACAGGAGCCGCCTTCGCCTGATGTTGCATGAATTCTAAAAAACTCCTAAACGTACCGTCGTTCGTCAATTGATCAGTGTTGTTGTTTATAGGAGGATTATCGCCATCCTGTTGCACATTGTCCTGATTATTGATCTGTGGAGAATCAATGATCTCCTGTGGTTCATTGCTATTCTCAACATTCTCAGATGTCATTTTCAGATACTATCACAAAACAAAATATTAATTGACATGTAACATATTATCCCTATACCTTGACCGACCAATTAAATACCAAATAAACTTAGGTAGGTCATACTAGCGAAGGAATTCCCCGTCTCTCCCATCCTAGTTCTTGTCTCACATCTCAACCAGGGATCATATCCCTAAGCTCTGATACCAACTGTGACGTCCCCAAAATTAGGTATACATCACCCATCTTGAGTCGCCAGATACATGGTACAGAATTCAAATACAACTTAATAATACAACTGTCGTGTACAATACGACAGAACATAAACTGTGAGTTTGAATACAAATATTGTCTTCTAGAGAGTATCCATACTCAAAAGGAGTCCTCATTACAATTATTATCACACTATTACATAGAATAGTGAGGACTACTAATGCTATCATCTAGGACCATCACTCTATTCCCTGACTAGTCCCAGCTACGTTCTCATTTCCTGAAGAGAACAGTGAAAGAAAGGGTGAGCTCAACTAGCCCAGTAAGAAATATTATGACTAAGATAATGCAGAATAAATTATCATTAGTCTTCAACAATGTTAAACTGATAAAATACAATAGACATCAAGTTTAACTGCAGCGGAACAAGCAATTCATTAAAAGAGTCAAGTAGAGAATAAAATCTACTATCTTTTATGATTTAAAAGGTTTTTCATGACTTTTATCGCTGAGACTCAGCTAAAAAAATAATCCACATCATCGAATCACCCCTGCACTACGGCCAAGGATATTCTTTAGTATCACGACCATGAATTATTCATGCACTCACTACAAAAAAAAGGTCATTGCCGGCGGATATTCTCGTCGCCAATGACTCTATTGCCGTCATTTGCGACGGCACAGACCGTCGCCCCTACCGTCGCCCCAGAGGTCGTCTCCCGTGACTCCCGTCGCTCGCCGTCGGGAAGAATATCATTGCCGACGGGGTCATTGCCGATGGGCCTACCGTCACTAACGTATTATTACCGACGGCACTAGCGACGGACATGTTGTCGTTAATAAACATTTTATAAAATTAAAATTACTGTCATTACCGACGGCATGTCGTCGCAAATGAGTGTAGAGTGTCGTCGCCAATGACCTGTAAGTCATTGCCGACGGCATGCACCCCCGTCGCCAATGACCCGTCACCAATGACCTGCTTAAAAAAATTGCAAAATTGTAAAATTTCCCTGTTCATTTACATATATATAATTGTACCTGTTATAAATTAAAGAAAGACTAATAATGACAATGCACGCATATTAATAATCAATTTAGTTAATACAAAACTTTGGTCTGTACAACTCAAAAGTTATATAAATACATACATGAAAGTCAAAATATAAACATAAACTAACTACAACCCAAGATCAGGAATTTCAGTATCGTACGATCGCCTGTCCCACCTGCGATCCCACCCTCCATAGTCTCATCAGCATCAGCTCGACGGTCATCACCATCTCTACCACGGGTATCGCCTGTGCCGCAGCCGCCACACCCATGAGTCTCATCAACAATACCCTATAAAAGAAAAAATATTAATTACGAAGTCGAAAATAGAGCATATTTAAATTATTGTAGTTTATGTTCTATAATTATTACAAACGAGCAAATAACTCGGCTTCTGTATGTCAGAATCGAGTCCCGTCAGTTGCTGAGCGTGTCTAATAACTACGCGGTGCTATGTTTGTGTTTACGTAGAGTTCGGACTACCGACGCGGGTTTTGGTCTCTTTTTCGGCTTTTTACCTAAGTGTTGGCGAGTTTTGCAAACTGGGCGATAACTCTACTTCCGTATGTCAGAATCGAGTCCCGTTAGTTGCAACACGTGTTTAATACCTATGTGGTGCTATGTGTGTGTTTGTGTGGCGTTCGGACTACCGACGAGGGTTTTGGTCTCTTTTTCGGCTTTTTGCCTAAGTGTTGGCGAGTTTTACAAACTGGGCGATAACTCGGCTTCCGTATATCGTAGTCGAGTCCTGTCAGTTGCAACACATGTCTAATACCTACGCAGTGATATGCGTGTGTTTGCGCGGTGTTCGGACTACCGACGTGGGTTTTGGTCTCTTTTTCGGCTTTTTGCCTAAGTGTTGGCAAGTTTTGCAAACTGGGCGATAACTCGGCTTCCGTATGTCGGAATCGAGTCCCATCAGTTGCAACACGTGTCTAATACCTACGCGGTGCTATGTGTGCATTTGCATGGCGTTCGGACTACCGACACGGGTTTTGGTCTCTTTTTCGGCTTTTTGCCTAAGTGTTGGCGAGTTTTGCAAACTGGGCGATAACTCGGCTTCCGTATGTCGGAATCGAGTCTCGTCAGTTGCAACACGTGTCTAATATCTATGCGGTGCAATTTGTGTGTTTGCGTGGCGTTCGGACTACCGATGCAGGTTTTGGTCTCTTTTTCGGCTTTTTACCTAAATGTTAGCGAGTTTTACAAACTGGGAGATAACTCGGCTTCCGTATGTCGGAATCGAGTCCCGTCAGTTGCTGTGCGTGTCTAATACCTACGCGGTGCTATGTGTGTCTTTGCATGGCATTCAGACTACCGACGCGGGTTTTGGTCTCTTTTTCGGCTTTTTGCCTAAGTGTTGGCGAGTTTTGCAAACTGGGCGATAACTCGGCTTCCGTATGTCAGAATTGAGTCCCGTCAGTTGCTGCACGTGTCTAATACCTACGTGGTACTATGTGTGTGTTTGCATGGCGTTTGGACTACCGACGCGGGTTTTGGTCTCTTTTTCGGCTTTTTGCCTAAGTGTTGGCGAGTTTTGCAAACTGGGCGATAACTCGGCTTCCGTATGTCGGAATTGAGTCTCGTCAGTTGCTGAGCGTGTCTAATACCTACGCAGTGCTATATGTGTGTTTGTGTGATGTTTGGACTACCGACGTGGGTTTTGATCTCTTTTTCGGCTTTTTATCTAAGTGTTGGCGAGTTTTGCAAACTGGGCGATAACTCGGCTTCCGTATGTCGGAATCGAGTCCCGTCAGTTGCAACACGTGTCTAATTCCTACGCGGTGCTATGTGTGTATTTGCGTGGCATTCGGACTACCGACACGGGTTTTGGTCTCTTTATCGGGTAATATAATTACAAATTTCGTAAATTAAATAAACAAATAAATCAATAATTGTTTTTACCTGTCGAATATGTGGTGGGAAGATATTGGCCAAGACAACCGCACATACACGGATGGCTTCCTCCCGTACTACACCCATGAGATCGTCAGCGGCAGCTGTAGGATCTATGGAGCCGTGGACAACCTCCTGAGCCAGCTGGTAGATCCGCTAGCGTGATGGTGCTCCTGACTGCACAACACTGCTCGCCATGCACCCCTCTATAATCCGCCGGAAGAAATCGTCGGATAATGAAGGGCTGGTGCCCGATCTACTCGCACCACTACCTCCAGTGGGTGGGCGCCGTCGAGATCTCGCAGCAGGGACTAGGGTGTAGGCTGGGACATGGGGAATGCCCAAAACTCTACCCTTCTTCGGTCCCCCTGTAGCCTGCAACCAGTCCTCTATCTCCTCATCCACACGCGTAGAACCATTGACTACAGTGTCACTTCTTTGGCTGCTCCGGGCCACAAAAAGGTCCTCGAATCGTCGCTGAAAAAAACACATTAATAGATGATACGCAAAATATAAAACAAGAAAATTCAAAAGAATAATCGAATTTTAATTACATACAAAATAAAAGAATTAAATAACTTACAGCAATGCGTTCTGCCTCAGGAGATATATAACCACCTTCACCTTTCTTCTGGTGGGTGTGCCACCAAAACTCCAAGCGGGAGGGTGCATGCTTTAGACTCACCTCGAGTCTCTCCCGGTAGAGATCGTACGACTGAGACCCCGTGCAGTGTGGGAGACGACTCTGCTGTCGGGCAGCTGTACGCTGTGCCGACATCTTCTTGAAGGCCTCGCCATCCCAAATGCTGCACATCTGGTCCCATACCGCAGCAGAGATGAAATCTGGCCGGACATCCTTAAGTGTCTGTCCATCAGCCATCTTCGTCTAGGCCTTCTTCTTCCAGTCATGGACCCACTTGTGCCAATTCATCTCCAAGTATTTATGTAGAACGGTCATGCCATGGGCTTCCTGCCCGTCCTCAAAGCGGTAATATCTCTGCACATTACACATCAAGAAACTTAGTAGACAACATAAATCAAACTAAATATGAATGCATATAAAACAAACATATATATGAATGAATGAATGACATCTTACCCTGAACTCAGCAAAAATCAGCTGGCGTGTGCGGTCATCCACATCCGCCCACCTCATCAACGGGCTTGAGAATCGATTATGGACGATCCCAAGCAACGTGTTCCTCGGCGTCGCGTCAAGGATACTACAAATTAGAAAGAATATATAAGAACAAAATACTATGTCAATACTATATAGAACTATGAAATTACCTATTAGTCCCAACGCGATAAATAATCGGTGCCTGAGGGGGATTCCCTAGCAAGCCACGTTCTAGATCCCGCGGAGGCCTACGACGATCACCTATGTAGTGAAATACATCATTATTTATATAAAAGAATATAATGACAATACTATATAAAATAAAAAATAATAAGATGTATCCCAACAAAACATGTAATTATATCTGACGACCCGGCCTGCTCATCACCCCCACTACCTCCGCGGCCCCAACGACCGGCACGCCTACCACGATCGCCGTGTGGTGTATGCGCCATATGTATATATACTGTCAAATCATCAACAAAACATTATTAGACATTTGTATGCACAATATTTTTGAACAGTAACAAAGAGGATAACATACAGATACAACAAAAAGAATACAACAAAATAGTCATTTTAAAATGATACAACATAAACAGTAACCTAAAACAAATAATTACATTTGAATACAACTAAAAGGACACAACATAAATAGGCATTTTAAAAGGATACAACATAAATAGTAACCTAAAACAACTAAAAGGACACAAAGAGTACATACTCCTAATCATTTATATCGTCAAAGCCATCAATATCAGAATCGTCATCTTCGAGCAGTAAATCTTCAATATCATTGTCATCACCATCTTCATCATCCTCAACGATTTCTTCAATTATATCTACCTCCTCAAGAACATCATCTTCACTTTCGACAGTGACAACATCAGCCTCTTCTCCACTAGACTCACTAATAATTGTCACATCAGCATGTGTGACACTAGTAGACTCAACTTGTAAAGGTTCATCGTCTGGACGAGGAGCTGTGCCTTGAAAACCACGGGCTTTAGTGGTTATTACAGCATACCATAGGCTTGCAGGAGTTTTAACACTTCGCGCGTAGTACACCTGTGTTGCTTGACTTGCTAAAATAAAAGGCTCGTTTGAGTTTAGTTTTGACTTAACATTAACAGTCACCAGTCCTGAATTTTTATCTACTCTAACTCCATTCTCAACATCAAACCAATGACAATTGAAGCAAACTAACTCTTTATGACCCCAATATTTGAGAACGACAACTTCTAGCAATCGTCCATACCAGTCATCCCAAACATTATCGTAGCAGCTACCTTTAACCACAACACCAGAATCAGAAGAAGCGACTTCCCCAATATCGCAACACTTAAATCTATAACCGTTGACAATGCAGCATGTATAAGTATCTACAGATCTTTCAGGGCCGTCGGCTATAAGATTTAGCCGAATGTCAGCTAACTCATCTGTGAGGACCTAATGTACATGAAAATAACATATTATAAAGTTAATTACGCCATAAGATTATGTTTGTGATGGTAAATTCATTGAACTGCAAATCGGTTAAACTTACATGATCTTTAAACCATTGCACAAATTCTCTATTCCTCAAATTTTGTAAATCCCCGTCTGATATAATCGGACCCGCTTCACGTATCTCAGCATCATATTCACTGCAATACAGTTATATATACATAATGTGTATGGAAGGAACTTATAGGCGCAGTAACACAAGACAACATTTGAAAAGTTATGACTACGTACTTAATGTATGGTGCTACTTCATTCATGTTGACAAGTGCATACAATGTGGCAGTTGCATACTCACTATCGGCCAAGAATTGCCTTTTTTTACCGCCGAATGGGCGTACAGGATGACTAAAGGCCGTTAATTCTCCATTTTCCTCGTGCGCAACAGCCTCATTCCGACGTAAGCGATTGTGCTTCGTCTGAACATTCGGCTCAAAGTACAACGAGCAAAAATTAACAAGTTCCTCCATAACATAACTTTCAGCAATTGACCCCTCTACACGAGCTCTATTCTTCACCTTTCGCTTTAGACGTCGCATATACCTATGTGATATATAGATTAGCAAAAAAGAATGAACATTTTACCGTATTAAAAATATTAATGTCATTACCTCTCGAATGGATACATCCATCTATATTGTACGGGACCACCAAACTTAGCTTCGTATAGCAAGTGAATAGGCAAATGCTCCATTGAATCAAAAAACGATAGAGGGAAAATCATTTCTAACTTGCACATTATTTCCACTATCTGCATCTCTATTTTATCTATGTCTTTGACCTGAAGCTCCGTCAAGCATAGATCTCTGAAGAAATTAGAAAGCTCTGTCAATGCTTCAACCACACGTTTCAGTAACAAGTCGATAAATGGCACAGGGATCAACTTCTGCATGAATACGTGACAATCATAACTTTTGAGACCCCGAAACTTCAGCTCTTCGACTTTACAACACCTTGCTATATTCGAAGAATATCCATCTGGGAGCTTTAGTCCACTGATCCAATTACATATCAATATCAACTGTTCCCTGGTCAAAGTATATTCACCTTTAGGCGTTACCGTCTTACTACCTTCCTGATACAGCCACAGATCTTCCCTAATGTTCATTTCTACCAAATCAAGCCTCGACTTGTTGTTATCCTTTGTTCTACCACTGGCATCTAGGACTGTATAAAAAATGTTATCAAATACGTTCTTCTCAGTATGCATCGAATCTAAACAATGACGGATGCAGAGTGTAGCCTAATAAGGTAGGTCAAAGAACATGGATCTGTGTGTCCAGTTGTGAACCTTGTCGTAACCATAAGCTCGCTCCAATCTGTGATTCTTCCCTGGAGGTGGAAACTTCAAATGACTAATCCAACTCAACACTGCTGACCCAGAAAGACGGCTAGGTACTTGACATTTCTCTGTTTTTCAATTGAATTGTCTACTCATCCGTCGATAACGATGTTCAATAGGCAAAAACTGCCTGGATGTTGCAAAGAAACTCATTTTCCCCCCATGTTTAAGCCGCATAGCTTTAACTGACCCCATGCACACGGGACATGACAAGCCCCCGTGAGTCGACCATCCACTGATCATTCCTAACGCTAGGAAGTCATTTATTGTCCACAGAAAAGCTGCCCTCATGTCAAAGTTCTGCTTAAGAGATACATCATAAGTTTGAACCCCTTTTTCCCACAACATCTTCAACTCATCAACTAACGGCCTGAGGTATACATTGATGTCTTTACTCGAACTCTTATCACCCAGAATCAGTAAAGGCATGAACATGTAGGGATCTTTCATGCACATCGAAGGCGGGAGGTTATACACAACAATAATCACCGGCCAAGTTGAGTAGGGTTTTGTGTAAGGCCCGTTAAACAGATTAAACCCATCCGTAGCAAGTCCAAGCCTAACATTGCGAACCTCTTCAGCAAACGAGGGGTGCTTGCTATCAAAAATTTTCCACTCAAGCCCATCTGTCGGGTGCGTCAGTTAACCTTCGACTATGTCCCGTGTAGAGTGCCACCTCATATCCTCGGCAGTATGTGTTGACATGAACAACCGCTGAAGCCTCGGGGCAATGGGAAAGTAACGTAAGATCTTTCTCGACACGTCATTTCCCTTTTTCTTGCGTTGTTCACAGTATCTACTTGTACCACAAATATCACATGACCTCTTATCTTTATTGACATCACCGTAATACAACATACAGTCATTCTCACAAGCATCAATCTTCTCATACCCTAGATTGAGCCTTTTGACCATTTTCTTCACATCATAGTACGATTCCGGTAACTTATTGCCTGCAGGTAAGAATTCCTTCATAATGCTTAACAGTTCATTAAAACCTCTCTCGCTACAGTCATGCTCATTCTTGAAGTGTAAAAACTTAGTCACGGCAGATAAGACGGTGTGCTTTTCGTGCCCGTCATACAGTGGCGTCGCTGCTTCATGCAATAACTCATAGAAACCCTTTGCCCCGTCATTCGACTCTTGCTCGACGCTACTGCCATCCCTGTCTGTATTCCACTGGAAGTATGAACCAGCAGCTTCGACTATCATGTTAGTACAGTCAAAGGTTTCATCACCTCTGGATTCTGATTCTGATTCATGTTCATCCAACCAGGTTTCCCCATGATAGATCCATGTCGTATAACCCTGTTTGAACCCATACGCAAATAAGTCACACATGACATCACTCCTTTCCTTCCACACTTTATTCACACACCTCTTACAAGGACATCTGATCTCATCGCCGCTAACTTTCTCAAGCGCGAAGTTGAGAAATTGTTCAACCCCACTACGATACTCAGAGCTAAGCCCACTCTTATCAGTGGCTACCCTGCATTCCATCCAACTTCGATCAATAGACATCTTGGACAACTGTCTGCTATATATATGGAAAATTAGACAAACACAATCAATTTCACAAGTTAATGTATATGCAAGCTTATGAGTTCCCTAACTTTATCTCCCACTCTAACGGGTCAGGCTTCTATCCCATTCCCGGATGTGTCGCCTCACTGATGCCAACAACTTAAACACAGCTTTAAATTTTTCAAAAATTTCGGCAGCACCTCCCCATGGTCTTCAAGTACACAAAATAGACTAACACATCGTAGTCTAAATATGCACCCGAAGAACGTCAAGAGATATATACTGACCGAAAATTTAAAAAATCTAAAGACGTGCTCAAGTCGTTAACACCGACCTAAGTGAGATCGAAACATACAAGAACAGTCCCAAAACGGGGACTATTTGAGATTCACTCCTACTAAGTGAATCTCAAACGGGTTTCTAAGCTTCCTAAGCTATATGAAAATATGCACATGTCAAAGTAAGGATTATTTTTGTATAAAAATTAAAATACTAGATTTTTATTAGGTCACAAACTATTATTAAAGGATTATCAGGTAGAAGGATTCAAAATTTTAGCATAGCTTGTTTGGTTAAAGGTACGAGATTAATGTGTTCTTTGTAGACTCTAAATCCTGTTATTACTGCAGTTATCCAAATTTAACTTGTATGCACTTGAATAACTCGAAAAAGTTGAGGTCTTGTCTTCATGTTAGTGTAATATATATAATTATCTTTTGACATATGTGGTTCCCCTTTATCAAGCTTCCTTTTCATCTATGCCAATTCAATATTCTTATATTTGATCGAATGGATTATTATGCATAACATTAATAGTTAATTCTGTTTACAATGTTAAACTACTGTAAGTTATTTTACAGTTGATAAGGATTCAACCACTGAAAAACTGGTTTCTCTCTTTTCCCAATCTTCAAACCTATTGTCAAATCCATACAAACAACAAACTCCAATCATTTCAACCCTCCATTCCCCTTTTAATTTTTAGTCATTTCAGTTGCATATATTACCACAAAATAAAAACACAACAAATCGCAAATGTCTAAATACAGGGTATTCAAAGGGAAGCAAATAAAATTAAAAATTAGCTATGCAAGAACTGAGAAGAAGAATTAGAGTGGGCTAGTGAGTACCCAATTCATATCATCGCATTAATATCAGTTAGCATTGTCATACAAAGCCATATGAATTGAGAAAAACTTGCAAATATTATTAGCTAGGTTATATTTGGGGGAAACTAAAATTTGGATTACCTTGCAGTCGAGAGGGAGAGAGCGAGGGACGACGATGGAAGAGAGACGGCGATGGCGACGGCAAGGGCAAGAAAAGGGCAGTGGACGATGGAAAAGGGAAGCCGACGGCGGTACGAGGAAGAAGGGGGATAAAAAAGAAGAAGAGAAGTGAAAAAAAATTACGCTACTGTAAGTTAATATTAACCCATTAGCGACGACACTCAATACCGACGGCCAATGTCGTCGCCTATGGCCTTTTCCCACGCCCGCCAAAAAATTCCCACCAAAATTAGACCCGGGAGGGTCATTATCGACGGGCCTCATTGGTGACGGCTACGCCGTCGAGATTGAGGTTATTGGCGACGGGGTTACTGCCGTCACTAAATATGACGTCGCCAATGACCTATTTTTTTTGTAGTGACTACGGGCCAAAGATAATCGTGTTTTCATCCACGGTCCTGATCATGTCAAAAAATAATTCATCTTTGCACTACGACTAAAGGGAATCCATAGCCATAATCATACTAAAAATTGTCCATCAATGCACTACGGGCCAATGAGGACTTTTTCCACATCATTTGTAACATTACAGTCATGATTACACCGAATAATCCCTGGTCATAATCATACCAAGTCCATCTATGCACTACAGGCCATAGATGACTTTCAACATAATATAAACATGAGGATGATGACAATGATATAAGAATTCAATAAAACAAGTTCAAGAATTAAATTATCCAGGAACTAATAACGTTTAAATTGTCAACATGATACTTCTTTGTAGAGTAAATTTTAAGAATGCTCAGAAGAATATTTCCATGAAAAGATACTGGATGAAACACAAATATCAAGGATATTCCACTAATTTCATGGAGTATATAAGTCAAAATTTTAACCAACTGAGTATAATATAGAATGGAATAATAAAAGAAATCACCATACATGCGGTACTTCGCATAGACAGGTTATTCCAGCAAAATAATAAGTAACAGAACCAGGTCAGGCGAAATTCGCACCGACAGGATGTTCCAACAGAATAATAAATAATGGAATAACAACAGAAATCACTATGCGTGCGGTACTTCACATAGACAGGTTATTCCAACAGAATAATAAAGACGGAACCAGGTCCGGCGTAAAACGTACAGACAGGATATTCCAACAGAATAATAAAGACGGAACCAGGTCCGGTGTAAAACACACAGACAGAATATTCCAATAGAATAATAAAGACGAAATAATAGATGAATTTCACCAAGTATAGGGTAGTCCGCTTATACTGGTTATTCCAGCAGAATAATAAAGAATGGAATAACAGAAGTTCTCTTCATGAATACAAAAGAAAATAATACTCCTTACGAGTACAATAAATAATATTCCTTACCGTTTTAAAGAAGAACTGAAATAAAGAAGTTGTTAAGTAGTAGAATACTTTTCTTCTTTCTCTCTATAGTTTCTCTCTCTAGAGTTCAGTGAATTCGTAAGAAAATAATGAAGGAATGAACTTCTATTTATAGAAAAATAGAATACATAGTAACTAACTCATGAACGGTCCAGATTGATTTACTTTAATCTGACGGTCCATATTTAAAAAAAAAATCTTTTAAATAAAATATAATATATTCTATTTATAGAATAACTTTAATAAAGTATTCTGTTTTATATAAAAAGATGTTTCTGTTTTATTACGTTAATAATACGAATAAAACAAAACTTCATTATCGCTAAATAATTCATATTATTAATTGACAATAATTGAATCAAACTGAGTGACTTCTCACATAAGCATTAATAATCAATACCGTGTGCTACTATGCAACCACACGTATTACTGTACTTTTACTACCTAGTAGTTCAATAGTATCAACGGTAAAACTTCTGTCGTTATTTTTAATAAAATATTTTTTGTCATTTTTTCAATCCGACAATAATTCTATTGTGGGGTCCACCAATAATTGTGTCGTCGTACGGATATTTTCCGACAAAAATAATATTCCCCGACCAATCGAATATAATACAACAACTTTCATACTTTGCAAAATTTATAAATACTACCCACAACTATAACATTATCTTAAATTCACACCATAATATTTTAAAAAAAAATATTTCGAAAAATTAAATCTTTATTCATAAAATCTGGGGTTTCACATCGGTGTTTCTATGAGATAAACTGTTCTGTGATTGAACTATTCAATATGAGTATGTTATGTTTATACATGAACAATTATTATTAAGTCCGTGCTAATGATTCTAGCCAGACGGGATATGTATGGAAAAGGTAGAAGAATGAAAGTATTTCAAAGAAAATGTGATTAATGTTTTAAAATTATAGGAATCAAGATTATTCCTATTATTCAAGCTGCTTCATAACCTTTGTTTGGTTATTGAAGACTTAAAAGAATGTTTAAATTCTTGAAGTTATTTATTCAACTGCTATGACTTGTTGGGCAATTGAATGCTCACACTTGCTTTAAATGAAAAACATTTTCAGCGTACGAGTAGAAAGAACATAAGTGTCGACGTCGGGATTTTTAGTTGTCCCTTTTCGTTACTTGTTCTTTGGTGTTCTCATTTTAGGTGAGATTTGATTGAAAAAACAAGTGAAAAAGGTCCGACATGTATAATGTCGACGATAGACTGTTAAGAGTCGCCAGTTGATTTTTTAAATAGTTGTACCAACACAACCGAGAAAAGGTTTGCACATTGACCCAGTTATGTGACATTACTAAACGGGTCGGTGAAACCGAGATTCATTAGGGTCTTGGGACTTGATTATGCGGAGGGAATGTGTTAGGCACCCCCCGACATTCGTGTTACCACGGTGACCACCACTTTTCAATAAATTGTTATATGAATGGGTGTGTGTGTGTGTGTATGTATGTATGGGTCAATGTGCTGTTTATTTGGAAGTAGTACGAGGCCTCGTTCACACCTATATACACAGGGTTTGAATTTATGTAAAAATTCAATTTTAAGCAAGATATGGCAGTGATGTTTTACAAAAAAGGTTTTTCAAACCCTTGTGCTCAATAGTAATTGAAACATTTTACACTTCTATTTTATTAAGTTTTCGGCTTGATTGCTTTTATTTTTGAGATGCGAAGCATCTATAAGAAAATAATGTACAAAATGATGCTGAACTCCTCGTGGGTATTAAAACCATCTGAGGTAATCCAGACACCGCAAATAAATTTATAAGTTGCTTACAGCTGAAAATGTTCATCACGGGAACCGAATCTAGATCCAATAAATTGAATCTGTGATCACATGATTCCTAGGCTCACATGATGCCGCAATTTGTATGAAAGCAGTAAGCAGGTATATATAGAAAAGCTGTATATATATATATATATATATATATATATATATATATATATATATATATATATATATATATATAAAAGCAAGTAAACGCTCCGGATGTAAAATCCAGGCTCATCGAACAAAGTCCGACAACAGTTAATGTAAATAAGTATATATATATTAAAGCAGTAAACGCTTCAGACGTAAGTCTAGGCTCATCGAACAGAGTTCGACACACAGTTCATATATATATATATATATATATATATATATATATATATATATATATATATATACAAAAGCAAATAAACGCTCCAGACCGAAGTTTAGGCTCAATCGAGGCATAACTCGATAATGTTAGTCCATATATATATATATATATATATATATATACAAACTGAAATAAAATCACGGACTGAAGTCCGGGCAAACACACGCAACACGACTCTCAACGTGAAGAAATGTGTGTGCAAAGGTGAAGAGAACTGCTTTAAAGTGTGTGAGAAGGCTTACAGTGGGTTGCCAAAGAAGACTTCTATATCTTTAAAGTGGATGAACACTCGGCTCCCGCTGGTACAAAAGTAGCTATATGTGAGCTCACAAGTGTTTAAAATGAGAAAGCACGCAGTATAGGGTGAGTACAGATTAAATTTGATAGGGTTTCCTCGCCTTTTTCTTGCAAATATGGCCACCCCAAGCCCCATATATATAGAGGGTGGTGCCGCAGGTCTACCTGCGGCTGCTCGGTATGCCCAGGAAGCCCAGCAATGTGGGTCCCGCCGTGTCGAAGTACGTACACTCGGACAACTCGTTGTTCGCTCGGTCCTTCATAACTTTCAATCCGGGAGTCCGATGGAAGTGTGCCATACCATTCCAGAAAGCTCTTTCCGAGAGCTACACAATGACATAGGATTTGTCCTTTTTTGATTTTGGGAAGATGGGTCCATGACCAAAATAGCATTTCTGGGTTTTCATCAGGCAATCCGGTGAGTTGTTTTGCGTAGTTTGCGCTCCGAAGTTAAGATATGATTCTTGTGGGACTTCTTTTGAAGCAATTTGAGTTGAAATGAGTGTATTTAATTTAAAGTGAAGTTGAGTTGGCAAAATGAACATTTTGCCCCTCCCAGGGTTATCTCCGATTTTCGCGCAGTTGTAGCAGTCTTTTCTCATGGTTATCTCTGAGGTTGGCCTGCTGTTCACTCTGAATATCCTCAGTGTTATCTCTGAGGTTGAAATTAATGTTGTGGTCCTCCAAAGTTACCTCTAGAGTGTGAAAAAGACGTTTTTGCCCTCCTGTATAGTTAGTAACAGGAAAAGAAAATTTCGAGTGTCTACAATAAGGATTCCGTAAAGACCAAGTTGATCGGTGTCCAGATGAAGTGTCATTCATTATATGAATGAGCGTGAAGATCAAGCGAAAACTTGTAATGTAGAATGATTTAATTAAACTATAGACTAGTTTAATGAACTGTGATGTATCATTGGTGGCGAATAAAAGTCACTCTTGTAAAATATAAAGAATAATGTAATTATCATTATTTGTAATGAATGAGTTTATAAGGTAATAGAACCTGCGATTTGAGAATGTATGTTGTTATATTTAACATATAATGATATATGTTTGGAATGAGATGTACTCGTGATGCACAGAATTCGGGTGTGAAGATAGACCGAATTTCGGGGTGTGACAGGTAATATAGGAAAATAAATAATTTATTCTCCTCGAAAGCTGTAAACGACAAACTTTTTGGAACAAATTTTTTTTTCTAAAACGACAATCTTTTAGGAACGGAGGGAGTATTTAACATGCATCAATTTCTCATTATTAATTATTGTTAGATCATTTATACTCTTTAGTCCATCCCATGTCGCCAAAAATGAGATGATCAATTAAGTTTTTTTACAATTTATTTGTTATCTTAAATTATTATTATTTTGTGGTGATATTTGCATTTTTCAGTCGAAAAACAAGGTTTATTTTAAAACAAAAAGTATTAAAAAGAGATGTAGTAAGGTATATAATGACTTTAAAATGAAAATCCTTGTAGCTTAGTTGGTTTGAGTATTTTAAGAAGTGGGGAGGTTTAGAGTTTGATTTTTAAAAGGAGCATTGTTTTGTAAAAAAAAAAAACCGCGGGCTGGCCCGGCTCAGCCCAACCCGGGCCACGAGCCTCATATTTTCTACCCCAAAAAAACTGGGCCATTTTGGTTCGGACCAAATTTGGCTCGGTCAACTGACAGCCCAGCCCGTTTGGACTGGGTCCGTCCGTTTGCCAGGTCTAATTCTACCAGAAATAAATTAAGCATTCAAATCATATTTAGAGATGATAAAAGATTGACAAGGGTGGATAGAGGACTTGGCAAAGATCTAGTGCTAAGAAAGTAAAAGAAAGAAGAATATTAGACTTTTTGAGCATGGGCACCAGCAAAAGGGGAAGGAGGGCGCGGGCGCCTCAATCTCATCAGTACTGAAAAAGGGCAAGTACTATTACACTTTTGAGGTGTGGGAGATGTCCATGACTACCATAAGTGGGTGCCTTTGAGGAATAATTATTATTCCATGAGATTAAAGATTTGCTTTATTTGCTCAAGGCAACTCAGCTTTGGCTGTACGAAAAACATTGCAGCAGCCTTAATTATAAGCCAAGCCTAGCCCATTCATTCATTCATTGGTTCATGTTTGTTGATGCTGCTGTTGCATGTGTGGGTCTTTGAGAGAGAAAAATCTAGAAATGCTTGTTATGATAAATATATCTAAGAAAAATAGAGTGTTCACATTTAATTTTTTTAAAACTAACGCTATTACAGATAGTGGATAACATTTTTTGTTTAAAATCTGGACAGTCTAATTCTCAAATATACGGTTAAAGATGTGTTTATCTGAATAATGTATATAAAATTTTAAAATAAAAAAACTTAATTGTAATTAAAACATTACGTCGTATTATTAAAATAGTTTTAGTCTAATTTGATTAAAGCATGTCTTATCTCCAGTGAAAGATAATTGAAATATGATTTTTTTTTATTTTATAAAAGATGTTTAAAGTAGACAGTTTACATGTAAAATATTATATAAGGTCTATTATTTTTAAGTAAGAGATAACTTTTAGTGTATTTACTTGAGATCTATTGCAATTTGCAAATAAAATAAAATTTTATTTATCGTCTTTCTTTTATTTTTAATTTTTTTAAACTGTGCGACAACCGTATTTAAGATATATTTTATGTGTAAACTTATATGTAACTATGTAGGTTGTAGATGTGTATAAGGATCCAGCTCATTGATCTCAAAGAGTGACAAGACCCCACGTGGAGAGGACTCTGCCAGTTCACGGACTTGTACAGATCTCTCATAAAATTAGAGGATCCTTTTAGCTGCCCCAGTCGTCCCTAACGCTGGCAAAAACCTCTTAGATAATGACTTTCTCCCTCCTCTGCCTCTCCATCCAAAATATATATATATATATATATATACATATATATATATATATATATGTGTGCGCGCGCGCGCGCTTGCGCACGCGTTCGTGCGCGCGCTCGCTCGTGTGTGTATATATGTATAATGTATGTATATTCGTGCGTGTGCCTATGATCTCACCAAAAATAAAATAAAAAAATGTTACGATAACCTGCAAAATTAGTTCAGTTCCTCTCTAAAATCTGTAATATGCTTTTAATTGAATGCAAGTTATATGAATAACAATAATCTAAATATTATTGTACCTGTTTTTTATATGTGACGCCTGATTAGATCACTTCCTCATTAACCAAAAATAAAAGAAAAAATAAATAAAATTTGCAATACTTATGAGTTGAATTAGTTCAATAATCAGTTTTCTCTTTAAATTAATTAAATCTGAAAAGCATTTTTTCTTGAACTCAACGCATATAAATAACAATAATCTGAAAATTATTCTAATTAATTTTTTAATATATGGTGCCTGGTTGGATCAAATTCTCGAAAAAAGCAAAAAGAAGATAAAATTTGTAGTACTTGTAATATATCAACAACGAGATGACAAACGTGTGATTCCAAGCAAATGTGGCCTGGAGAAAGCTTCAAAGTCACAAAGACACCAAATCAAGGCTCTGGTGAGTCTCTTATGATGCGTGGACAAATTAATGGTTATGCATTAAGATTAAATAATACCAGATTAATTTGGCTGACATTTGACTAGGAAAAAAAATAATTAATTTAGGGTTAAAAATTTTACAGTTAAAACACAGGAATTTCGATTCTTTCGCAGCCGACCATTAGCATTAATTTATGATTATAATTTGATTTGATTGGTAAGTATGTAGGAATAATTAGATTAATTAATCCTAACTGTTTTGAGAATTGGTCTGGCTATGATTAGATGGTTAGAAACGTGGGGGCCATGTGAGAATGTTTTGATTAGGGTTTGAAAACATTATGTTGCCAACTTTTCACTAATTACATATAATGCAACAACAAATTAAAAATTATTCTTTCTCTTTGTTAATATAAATCGTTTTAGAATTGTGCATAAATATTAAAAAAATAATTATAAATCATTAAATATAATATCAATTATATATATTGTTTTTATATTGAAAAAAAAAATTATTTATTGAACAAAGAATAATAAGATAATCAAATTAATATTTAAGGAAAGAAGGAAGTAGATGATATGGTGAAATCCATGTGAGCTTAATTAATTAGCTTTTAGGCTCATAGCGATTGTTATTAAGAAACTACTAAATGAAATACACATGTGTAGTCCAGTGATTATAAGGTTAAGTTAAAAGATATTCACTCTTTTGACTGACAAAGAAACGATTATTTAACTTTGAATTAACTGATCTTCGTATTTTCTGAGTAATTATGTATGTATCAAAATTTATAGTGCAACTCTGCAACAGAACAGTGCATAATTGATCATAATAGTCGTAATAAAAAAAACTACTACTAAGAAATAGCCAGTATCACCAAGGTTTTTTATCATATTTATTTTAATTATATTTGAGTTATGCAACTATAATTTAAAAGGCTAATTATACTTCTGTTACATAAAGTACCATTAAATTTATAATTCGTTTTTCCAAAAATTTGGGCTTAAAATTTAGTACAACGAGTGTCTAATTTGATACAATTTAGTCCCTAATTTCAGAATTCGGTCAATATTGATTGGAATACCCGACCTATCCAAGAATCTAATCGGATCATGTGTATTTAATATCAGTTGACCGTATAAATATACTATTTGACTTAATTTAAAAAATGGTTATTTATAATTTTGTTACATCAAGTACCACCATATACATGATTCAGTCCCCAAAGAAATTTTTTTAAAAAAATTTATAAATATAATAATTTTTAGCTCTTTTTAAAAAAGTAACTAATGTGACACCCTCAAAATAGTTATACACAACCCATTCTGAGTCACCAAATACATGGTACAGAAATCAAATACAAACTTAATTTATACAAAACGACAAAACGTAGCTGAGAGTTTTAATACGAATATTGTCTTGTAGATAATATCCAAACTTAAATGGAGTTCTCATTACAATTATTATCACACTATTTTATAAAATAGTGAGGACTATTACAGCCACCATCTCAGACCGTCACTCCATTCCCCGACTAGTCCCGGTTACGTTCTCATTTCCTGAAGAGAACAATGAAAGTAAATGGTGAGATCAACTAGCACAGTAAAGAATATTATGATTAAGATAATACAGAATAAATTATCGTTAGCCTTCAACAGTATAAAACTGATAGAATATAATAGACAACAAGTCTAACTACATCGGAATAAGTAATCCATTAGAAGAGTCAAGTAGAACATAAAATCTACTATCTTCTATGATTTAAAAGTTCATCATCAATATTTTATCGCAGTAACACAGTTAAATAAATAATCCACATCACTGAATTAACTATACACTACGAGCCAATGATATTCATTAGTATCACATCCACGAATTATTCATGCACTACGGGCCAAGGATATTCGTTATTATCACCAATGGTCACTATCATGCAAAAAACTGTCTATCAATGCACTACAGGCCAACGAGAACTTTTACCACATCATTTGTAGCATTATGGGTCAAGATTATACCGATACATAGTCATAATGTAAGACCCCGAATTTTACGAAATGAAAGTATTCAATTTTTTTGATAATTGTTATTTTATTTAGTAAATGGTTAAATTGATAAAAGGTTAAAATTAAAGGTGATATGTGAAAATTTTTCAAAGTAAGCAAGTTGTCATAAAATAACCGGTGGTAAAAGTACAGTAATACGCGTGGTTGCATAGTAGCACACGGTATTGATTATTGATGATTACGTGAGAAGTCACTCAGTTATACTCAGTAATTGTTGCATTAATTGCTGCATCATATCCCTCATATTATTGATTTAACTATTATCACAGTATCATCTGCATAATATGTTATATTATTAAATCTATAATTGAGACGACAAAGTTATTCATATTATTATTTATAATATTGACAATGTCTAGAAGTTCTGTCAAGGAGAGGTTAGATAATCTAATTGCGCGTCAATAGGGAGAAATTCTTATCGGAAAGCCCCATCTTTTTTAAGAACGACCTGGTTGTTAAATATTGTGAATTATAATATTAATGATGAATAAGTTCGTGTTGATTAAAGATGAAATTGATAGTTCCATTGTGTTGGGATTATTAGTGTTAGTGGAAATCGATATTTATTTCGATAATAATTAATGTCTGTAGGTTATATTAACCAATCAGGTAATTCGCCGGATAAATGAATAATTAATTGCTATTAATTCACATGCTTATAACTATTTATTCACATGTGTGTACTATTGATTCACATTCTTGTACTATTAGGGGAGTTGGTGCAAGATTGATAATACTTGCATGACTAAGTTAAAAATAGAGGTATAGATGGAGGTACTATACTGTAATTCGTATTTTCACATGATTATAACTATTGATTCACATGATTGAACTATTAATTCACATTATTTACTATTATGGGAGGTGGTGCAAGTTTGATAATACTTGCAGGACTAAATTAAAAATGAAGAAAAAGAGGAAGGTATTATACTGTAATATTTTGAGCTCTAAAATGTGTAATTATTGAAACTATATTTTACTATAAATAGAAGCTCATTCCTTCATTATTTTTTACCAATTCACTAAAGCTATAGAGCATTTATTATAGAGAGAAATTATAGAGAGAAAGAAGAAGAGAAGTTTGTTACCTCACTATTCTAGTATCCAGATTTCTTCTAAGGTAAGGGGTATTATTTCTTTCGTATTCATGAAGAGAGCTATTATTATTCCATTCCTTATTATTCTGTTGGAATAACCTGTTTACGCGGACTACCGTATACATGGTGAAATTCTTCTGTTATTTCATTCTTTATTATTCTGTTGGAATATCCTGTCTGTACGGATTACGCATGACTTGGTTTCATTATTTATTATTCTGTTGGAATATCCTGTCTATGCGTATTACGCATGACCTGGTTCCATTATTTATTATTATGTTGGAATAACCTGTCTGTGTGGTCTATCGCATGCCTGGTGAATTATTCTGTTATTCTATTCTTTATTACTCTATTGAAATAACCTGTCTATGTAGATTACCGCATGCATGGTGAATGATCCTTCGTATTCATTCCTTATTAAATTGTGAAAATGATCCGTCTACGTGGATTACTGCATGGCGGGCGAAAATTCATTTGCAGTTTCGTATATTCTATTATACTCGTATGAGATATCATCTCTTTTGTACTCGTCATGGAATATCATTTTCTTTGGTATTTCTCTATTACGAGTTACTATTTATGGGTTACTATTCACCCAGTTACTATTCACTCTAGTATTATTCACTCGGGTATTCGGGGTACTTTTCGTGCTGGAGTACTATTCACGAGTTACTATTCACGGGTTACTATTCACCCGATTATTATTCACTCTAGTATCATTTACTCGGGTATTCGGGACACTTTTCGTGCCGGGGTACTATTCACTCGAAAAATATATTTCTTTTTTATCTAAATTATTTTTGGTACATGAATATTAGTCTTAAATTTTACTCCACAAAGCAGTATCATGTTGACAATTTGGATATCTTTTTAAACTCTGGATAAATTTAAAGTCTTTAATATTTATCTTTGATTTCGTTTGATAAATGCTTATATTATTGTCATCATCCTCATGCTTATATTGTGATGAAAGTCATCTTTGGCTTACGTGCATAGATGGACTGTTGATTATTAGTTTTATAGTTGTATATCTTTAGCTTACGTGCAAAGATGGACAGGTGTATGACATGATCATAACCACTGGTGATAATAACGAATATCCTTGGCCCGTAGTGCATGGATAATTCGATGATATGATTGGCAGGATCATGACCATTAGTTAGCAGTTGAATGTCTTTGGCCATAGTGCACTGACAGACAATTGATTGGTATGATCATGACCATTAGTTTTATAGTTGAATATATTTGGCCCGTAGTGCAAAGGTAGACAACTAATTGGTATGATCATTGTTATTACATTTGAATATCTTTAGCGTTTGGGGTAAGAATATTGAGTAAACGTTCTATTAAGCCTTTGTGGCAAGGAGAAACTGTTGATTTACATGATTATAAATATGAATTGTGGATTTAACTATAATCTTTAGTGGTTCAGGTAAAGACAGGTGATGATAGTTCTTTTTGTCTTGGGTATAACAAAGAATTGTTGATGAGTATTACAGGAATGAAATATTAACGATGAACTTTTAATCTAGAGGAGATAGTAGACATTATGTTCTACTTGATTCTTCTAATGGATTGTTTATTCCGCTGCAGTTGTTGATTTAAAACTTGTTGTCTATTATATTCTATCAGTTGTTATACTGTTGAAGGCTAAGGATAATTTATTCTATATTATCTTAATCATAATATTTCTTACTAGGCTAGTTGAGCTCACCATTTCTTTCACTGTTCTCTTCAGGAAATGAGAGTATAGCTGGGACGAGTCGGGGAATGGATTGACGGTCCAGATGGTTGTTTTAGTAGTCCTCATTATTCTATAAAATAGTATGACAATAAATATAATGAGGACACCATTGAGTGTGGATATTGTCTAGATGACAATATTCTTGTTTAAACTCTCAGCTATGTTTTGTCATATTTTACACGACTGTTGTATAATTAAGTGGTATTTGAATTTATGTACCATGTATCTGGCGACCCAAGATGGGTGATGTATACCTGTTTTAGGGGCGTCACACATAATCATATCAATCAAGAGTCCATCTATGCACTACGGGCCAAAGATGACATTCATCACAATATAAGCATGAGGATGATGAAAATAATATAAGAATTCAATTAAATGAGAGCAACAATTTTTTTTAAAGATTTATAATTTAATTTATTCAAAATTTAATAATGTCTAAATTGTCAACATGATACTACTTTGTGGAGTAAAATTCAAGAATAATATTGAATCAAAAATAATTTTGACAGAAAAAAAATCAATTTATGTCATGAATAGTATCCCGGGTGAATAGTACCCGAGTGAATAGTATTCTGTGAATAGTATTTTGGGAATAGTACCCCAGTATGAAAAGATTAAAAAT
Organism: Panax notoginseng; assembly: GCA_016801055.1. Classification (NCBI taxonomy): domain Eukaryota; kingdom Viridiplantae; phylum Streptophyta; class Magnoliopsida; order Apiales; family Araliaceae; genus Panax; species Panax notoginseng. The sequence continues at coordinate 78,163,996 of CM029021.1, forward strand.
TATCAAGAATCTTCAGAATAATATTTTCGTGAAAAGATACTAGATGAAGCGCAAATTTTAAGGATATTCTATTGATTTCAAGGAGTATAGAAGCAATACTTAACAAAATGAGTGTAGAATTCAGAATCTGAAACGAAATAATATTACTTACATACTATATAGTATGGAAGAAAATATTATTTATTATGAATATTGAACAAAAATAATATTCCTTACCTTAAAAGGAGAGTTTTTCTGACTGGTAGGGCGGATATATTCTTGAAGAAAACTCATAATCTTTTCTAAGCTCAAAGCTTCCTTAAACTCAAAAAAAATACGCTAAATATTATTGAAGAAAAATTCTCTGATTCTAGTGTGATTTTCAATTCTAAACTAAGCATCCTATTTATAGGAGAATGATAGGATACTATTTGAATTTAGAAAATCAAGGGTGAACAGTAAAGGATTCAAGGGCGTTCGACTGAAACTTTTTTTTAAAAAATTTGATTTTATTATGCAGCACTATGCACACACTATGCAATACTATGCAACACTATGCAGTACTATGCAAATAAAATATAATATATTCTATTTTTCATAAAAAACAAAATTAATATATATATATATATATATATATATATATATATATATATATATATATATATATATACCTATTTTATAACTTTCTACAGATTATTTTGAAAAGTGAGTAAGAGGGGGTTCATGTAATATGTAAAATTTACAACAAATACTTCATAAAAAAACCCATCTATTTATCTCAATTCACTTGGCTTCATAAAACATATTTTTAATAACATTTATTCATCATTTATAACTCACAGTATTAACAATCAGATCATTCCCAAGAAAGAGGGGGCTTTCCGATAAGGACTTCGATCTCCTAATTGGTGCATAATTAGGTGACCAAACCCCTTTTCTCAATAGAACTTTATAGACATCATCAATAATGTAAATAATAATATGAATAACTATGTCGTCTCAATTATTGATTTAATAACATAAAATATTGTGCAGATGATATTGTGTCAATAATTGAATCAATAATATAAGATATTATGCAGCAATTACTGTGGTAATAATTGAATAAACTGAGTGACTTTTCACGTAAGCATCAATAATAAAGATACACAATACCGTGTGCTACTATGCAATCACGTGTTTTACTGTACTTTTATCACCGAGTATTTCAACAGTTAACGGTAAAACTTTTACCTTTATTTTTATAAAAAGTTATTTCTGTCATTTTCTAACTCCGACAGTAATTTCGTTGTGGGGTCCACCAATGATTGTGCCGTCGTACACATATTCCCTGATAAAACGAATATTCCTCAACCAAACGAATATTTTATGACAACTTGCTTACTTTATAAAATTTGTAAATATTACCCACAACTATAACATTATATCCAATCCACACCATAATATTCAAAATAATATTTAGAGGAAAAAAAATTAATCTTTATTCATAAATGTTGGGGTCTTACAACCTCCCCTTCTTATGAAATTTCATCCTCGAAATTGGTGTACGTACCTGGTATGTCGAAGAGGTGAGGATACCTTGATTTTATTTCAAATTCTAACTCCCAGGTTATTTCCTCAACATTGTGGTTTCTCCACAAAACTTTGACTTGAGGTATAACTTTGGAGTGTAGAATATTGGTTTGGGTCTTCCACATATTTACGTAACATAGATATATGAAAATCATTATGAACATAAGACATACTTAGTGGTAAGGCGAGAATATAGGCCACAGTTCCTACTCGATCGAGGATTTTAAATGGGCCAATTAATCGAGAATTGATGTGACGCCCCCAAAATAGGTATAAACCACCCATCTTGAGTCGCCAAATACATGATACTGAATACAAATACAAACTTAATTATACAACATAAGCTGAGAGTTGTTACACGAATATTATCTAATAGACAGTATTCTCAAAAAGGAGTTCTCATTATATTTATTATCACACTAAATAGTGAGGACTACTAAAAAAACTATCTCGGACCGTCACTCTATTCCCCGACTAGTCCCGGCTACGTTCTCATTTCCTGAAGAGAACAATGAAAGCAAAAGGGTGAGCTCAACTAACCCAGTAAGAAATATTATGACTAAGATAATGCAGAATAAATTATCGTTAGCCTTCAACAATGTTAAACAATAAATAACAAGTTTAACTGCAGTGGAACAAACAATCCATTAGAAGAGTCAAGTACAACATGATATCTACTATCTTCTATGATTTATAAAGTTTATCATCAACTTTATAGCTGAGACTCAGCTTAACAAATAATCCATATCACTGAATTATCCATGCACTACGGGCCAAGGATATTCGTGTAATCACCAATGGTCATGATCATACTAGCAACTATCCATCAATGCACTACGGGCCAATGAGAATTTTTACCACATCATTTGTAACATTACAGGTCATGATTATACCGAATGATCTCTGGTCATAATCATACCAATCAACAGTCCATCTATGCACTACGACCAAAGATGACTTTCATCACAATATAAGCATGGAGATGATGACAATGATATAAGAATTCAATTAAATGAAAGCAAATGATAAATTTTAAAGATTTATAATTTAATTATCCAGAATTCAATAATGTCCAAATTGTCAACATGATACTGCATTGTGGAGTAAAATTCAAGAATAATATTGTATCAAGAATAATTTGGATAGCAAAGAAATTAATTTTTACCATGAATAGTTTTCCGGGTGAATAGTATCCCGTGAATAGTATCTCGTGAATAGTACTTCGTGAATAGTACTTTATAAATAGTATTCGTGAATAGTACTTTGTGAATAGTATCCCGTGAATAGTATTCTGGCATGAAAAGATTAATAATTATCAAGAATACTCAGAATAATATTTTCATGAAAAGATACTAGATGAAGCGCAAATATCAAGGATATTCTACTAATTTCACGGAGTATAGAAGCAATACTTTAACAGAATTAGTGTAGAATTAAGAATACGAAACGAAATAATATTACTCACGTAAGACCCCAACTTTTATAAATAAAGATAAATTTTCTATAAATATCATTTTTGAATATTAAGGAGTGAATGTGATATAATGTTATAATTGTGGGTAATATTTATAAATTTTACGAAGTAAGCAAGTTGTTATATAATATTCGATTGGTCGGAAAATATTCGTTTTAACATGAAATATTCGTACGACGGCACAATCATTGGTGGACCCCACAACAGAATTATTGTCGGAGTTAGAAAACGACAAAATATCTTTTTATAAAAATAACGGCGAAAGTTTTGCCGTTAACTATTGAAATACCCGGTGTTAAAAGTACAGTAATACGCGTGATTGTATAGTAGCACACGGTATTGATTATTGATGCTTACGTGAGAAGTTACTCAGTTTTGTTCAATTATTGTTATAGTAATTGTTGCATAGTGTCTCACGTTATTTGATTTAATTATTGTCAATGTTTTATATATTATTAAATCAATAATTGAGATGACAAGTTATTCTAATTATTATATACATAAATAACAATGTCTAGAAAGTTCTGTCGAAGAAATGGGTTTGGTCACCTAATTGCGCGCCAATAGAGAGAAATTCTTATTAAAAAGCCTCCTCTTTCTTGGGAATGATTTGGTTGTTAATATTGCGAGTTATAATAATATGAATAAACGTTGTTAAAAATATTGGGGGGATTTTTATGGAGTATTTGTTGGACCTCTATTTACCCATTTTTTAAAATAATCGGTAGAAATTTTTTTAGTATTTTTTTATAATAAAGGTGGGTCCACATGTGGGGGCCACATATGGGGCCCACATGTGACTTTGGAAAAATGAAATTAGCAGGGGGGGAGAATTGGGTTTCATGGGTGATCTCTGTTGATAATGATGTTTTATTTTATTAGTTTTGTTTTTTTATGAAAAATAGAATATATTATATTTTATTATGCATAGTGTTTGTATAGTGTCTGCATAGTTAATGCATAGAAACAAATGAAAAATAGTTTTTTTCTTAGGCGCCCGTGAACTGAAATCATACGAGATTACTGTTGGTTCGTGATTAAAATTTTCAAATAGTATCCTTTCCATTCTCCTATAAATAGGATGCTTAGTTAGAATTGAAAATCACACCAGAATCAGAGAATTCTTCTTCTATAATATTGAGTGTATTTCTTTCGAGTTTTAGAAAACTTTGATCGTAGATAATAGTGAAAGTTTTCTTCAAGAATATCCCCGCTATACCAGTTGGAATACTCTTCTTTTCAAGATAAGGGATGTTATTTTTGTTCAATATTCATATGAAATAATATTTTCTTCTATACTCTGTAGTATGTAAGTAATATTATTTCGTTTCAGATTCTGAATTCTATCCTCATTTGGTTAAAGTTTTGGCTTCTATACTCCATGAAATTAGTAGAATATCCTTGATATTTGCGCTTCATCCAGTATCTTTTCATAGAAATATTATTCTGAGCATTCTTGATAAGTTTTAACTTTTTCATATCGGGATACTATTCATAGGGTTACTATTCCTGAAGTTACTATTCATAGATACTATTCACTCAGTTACTATTCACCCAGGATACTATTCATGATAAAAATTAATTTCTTTTCAGTCCAAATTGATATAATATTATTCTTGAATTTTACTCCACAAAGCAATATCATGTTGATAATTTGGATATTTTTTAATTCTGGATAAATTAAATTATAAATCTTTAAAATTTATCATTTAATTGAATTCTTATATCATTGTCATCATCCTCATGCTTATATTGTTATGAAAGTCATCTTTGGCCGTAGTGCATAGATGGATTTGGTATGATTATGACCAGGAATTATTCGATATAATCATGACCGTAATGTTATAAATGATGTGGTAAAAATCCTCAGTGGCCCGTAGTACATTGATGGACAGTTGTTGGCATGATCACAACCATTGATGGATATATGAATATCCTTGGCCCGTAGTGCATGAATAACTTGTGGTCGTGATACTAAAGAATATCCTTGGCCGTAGTGCTGGGGTGATTCGATGATGTGAATTATTTATTAAGCTGAGTCTCAGTGATAAAAGTGATAAAAAACCTTTTAAATCATAGAAGATTGTAGATATCATGTTCTACTTGACTCTTCTAATGGATCGCTTGTTCCGCTGTAGTTAAACTTGATGTTTATTATATTTTATCAGTTTAACACTGTTGAATGCTAACGATAATTTATTTTGCATTATCTTATTCATAATATTTCTTACGGGGCTAGTTGAGCTCACCCTTTGCTTTCATTATTCTCTTCAGGAAATGAGAATATAGCTGGGACAAGTCGGGGAACGGAGTGACGGTCCAGATGATAGCATTAGTAGTCCTCACTATTCTATGAAATAGTATGATAATAAATGTATTGAGGACTCCATTTGAGTTTGAATACTGTCTAGAAGACAATATTCGTATTAAACTCTCAGTTTATGTTTTGTGGTATTTTACACGATAGTTGTATTATTAAGTTGTATTTGAATTTTGTACGATGTATTTGGCGACTCAAGATGGGTGACGTATACCTATTTTGGGGGCGTCACAGTTGGGATCAAAGCTTAGGGATATGATCCCTGGCTGAGATGTGAGACTAGAACTAGGAGGGGAGAGACGGATAATTCCTTCGCTAGTATGACCTACCTAAGTTTATTTATTTTTTAAATGGTCGGTCCGAATATAGGGATAATATGTGGCATATCAATTAACCCTTGTTTTGTGGCAGTATTTGAAAATGACATCCGAGAATGTTGAGAATAGCAATGGAGCACAGGAGACCATTGAATCACCAACGATCAATAACCAGGAAAATGTGCATCAGGAAGATAACAATCCTCATGCAAACAATAACACCGACCAAATAGCAAATGATGGAATGTTTAGGAGCTTTATGCAATTCGTACAACATCAGGCAAGAGAGACTCCTGTCCAAAATGCAGGTGGAAACACTGGAAACTCTCGGACGGTCACCGCTAAGCAGTTTAAGGAGCTGGGACCACCAGAGTTTATTGAAGAGCCAAAACCACTTAAGGCAGAGACGTGGATAAAGCAGATCACCAAGATATTTGATGTCTTGGGATGCTCCGAGGAGCAAAAGGTTCTCTTTTCCACCTTCATGTTGCAAGGAGAGGCAGATTACTGGTGGAAATCAGTAAAGCGTACTCAACCTGTTGCACTAAAGATGTCTTGAGAGAAGTTCTAAGAACTGTTCAACGACAAGTACTTCCCCGAAAGTATTCGTCACATGAAAGAGGTAGAGTTCATCAAACTGGAGCAAAATAATATGACTGTGTCGTAGTACGAAGCCAAGTTTACAGAGTTATCCCAGTTTACGTCCCACTTAGTTGATAACGAGGAGAGAATGGCACGGATGTTTCTAAGAGGTTTAAAACCCAAGATACATCAATATCTTATCTCTCACAAACTATGTTTGTATTCAGATGTTGTAAATAGGGTTCAGTTATTGGAGCGCGATAACGAGTCAACCCAACCCAGAGAAAGCAGCCGGTAAAATGATAATACCAGTGGTAGCAGTTATCGAAGCGGTGACAATAAACGTGGAGGGAATCAACATGCCAGAAATGGTAACCACTTCGGTGGTAATCATGGCCAAGACAGTAAAAGTGGACATTTCAAGAAGAGGAGATTCAATAATGATGGAAAGACGTCAGAACCAACACCCGTTGTTAAGAAAGGAGAATGACCACCTATCATATGCTTTAAATGCGGAGGGGAGGGACACATCAGTCCAAACTATGCGCGACAGTCCAAAATGTGTTACAATTATGGAAGAGAAGGTCACCTAGCTAAATTTTGTCGTACAAAGAAGCCAAGTCCAATTGGAACGGTGACACCAAATGCCGTCCCTGACAAGTCAAAACCAGTAGTTCAAAGGAGAGCGTTCATTGTGACCTCCCAGAAAGCAAGGAACCCAAACGAAGTCATCACGGGTAAGCTTATCATAAACTCTAGTGAAGTCTATACCTTATTTGATACCGGTTTTACCCATTCTTTTATTTCTCCTACTTGCGCTCAACGTTTAAATTTGACTCCGTAGAAATTAGACTTTGACTTATCTGTTGAAACTCCGTTGGGAGAAACCTTCATTACATCTACTGTTTATAAGTCTTGTTTGATTCAAATCGATACCCTTACATTACCTATCGACCTTATTTCCTTAAAAATACTTGCGTTTGACGTAATTCATCATGAAAAATTTGATTATTTTCGTAAGGTTGTTAGCTTTCATATTCCTAACCAACCTATTATGCGAATTCAAGCAACCAAACCATTAAAATCAATTACTATCATCTCAAGCCATAAAGCTATTCGTTTATTGAAAAACGAATGTCAAGCTTTCTTAGCTCATGTCACAGATTTAAACAAAAATACGTCAATTTAGAATGATATTTCTATTGTTAATAAATTTCCTGACGTATTCCCTAAAGAACTTTTTATCCTACCCCCAGAGTGTGAAATTGAATTTTGTATTGACCTTGAACCCGGTACAAAACCCATTTCCAAAGTCCCATATCGAATGGCTCCTATTGAACTTAAGGAGTTAAAGACCCAACTGTAGGAATGGTTAAACATTGGTTTCATTCGTCCTTGTACGTCTCCTTAAGGTGCTCTTGTTCTATTTATGAAGAAGAAGGATGGAAGTATGCGACTTTGAATTGATTATCGGGAGTTGAACCATGTCACTGTCAAAAATAGATACCCGTTACCTCGCATTGATGACCTGTTTGACCAGTTGCAAGGCGCCAAATTCTTTTCAAAGATTGATTTTCGTTCCGGATATCACCAATTGAAGATTAAAATTGATGACATTTCAAAGATGACTTTCAGAACTCGGTACGGGCATTATGAATTCCTAGTCATGTCTTTTGGATTGACTAATACTCCTGCTGCCTTCATGGACATGATGAATCGAGTATTCAAGAAATATTTAGATCATTTTTGTGGTTATCTTTATTGATGACATCCTCATTTACTCCAAAACTTGTGAAGATCATGAGCAACACTTGAGGCTGATACTCCAAAAGCTTCGTGAAAACAAGCTTTATGCCAAGTTGAAGAAATGCGAGTTCTGGCTTGAGGAAGTAGCATTTCTTGGGCACGTGATATCTAATCACGGAATATTTGTTGACCCGGCAAAGATTGAAGCAATTCAAAGCTGGGAGCAACCTAAATCAGTGACCGAAGTATGTAGCTTTCTTGGCTTAGCTGATTATTATCGGAGCGCTACTCCATTAACTCAGCTGACTTGAAAAGATAAGATACAAAATTCGGTTGGAGTGAGAAATGTGAGAAGAGTTTTCAAGAACTCAAGAGGAGACTCATTTCAACACCTGTTCTGACAATACCATTTGGCTCGGAGGGATTTGTCATCTACAGTGATCCTTCAGGAAAAGGGTTAGGATGTGTTCTCATGCAACGTGAGAAAGTCATAGCCTATGCCTCACAACAACTCAAAGACTATGAGAGAAATTATCCTACTCATGATCTAGAGTTGGTAGCAGTCATTTTCGAACTTAAAATTTGGAGGCATTACTTGTATGGGGAGAAAGTGGAGATCTATACGGATCATAAAAGCCTCAAATATTTCTTCACTCAAAAGGAACTCAACATGCGACAATGACGTTGGCTCGAACTGTTGAAAGATTATGATCATACTATTCAATACCATTCTGGAAAAGTGAACTTAGTAGCTGACACATTGAGTAGAAGATCATATGCAGATACGAGTGCATTATTGTCAACGTAAAGGCCCATTTTGTATGACCTACAAAGGATGGAGATAGAGTTAAAGACTCCATGGACTCACGTGATGATGACAAACATACGAGTAGAACCGACTTTAATCAATAAAGTTAAAACTGCTCAAGCTACAGACCTGGAGCTGATGAGTATGATGAATAAAGTGTAAGAAGGTGCTATCCCGAAAGCAAGAATCGATGAAGAATGAATACTTAGAGTCAACTCCAGACTTTGTGTTCCCAATGACCCTGATTTAAAGTATAAAATCATGATGGAGGTGCACAACACACCGTTTGCAATCCATCATGGGAGTACTAAAATGTATCATAATCTTTGACATACATTTTGGTGGAGCAATATGAAGAGAAAGATTGGGAAGTTTATCTCAAGATTTTTAACTTGTCAACGTGTAAAGGCGGAACATCAAGTGCTAAAAGGTCCATTACAACCACTTGAAATTTCAGAATGGAAGTGGGAGCACATTACCATGGATTTTGTTATTGGTCTTCCCAAGGTTTCTCAAGGTATAGATGCAATTTGGGTCATTGTTGATAGATTAACCAAATCTGCTCATTTCTTACCTATACGAGAAACTTATACACTTGAACGTCATGCTCGTATGTACATAAATGAGATTGTAAGACTGCATTGTATGCCAGTATCCATAGTTTCTGATCGAGACCCAAGATTCACTTCACGATTTTGGGTTAGTTTGCAAAAAGCTATGGGCACGAATTGACGATTCAGTTCGGCATATCATCCTTATACGGATGAGCAGTCAGAGAGGACTATTCAAACTCTTAAAGATTTATTAAGACTCTATGTCCTTGACTTCAAAAGAAGTTGGGACAAGTTCTTGTCATTAGTGGAATTTTCCTACAACAACAGTTATCAAGCAAGTATTGGCATGGCCCCATTCGAGGCGTTGTATGGGCGCAAATGTTGTTCTCCAATATGTTAGGACGAGGTGGGTGAAGCAACGTTATTGGGACTAGAATTGGTACGCATGACAATGGAAAAGATTTAAATGATCCGACAACGTATAAAAACCTCACAAGATTGTCAAAAGAGTTATGCTGATCTTCATCGAAAGGACGTGGAATTTAATGTTGGAGAACATGTGTTGTTACGTGTTTCTCCATGGAAAGGAGTTACGAGATTTGGAAAGAGAGGAAAGCTCAATCCTCGATTCATTGGTCCATTTGAAATACATGACCGAGTAGGAACTGTGGCTTATAGACTCGCATTACCGCTAAGTATGTCTCGTGTTCATAACGCTTTTCACATATCCATGTTACGTAAATATGTAGAAGACCCGAAACAAATTATTGAGTTAGAACCAGATGAAATAGCGAAAGATTTAACGTATGAAGAGGTTCCTGTTAAAATTTTGGATAAGAAGGAACATATTCTACGCTCTAAGGTTATACCTCAAGTCAAAGTTTTGTGGAGAAACCACGATGTTGAGGAAATGACCTGGGGGTTAGAATTTGAAATGAGATCAAGGTATCCTCACCTCTTCGTCATACCAGGTATGCGCCCTAATTTCGAGGGTAAAATTTCATAAGAAGGGGAGGTTGTAAGACCCCAACTTTTATAAATAAAGATGAATTTTCTATAAATATCATTTTTGAATATTAAGGAGTGAATGTGATATAATGTTATAGTTCTAGGTAATATTTATAAATTTTACAAAGTAAGCAAGTTGTTATATAATATTCAATTGGTCAGGAAATATTCATTTTAACAGGAAATATTCGTACGACGACACAATCATTGGTGAACCCCACAACAGAATTATTGTCGGAGTTAAAAAACGACAAAAATATCTTTTTATAAAAATAACGGCGAAAGTTTTACCGTTAACTATTGAAGTATCTGGTGTTAAAAGTACAGTAATACGCGTGGTAGCATAGTAGCACACGGTATTGATTATTGATGCTTACTTGAGAAGTCACTCAGTTTTATTCAATTATTGTTACAGTAATTGCTGCACAGTGTCTCACGTTATTTGATTCAATTATTGTCAATATTTTATACATTATTAAATCAATAATTGAGATGACAAGTTATTCTAATTATTATATACATAATTAACAATGTCTAGAAAGTTCTGTCGAGAAAAGGGATTTGGTCACCTAATTGCGCTCCAATAAGGAGAAATCCTTATTGGAAAGCCCCCACTTTCTTGGGAACGATCTGGTTGTTAATATTGCGAGTTATAATAATATGAATAAACGTTGTTAAAAATATTGGGGGGATTTTTATGAAGTATTTATTGGACCCCCATTTATCCATTTTTCAAAATAATCGATAAAAATTTTTTCAGTATTTTTTTATTATAAAGGTGGGGCCCACATGTGACTTTGGAAAAATGAAATTGGCAGGGGGGAGAATTGGTTTTCACGGGTGATCTCTGTTGATAATGATGTTTTGTTTTATTAGTTTTGTTTTTTATGAAAAATAGAATATATTATATTTTATTATGCATAGTATTTGCATAGTGTCTGCATAGTAAATGCATAGTAACAAATGAAAAATCAATTTTTTTCTTAGGCGCCCGTGAACTGAAATCATACGAGATTACTGTTGGTCCGTGATTAAAATTTTCAAATAGTATCCTTTCTATTCTCCTATAAATAGGATGCTTAGTTAGAATTGAAAATCACACCAGAATCAGAGAATTCTTATTCTATAATATTGAGTGTATTTCTTTCGAGTGTTAGAAAGCTTTGAGCGTAGAAAATATTGAAAGTTTTCTTCAAGAATATCCCCGCTATACCAGTTGGAATACTCTTCTTTTTAAGGTAAGGGATGTTATTTTTGTTCAATATTCATATGAAATAATATTTTCTTCCATACTCTGTAGTATGTAGGTAATATTATTTTGTTTCAGATTCAGAATTCTATACTCATTTGGTTAAAATTTTGGCTTCTATACTCCATGAAATTAGTAGAATATCCATGATATTTGCGCTTCATCTAGTATCTTTTGAGCATTCTTGATAAGTTTTAACTTTTTCATGCTGGGGTACTATTCACGGGGTTACTATTCCCAAAGTTACTATTCACAGGTACTATTCACCCGATTACTATTCGCCCGAGGTACTATTCATGACAAAAATTGATTTTTTTTCGGTCCAAATTATTTTTGATATAATATTATTCTTGAATTTTACTCCACAAAGTATTATCATATTGACAATTTGGATATTTTTGAATTCTAGATAAATTAAATTATAAATTTTTAAAATTTATCCTTTACTTTTATTTAATTGAATTCTTATATCATTGTCATCATTCTCATGCTTATATTGGTATGAAAGTCATCTTTTGCCGTAGTGCATAGGTGGACTTGGTATGATTATGACCAGGAATTATTCGGTATAATCATGACCGTAATGTTACAAATGATGTGGTAAAAGCCCTCAGTGGCCCGTAGTGCATTGATGGACAGTTGTTGGCATGATAATGACCATTGATGAATACACGAATATCCTTGGCCCGTATTGCATGGATAATTTGTGGTCGTGATACTAAAGAATATCCTTGGCCGTAGTGCAGGGGTGATTCGATGATGTGGATTATTTATTAAGCTGAGTCTCAGCGATAAAAGTGATGAAAAACTTTTTACTTGACTCTTCTAATGGATTGCTTGTTCCGCTGCAGTTAAACTTGATGTTTATTGTATTTTATCAGTTTAATACTGTTGAAGGCTAACGATAATTTATTCTGTATTATCTTAGTCATAATATTTCTTACTGGGCTAGTTGAGCTCACCCTTTGCTTTCATTGTTCTCTTCAGGAAATGAAAATATAGCTGGGACTAGTAGGGGAACGGAGTGACAGTCCAGATGATAGCATTAGTAGTTCTCACTATTCTATGAAATAGTATGATAATAAATGTATTGAGGACTCCATTTGAGTTTGAATACTGTCTAGAAGACAATATTCGTATTAAACTCTCAGTTTATGTTTTGTCGTATTTTGCACGACAGTTGTATTATTAAGTTGTATTTAAATTTGTACCATGTATTTGGCGACTCAAGATGGGTGATGTATACCTATTTTGGGGGCGTCATAACTCACATATTACAGAGTATGGATGAAAATATTATTTCTTACGAATACTGAATAAAAATAATATCCTTTACCTCAGAAGAAGACTGGATACTGGAATAGTGAAGTAGCAAAATACTCTTCTTCTTTCTCTTTATAGCTTCTCTATCTATAGCTTCTCTCTCTATAATTGCTCTTGTGAGTCTTAGTGAATTGGTGAGAATGAAAGAAGAATGAGCTTCTATTTATAGGAAAATATAGTTTCGATAATTGTACGTTTTGGGGCTCAAATTATTACAGTATAGTACCTTCATCTTTTCCTCCATTTTTAATTTAGTTCTGCTAGTATTATCAATCTTGCACCACCTTCCCTAATTGTAATGTATGTGAACCAATAGTTTCATTCATGTGAACAAATAGTTATATGCATGTGAACTAATAACAATTAATTGCTCATTTATCCGATTAATTACCCGATTGGTTAATATAACCTCTAGAAAATCAATTATTATTGAAATAAATGTCGATTTCCACTAGCACAACTAATTTCAACACAATAGAAATATTTTTTTATCAACAATTTCATCTCTAATCAACATGAACTTATTCATCATTAATATTATAACTCACAATATTTAACAATCAGATCATTCCCAAGAAAGAAGGGGCTTTCCGATAAGGATTTCTCCCTACTGGCATGTAATTAGGTGATCAAACCTCTTTCCTCAACAGAACTTTCTAGACATCGTCAATATTGCAAATAATAAAATAAATAACTTTGTCGTCTTAATTATTGATTTAAAAATATAAAATATTATGCAGATGATACTATGACGATAATTGAATCAATAATATGAGAGATATTATGCAGTAATTACTGTAGCAATAATTGAGTATAACTAAGTGATTTCTCACGTAAGCATCAATAATCAATACCGTGTGCTACTATACAACCACGTGTATTACTGTACTTTTACCACCGGGTAGTTCAACAGTTTAACAGTAAAACTTTCGCCGTTATTTTTATAAAAATATGTTTTTATCGTTTTCTAACTCCGACAATACTTTCGTTGTGGGTCCACCAATGATCGTGCCATCGTACGAATATACCCTATTAAAACGAATATTCCTCGACCAATCGAATATTTTATAACAACTTGCTTACTTTGAAAAATTTATAAATATTATCCACAACTATAACATTATATCAAATCCACACCACAATATTCAAAAATATATTTCAAGAAAAATTTAATCTTTATTCATAAAAGTTGGGGTCTTACAACCTCCCCTTATTATGAAATTTTATCTTCGAAATTAGGGTGCGCACCTGGTATGTCGAAGAGGTGAGGATACCTTGACTTCATTTCAGATTCTAACTCCCAGGTCATTTCCTCAACATCGTGGCTTCTTCACAAAATTTTAACTTGAGGTATAACCTTGGAGCGTAAAATATGATCCTTTTTATCCAAGATTTAAACAGGTAGCTCTTCATATGTTAAATCTTCCGCTATCTAGTACGGTTCTAATTTAATAATGTGGTTCGGGTCTTTCACATATTTACGTAACATAGATACGTAAAAAACGTTACGAACACGAGACATTCTTGAAGGTAAGGCGAGTCTATAGGCCACAATTCCTACTCGGTTAAGGATTTCAAATGGGCCAATGAATCGAGGATTAAAATTTCCTCTTTTTCCAAATCTTGCAACTCCTTTCCATGGAGCAACACGTAATAACACATGATCTCTAACATTAAATTCCACGTCCTTTTGATGAAGATCAGCATAACTCTTTTGTCGATCTTGTGAGGTCTTTATATGTTGTCAGATCATTTGAATCTTCTCTGTAGTCATGCGTACAAATTCTGGTCAAAACAACGTTGCTTCACCCACCTCATCCCGGCATACTGGAGAACGACACTTGCATCCATATATTGCCTTGAATGGAGCCATGCCAATACTTGCTTGATAACTGTTGTTGTAGGAGAATTCCACTAATGGTAAGAACTTGTCCCAACTTCCTTTGAAGTCAAGGACACATAGTCTTAATAAATCTTTAATAGTTTAAATAGTCCTCTCCGACCGCCCATCCGTTTGAGGATGATATGTCGAACTGAATCGTAAATCTATGCCCATAGCTTTTTGCAAACTAACCCAAAATCGTGAAGTGAATCTTGGGTCTCGATCAGAAACTATGGATAATGGCATACCATGCAGTCTTACAATCTTATTTATGTAAATACGAGCAAGACTTTCAAGTGCAAGTTTCTCGTATAGGTAAGAAATGAGAAGACTTGGTCAATCTATCGACAATGACCCAAATCGCATCTATGCCTTGAGAAACCTTGGGAAGGTCAGTAACAAAATCCATGATAATGTGATCCCAGTTCTATTCTGAAATTTTAAGTGGTTGCAATGGACCTTTTGACACTTGATGCTCCGCCTTGACACGTTAAACACCTTGAGATAAACTCCATGATCTCTCTTTTCATATTGCTCCACCAAAATGTATGTCAAAGATCACGATACATTTTGGTACTCCCAGGATGAATTGCAAACAGTGTGTTGTGCGCCTCTATCATGATTTTATACCTCAAATCAGGGTCGTTAGAAACACAAAGTCTGGAGTTGACTCGAAGTATTCCTTCTTCATCGATTCTAGCTTCCGGGATAACACCTTCTTAGACTTTCTTCTTCATACGCATCAGCTCTAGGTCTGTAGCTTGAGCAGCTTTAACTTTATCGATTAAAGTCAGTTCTACTCGTTTATTTTTCATCATCACGTGGGTCCCTGGAGTCTTTAACTCTATCTCCATACTTTGTAAGTCATACAAAATGGGCCTTTGCGTTGACAATATTACACTCGTACCCGCATATGATCTTCTACTCAATGTGTCAGCTACTACGTTCGCTTTTCCAGGATGGTATTGAATGGTATGATCGTAATCTTTCAACAGCTCGAGCTAACGTCGTTGTTGCATGTTAAGTTCTTTTTGGGTGAAGAAATATTTGAGACTTTTATGATCCGTATAGATCTCCACTTTCTCCCCATACAGATAATGCCTCCAGATTTTAGGTACAAAAACGATAGCTGCCAACTCTAGATCATGAGTAGGATAATTCCTCTCATATTCTATGAGTTATCGTGAGGCATAGGCTATGACTTTCCCATGTTTCACGAGAACACATCCTAAACCTTTGCCGGAAGCATCGCTGTATATGACAAATCCCTCTAAATCAGATGGTATTGTCAGAACAGGTGCTAAAATAAGTCTCCTCTTGAGTTCTTGAAAACTCTTCTCACATTCTTCGCTCCAACCGAATTTTGTATCTTTTCGAGTCAGTTGAGTTAATGGAGTAGTGATTCGAGAAAACCCTTCTACGAATCTCCGATAATAACCAGCTAAGCCGAGAAAGCTACGTAATTTGGTCACTGACATAGGTTGCTCTCAGCTTTGAATTGCTTCAATCTTTTCCGGGTCAACAAATATTCCGTGATTTGATATCACGTGCCCAAGAAATGCTACTTCCTCAAGCCAGAACTCGTATTTCTTTAACTTGACATATTGTAATAACCCGAGATTTCGAATATTTCGAATTTTTTAAATAATTTTTTTAATTAATTATTAATTTAGTGACAAGCATTTGTGATACGAGTCTCGAGATTAGTCAATTTGTGTATTGATTGAGAAATAAGAGTAGAGTTGTGCTTAACAAGATTAGAAACCCTAACCCTAAGTTCGGATAGGGATTCGATAGAAAATATAATTAAAATAATTATATTAATAAGTACGTGTTTGTACTGTATAGAGTTATTGATCAATGATTGATCGGGTAGGGTATAATATTAGTAAACCCTAATAAGGGATTAAAAACCCTAATCTTCGGATTAGAAACCTTAATGTACAGTTAGAAATCCTAATCGAAAGTCGAGAAACCCTAATTTTAAATTCGGAAACCCTAAACCTTAATTAGAAAACCCTAATCCTATTTAGTAAGCCCTAAAGTGATTAATAAACTTTAATGTGTTTAGTAACCTTTAATATAATTAAGGAAATACTAATTATATTTTTGAAATCTTATTTTTTTTAAAAACTCTAATTAGAAAATCCTAGAAAGTAGTGTTGTAAAACTTAAGGGTTATAACCTTAGGGTTAAACCCTAAGGGCCGATGTAAGACCCCAGATTATTAATAAATAAAATTTAAATTTCCTCTATTTATTATTTTGAAATAGTAAGGGTTAAATTGATTAATGAGGTTAGTTATGAGTAAAATGCGCAAATATTTCAAATAAGCGAATGGTCATAAAATATTCATTGTTGTCGGGGAATATTCGTTTGGTCATGGAATATTCTTGTTGTCGGGAAATATTCGTACGACGGCGGAGCCTTGTGTGGGCCCCATAACAGAAAGTGATTGGATGAAGAAAACGACAAAAACAAGTTGCTTATAAATAACGGCGTAGTTGTTACCGTTAATACTGTTGGAATACCCGGTGGTTAAAACACAGTAAAACGCGTTGTTGCACAGTAGCACATGGTATTGCACCAATTATTGATTTTTACGTAAGAAGGCATTACTCAATAATTGTTACAGTAATTACTGTTCAGTATTTTATTTTATTGATTCAATAATTGCTGCGTTGATATTTTATATTACTGTTGTTTTAATAATTGTCACTACACAGTATTTTCTATTATCGGAGCAATAATTCATATTATCTGAATAATATTATTAGATAACATTATTGGTAATGTCTAGAAAGTTCTGTCTAAGGAGAGGTTTGGTCATCTAATTGCGCGCCAGTAAGGAGAGGTCCTTATTGGAAAGCCCCCTTTTTCCTAGGAACGGCCTGGTTGCCAGTATTGTGATTCTGTAATATTATTTGTGAATAATTAATTATTGATTTATATGATGAGGAAAATATTCATTTTATGTGGATATAGATGGAGAAAATTTTTAAAGTGACAATTGTTAAAAATTGATATTTTATCTTTTCTGATAAAATAATATTTTATTATATTATTATAATATAATAATGATGATATTTTTACAATGAATGTGGGATATATGAGTATATGAGGAGAAAGAGTATTTTTGTTGCAAAAGTTATTTAAAACATGTTAAACATGTCTGTGAGCCCATTTCTTGATTGAAATATGATTATAGCTTGTAAAATCATCCGTTTATAGATTTTGGTCAATTTCTGTTTGGAATTTGAAAAAATTTTCTTCTGCAAAGTTGTAGAGAATTAAATTTCCTATAAAAATTTGCAAGATTCGAATTTTCTGATAAAAAGGCTATTTATTATGAATTATTGAAGTTTTGAAGTTCCGAAATAATTGATTTTTGAAAGTTTTAATTATTATTTTGAAGAAAAACATTTTTTTGCATTCAAGTGGGCTAACATGTGATATAAATGGGCTGAGATCAGTTGTCTAAGGTGGGCTTAACAATTGTATAAATATATTATTATTATATTAAATTTTATGCTTTGGTGTTCTAAGCATTTTCCTATAAATAGGGTGCTTAGGTTAGAATTGAAAATCACACCAGAAACTAAAAACTTCTCTCTCTTTCTCTCTCGATATATTGAGCATATTCTTATGAGTATTTTAATACTTTGAGTGTTGCTATACGGTGCAAGTTCAAGTCATAGCCTATATCCTGTTTTTCAACTAGAAGTACTGTCTTTACGAGGTAAGGGATGTTATTTTATTCAAAAATGATATTATTTATTCAATATCATTATATTGGTAGGAAATTTTTACCAAATTTGGAACTTTTCATGTCGAGGTGACTATTTATGAGTTACTATTCACGAGTTACTATTCACGAGTTACTATTCACCGAAAAATAAAATTTTCTTCTTTTCGTTCAAAATATCTATTCTGGATATTAGCTTTGATTGTATCCATGTTTTGATCATTCTTGAATTTTACTTCACTATGATTATTTATAAGGTATTTTTGGATATGGATAAATCGAAATACGAATCCTGAATATTTGTTATTTTGTTTCACTGGATTCGTTTCCTTTAAAGTATTTTTCATCATCCTCAGTCTTAAGTGATGATATAACTGAATATCTTTGGCCTGTAGTACAAAGATGAATTATTTCTGATGAATATCTTTGGCCCGTAGTGCAAAGATGAACAGGTGTTGAGATGAACATGACCAACTGATGAATATCTTTGGCTTGTAGTGCAAAGATGATTATTGATTGATGTTACAGGGATAAAATATTGATAATGGACTTTTAAATTCATAGATAATAGTAGATTTCATTCTCTACGTAACTCTTCTATGAATTATTATTTTTCGCTGCGAACATTGATTTAAAACTTGTTGTCTATTGTATTCTATTAGATTTTTCCCTGTTGAAGACTAACAATAATTTGTTCTGTATTATCTTGGTCATAATATTCCTTACTGGGCTAGTTGAGCTCACCCTTTTCCTTTTTGTTCCATTTTTCTCAGGAGGCGAGAATGTAGCGAGTACTAGTTGGGGTATGGAATGATGGTTCTAGAAGTTATTTTAGTAGACCTCACCATTTTTGTGAAATAATGTATCAATAATTGTAATGAAGACTTATTTGAGTGTGGATATTGTCTAGATGACAATATTTGTATTTAAACTCACAGTTCTTGTGTTGTAATAATAAAGATGTAGTTGTTTCTGTACCATGTATTTTGGCGACTCAGAATGTGTGTTGTATACCTATTTTGGGGGCGTCACAGCTGAGCCAATTGTCTATTTTACCATTAAAATTTCATGTCCAATGTCCAGAATACCCTTTACTTTAAAAAAATCTAAGTAAAAGAGATGTGGTTAAAATTGTTTCCATACCTCTTGCATTATTACCAAACACTTTTTACCAGCCATGTGAAGCCACATCACAACCATTTTAACCACAAGAATCAAAAGTGGGTGATTAAAAAAAGAGAAAAACCAAAAACATAAGTCATTTATGTTTTTACACTTAGCCAAACTTCTCTCTCTCCATAGCCACGAAAATCTAAAGTGTATCAGTCCTTAAGCAACCTCTTAGAACACCAAGAATATATTGGAGAGCTAAGATCAAAGCTTGGAACAAGAGAGGTATAAACCTTAACTCACCATTTGATCTTGTATGCTACGGTAAAGTTTGTGTTTATATGTTTATATAAGTGTTAGAAGATGTTTTATGATGATCTATCATAGATCCATACCATCAAAGTGGGTAAAAATCGAAGTTTTCAAAAACTGCCTATGAACACTAATAGTGGTCTGACAAGCAAATGTCAGTGGCCCTAGATTCTTATCTGTAAATGATTTTTGTTATTTTGAAGTTTTAGTCCATACTCTGACATGAGGTTTGTGATCTGGAAGTGGAATCTAAGCTATTCGATTTCCAGATTTTAAGATATTATCAGTCAAAGTCGGTTAACCGACTATGACCGAGTAAAATTTGGGTAACCCAGAAATACGTGAACCGAGCTTGACAAGTTTTATTTAGCCCCAGATCTGTCTGATGGTAAGTGTTATGATGGTGTGGTGTGTTTGTATCTATTTTGTAGCTTGATATATGAACTCTAGATCCATTGCTTTAGAGCTTTCAAACAGTCAATATATCAAGTGTAGTAAGTGGTCAAACTAGGCCTGACGATCACAGTTTAAGTTTCTGGAAAACCCAGAAACGGTATGAACATACTTTCTGACATCCTTTGACCGAGCCAAATCTGGAGTTTATAATGATGTTGGACTGAAAGATTGGTATATAATTGTTCCTTGACATAAGGACAACAGAGTTGAACCATTAGATCACATGAAACATGATCAGAACATAGAGTTAATCGGGCCACAAATTGGTACCCATGAACTGCCTGGGTTTCTGGGTTACCCAGAAAACCCAGGAGTTGTCTGACAGTTAGTTTGGGAGATCAGATCTCCTTGTGTGTTTGTTGTTTGACCAAGATGATTGTTGTTTGTTGTAGTGTTGCATAAACACTATACGATCACAGTTCAAGCTTGCCCAGAAACACATTACACTGAGAATCAAAGGCGGTCAAACGAGCCACCTTGAACTCTTGAGCTCAAGAACAACTAAAACGACAGAAAGCGTCGCTAAAGGCCTATAGCGATGATTTATTTAATTATATTTTCTTAATTTCTGTAAAATGATTAAAAATAGAAATAAATTCTAAAAAATTACAAAAATAGTTTTAAAAATTATTTTAAATTCTGAAAAATATCTTTTAATTATTTGGGATATTTTTCATTAATATTTATAATTATTTGATTATTAATGCTATTTAATTTATTTAATTAGTGCATTAAATAAATTAGAGAAAAATGATTTTAATTATATAAAAATCATTTTAAATAAGAATAAAGAGTTTAAAAATATTTTGAGTTATAAAATATAACTTTTAATATTTTTAGAGAATTTTTATTAATAATTTAATTTTATTGATAATTGATTTATTTAATTATTGTATTAAATAAATGAATTAAAAATAATTTTTAATTGTATAAAAATCATTTTAAAGAAGAATAAAGTGTTTAAAATATTTTGAATTATAAAATATCATTTTTAATATTTTTGAAGATTTCTCATTAATAATTTAATATTAATGATAATAGATTTATTTAATTATTATATTAAATAAATGAATTAAAAATAATTTTATTGATTTAAAAATTATTTAAAAATGAGAAAAATAATTTAAAAATATTTTGAGTTATGATTAATGACTTTTAATATTTTGATAATAATTTCATTAATATTTAAATATTAATGGTGATGGTTAAAAATGATTTTAATTAATTTAAAAATCATTTAAGTAGAATATTAATGATTTAAAAATATTTTAAGTTATTAATAATAAATTTAATATTTTGACAAGTATGTTATTAATATTTTTATATTATTAAATATTAATGTTAATAAGATTGTTTGACAATTAAATCATTTAAAAATGATCCCGATGTTTGAAAAATTATTATAAATTTTAATAATTGTTTAAATATTATTAAAAGCTTTCGAAAAATATTATAAACGATATTTGACTTATCTAAAATAATATTGAAGCTTAGAGACCAAGTTTAATTGATAATCAATGTGTTAATTGTCGGATAGGGTGATCAGAACACCAAGAATAAACCGAAGTCCAACCAGACCGGACTAGTTAGACTTGATAAGTGTTTATATAAGTTATAAACACTGATGTGACTATGTGGTATGTCTAGTAGAAGATTGACTATAAATTACAGTGATACGTGTTGTGAATTATTGTGCTAATGGGGAGACCGATATTATTGGTTATAGGTCTTTTGAAAGCAGATAAGTATATTGTGTAGCTGTAAACAGCGGAAGAGGCAAGTTTCCTAACTCAACCGTGAGTTATATTCATTCAATTATTATTGACAGATCGATGCCAATTATTTCAGCTAGATCGAGAAGTGACTAAATATTGAAATCCTAATATTTCGTTGTTAAATCAAATTTTGATTCACAGACTGAGAAGAACAACCTTTTATATAAAGGGAAACATTTTATTGGTCGTATATTCGGCATTTGCGCGCGATTAAGTATTATGCATAATATAGGGTACAAGGAGTTGGCTGCTCTAAGTACTTGTAGAGGGGTATAATTTAATCTTTATGGTTATTTGATACACCTGGGTATATCAAAGTCAAATCTTTGATAGTTACTCGAGAAGAGAAGTTAAAGATCCAATGGATCACTCTGCATAAATCTGGAAAACATTCCACTTTGTAATTGCGTATAATTGATTCTTGATTATTCATTAGAATATCGTAGAATCTTTGAAAGTGTTGTACTCTTTCATTATTAGACTATCGTGTTGCATAGAATGCGAGAAGACTTGTTAGTTATTAAAGCTTTGTTCAGCTAATTCAAAGTTTCCCGAACTTTGGCATTATTCTATCAAAATAGATAGTCTGTTCTTAATGATTCGTATACATTTATTTTATGTCTTAACTTGTGGGGCACATTTGTTGCTCACCCTTCCTAAATAAAATATTTCAGCTAGGAACGAAGAGGTCAGCGGATCAAAGAAGAACAAAGGCAAAGGCAACGTACTAGATTAGTTGTAATAAACATTATTATTATGTTGTATTTGTGAACCCTTTTTGTATATCTAAAGGGTATGTTTATAATGTTAAGGTTAGAGAACCTGGGGTAATGTATTGACTATATTAGTTAATGAAGTGTATGTTCCTATTTATAATTAAATGGGTAGTTAAATGTTATTTATATTATGGATCATGAGCACCAAACTCGGGGGTCAGTTAACTCGGATTTGGGGGTGTCACAGGTTGGTATTAAAGCTGTAGGTTATAAACCTTAAGTGGGGTGGGGAAAATCCTATGATTATAACCATAAGCGAAGTCTAGAATACTCATTTA
Organism: Panax notoginseng; assembly: GCA_016801055.1. Taxonomy (NCBI): domain Eukaryota; kingdom Viridiplantae; phylum Streptophyta; class Magnoliopsida; order Apiales; family Araliaceae; genus Panax; species Panax notoginseng. The sequence continues at coordinate 78,187,262 of CM029021.1, forward strand.
GAGTTTTAAGTGAGGGATTACCGAAGTGCATCAATAATGAGATATGTGGACACATAGTGTGAGAAGTTTGTACTAATGAAGTACTAATCAAGTTATTTAAACTGATTGTAGGATGTCTGGAGAAGATCAAATGAGTGCGGATATGCTAGCAGCTATTGCACCAGTGCCAGTAGCCGAGGTGACAACGCAAAGCTAATCAGTTGAGAAGGTGAGAGAAGATGAACCTATGGTCAATTTGGGAAGCAATCATGACGATTATCCCGAGATGTATCTGAGTGGTGATGAGGAGGCAGAGTCCGAAGAAGTTAAGTTGGAGAAAGGGAATAAGATCAAAGTTAGAGAGAAAGATCACGAAACTGCAGAAGTTCAAGAACTCCAGAGTAAAGTGTTTCTCTTAAAGGAGTTGTGGAAGACGGAGCGAGCGTTACGCAAAATCACAGAAGAACGGAACGAGCTGAAGGTGCAGGTGGAAAGGATGAAGACTGAAGGTGGTGGATCGTCTGAAGGAACCATCAAGCAGCAGAAAGGAAAGAATAAGCAAAAGAGGGACAACGACATCCCGAATTCTAAAAAGTCAAACTCAAAGAAGAAGCAAGTCTGTAGCAAGTGTGGAAAGACTCACGCGGGAGAATGCATGATGTGGAAGAACTTGTGCTTCAACTGCAAGCAGGAAGGACATATTTCTCTACATTGTCCTAAGTCGAATATGAGGAAGTGTTTCTCATGTGGTAGAACGGGTCACGGATTCAACAAGTGTCCCAACAAGAAGAAGATTGGTGAAGGGAGTGGATGGTAGATAGCTTAAGTTTGAGCGTTTGTATCTTCTGGTAGAAGATTATGATATGAAGTGTTGTAATATCGAGAATAATGTGTAAGCATATATAAATATATATATTTGTATAAATGAAATCTTTATTTTCTATATGAATATAAGATTAAGATTAATTTGTGTGTTCTTAAAACTCATACTTATGATAAGTTCATGACTCATAATTATATGAAATGTTTTGAACCCCTCAGCAAATGGACACCAAAGGTTTGACTAGGATAAGTTCATACACTCATATAATTGTGGCAAGTTCCTGAACTCATAAGTTTGGTAAGTTTGACGAACGGTGAATAACTATGTGTGAATGGAAAATTGCAACTTTTTGTGTAAAGTTGTGTTGTTAATCCTGATACGATTTAAAAAAAAGATAGTAATATGTGCCAAGTACTATATGTGCTATTTGAATAAATATAAGTTTATATGAGAATTATGTGTTGAATTCTTATTGTGTTAAGAATTTGTGTAGAAAAAGAGAATTAATGTAAGATTTTTATTTAAATCAGATCATGCCGCCTAGACAACAGAATTGAAATCAAAGAGAAGAATAATCGGTGAATAATGAAGGAGGTCAAGCTAATCCCATGCAAAATTTTGCAAATATGATAGCCGAATCGATGGGGAATAGAGCTCCAGCAACAAGAGGAAGAGCGAGAGATCAGCCAGCTGATAGATTGGCTAATTTCAAGGACAGAAAGCATCGTTAAAGGGCTATAGCAACGGTTTATTTATTTTTATTTTACTAATTTTCGGAATATGATTAAAAATAAAAATAAATTCTAAAAGATTACAAAAATGGTTTTAAAAATTATTTTAAATTTTGAAAAATAACTTTTAATTATTTGGGATATTTTTCATTAATATTTATAATTATTTGAATATTAATGCTATTTAATTTATTTAATTAGTGTATTAAATAAATTAGAGAAAAATAATTTTAATTATATAAAATTCATTTTAAATAAGAATAAAGAGTTTAAAAATATTTTGAGTTATAAAATGTAACTTTTAATATTTTTAGAGAATTTTCATTAGTAATTTAATATTATTGATAATAGATTTATTTAAATATTATGTTAAATAAATGAATTAAAAATGATTTTTAATTGTATAAAAATCAATTTAAAGAAGAATAAAGTGTTTAAAAATATTTTGAATTTTAAAATATAATTTTCAATATTTTTGTAGAATTCTCATTAATAATTTAATATTATTGATAATAGATTTATTTAATTATTATATTAAATAAATGAATTAAAAATGATTTTATTGATTTCAAAATATTTTGAGTTATAATTAATGACTTTTAATATTTTGATAATAATTTTATTAATATTTAAATATTAATGGTGATGGTTAAAAATGATTTTAATTAATTTAAAAATCATTTAAGCAGAATATTAATGATTTAAAAATATTTTAAGTTATTAATAATAACTTTAATATTTTGACAAGTATGTTATTAATATTTTTATATTATTAAATATTAATGATAATAAGATTATTTGATAATTAAATCATTTAAAAATGATTCTGATAAAAAATTATTATAAATTATAATAATTGTTTAAATATTATTAAAAGCATTCGAAAAATATTATAAACAATATTTGACATATCTAAAATAATATTAAAGCTTAGAGACCAAGTTTAATTGACAATCAATGTGTTAATTGTCAGATAGAGTGATCAGAACACCAAGAATAGACCAAAATCCAACCAGACCGAACTAGTTAGACTTGATAAATATTTATATAAGTTATAAACACTGATGTAACTATGTGGTAATGTGTCTAGGAGAAGATTGACTATAAATTACAGTGATACGTGTTGTGAATTATTGTGCTAATTGTGAGACCGATATTATTGGTTATACGTCTTTCGAAAGCAGATAAGTATATTGTGTAGCTGTAAGCAGCAGAAGATGTGACGCCCCCAAAATTAGATATACATCACCCATCTTGGGTCGTCAGATACAAAGTACAGAAATTAAATACAACTTACTAATATAACTGTCGTGTACAATACGACAAAACATAAACTGTGAGTTTGAATACAAATATTATCTTCTAGAGAGTATTCATACTCAAAAGGAGTCCTCATTACATTTATTAACACACTACTACATAGAATAGTGAGGACTACTAACTAATACTATAATTCGGACCATTACTCCGTTCCCCGACTTGCCCCAGCTACGTTCTCATTTCCTGAAGAGAACAGTGAAAGAAAGGGTGAGCTCAACTAGCCCAGTAAGAAATATTATGACTAAGATAATGCAGAATAAATTATTATTAGTCTTCAACAATGTTAAACTGATAAAATATAATAGACATCAAGTTTAACTGCAGCGGAACAAGCAATCCATTAAAAGAGTCAAGTAGAAAATAAACTCTACTATCTTTTATGATTTAAAAAGTTTTTCATCACTTTTATCGCTGAGACTCAGCTTAATAAATAATTCACATCATCCCTGCACTACGGCCAAGGATATTCGTTAGGGTCACGACCACAAATTCCATGCACTACGGGCCAAGGATATTTATGTATTCATCAATGGTCATGATCATGCCAACAACTGTCCATCAATGCACTACGGGCCAATGAGGACTTTTACCACATTATTTGTAACATTACGGTCATGATTATACCGAATAATCCCTGGTCATAATCACACTAAGTCCATCTATGCCCTACAGGCCACAGATGACTTTCAACATATATAAACATGAGGATGATGACAATGATATAAGAATTCAATAAAACAAGTTCAAGAATTAATTTATCCAGGAATTAATAACGTCCAAATTGTCAACATGATACTGCTTTGTAGAGTAAAATTCAATCAGAAAAATATTTTCATGAAAAATACTGGATGAAGCGCAAATATCAATGATATTCCACTAATTTCATGGAGTATAGAAGTCAAAATTTTAACCAACTGAGAATAATAAGAAATGGAATAACAACAGAAATCACCATGCATGCGGTACTTCGCATAGGCAGGTTATTCTAACAGAATAATAATAATGGAACCAGGTCAGGTGAAAATCACACCGACAGGATGTTCCAACAGAATAATAAAGACGGAACCAGGTCCGGTGTAAAACACACAGACAGGATATTTCAACAGAATAATAAAGACGGAATAATAAAGACAGAACCAGGTATGGTGTAAAACACACAGACATGATATTCCAACAGAATAATAAAGACGGAACCAGGTCCGGCGTAAAGCACATACAGGATGTTCCAACGGAATAACAATGACAGAATAATAGAAGAATGTCACCAAGTATAGGGTATTCCGCATATACAGGTTATTCCAACAGAATAATCAAGAAATGGAATAACAGAAGTTCTCTTCTTGAATACAAAAGAATAATATCCCTTACCGTAAAAGAACTGGATATAAGAGTAGTGAAGTAGCAGAAACTTTTCTTCTATCTCTATATAGTCTCTCTCTATAGTTTTTCTATCTAGAGTTCAGTGAATTCGTAAGAAAATAATGAAGGAATGAGCTTCTATTTATAGGAAAATGGAATGCATAGTAATTAATCCATGAACGGTCTATATTGATTTACTTTAATCTGACGGTCCATATTTAAAGAAAAATCTTTTAAATAAAATATAATATATTCTATTTATATAAAAAGATTTTTACTATGCAAATACTATGCAACACTATGCAAAATACTATGCAATACTTTGCATAATAAAATATAATATATTCTATTTATAGAATAACTTTAATAAAGTATTCTGTTTTATATAAAAAGATATTTCTGTTTTATTACGTTAATAATACGAATAAAAAAAACGTCATTATCGTTATAATAACTCATATTATTAATCAACAATAATTGAATCAAACTGAGCGACTTCTCACATAAATATCAATAATCAATACCGTGTGCTACTATGCAACAACGCGTATTACTGTACTTTTACTACCGAGTAGATCAACAGTATCAACGGTAAAACTTCCGCCGTTATTTTCATAAAGTATTTTTGTCGTTTTCTCAATCCGACAATAATTCCGTTGTGGGGTCCACCAATGATTGTACAGTCGTACGGATATTCTCCGACAAGAAGAATATTCCCCGACCAATCGAATATAACATGACAACTTGCATACTTTGCAAAATTTATAAATACTACCCATAACTATTATATCAAATCCACACCATAATATAAAAAAAATTATTTCGAGAAAAATTAAATATTTATTCATAAAATCTGGGGTCTCACAATCTCCCCTCCTTATGGAAGTTCGCCCTCGAAATTTACGTACGTACTTGGTATGCCGAACATGTGAGGATACCTTGACTTCACTTCAAATTCTAACTCTTGAGGTATAACCTTTAAGCATCGAATATGATCCTTCTTATCCAAGATGTTAACACGTATCTCCTCATACGTTAAATCTTTCGCTATCTCGTCCGGTTATAAATTAATAATGTTGTTCGGGTCGTCCATATATTTACGTAACATCGATACGTAAAAACAATGTTCTGAACACGCAACATACTTGGCGGTAAAACGAGTCTATAGGCTACGGTTCCTACTACATCGAGGATTTCAAATGGGCCAATTAAATCGAGAGTTGAGATTTCCTCTCTTCGTCGATTCTTGCTTCTAGAATAACGCCCTCTTGAACCTTCTTCTTCACATTTATCAGCTCTGAGTATGTAGCTTGAGCGGCTTTAACTTTATCGATTAAAGTTGATTTTAATCGTATATTCGTTATCTTCACGTGGGTTCGTATATTCGCACTTGTAACCGTATACGATCTTCTACACAACGCGTCAGCTACCACGTTCGCTTTTCCACGATGTTATTGAATGGTACGATCGTAATCTTCAACAGCTCGAGCCAACGTCTTTGGCGCATAATACGTTCGTTTTAGTTGAAGAAATATTTGAGGGTTTAAGAAATGGGTTTTGTACTGGGGTCAATACAAAATTCAATTTTATGCTCTGGGGTAGGCTAAAAAGTCTTCAAGAATACGTCAAGAAATTTATTAACAATAGAAATATCGTTCAAAATTGTGACCCTCATCCAAGACTTGGATAACACTTCAAATTGATACCTATCAACTTGCCATCGTCATTTACAACGTCTCCTACGGAAAGTCTAGCTTCGGTGCATTCCACACCAGGAAGTCAACAACGAAAGGAACGAGGATTTTTACTTATGGCTTGATATGACAATGATTGACTTTAGTGATTTGGTTACTTGAATTCGCATAATAGGTTGGTTAGGAATATGAAAGCTAACAACCTTATGAAAAGCATGATGAGCAGTTAACCAATCGTTTCAAAAAATCACATCAACGCAAGTATTTTCAAAGAGATAAGATCAACAGGTAACGTGAAAGTATTGATTTGAACAAGATTTATAAATAGTGGAGGTAACAAAGGTTTCTCCCAACGGAATTTCAACAGATAAATCAAAGTCTAATTTCTCCGAAGTTAAGTTCAAACATTAAACACAACTAGGTGAAATAAAAGAGTGAGTAGAACCGGTATCTAACACGGTATAGACTTCGCAAGAGTTTATGACTAACATACCCGTGATAATTTTATTCAGGTTCATCGTCACGAAAAAAATGCTCTCTCTTAAACTACTGGCTTTGGCTTTTCTGGGACGGTCTTTGGTGCCTCCATCCTATCTGAACTTGTCTTCGGTGAACGACAAAATCGGGCTAAGTGACCTTCTCTTCCACAATTATAGCATGCTTTGGATGACATCGCGCAGTTTGGACTGATGTGTCCCTCCCCTCCGCATTTGAAGCATATGATAGGTGGTAGTTCTCCTTCCTTAACAACGGGTGCTGGTGCTGACGTCTTTCCATCATTGTTGAAATTTCCCTTCTTGAAATGTCCATTCTTATTGTTTTGACCATGATTATCATTGAAGTGGTTACCATTTCTGGCATGTTGATTCCCTCCATGCTTATTGTCACCGCTTTGATGACTGTTATCACCAGTATTATCATTTTTTCGGCTGCTCTCTTTTGATTGCGTTGACTCGTTATCGCGTTCTACTAATTGAGCCCTATTTACAACATCTGAATACAGACACAATTTATGAGAAATAAAATATTGACGTATCTCCGGTTTCAAACCTCTTAAAAATATCCGCGTCATTCTCTCTTCATTATCCACCAAGTGGGACGCAAATCGGGATAACTCGGTAAACTTGGCTTCGTACTGCGACACGGTCATGTTGTTTTGCTCTAACTTGATAAATTCCACCTCCTTTATGTGACGAATACTTTCGGGAAAGTACCTGTCATTGAACAGTTCTTGAAACTTCTCCCAAGACATCTTGAGTGCGTCAGGCTGGGTACGTTTTACAGATTCCCACCAGTAATCTGCCTCTTCACGCAACATAAAGGTGGCAAAGGGAACCTTTTTCTCCTCGGAGCATCCCAAGACATCAAATATCTTGGTGATCTGCTTTAACCACGTCTCCGCCTTAAGTGGTTCTGGCTTTCCCAAAAACTCCGGTGGTCCTAGCTCCTTGAATTGCTTAGCGGTGACCAACCGTGAGTTGTCATTGTTTCCTCCTTCATTTTGGATAGGAGCCGCTCTCGCCCGTTGTTGCATGAATTGCTCCTTGAACTGCTTAGCGGTGACCGTCCGAGAGTTATTTTGTTGTTGCATGAATTGCATAAAGTCTCTGACCATCCCATCATTCACCATTTCATCGGTGTTATTATTTTCATTAGGATTATTGTCCTCTGGTTGCACATTATCTTGAGCATTGATCGTTGGTGATTCAATGGTCTCATGTGCTTCATTGTTTATCTCAACATTTTCGGATGCCATTTGCAAATACTACAACAAAACAAGGGTTAATTAACATATAACATATTATCCATATACTTTGACCGACCAATTAAATACCAAATAAACTTAGGTAGGTCATACTAGCGAAAGAATTCCCTGTCTCTCCCCTCCTAGTTCTATTCTGACATCCTAGCCATGGATCATATCCCTAAGCTCTGGCACCAACTGTGACGCCCCCAAAATTAGATATACATCACCCATCTTGGGTCGTCAGATACAAAGTACAGAAATCAAATACAACTTACTAATACAACTGTCGTGTACAATACGACAAAACATAAACTGTGAGTTTGAATACAAATATTATCTTCTAGAGAGTATTCATACTCAAAAGGAGTCCTCATTACATTTATTAACACACTATTACATAGAATAGTGAGGACTACTAACTAATACTATCATTCGGACCATTACTCCGTTCCCCGACTTGCCCCAGCTACGTTCTCATTTCCTGAAGAGAACAGTGAAAGAAAGGGTGAGCTCAACTAGCCCAGTAAGAAATATTATGACTAAGATAATGCAGAATAAATTATCATTAGTCTTCAACAATGTTAAACTGATAAAATATAATAGACATCAAGTTTAACTGCAGCGGAACAAGCAATCCATTAAAAGAGTCAAGTAGAAAATAAACTCTACTATCTTTTATGATTTAAAAAGTTTTTCATCACTTTTATCGCTGAGACTCAGCTTAATAAATAATTCACATCATCCCTGCACTACGGCCAAGGATATTCGTTAGGGTCACGACCACAAATTCCATGCACTACGGGCCAAGGATATTTGTGTATTCATCAATGGTCATGATCATGCCAACAACTGTCCATCAATGCACTACGGGCCAATGATGACTTTTACCACATCATTTGTAATATTACGGTCATGATTATACCGAATAATCCCTGGTCATAATCACACCAAGTCCATCTATGCCCTACAGGCCACAGATGACTTTCAACATATATAAACATGAGGATGATGACAATGATATAAGAATTCAATAAAACAAGTTCAAGAATTAATTTATCCAAGAATTAATAACGTCCAAATTGTCAACATGATACTGCTTTGTAGAGTAAAATTCAATTAGAAAAATATTTTCATGAAAAATACTGGATGAAGCGCAAATATCAAGGATATTCCACTAATTTCATGGAGTATAGAAGTCAAAATTTTAACCAACTGAGAATAATAAGAAATGGAATAACAACAGAAATCACCATGCATGCGGTACTTCGCATAGGCAGGTTATTCTAACAGAATAATAATAATGGAACCAGGTCAGGTGAAAATCACACCGACAGGATGTTCCAACAGAATAATAAAGACGGAACCAGGTCCGGTGTAAAACACACAGACAGGATATTTCAACAGAATAATAAAGACGGAATAATAAAGACAGAACCAGGTATGGTGTAAAACACACAGACATGATATTCCAACAGAATAATAAAGACGGAACCAGGTCCGGCGTAAAGCACATACAGGATGTTCCAACGGAATAACAATGACAGAATAATAGAAGAATGTCACCAAGTATAGGGTATTCCGCATATACAGGTTATTCCAACAGAATAATCAAGAAATGGAATAACAGAAGTTCTCTTCTTGAATACAAAAGAATAATATCCCTTACCGTAAAAGAACTGGATATAAGAGTAGTGAAGTAGCAGAAACTTTTCTTCTATCTCTATATAGTCTCTCTCTATAGTTTTTCTATCTAGAGTTCAGTGAATTCGTAAGAAAATAATGAAGGAATGAGCTTCTATTTATAGGAAAATGGAATGCATAGTAATTAATCCATGAACGGTCCATATTGATTTACTTTAATCTGACGGTCCATATTTAAAGAAAAATCTTTTAAATAAAATATAATATATTCTATTTATATAAAAAGATTTTTACTATGCAAATACTATGCAACACTATGCAAAATACTATGCAATACTTTGCATAATAAAATATAATATATTCTATTTATAGAATAACTTTAATAAAGTATTCTGTTTTATATAAAAAGATATTTCTGTTTTATTACGTTAATAATACGAATAAAAAAACGTCATTATCGTTATAATAACTCATATTATTAATCAACAATAATTGAATCAAACTGAGCGACTTCTCACATAAATATCAATAATCAATACCGTGTGCTACTATGCAACAACGCGTATTACTGTACTTTTACTACCGAGTAGATCAACAGTATCAACGGTAAAACTTCCGCCGTTATTTTCATAAAGTATTTTTGTCGTTTTCTCAATCCGACAATAATTCCGTTGTGGGGTCCACCAATGATTGTACAGTCGTACGGATATTCTCCGACAAGAAGAATATTCCCCGACCAATCGAATATAACATGACAACTTGCATACTTTGCAAAATTTATAAATACTACCCATAACTATTATATCAAATCCACACCATAATATAAAAAAAATTATTTCGAGAAAAATTAAATATTTATTCATAAAATCTGGGGTCTCACAGAAGAGGCAAGTTTTCTAACTCAACCTTGAGTTATATTCATTCAATTATTATTGACAGATCGATGCCAATTATTTTGGCTCGATCGAGAAGTGACTATATATTGAAATCCTAATATTTCGTTGTTAAATCAAATTCTGATTCATAGACTGAGAAGAACAACCTTTTATATAAAGGGAAACATTTTATTGGTAGTATATTCGGCCTTTGTGCGCGATTAAGTATTATGCATAATATAGGGTACAAGGAGTTGGCCGCTCTAAGTACTTGCAGAGGAGTATAATTTAATCTTTATGGTTATCTGATACACCTGGGTATGTCAAAGCTAAATCTTTGATAGTTATTCGAGAAGAGAAGTTCAAGATCCAATGGATCACTCAGCATAAATCTGCAAAACATTTCACTTTGTATTTGCGTAGAATTGATTTTTGATTATTTATTATAATATCGTAGAAACTTTGAAAGCGTTGTACTCTTTCATTATTAGATTATCGTGTTGCATAGAATGCGAGAAGACTTGTTAGTTATTAAAGCTTTGTTCAGCTAATTCAAAGTTCCCCGAACTTTGGCATTATTCTTTCAAAATAGATAGTATGTTCTTAATGATTCGTATACATTTATTGTATGTCTTAACTTGCGGGAAAAATTTGTTGCTCACCCTTCCTAAATAAAATATTTCAGCTAGGAACGAAGAGGCCAGCAGATCAAAGAAGAACAAAGGCAAAGGCGACGTACTAGATTAGTTGTAATAAACATTATTATTATGTTATATTTGTGAACCCTTTTTGTAAATCTAAAGGGTATGTTTGTAATGTTAAGGTTAGAGAACCTGTGGTAATGTATCGACTATATCAGTTAATGAAGTGTATGTTCCTATTTATAATTAAATGGGCAGTTAAATGTTATTTATATTATGGATCGTAAACCCCAAACTCGGGGGTCAGGTAACCCGAATTTTGTAACATTCCAGAATTTTAGAAATTTATTTGTAATTTTAAATATTTATTTGAGTTATATAAATATTTAATGGATGTGTTATGGTTGAATAAATATTTGTTCAATTTGATTTAGTTAAATATTTGTTAAATAATTATTGAGTTAAGAAAATTATTATTATATTGATATTTCGATTTGGGTAATTATTTGTATTGAGATATGTGATTAAATGATTCTTTAATAAATTGTTATTAAATAAAGTGTGAAAATTAACTATGTTATTGTAAGACCCCGAATTTTATGAAATAAAAGTATTCAGTTTTTCTTATAATTACTATTCAGTAAATGGTTAAATTGATAAAAGTTTAAAGTTATGGGTGAAATGTGAATATATTTTTCAAAATAAGCAAGTGGTTATAAAATAATCATTGTTGTCGGGGAATATTCGTTTGGTCGTAGAATATTCTTTCTGTCGGGGAATATTCGTACGACGGCGCAGCTATTTGTGGGCCCTATAACGAATAACTGTCGGATGACGATAACGACAAAAATTTAAGTTTTTACAAATAACGGCGTAGTTGTTACCGTTAACACTGTTGGAATATCCGGTGGTTAAAATACAGTAATACGCGTTATTGCACAGTAGCACACGGTATTGCACATTATTTTTAAAATTATTGATTCTTACGTAAGAAGACACTACTCAATAATTGTTACAGTAATTACTGTTCAATATTTTATTTTATTGATTCAATAATTGCTGCGTTGATATTTTATATTATTGTTGTTTCAATAATTGTTGCTGCACAGTATTTTCTATTATCAGATCAATAATTCATATTATTTGAATAATATTATTAGATAACATTATTGACAATGTCTAGAAAGTTCTGTCTAAGGAGAGGTTTGGTCATCTAATTGCGCGCCAGTAAGGAGAAATCCTTATTGGAAAGCCCCCTCTTTCCTGGGAACGACCTGGTTGTCATAAATGTGATTCTGTAATATTATTTGTGAATAATTAATTATTGATTCATATGATAAGGAAATATTTATTTTATGTGGATATAAACGAGGGATATATTTTTGTGGTTAAAAATGAAGGAGTTAATGTTGAGATTTTTATCAGTATTTTTGTCGGAATGGAGGTATTAAAAATCAGGGTTTTTGAGATATTTTGCGAGGGTTATAATTTTTAATCCGACCGTTGGATCGTGGTAATTTTTGGATATGTTATACATATATAAGTTGAGTATATGTCCATAAATTTTGAACCGTTAAAAATGAACGTATGATTTATTATGAATTTTACGAGATGACTGGTTCAGAAATTGTTGAATTTTCAGAGTTTATCATTTTGGTGGAAAATTCTAGAATTGGTGGGCCCCACTTGTGGTTGGTGAAAAAATGTGCTGAATTATATTTCAAATGTGGTGGGTGGGAATAGTAGCAGGTAAAGCCATCAGGTTGCAGGTCAAACCTACCAAAATTTTCCTATAAATAGAGGGCTAAGTTAGAATTGAAAATCACACCAAAAACATAAGCTTTCTCTCTTTCTCTCTCTATATTATGAAGCATATTTTGTGAGTATTTAGATACTTTGAGAGTTGCTATTCAGTGCAAGTTTCCTTCAGCTTTGCATACCGATCAGAAGTACTGCTCTTTTGAGGTAAGGGATTGTAAGGAATTGTAAGGGATATTAAGGGATTTTAAGGGTTGTTATGATTTTCAGTTTCGTAATTTTTCTGATCTTCAAAAATTCTGAAAAAATTTAAAATGATATTTTGATGAGTTTTCTTGATTGTGTCCAAAAATGGTGATTTTTGGATGTATAGATTGAGAGTTATGAATTTTATGAGAAAAGACTATTTTAAAAGTAACAGCTTATAATTCCTTGTGGTTAACTCCAAAATTGATGAAATTTTTATTGGGAGTACATGTATATGATAGAAGTATACTCTGTAAATTTCAGAATTTTTGGACAAAATTACAATTTTTGATAAATGTCTAAATATTCTACTATTTTGGCCATATGAAAAATAGTAAATGACTTTTAAAAATTCTGAGAAAAATATATGTTCACTATGGGACTATATTATGCTAAATCCCAGAAAAGAAATATTTTTGAAACTGATTTGGTATTTTTCATAAAAATGGTCTAGTTATGAGTAAATGAATTAAATATGTTTTGTGAAGAAAGAAAATTGGAAAATAGGATTTTATGGCTTGAGAATCCTATATGAGGTATATGCAGATTTTTGATGAGGGTTTTGGTTATTGATGATGAAATTGTAAGAGTTGGCATTTTATGATGATTAAATGCATTAATTAGTAAAGTATAAACAATTAAAATAAATTGTTTATAAATTTAAGTAATGTTATTCTTTCAATATCATTATACCGAAATACTGGTATGGATTTTATTGTGGAATTTCTACCTTTTTGTGTCGGGTTTACTATTTATGAGTTACTATTCACGAGTTACTATTCACGATAAAAATTGGTTTCTTTTTCTAACCAAATTATAGTTGATTTATGAATATTACTCTTGAGATTAAATCTAGATGTATTGATTATATTGATTTTATTATTATATATAATATTTTTATAACCCTAATGATGATATTTCTCTTTGACTTGAGTGTAAAGATGGGTAGATTTTTGGTATGATCATGACTATGGGTTATCTTTGGCCTGTAGTGCAAAGATGAATTATTGATGAATATATTTGGCTCGTAATGCAAAGATGACTTGTTGTTGAATATCTTTGGCCTGTAGTGCAAAGATGACATGTTGTTGAATATCTTGGCCAGTAGTGCAAAGACGAACAGATGTTGAGATGAACATGATCAACTGGTGATACAAATGAATATCTTTGGCCTTAGTGCAAAGATGAAGTTATTAGTATGATTATGAACAGGAAATGTGATTTGGTGTAACCATGATCTTTGATGTTTCAGGTAAAGATAGGTGATGAAAATTATCATCGTCCTGGATGAGAAGAGGAATTTAGAACTACAGTTATGATTATGAGTTATTCATATGATTGTGGACCAGAATTGTTGATTGATGTTACAGGGATAAAACATTGTTGGTGGATTTTTAACATGGAGAAGATAATAGACTTTATAGTCTATTTGACTCTTCTAATGGATTGCTCGTTCCGCTGCAACTATGGTTGAAATTTTTATCATTTACCATATGTTCTAAATCTCTGATTTATTGTTGATGAAGGCTATTGATAATTGAATTATCTTTAGTTATGATATACTTTACTGAGCTAGTTGTGCTCACCCTTTTGCTTCACAATTCCTTTCAGGTAATAAGAGTGTAGCTGGGTCGAGTGGGGGTAACAAGGGAATAGAACGGTGGTCATCATTTAGTAGTTATATTTGGTGAAGAAAATAGGGTGAGGCGAACCCAACGTTGGAAGGGTGTTTTGTCACTATCATACAAGATGTCTAATGACATACAACCTCGTGTCATCATAAGACAGGGTTGTGCTCATCCACTTGCTGAGTATCTTTACGAGCACTACCTATATAATCTTGGTGTTTGTTTGAAGTATAATTCTCAATTAGAGACAGTGGAGATAATGATAAGTCAAGAGAAGACTCACCATTGGGAAGAATATGATAGTAATCTTCTCGTTTTTCTTTGGGGTCTATTGGGTCAACCAAGGATAATTCTGTGGCCATATGATATCTATCATAACCTAGACGCGTGGCCTCCCATGTACGAAGGTTTCCTTGAGCACTTCCCAAAGATTCTAATTTCTAAAACAGTTTTTGACTATACCTTTATGTAAGGTGTTATTGTGAGGTGATGTCCACGGTTGGAACATGAGTCGCATTTGGTATATATTTGTATCCAAACTCACAGCATATGTGTTGTTGTATTTTGCACGACAATTGTTGTAATAAAGTTGTAGTTGTTTTCTGTACCATGTATTTGACGACTCAGAATGGGTTGGGTGGAATGAACCTATTTTGGGGTCGTTACATTTGGTATCAGAGCTTAGGAATATGATCTCTGGCGGAGATCGGAGAATCCAACTAGGAGGGGAGAGATGAGTAAATCCTTCGCTAGTGTGTCCTACCTAAGCTTATTTGTTGGTCAGTCATAATACTGGGATATTATGTGATATGTTAATTTGTTAAATTAACCCTTGTTTTGAAGTTGTATTCTAGAATGATATTTGAAATACAGGAGATGAGCAATGGAGAAATTATGATGACAGGAAAGATGGAATCTGAAATGAAAGGAAGGTATTCTCAACTCTTCGAAATACCAGGTACGTAAATTTCGGGGACGAAATTTCATAAGGAGGGGAGATTGTAAGACCCCGAATTTTATGAAATAAAAGTATTCAGTTTTTCTTATAATTACTATTCAGTAAATGGTTAAATTGATAAAAGTTTAAAGTTATGGGTGAAATGTGAATATTTTTTTCAAAATAAGCAAGTGGTTATAAAATAATCATTGTTGTCGGGGAATATTCGTTTGGTCGTAGAATATTCTTTCTGTCGGGGAATATTCGTACGACGGCGCAGCTATTTGTGGGCCCTATAACGAATAACTGTCGGATGACGATAACGACAAAAATTTAAGTTTTTACAAATAACGGCGTAGTTGTTACCGTTAACACTGTTGGAATACCCGGTGGTTAAAATACAGTAATACGCGTTATTGCACAGTAGCACACGGTATTGCACATTATTTTTAAAATTATTGATTCTTACGTAAGAAGACACTACTCAATAATTGTTACAGTAATTACTGTTCAATATTTTATTTTATTGATTCAATAATTGCTGCGTTGATATTTTATATTATTGTTGTTTCAATAATTGTTGCTGCACAGTATTTTCTATTATCAGATCAATAATTCATATTATTTGAATAATATTATTAGATAACATTATTGACAATGTCTAGAAAGTTCTGTCTAAGGAGAGGTTTGGTCATCTAATTGCGCGCCAGTAAGGAGAAATCCTTATTGGAAAGCCCCCTCTTTCCTGGGAACGACCTGGTTGTCATAAATGTGATTCTGTAATATTATTTGTGAATAATTAATTATTGATTCATATGATAAGGAAATATTTATTTTATGTGGATATAAACGAGGGATATATTTTTGTGGTTAAAAATGAAGGAGTTAATGTTGAGATTTTTATCAGTATTTTTGTCGGAATGGAGGTATTAAAAATCAGGGTTTTTGAGATATTTTGCGAGGGTTATAATTTTTAATCCGACCGTTGGATCGTGGTAATTTTTGGATATGTTATACATATATAAGTTGAGTATATGTCCATAAATTTTGAACCGTTAAAAATGAACGTATGATTTATTATGAATTTTACGAGATGACTGGTTCAGAAATTGTTGAATTTTCAGAGTTTATCATTTTGGTGGAAAATTCTAGAATTGGTGGGCCCCACTTGTGGTTGGTGAAAAAATGTGCTGAATTATATTTCAAATGTGGTGGGTGGGAATAGTAGCAGGTAAAGCCATCAGGTTGCAGGTCAAACCTACCAAAATTTTCCTATAAATAGAGGGCTAAGTTAGAATTGAAAATCACACCAAAAACATAAGCTTTCTCTCTTTCTCTCTCTATATTATGAAGCATATTTTGTGAGTATTTAGATACTTTGAGAGTTGCTATTCAGTGCAAGTTTCCTTCAGCTTTGCATACCGATCAGAAGTACTGCTCTTTTGAGGTAAGGGATTGTAAGGGATTGTAAGGGATATTAAGGGATTTTAAGGGTTGTTATGATTTTCAGTTTCGTAATTTTTCTGATCTTCAAAAATTCTGAAAAAATTTAAAATGATATTTTGATGAGTTTTCTTGATTGTGTCCAAAAATGGTGATTTTTGGATGTATAGATTGAGAGTTATGAATTTTATGAGAAAAGACTATTTTAAAAGTAACAGCTTATAATTCCTTGTGGTTAACTCCAAAATTGATGAAATTTTTATTGGGAGTACATGTATATGATAGAAGTATACTCTGTAAATTTCAGAATTTTTGGACAAAATTACAATTTTTGATAAATATCTAAATATTCTACTATTTTGATCCCCCTAAGTACCTAGGAGTTCTTATAGTCGTATGACTGTTAAAGTTAAAGTTGAAAGATTACTTATAACTTTGCACATGGTTCGTGGTCATTAGAACCTCAGTGAATGTTATGATTTTTCAAAATGTTAATAGAACATATTGTTCAGTTCTATTGAGCCTAGTATTTGACAAGTGATGTAAAGGTTAAAGTTTTATTTGTTGTTATTCCAAGTGAGCCTTGTTTGCTCACTCTTGCCTGTAAAATCTTTACATCTAAAGATGAAAAGGGTGACGTACCTAGCACCAGTAAAGGAAAGGGAAAGATGAACAAGTACTGAAGACTTGTAATCGTTTTGATGGTTTTATTATCAGACTTTTTATTAAATATTGTAATGAAGTTTATTTAAATTTCCCGCATAAATGATTATTTGTAAAGGTTAGATAACCTGGGAGATTTTTATTTAATGTAATCATGTATGGGCAGGTTTATTATTCAATTTTATTATGATTGGGTAGTTATAAATGAATGTTTTTATTAAGTGAACACCAAATCTTGAGAAAATGAAGTACCAAGATTTGGGGGCGTCACAAGTTGGTATCAAAGCTTTAGGTTATGAACCTTAGGTGGGGTAAAGCCTTAGGAAGTAGGCTTTGAAAAGATAGTGGTGATAACTCTTATCGAGTTTTAAGAAAGAAGTAGTAAAACACTTATGTGCTTATGTGCTTACAACTTATGTGCTCGTGAGTGTCGAGTAGTAATGATTAATAATTAAAACTTAAAATTTTATTGTCAGGATGACTAATGTCAGAGAATCCAGTCAGGCTAGGGAGGAAGGACCTCAAATGCCTATAGAGGAAGAGCCTCGCGACATTCAGGTTGTTTGAGAACAACTACTGCCACGGGAGTCAGCCCCGTTGGTCATAGTGGTTGAAGATGAGGGTGATGATGTGGAGACGGATGAGGAGGATCCCGTGGAGTTTGCCACAGGAGGATGAGGATGACGAGGACGAGGAGGAAGAGACTCCACTAACCTCGATGGCTGCTCGTATGTATGATGAAGTATACGACCATAATATCAAACTTCAAGACACAGTCGAGGAGTTGTAGGAGATAGTAGCTGAATAACAGACTGCAATGACACAGAAGGACGACGATATCCAGGATCGAGATGAACGTCTAACTAATGTTGAAGAGAAGCTGATGCAGACTGAAGGGGAGAAGGAACAACTGATCGAAGTGATCATGGAACTGAAGAATAAGCTGAGGGAAGAAGCTACCAAGAGGGCGAGAGCTGAAGACGCATATGAGGAAGCTTATCAACGAACCGGGATAGCAGTAAGAGACGCACAAGCAAAGAGGATGAAGATGGAAGAGATGGATAAAGTATTCAATACCGTAATCAATCGAGCTCAAGATCAGGTCATGGGATATCCAATTCAGTTCGAGACCATGCCATCATACGTGTTTGATCGCCGAACAATGTTCTGGGTTATGGAAGAAGAGCGTCGAAAGGCTACGGAGTATCTTAATAGAACATCGTAGTAAATGTGCATGTTATGCACGTAATAAATGTTAAATAATGTGTAAATTCCTAGTGTTAAGTAACCATGTGATATGATAATGATGATGTTGTCCTGTAACTTTTGTAGTTCAAGAAAGGAATATAAATAGCAGTGATGCTATTGTTTTTATGTTTTTCGAAGAGATGATGAATAAACAAAAGTTATTATTTTATTCAAAGTGTTATGTGTAAGACCCCAACTTATTAATGAATAAAATCAAATTTTTTCTAAATATTATTGTGAATAATAAGGTGTTAATTTGATATAATGCTTTGGTTATGGGTGAAATGTGCAAATTTTACAAAATAAGTAAGTGGCTATAAAATATTCATTTTTTGTCGGGGAATATTCGTTTGGTCATCGAATATTCTTTCTGTCAGGGAATATTCGTACGACGACACAGCCTTGTGTGGGCCCTATAATGGAAAGTGTTTGGATGAAGAAAATGACAAGTATAAGTTGTTTATAAATAACGACGTAGTTGTTACCGTTAATACTGTTGGAATACCAGGTGGTTAAAATACAGTAGCACACGGTATTGCACCAATTATTGATTCTTACGTAAGAAGGCACTACTCAATAATTGTTACAGTTGTTACTGTTCAATATTTTATTTTATTGATTCAATAATTGCTGCGTTGATATCTTATATTATTGTTATTTCAATAATTGTTGTTGCACAGTATTTTCCATTATCAGATCAATAATTTATATTATTTGAATAATATATTAGATAGGATTATTGGCAATGTCTAGAAAGTTCTGTCTAAGGAGAGGTTTGGTCATCTAATTGCGCGCCAGTAAGGAGAAATCCTTATTGGAAAGCCCCCTCTTTCCTAGGAACGGCCTGGTTGTCATAATTATGATTCTGTAATATTATTTGTGAATAATTCATTATTGATTTATCTGATAAGAAAATATTTATTTTATGTGGATATAATTGATGGATATATTAATTTTATATGAAGGAATTAATGTTGAGGTGTTTTTGTCGGAATGGAGGTATTAAAAATTAAATCACTGTTCTTGAGATATATTGCGTGAGTTATAATTTTTAATCTGACCGTTGGATCGTTGTGGTTTTTGGATATGTTATACATATATAAGTTGAGTATATGTCCACAAATTTTGAACCGTTAAAAATGAACGTATAATTTGTTATGAATTTTAAGAGGTGAATGATTCAGAAATTAGGTTTATAAATAATTTTAGTGGAAAATTCTAGAATTGGGTGGGCCCCACTTTTGGTTGGTGAGAAATGTGCTGGAATTTTTATTCAAATGTGGTGGGTGGCAATAGTAGCAGGTAAAGCATCAGGTTGCAGGTCAAGTTTGCTTCGGCGTGCTAACATTTTCCTATAAATAGAGGGCTAAATTAGAATTGGGAATTACACCAAAATTCATAAGTTTTCTCTCTTTCTCTCTCTATATTATCTAGTATATTTTGTGAGTATTTAGATACTTTAAGAGTTGCTATTCAGTGCAAGTTTCTGTCAGCACTATATCCAAAATTCAGTTAGAAGTACGGTTATTCTGAGGTAAGGGATGTTATTTCTTCTGAAATGATATTATTTTCTTCAATATCATTATACCGAAATATTGGTTTGAACTTTTTATCAAATTTGGAACTTTTTATGTCGAGGTTACTATTCACGTATACACCACTATTCACGTATACGACACTATTCACGAATACGACACTATTCACCGAAAAATGAAAGTTTCTCTTTTTTGTCCAAGATGTCAATTATGGTTACTATCTTTGATTGTATCCATGCTTTGATCTTTATTCTTGAATTTTGCTTCAAAATTGGTTATTATGGAGTATTATTGATCTTGGATAAAATGTAATACTAATCTCTAATATTTGTTATTTTGTTTCACTGGATTCGTTCCTTTAAAATATTTTTCATCATCCTCAGTCCTAAATGATGATATTACTGAATATCTTTGGCCTGTAGTGCAAAGATGAATGATTAACTGATGAATATCTTTGGCCTATAATGCAAAGATGAATGATTGCCTAATGAATATCTTTGGCCCGTAGTGAAAAGATGAATAGGTGTTGAGATGAACATGACTAACTGGTGATACAAATGAATATCTTTGGTCTGTAGTACAAAGATGAATATTGATTAAAGATGTATATTGATTGTTGTTACAGGGATAAAATATTGATGATGGACTTTTAAATCTTAGAAGATAGTATAACTCATTCTTTACTTGACTCTTCTAATGGATTGCTGTTTCCGCTGCAGTTGTTGATCTAAAATTTGTTGTCTATTATATTTTATCAGATTTTTCCCTGTTAAAGACTAATGATAAATTATTGTATATTATCTTAGTCATGATATTCTTTACTGGGCTAGTTGAGCTCACCATTTTCCTTTTTGTTCCATTTTTCTTCTCAGGAGGTGAGAACATAGCAGGATCTAGTTGGGGTATGGAGTGATGTTTCTAGAAAGATGTTTTAGCAGTCTTCACTATTTCTAAAAAATAGTATTTGAATAATTGTAATGAGGACTTATTTGAGTGTGGATATTGTCTAGAAGACAATATTTGTATTTAAATTAACTCATAGTATGTGTTGTCGTATTTTGCACGATAATTGTATTATTAAAGTTATAGTTTGCTTTCTGTACCATGTATTTGACGACTTAGAATGGGTGTTGTATACCTATTTTGGGGGCGTCACATTATGTGTTATGTGGTTATTTCTTTTATGGAGGCAAGTTAATTAGAAAATACTTAAAGAAGTTGAGTAATAGTCTAATAGATGTTTTTTAACAGAAAATACCTCCCAGACGTGAACCACCCCGACAGAGAACCAATGAGGGAACTAACAATAACAATGTTGATGATAATCCCGTCCAACAACTAGTGATGTTATTAATAGGAGCGTTGCAGAATTAACCTCAAAACCAAGGCACAACGTTTAAGGATTTCAAGGTGGTTGGACCACCTGAATTTCGTGGGTCCATGAATCCAGTCGAGGCACAGACCTGGATTATGGAAATAAAGAAGGTGTTTGAAGTTGCTAGGGTAGGGGATGATTAGAAGACTGCTTTTGCAACATTCATATTGAAAGCAGAAGCTAGTTATTGGTGGCATGCCAATAAAACCCGGGAAAGACCAGGAGTGATGACCTGGGATAGGTTCAAGGAGTTATTAGAGGTTCAATTTTTAGAACTGAAGCAGGGAACGATGACGGTATCTAAGTATGCCGCAAAATTCAACGAGTTGGCGAAGTTTGCGCCATATCAAGTCAGCACGGACGAACGCAAGGCAAAGAGGTTTGAACAAGGACTGAAGCCCTAGCTGTACAGTAGGGTTTCCCTGTTCCAGTTGAAGACATTTGTAGCAGTGATGGAGAAGGCAGTATTCGCTGAAGGTGGAGGCGAGGCAGTGACAAAATTCAATCAAGAGCAGAAGAAGAAGAAGAATGAGGTGGAAGTGAAGAATGGTAGCGGAGGCAATGGAAATGGCAACAACAACAACAACTTGAAGAGGAAGTGGAACGGAAACGGGGGTACTGGAAACTAGCAGGGTAACCAACAATTTAGGAAGTTTGAAGTATGTGCTACATGCGGGAGGTTTCATAAGGGTGTGTACTTGATGGGGAAACGTACATATTTTAATTGTGGCCAGGAAGGTCACATCGCCCCAAATTGCACCCAACCTAAGAAGAATGTCTATTTCATGTGCGGATCCAAGGTTCACTTTGCTCGTGAATGCCCTTAGAAGAAGGTTAGAGAAATAACAAGAAGCAAAGGAGGTAGCAGTGGAGGAACATGGGCCATTGCTGGACCTATAACATCAAACAAACCCACAACCAGAACATTCAACATGACTGTGCAAGATGTTGTGCAATCAAAAAATGTGGTGTTAGGTATTATCCCAATCAACGTTATTAATGCTTATGTATTATTTGATTCTGGTGCTACTTGCTCGTTTATATCTGATGAATGTGCTAAGAGGTTAGAATTGCCTAGAGAAGAACTGAATTTTCCTTTGAACATAGAAATTACGAATAGAGAAGTGATTCCTGTTAGGTTCGTAGACAAAAATTGTAGGGTGAACATTAAGGGGAATATCATGATGGTGGATTTAATCCCGATTAGAATTGGAGAGTTTGATGTAATTTTGGGAATGGATTGGCTGTTCAAATATGGAGCAGTAATTGATTGCCACAAGAAGTGTGTAAACCTTATGACTCCATCAAAGGTAGTTTTCCATGATAGAAAATCGCCTAAACAAATGAGATGTCTGATGATTATGCAGGCTAAGAAGTTGTTGAGACATGGCTGTGTGGGTTATTTAGCTTACATAGTCTATACTCAGAAGAAGGGTGTGAAATTGGATGAGATACCGGTGGTTAGAGAATTCGTAGATGTATTTCTGGAGGATTTACCAGGACTTTCGTCTGACAGAGAGATTGAATACGTAATTGACTTAGCGCCAGGAACCGCATTGATATCAAAGGCCCCGTACAGAATGGCTCCGGTAGAGATGAAGGAACTGATGGTGCAACTGCAAGAGCTGCTAGACAAGAAGTATATTCAACCAAGCGTATCACCGTGGGGAGCGCCAGTATTATTTGTGAAGAAGAAGGATGGATCAATGCATGTTTGCATTGATTATAGGGAGTTAAACAAAGTCACTATTAAGAACAGATACCCATTGCCAAGAATAGATGACTTGTTTGATCAGTTGAAGGGTGCTAAATACTTCTCAAAAAAAGATTTGAGAAGTGGGTATCACCAATTGAAGGTAAGAAAGGAGGATATACCTAGAATGGCATTCGAAACTCAGTATGGACATTACGAGTTTCTGGTGATATCTTTTGGTTTAACAAATGCCCCTGCTGCATTCATGGATTTGATGAACAGGGTGTTTAAACCATTTCTAGACAAATTCGCAGTGGTATTTATTGATGACATTCTGGTGTATTCCAAAACTCAAGAAGAACAGGTGGAGCATTTATGTTTGACATTGGAGACACAACGAAAGGAAAAGTTGTACGTGAAATTCTTTAAGTGTGATTTTTGGCTCGATCGTGTACAATTTTTGGGTTATGCGATTGACAAAGATGGGATTTTAGTGGATCCATCGAAAGTGAAAGCTGTAATCAATTGGGAACAACCAAAAACACCTTTGGAGGTGATGAGTTTCTTAGGATTGGCCGGTTATTATAGACGATTCATTCAAGATTTTTCCAAGATAGCCACTCCTTTAACAAATTTGACAAGGAAACCTGTGAAATTCGTTTGGACGGAGAAATGTGAAGAAAGTTTCCAAGACCTGAAGAAGAAGCTAAGTGTGGCACCTGTGTTAACCCTACCGGATAATACATGAAATTTTGTGGTGTATAGTGATGCCTCAGACAAAGGATTAGGTTATGTTCTTATGCAGAACGACAAAGTTATTGCCTATGCATCAAGACAACTGAAGGATTATGAGAAAGGTTATCCGACTCATGATTTGGAATTAGCTGCAGCAGTATTTGCTCTCAAGATATGGAGACACTATCTTTTTGGAGAGAAATGTGAGATCTATACAGACCACAAAAGTCTGAAGTATATTTTCACTCAGAAGGATCTGAACATGCATTAGAGAAGATGGATGGAATTGATAAAAGATTACGATTGTGAGATCTTTTATCATCTAGGCAAAGCGAATGTGGTTGCAGATGCTTTGAGCAGAAAAGGTCGGGAAAAGTTGATGCTGATAACAACTCAGGAGGAGCTCATTTCATCACTAACAGTGCTAGAGCTGGAAATCAAATTTTCACAAGAATTCGATGAACGACTATTCCAAATAGAAGCCGGTCCAACTTTAGTGGACAAAGTGAAGAACGCTCAACTACAAGATAAAGAATGTGAGAAAATCAAAGAGAAAGTGGTTGAGGGTAGAGATACAAAATACAAGATCGATAGTGAAGGACTAATACGGTTCGAGGGAAGAATCTGGGTTCTAGCAGTACTATATATTAGAGAAGAAATCTTTACCGAAGCTCATAGTACAAGATATTCGATTCATCCGGGAAGTACAAAGATATATCAAGATTTACGCCGACATTTTTGGTGGCCAAATATGAAAAGGGACGTTGCAGAATGCGTGGCAAAATGTTTGACATGTCAAAGAGTAAAAGCTGAACATCAAAGACCCAGCGGATTACTTCAACCGTTGGAAATATCGGAATGGAAGTGGGAACACATCACGATGGATTTTGTAGTGGGTCTTCCAACTACTCAGAGAGGATGCGATGCGATTTGGGTGATAGTGGACAGACTGACGAAATCAGCGCACTTTTTACCAATAAAGATTAGGTTCAATCTTGATCAGTTGGCAGTATTGTACATTAAATAGATCATTTTGAGACATGGAGTGCCAGTGTCAATTATGTCCGATAGAGACCCGCGATTCATGTCAAACTTCTGGAAGAGACTACAGGAAGGCATGGGAACTCAGTTGCGAATGAGTATGGCTTATCATCCACAAATAGATGGCCAAAGCGAACGAACGATACAAACATTGGAAGATATGCTAAGAGCATGCGTCATGTATTTCAAAGGAAGTTGGGAAGAATAATAACCGTTGGTGGAATTCGCCTACAATAATAGTTACCACGCGAGCATCGGCATGCCGCCATACGAAGCGTTATATGGCAGAAAGTGCAGAACTCCACTGTGCTGGGATGAAGTCGGTGAACGTCAACTGCTAGGACCAGAACTAGTACAACAAACTGCTGAGGTTATCAAACTCATCAGGACAAAATTGGTAGCAGGTCAAGACCGACAGAAGAAGTATGCTGATCAACACAGACAAGATCGTGCATTCGATGTAGGAAGTTACGTATTCCTAAAGGTTTCTCCTTGGAAGGGGAAAATTCGTTTCGAAAAAAAGGGAAAGCTAAGCCCGCGATTTATTAGACCCTTCGAAGTGTTGCAAAGAGTTGGAGAGGTAGCTTACGAAGTAGCTCTACCTCCAGAGTTGAAAAATATTCACAATGTTTTTCATATTTCGGTGTTACGATCGTATAAACCCGATTACAAACACGTGATCGAGTACGAACCGTTGTAGTTCAAGAAAGATTTGTCTTATAAAGAGATTCCTATCCAGATAGTCGACAGGAAAGAACAAGTGCTTAGAAATAAAGTAATACCTTCTGTGAAGGTGATATGGAGGAACCACAATGCTGAAGAAGCTATGTGGGAACTCGAAGATAAAATGGTGAAAGAGTACCCTGAGTTATTTGTTTAATCTATATCTTCGATTCCGGGGACAGAATCTTTGTAAGTAGAGAAGAATGTAACGAATGATTTGTTTAAATTGTGATTCTGGGGACAGAATCCTTGTAACGATGGAATGATGTAACATTCTAGAATTTTAGAAATTTATTTGTAATTTTAAGTATTTATTTGAGTTATATAAATATTTAATGGATGTGTTATGGTTGACTAAATATTTATTCAATTTGATTTGATTTAGTAAATTATTTGTTAAATAATTAATGAGTTAAGAAAATTATTATTATATTGATATTTCGATTTGGGTAATTATTTGTATTGGGATATATGATTAAATAATTATTTAATAAATTATTATTAAATAAAGTGTGACAAATAACTATGTTATAAAGTGCTATTAAAATAAATTAAAGTAGTTTAATTTAGTTTACCCAAACAAAGCTTAAGGATATAAATTATTTAATTTTAAATGGTTTGCCAAACAATCATACGTTGGTTTTATTTTTATTATACGCATATTGGTTATCAGTTTTACGCATTTGAATTATTTGCTAAACTGAGAGTAAGAAGGAGTTTTCAGAGAGTTTGACATAGAGTTGTCAGAGTTTGAGAAAGGCTGGTGAGGAAATTGTCTTCTATTAACAACGAGTTCTTAAGCAACCAAAAAAGGTAGGATCATAACCCTATTATATATATATATATATATATATATATATATATATATATATATATATATATACATGTATTAACGACGTGAGTTTTAGTTTCTATATTCATGAGTTTTATATTTGCTGAGAATTCCAAAATTATGTAATTTCCGTTATACAATTGAATTATATGATTTTATGTGGTTATGAGAAGTAGAACTAGTGTTAGATAAAGATTGTATGCTGCAAGATAAGAACTTGGTTTTACACCGAAAAATATGTATGAACGTATGTTTTGCAAAGATAATAAAATTGGTATGTGATTATGTAAATTGTGAACTAATATGCGAATTGAACCTTGTATATGATAATTGGGATTGAATTTCAGAAAATGGTGGTTTAAATGATCCAATTTGGTTTGTCATATGAACTTACAGTGCTCACCGTGTTAACAAATGTTAATAATGGAGTTTGGTTTTTAAACAGTGTTTTAAAGAATCAAGTTTTCTAAAATCGTTGTTCAAATTGTTGGTAATTGGTTTATAGATGATTGTTAACGTTTATGTGTAATTTACGTGAAGTTATACATATCAATTTAGATGTTAGCAATGCTGAATGGATAGAAAATTCTTTATTCTGTTCTTCTAGTTTGGTTTCTATGAGTCACGACGCCTTAGCGTCAAGTTCAGCGCCCCAGCCCCAGACTTCGTACTGCAGCACCGAAGTTAGCGCCAGAGTGCCAGACTTCGTGCCGTAGCGTCGAAGCCTTGTATAACTCTTACGCCGAAGCGCCACCTCAGCGCCACAGCGCGGCCCACAGTTCAAACTGTGGCGCCGTGGCGCGACTTAGCAGAATGTTCAGTAATGACTTTTGTCTGACACATAAGTCTGTAATTGTTAGTTGTAATACTATATGAACATGTATTTCTGTTATTATAGTATTGTAATGTATGAACGAGCATGATGTTAATACCTAACGAGTCTATTATCGTTTTAAGAATAATGTGATTATGTGGTTAGAAATCTAAACCATACGTGATGTAGAGTTGATAATGACTAATAATGTCATGTTAACATATGTATATAGGATAATTGTGATTTGGATTATAACGGTTTAATCTACGCGCAAGGTAAGTTTCTAAACCTATCTTTTTACATTGAGTAAATCTTCTAACTCCATACCTTCGTTGAGTTAGTTTGTTATGATTATGCAAGTTTCTTAATTCTATACTTTCATTGAGCAAATTGATTATATCTAGTTGTTCATGATGATGCAAGTTTTCTATCTCCACACTTTGTCGAGCTAGTACCTTTATTCATCATTATGCAAGTTTTTTTCTAAATCTAAACTTTTTATTTTAGCATGCAAGTACCTTTAGTCTATTGAACCAGTTTATCGTTCAAGTTATTATTTGTTATGCATGCTTGATATTCAATTCTAAGATGTAACCTTAGCTTAATGTTGTTCAAAGCAAGGTATGGTAGATTATTCAATTGTTATGCTATTAGATCATTCCTAAAGCATGAACTTAGAATGCAATGTTTATTCAGTTATGATTATTCAATAACATAGTGTTATTATATTTTATTCAACTAATCCTTAGTTGATGTCTGTTGAATTTTAAATTACCTTGAAGTGTATCCAAACCAAATTTATTTTGGTGCGGACTTGTACTCTAAATACTGAGATGAACAACCCTAGTATTAGGGGTTACGCTTAGTTTTATACTTTGCGCTGAAATGTTTGTGCACGATACATGTATGAAGGATTGATCCCCCTAAGTACCTAGGAGTCCTTATAGTCGTATGACTGTTAAAGTTAAAGTTAAAAGATTACTTATAACTGTGGACATGGTTCGCGGTCATTAGACCCTCAATGAATGTTATGATTTTTCATAATGTTAATAGAACATATTGTTCAGTTCTATTGAGCCTAGTATTTGGCAAGTGATGTAAAGGTTAAAGTTTTATTTGTTGTTATTCCAAGTGAGCCTTGTTTGCTCACTCTTGCCTGTAAAATCTTTACAGCTAAAGATGAAAAGGGTGACGTACCTAGCACCAGTAAAGGAAAGGGAAAGATGAACAAGTACTGAAGACTTGTAATCGTTTTGATAGTTTTATTATCAGACTTTGGTTTAAATATTGTAATGAAGTTTATTTAAATTTTCTGCATGAATGATTGTTTGTAAAGGTTAGATAATCTGAGAGATTTTTATTTAATGTAATCCTGTATGGGCATGTTTATTATTCAATTTTATTATGA
This sequence comes from Panax notoginseng, assembly GCA_016801055.1. Classification (NCBI taxonomy): domain Eukaryota; kingdom Viridiplantae; phylum Streptophyta; class Magnoliopsida; order Apiales; family Araliaceae; genus Panax; species Panax notoginseng. Next base: position 78,216,151 of record CM029021.1, read on the forward strand.
TTGGGTAGTTATAAATGAATATTTTGATTAAGTGAACACCAAATCTTGAGGAAATGAAGTACCAGGATTTGGGGGTGTCACACATATAACTTGTTTTCACGAAGCTTTCGGAGTATCAGCCTTAAGTGCTGCTCATGATCTTCACGGTTTTTGGAGTAAATGTGGATGTCATCAATAAATATAACCACAAAGTGATCCAAATATTCCTTAAATGCTCGGTTCATCATATCCATGAAGGCAGCAGGAGTATTAGTCAATCCAAAAGACATGATTAGGAATTCATAATGCCCGTACCTAGTTCTGAAAGCAGTCTTTAGGATGTCATCAGTTTTAATATTTAATTGATGATATCTGGAATTAAGATCGATCTTTGAAAAGAATTTGGCACCTTGTAACTGGTCAAACAGGTCATCAATGCGAGGCAACGGGTACCTATTTTTAATGGTGACATGGTTCAACTCCCGATAATCAATACAAATTCGCATACTTCCATCTTTCTTCTTGTGAATAGAACAGGAGAACCCCAAGGAGACGTACTAGGACGAATGAAACTGATGTCTAACAATTCCTACAGTTGGGTTTTTAACTCTTGAAGTTCAATAGGAGCCATTCGATATGGGGTTTTAGAAATGGGTTTTGTACCGGGTTTAAGGTCGATACAAAATTTAATTTCACGCTCTGGGGGTAAGCCATGAAGTTCTTTAGGGAATATGTTAGGAAATTTATTAACAATAGAAATATTATTCAAAAGTGACTTATTTTTGTTTAAATTCGTGACATGGGCTAAGAAAGCTTGACATCCATTTTTTAATAAACGAATGGCTTTATGACTTGATATGACAGTGATTGACTTTAGTGGTTTGGTTGCTTGAATTCGCATAATAGTTTAGTTAGAAATATGAAAGCTAACAACCTTAAGAAAATAATCAATTTTAGCATGATGAGTAGTTAACAAATCAATCCCTAGAATCACATCGAATGTAAGTATTTTTAAAGAGATAAGATCAACAAATAACGTGCGGTTGACGATATGAATCAAACAAGACTTATAAACAGTGGATGTAATGAAGGTTTCTCCCAACAGAGTTTCAACAGATAAGTCAAAGTCTAGTTTCTCAGGAGTTAAATTTAAACGTTGAGCGTAAGTAGGAGAAATAAAAGAATGGGTAGAATCGGTATCAAATAAGGTATTGATTTCGCTAGAGTTTATGATTAGCTTACTCGTGATGACTTCGTTCGGGTTCCTCGCTTTTTGGGAGGTTACGACAAACGCTCTCCTTTGAACTACCGACTTTGACTTCTCTGGGACGGCCTTTGGTGCCTCCATCCCAGTTGGACTTGACTTCACTGCACGACAAAATCGGGCTAGGTGACCTTCTCTTCCGCAATTATAACATGCTTTGGATTGATGCGTACAGTTCAGACTGATGTGTCCCTCCCTTCCGTATTTGCAGCATACGATCGGTGATCATTCTCCTTCTTTAACAACGGGTGCTGGTGCTGACATCTTTTCATCATTATTGAATCTACTCTTCTTGAAATTTCCACTCTTATTGTCTTGGCCATGATTACCACCGAAGTGGTTACCATTTCTGGTATGCTGATTTCCTCCACATTTGTTGTCACCGCTTTGATGACTGCTTCCGCTAGCTGCTATCTCTTGGTTGGGTTAACTCATTATCACGTTCCAATAACTGAGCCATATTTACAACATCTAAATACAAGCAAAGTTTATGAGAAATGAGGTATTGACGTATTTTAGGTTTCTAACCTCTTAGAAACATCCGCGTCATTCTCTCCTCATTATCAAGCAAATGAGACGCAAACCGGGATAACTCGGCAAACTTAGCTCCGTATTGCGACACGGTCATATTGTTTTGCTCTAGCTTGATGAACTCTACCTCCTTCATGTGACGAATACTTTCGGGAAAGTACTTGTCGTTAAACAGTTCTTGGAACTTCTCCCAAGACATCTTTAGTGCGGCAAGCTGAGTAAGTTTTACTTTTTCCTACCAGTAATTTGCCTCTCATCTCAACATGAAGGTGGCAAAGGGAACCTTTTGCTCCTCAGAGCATCCCAAAACATTAAATATCTGGGTGATCTGTTTTATCCACGTCTCTGCCTTAAATGGTTCTTGCTTTCCCAGAAACTCTGGTGGTCACAGCTCCTTGAACTTCTTAGCGGTGACCAACCGAGAGTTACCAATGTTTCCACCTTCATTTTGAACAGGAGTCTCTCTCGCCTGATGTTTCATGAATTGCATAAAGCCTCTAAACATCCACCCGTTCATCATCTGGTTGGTGTTGTTATTTACCTGAGGATTATTGCCTTCCTGATGTACATTATCCTGGGTATTGATAAGCAGTAACTCAACGGTCTCATGTGCTCCATTGCTTAACTTAACATTTTAGATGCCATTTTCAAACACTGCCACAAAATAATGGTTAATTGACATGCCATATATTATCTATATATTCTGACCGACCAATTAAATAACAAATAAACTTAGGTAGGTCATACTAGCGAAGGATTTACCCGCCTCTCCCCTCCTAGTTCTAGCCTCACATCTCAGCCAAAGATCATATCCCTAAGCTTTGATACCAACTGTGACGCTCCTAAAATAGGTATATACAATCTATTCTGAGTTGCCAAATACATGGTACAGAAATCAAATACAAATTTAATTTATACAATACGACAAAACGTAGCTAGTTTTAACACGAATATTATTTTGTAGATAATATCCAAACTCAAATGGAGTCCTCATTACAATTATTATCATAATATTTTATAAAATAGTGAGGACTATTACTGCCACCATCTCGGACCGTCACTCCATTCTCCGACTAGTCCCGGCTACGTTCTCATTTCCTGAAGAGAACAATGAAAGCAAAGGGTGAGCTCAACTAGCCCAGTAAAGAATATTATGACTAAGATAATGCAGAATAAATTATCGTTAGCCTTCAACAGTGTAAAAATAATAAATATAATAGACAACAAGTCTAACTACAGGGGAACAAGCAATCCATTAGAAGAGTCAAGTAGAGCATAAAATCTACTATCTTCTATGATTTAAAAGTTCATCATCAATATTTTATCGCTGTAAAATAGCTCAATAAATAATCCACATCACTAAATTTTTCATGCACTACGGGTCAATGATATTCATTAGTATCACATCCACGAATTATCCATACACTACTGGCCAAGGATAGTCGTTATTATCACAAATGGTCATGATTATGCCAACAACTGTCCATCAATGCACTACGGGCCAATGATGACTTTTACCACATCATTTGTAACATTACGGGTCATGATTATATCAATACATAGTCATAATCATACCAATCAAGAGTCCATCTATGCACTATGTGACCAAGATGATTATCATCACAATATAAGCATGAGGATGATGAAAATGATATAATAATTCAATTAAATGAGAGCAAGGATAAATTTTAAAGATTTATAATTCAATTTATCCAGAATTTAATAATGTCTAAATTATCAACATAATACTGCTTTGTGGAGTAAAATTGAAGAATAATATTGTATCAAAAAAGATTTGAATAGAAAAGAAATTAATTTTTATCCTGAATAGTACCCCAGGTGAATAGTACTCGAGTGAATAGTACTCCGTGAATAGTATTTCGAGAATAGTACGCCGACATAAAAAGATTAAAAATTATCAAGAATCTTCATAATAATATTTCCGTGAAAAGATACTAGATGAAGCGTAAATTTTAAGGATATTCTACTAATTTCAAGGAGTATAGAAGCAATACTTAACAAAATGAGTGTAAAATTCAGAATCTGAAACGAAATAATATTACTTACATACTATAGAGTATGGAGGAAAATATTATTTCTTATGAATATTGAACAAAAATAATATCCCTTACCTTAAAAGGAGAGTATTTCTGACTCCTAGGGCGGAGATATTCTTGAAGAAAACTTATACTGATTTATACGTTCAAAACTTCCTTAAACAAAAAAAAATACGCTTAATATTATAGAAGAAGAATTCTCTGATTCTGGTGTGATTTTCAATTCTAAATTAAGCATCCTATTTATAGGAGAATGGCAGGATACTATTTGAATTTAGAAAAGCATGGGTGAACAGTAAAGGATTCATGGGCATTCGGGTGAAACTTTTATAAAAAATTTTGATTTTACTAGACTGCACTATACACACACTATGCAGTACTATTCAACACTATGTAATACTATGCAAATAAAATAAAATATATTCTATTTTTCATAAAAAACAAAACAAATATAATATATATATATATATATATATATATATATATATATATATATATATTAACTTTCTACCGATTATTTTGAAAAATGAGTAAGTGGAGGTCCATATAATAAGTAAAATTTATAACAAATATTTTATAAAAAAATTCCTCTATTCATCTCAATTCACTTGGCTTCACAAAATACTTTTTTAATAATATTTATTCATCATTTATAATTCACAATATTAACAACCAGATCATTCCCAAGAAATAGGGGGCTTTTCAATAAGGACTTCTCGTTATTGGCGCGCAATTAGGTGACCAAACCCCTTTCCTCGACAAAATTTTCTAGACATCGTCAATAATGCAAATAATAATATGAATAACCGTGTCATCTCAATTATTGATTTAATAACATAAAATATTGTGCAAATGATACTGTGACAATAATTGATTCAATAATATGAGATTTATGCAGTAATTACTGTGGCAATAATTGAATAAACTGAGTGGCTTCTCACGAAAGCATCAATAATCAAGATACTGTACAATACCGTGTGCTACTATGCAACAACGCGTATTACTATACTTTATCACCGGGTATTTCAACAGTTAACGGTAAAATTTTTACTGTTATTTTTATAAAAAGTTATTTCTGTCATTTTTTAACTCCAACAGTAATTCCGTTGTGGGGTCCACCAGTGATTGTGCCGTCGTACGAATATTCTCTGATAAAACGAATATTTTCCAAGCAAACTAATATTTTATGACAAGTTGCTTACTTTGCAAAATTTATAAATATTACTCATAATTATAACATTATATCAAATCCACACCATAGTATTCAAAATGATATTTAGAGGAAAAAAAATTAATCATTATTCATAAAAGTTGTGGTCTTACAGCTAATACTGGAGAAATAAGGTATAAAATTATAAATACAATTAAAAATTATACATACAATTTGCAAAATTGAAGTTGTGATATAATTTATAAAATTTATAATTTATGATATAATTTATAATTTACAAGATTTAAGCTGTAAAATTTATACATACAATTTGCTAACTTATAGATAAAAATTTAAAATTATTTTTAAAAAAATACAATATATGTATTAACTACTGCTTGTTTGAAGAATAAAATAGAAAACGAACGAAAAGAAAGTGTTGTTGGATAAACTAATTAACTATTATTTGTTTGAAAAATCCTATAACTAAATAAAAATAACTCAATTTCCAAATCAAAGGCGCTGAAATTTTCAAATTTGAAGGAACAAATAATTTGAAGGATTAGGGAAGAGGGAGGAAGGAGAGAATGCAAATGAGTCATGTTTTCTCTTTTTTTCTTTTCAATTTTTTCTCATTTTGTGTGCTCTTACAATGTAAAAAGGGTATTATTTAATTAATTAAATTTTGGGCACTTTTGTCAATTGTTTTAAAGTTTAATGTTGTGACGCCGCCAAAATAGGTATACACAACCCATTTCGGGTCGCCAAATACATGATACATAATTTAAATACAAACTTAATTATACAACCGTCGTGCAAAATACGACAAAATATAGCTGAGAGTTTTAACACGAATATTATCTCGTAGACAATATCCAAACTCAAATGGAGTCCTCATTACATTTATTATCACACTATTAAATAGAATAGTGAGGACTACTATAGCCACCATCTCGGACCATCACTCCGTTCCCCGACTACTCCCAGCTATATTTTCATTTCTCGAAGAGAACAATGAAAGCAAAGGGTGAGCTCAACTAGCCCAGTTAAGAATATTATGACTAAGATAATACAGAATAAATTATCGTTAGCCTTCAATAGTGTAAAACTAATAGAATACAATAGACAACAAGTTTAACTGCAGCGAAACAAGTAATCCATTAGAAGAGTCAAGTAGAGCATGACATCTACTATCTTCTATGATTTAAAATTTTATCATCAATATTTTATCGCTGTAACACAACTCAATAAATAATCCACATCATCGAATTATCCATGTACTGCGGGCCAAGGATATTCATTAGTACCACATCCACGAATTATCCATGCACTATGGGCTAATGATATTTGTTATTATCACCAATGGTCATGATCATGCCAACAACTTTCTATCAATGCACTACGGGCTAATGAGGACTTTTACCACATCATTTGTAATATTACAGGTCATGATTATACCGATACATAGTCATAATCATGCCAATCAACAGTCCATCTTTGCACTACGGACCAAAGATGACTTTCATCACAACGTAATCATGATGATGATGATAATGATATAAGAATTCAATTAAACGAAGGCAAGGAAAATTTTTAAAGATTTATAATTCAATTTATCAAGAGTTTAAGAATGTCCAAATTGTCAATATTATAACTGCTTTATGGAGTACAATTCAAGAATAATATTGTATAAAAATAATTTGGACATAAAAAATTAATTTTTATCATGAATAGTACCCCGGGTGAATAGTGCCCAAGTGAATAGTATCCCGTGAATAGTACTTCGTGAATAGTACCCCGGCGTGAAAAGATCAAAATTTAACAAGAATGTTCAGAAAAATATTCTTGTGAAACGATACTAGATGAAGCGCAAATTTCAAGGATATTCTACTAATTTTTAGGAGTATAGAAGCAATACTTAACAAAATGAGTGTAGAATTCAAAATCTGAAACGAAAAAATATTACTTACATACTACAGAGTATGGAAGAAAATATTTTTTCTTACGAATATTGAACAAAAATAATATCTCTTACCTTAAAAAGAGACTATTTTTTACTGGTAGGGCGGAGATATTCTTTAAGAAAACTTATACTTTTTTCTACGCTCAAAGCTTCCCTCAACTTAAAAGAAATACGCTCAATATTATAGATCTCTGATTCTGGTGTGATTTTTATTTTTAAATTAAGCATCCTATTTATAGGAGAATGTCATGATTCTATTTGAATTTAGAAAATCACGAAAGCACAGTAGAAAGAATTCAAGGGCGACGTTCGGCTGAAACTTTTAAAAAAATATAATTTTACTTTACTGCACTATGCAGTACTATGCAACACTATGTAGTACTACGCAAATAAAATAAAATATATTATATTTTATATAAAAAATAATATATATATATATATATATATATATATATACACACACACACACACACACACACACACACACACACACACACACTCCTTTACCCTTACGGTAAAGGCACCCATAAATATATATATAAGTAATAAGAAAAATTGAGATAACTTCTACTAACTATTTTTGAAAAATGGGTAAATGGGGGTACATATAATAAGCCAAATTTATAACAAAGACTTCTATAAAAACCCCTCTATTTATCTCAATTCACTTAGCTTCACAAAACATATTTTTAATAACGTTCATCATTAATATTATAACTCACAACATTAACAACCAGATCATCCCAGAAAAGAGGGGAATTTTCGATAAAGATTTCTCTTTATTGGCACACAATTAGGTGACCAAACCCCTTTCCTCGACAGAACTTTTTAGACATCGTCAATAATGTAAATAATAATATGAATAACTTTGTCGTCTAAATTATTGATTTAATAATATAAAATATTATGGTAATAATTGAATTAATAACGTGAGATACTATGCAACAATTATTGTGACAATAATAGAATTAAACTGAGTGACTTCTCACATAAGCATCAATAATTAAAGATACTGTACAATATCGTGTGCTACTATGCAACCATGCATGTTATTATACTTTTATCACGGGTATTCAACAGTTAACGGTAAAATATTTGTCGTTATTTTCATATAAAGTTATTTCTGTCGTTTTCTAACTCCGACATTAATTCCATTGTGGGGTCCACTAATGATTGTGTCGTTGTACGAATATTCCCTGATAAAATGAATATTTCCCGACCAAACGAATATTTTATATCAACTTGCTTACTTTGCAAAATGTGTAAATATTACCACAACTATAACATTATAACAAATTCAAATATTAATATTCAAAAATGATATTTAGAGAAAAATTCATCTTTATTCATAAAAGTTGGGGTCTTACTGAAAGTAATATGCAAACAAACCAATCATGTTTGATGATAAAGCATATACTTGGTAACAATCTTATTCATTTATTAATAAAAAAATATTTATTTATTAAAGGCTTTTAATTATCTACATGATGCTGCTTTATAATATGTGATAAACCCATAGTTTTAAGCAATGCTTTTAGAATAACGATGATGATCATTCTAATGAGATCTAAATTCTTAGAAAGCTTAAAACTAAAGTAGTTCCAAATTAATGGATTACTAAATTGAGGATTAGTGAATCCGGATAGATTGGTACATACGTTGCTTGCTCATTGGATGAAGATGATTGATCTTATGATCATTTATGTGGAGACACTAAAGCAAGTATGAAGGTGCTTATTAGAGAATAAGTTCACAAAACGTGGCTCGCTAAGGAATACTTAATGGAGTTTTACTTGATTGTCAATAGAAATTCCTGTAGTGATAGTAGTACAAGTGATCCTTGGACTTGAGATCATCATATTATCTTGTGTATGATGAGTTATACTTTGACTTATTCCTTAAGACCCTTAGAGTATATCAAAGGGTAAACTTGGGTATAATAAGTTGTACATAGAGATATTGTATGATCAATAAAGAATCTACCACTTCTAGTAAAAGAAGAGAAATATCCTATGCGATTCGATAAATGACAACCCAGTAGTCCTTGGCCAAGACATAATAAAATTAGAAAGGAGTTTCTAATTTGCATTATTTGGAGTTATGCATTTAAGATTCGAAATACATATAATTACATAGAGATATTGTATGATCAATAAAGAATCTACCACTTCTAGTAAAAGAAGAGAAATATCCTATGCGATTCGATAAATGACAACCCAGTAGTCCTTGGCCAAGGCATAATGAAATTAGAAAGGAGTTTCTAATTTGCATTATTTGGAGTTATGCATTTAAGATTCGAAATACATATAATTAAATAAAATAAGACTTGACAGTAATTCCATGTCTTATATTTAATTGGGACATTGTATGATAGAATGATTGAATTGTATGGTAACTATTTACTCAAAGATTCTTTTATGATTAATGTTGAAATCTATATTATCTGAAAAGTCGTTAATCGCTAAGGAGGCTTATCCCTATTGTAGAATAAATATTATTTATTTATTTAAATAAATTAATAATTTAATTTATTTATTTAAATAAGATTAGAATTATTCTAATTAATTAATTCATAACCAGTTTAATATGGAGAACCTAAAGGGTTACACCATAAAAGGAAGAATAATTATTTAAGAAGTTAATGGCATAATCGTAATAATAAGTTAAGTATATTTAATTTAATCTATGGTGATAGAATAAATTAAATAGCTTAATATTTATTATATAATATTTTGAAAATATTAAATATAAATTAATAAGAGGAGTCATATTATTATTATTACTATTATTATTATTTAATTCCTAAAGGAGTTTGGGAATTAATTAATAAAAGTACTCTCATATATTCCTAATAAGATTTAGAGGATAATTAATTAAAAAGTTTAATTAATTATTCCTAATAAGATTAGGAGCCTAATTAATTAAAGGAGTTTAATTAAATAAAATAAAACCAAATTCCTTAATTGTTAAGGAGGGTTGCCTACATCTATAAATAAGAGGAGTCTTATTATGAGTGGGGTTGGTTTTTGACACTTTTGTTAGTTCCCAATAGGCACAATATAGATCTAGAAGGGGGGGTTGAATAGATCCTTTTTAATTTGAAATACTTTTCTAATTTATTTTGTATTGCTAATAATTTAGCATATGACAAACATAAGGATCTTTTCAAGCACAACAAAATAAGTAAAAGATCCCCTTCATTGATATATTCATAATCATCCATACATTATTCGCAGAGTTAGTTTGGTTGTAAGCAGTTAAAATATACATAGCAGTTATAGCAGTTAATGTACATAATGTAAATGACGTAAAGTAAAAGACACAAGAGATTTTAAGTGGTTCAGAGACTCAAGCTCCTAATCCACTTTTCTGCTTTCAACTAGAAGGATTTCCACTAAGGAAGGGTAGCACCCTGAATCACTAAGATTCCTTCAAGGCCAGCAGCCTTGGGACTTTAGTTCAAGAACTCTTCAAGGCCAGCATCCTTGGAACTTCTCTAGTTCCCTAGGAACTCTTAAAGCCCAGCAGGCTTGGAACTTCATTTAGTCCCTCCGGACAAGGACCCCTCATGCCCTGGCTTCTTGTTGTTGATGTTGTTTATTTGTTGGAGGTTCTGCTAAGATGTTCTTTAAGCTCTTCATCTTTGAATGCTTAGCATCTTGACTTGATCATCCTTGAGGTACAGTTGAGTGTTGCATGATTCTTAGCTTCTTCAGTTACTCAACCACTTCTAATGATCCCTTGTTGAACTGCAGTGAAGATCATTCTTCTTGATACTTGATGGTTGTACATGATGAGTTTCTAAGATGACGGTAAGCTCTTCTGCTAGGTACTTAGAAACTTTCTCATGCTTAACACCATGATGGCGTTGGTGATCTTCTTTTTTGATACTTGATGCCTTCTCATGATGGACTTGCTAAGATGACTGTAAGCTCTTTTCTCGGGTACTTAGAGTCTTCCCATGATGGACATCAAGATGACATTGATCTTTATTCTCTTTCCCGTTCAGAACACTCTTCTTGTAGTAGAACTCTCACGTCTACATTGTAGAACTCCCATTTCTACTTCTTTCTTTATTTGTCTCTAAGTGTTCTTGGTGGATTGTGAGTGAGCCTTCAGACCTTCATTAGTCACTCACTATTTTATGTTTGTTAGATCAGTCCACCATTTCTCCAAACTCAGCAACTCCAGCAACCTTTGATCTTTGAAGCCCTTGCTGATTTATACTCCTTCCCAATCTTCCCGTTAAGGCTTTTTTGAATTACTTCACAGATCTCGAGTTGTTTGGTGTAGACTGCAGATGTGATATGATATCTCTTTTTCTGACTTTTTGACACTACAGTCTACTGTTTCACCTACCTCGTCAGAGATGTCACTCTGATGTCTTGGGCAGGTCGATGACTTTATTTCCTCCCTCTGATTTCTTGATCAGAGGTTGTCCTTTTGCATCGATGCTCTCAATAAGTTCTTGTTCAAATACCAACCTTCAGATTAAACCATTGCCAATGCTTTAATCTTCGAATAACCGAACTCTACGATTCTGACACATGCTTTCTTGGACCTGATCATAGTGTCTTGTTAACTGTTGCTCATTGACATGTATAGACAACACTACGATCTTTGAAGAGTGTTCATTTGATCTTCAGTGTAGAACACCTCTTCCTTCTATTATGCAGTGCTTCAACACTTCTATTTGCTTTGACTGCTCTCAGATACTGATGGCTTGACTCCTTGCTCTGGCCCATTCTAAATAGCAAGACACTTCAGATTTGTGGCGTGTCCAGCACATTTTCTCCTTGTGATCTCTCGTTCACTTATCATCAATGGACTGACCCAATGCTTAATCACTTTAGCCTTGTTCTTCAGAAGCTGACCAGTATCTCTATGTACACTCTATCAGTTCCTTCTTTGTTTGGCAAACACTACGATCCTGGTTGCTTTCAAGATCGTCGTCTTCTATTTACTTGACAGCTGCTGCACTTGCTGACTTTCCTTGGTCAGTTACTGAAGTCTTCTTATGATTAACTTTTGGAAAACTTCATCTCGAATGGCTTCCCAACTTAATCTGAATGCTGATCGAGTTGGTGCTTGGATCTTCTATTAGCTTGAATGCCATTCGTTGAGTGCTCTCTGGTTTCCTTTAGGTGGGATGTATCTTTGTAGTACCAACCAGAGGCTTCGCCCCTTTAGATAATCTAGGAGTGCTCATTTGTTGAGAATCATATTTGCTCTACTATTCTGCCTTGGCATTGTGAGCACATCTGTTGAATTCTTAGTTTTACACTGTACGATTTAGCTTCGGCTGTGTAGACACTACGACTTCGAGATCAGATCTTGACACTCTACGATTTCTGACTTTATGTTCGTTGTCTTCATCTGATCTTGCTCGACTACGATCTCTGCCTCTGATATGATCAGTAGACTCTACGACTCTGAGTGTAGTCTATGATTCTTGACTTGGCTTCGGCAGATGCTCGGTCAGCTCGTAGGCAGGCTGTCTCTACGATTCTGAACATGACTTCCTCAGCAGACTACGGCTCCGAGGAAGTTCTACTTGACACACTACGATCCTTCCTCGTCTCTCCTGACAGTCTACGAACTCTGAGATCTACTATCTTATAGACTACGATTCTGCCTCGATAGCTCTCGAGTTTTTCTTGACTCTCTTGGCAGACTAAGATTTTTGGTGCAGTGCTCGACGATCAGACAAGCCTATCTATTACATCATAAGATCAACCTAATAAGCTTGATCTTTCTATATTTATAGTCCTTGTACATCATTTCTTTTTAAGGACTTTTCAAAGCTGTTTTGCTTATGTAGGATCAACCTAACACATTTGATCAATTCATTCTAAGTCCTTATATATATGTTTCTATTATCTATCAAAGGACTTTACAACTTTTCTTAATACAAACATACTTGCATATTCATTTATATATATATCATAATCAAATCATATATAAATAGGAATATCATTCACATGTTTATTCCTGACAATCTCTCCCTATTTGATTATGACAAAAATAATAAGTGCATATGCATGTTCTGAATGAATCTTATATACAATGAGCAGCTGTATTTCTAAAACAGATAATTATGAAGGTCATTTTATAATAATATAAATTTAATACACTATGAAATTATACATCCTGGATCCAGAACATACCTAACTAGTTAGAGATGTACCTTTTTGGCTCCATGTATGTTTCCAGGATGTCTGTTGATTAGCTATTCATCTGCTTGACCTTTTTGCTTCTGCTCCCCCTGGGATATGGACTTCATTTCTTTTGTATGCTCCCCCTCAGATGTATTCTCCTCCTCTTCTTTTTCTGGCTCCCCCTCAGCCTCTGCAAACACAGGCTCATCATCCTTTGGCTCCCCCTCAGATGATGACCCATCTTCTTCTTCTGCTGTCTTCTTCTTTGACTTCTTCTCTTCTTTCCTTCTGCTCTCCTTGCTCTTTCTTGAATGCCTCTTACTCTGCCTCTTTTTATGCCTTTTTTTCTCCCCCTTTTTGTCATTAATCACTTGGGAGAGCTGCTCCATATTGGACATTAGTTGCTCCATCAGGTAGGAGGAGTTACCAACTTCAATCTTAAGTTCTTGTTGGCTCAACTCAAGTTGCATAGAGAAAGACTGATTTAGATTGTCAATCTTGTCAGAGAGGGCTTGGACTTGCTCTTCATTGGCCTTCTGTGCTCGTAGAGCTTCTGCCTTCTGATTCTGTATGGCATTCAAATAGATTTGATCTCTCCCTTTGATTTTGAGAGATACATCAGCCATAGTGGCTTGAAGTCTGTTTTGAACTGAATTATCTTCTACTGCTGTCAACACTATCTTTGACTCTTCGTTGATTTGAGATATCTTCTTAACCAGCTCATCAGAATTCTTCAATAGCTCCTGCTCCATAGGAATTTGGTCATCTGGTTGGGTTGCCTTTTGTTGAACACCAGATTGGACTATACGATTTCCATCCTTAGACAGATTTTTGAAAGTAGCGAGAATCTAAAAAATCGTTGAATATCAATCGCTATTAGAGGATGAAGGAATGTTAGATAGCTTTGCTTGAGCAGGTGGAGGCTTCTCATTTTAGACTTGAACACCATCAGTGGTAGAGTGAACAGACTCTACGATTATCTCTTTGGCCATAATCCTTTTGCCTTCAGAGTCCACTCTATGATCATAAGGAATATAATGATTACCAGCATGTTAGTAGACTTTGTAGTGGGGCTGGTCTTTGATCATCATTGTTGCATAATTCTTCACCTTGGGAAGTTTTGTGCCACCAGCTTTAGACTTAGAAATTGATAGTAGCATCAGCTGATGTAGCTTCCATCTCTTTTAGTATGTGCCTTTAACTAAGGCATCCATTGGAAAAACCATCTTTCTGGAGGTACTTCTGGTGGTTCATTTGAGATTTCCACCACTATTCTTCTGTTAATCCTAGCTAGAGAGAGAACGTGATAATATTCTGGTTCATCTGATTTTGGATGTGCAGAATCAGAATCTTTCTCCATTTCTTCTCTTTCTGAGTCTGAATCATTCTGATCAGATTCATCAGTGAATCCTTCTTGTTGATTTTCATTATTAGAACCTTCTTCAACAATATCTTCCATGGATTTAGCTTCTTCACTACTAATCCCATTTTTAGCACTTTCTTTCTTTGATTCTAATTCATCATCACTTACTTCAATGACTGTAGTAGAGTGATCACTTTTCTTCTTAGAGGCAAATTTAGCAAGTAGTCTGTAGCTCTTTCTTCTCCTTGGGGGTTCAGCTATAGGAGAGTCAGACTCTTCTTCCTCTTCAGACTCTGAGGCCTTTGAATCATTAGGCAAATTTCCTTAACGTTCAGCATTGGCATGGGCAGATCCTTCTTCTTCTGAATCAACATCATTTGACCCATCATCTGGGCTTATTGGAGGACTTGCATTTGGAGATGCAGTAGGGTCATCTTGTAGCTTTTCTTCATCATCAGAGTGAATGCTCTGAGAGTTAGCCACAGGGCTTGTACATTCTTCTTCATCATTAGAGTCTGCATTTTCTTCCATTAAAACAGCTTCAGCTTCATTGCTGGATTTGTTCTTTGAGGACTTAACCTTGAGTCTATCAGTTCCCTTCTCTTCTTCTGACTCTACGTCCTTGTCTTTGTCAGATGGACTTTCTTGGGGAACTAGTGCTGGCCTGTTTACCACCTTAGCTTTCTTTCTTGATGGCCATTGAAGCAGTCTGCTGCTTCTTCTCTTTGTAGTTTCTAGTGCAGTTGAGACACCTTCTTCTTCTTCATCCTTTTCTTCTATGGAGAGACTTCTTGGTAGGGACTCAATTTTCTTCACACCCTTGGATTTCTTCCTTGCTGGTGTGGTTGCTACTGGTACAGATTCACCAGATTCAGAGCTTTCCACGTCTTTCGCCTTCCTTTTCCTCGCAGAGTTCTTTCTGCTGCTCCCAATTGTTGTCAGCCTCCTATTTTCCTTTGGGTTTTTCTTCCAATTTATGAACAGTTGTGAAGACATCACTTTATGAACATTTAGAGGCTCTGCTTCATCATCCTTGATATTGCTTCCTAGCTTTTTCTTCATCACAATACTTAGAAGTCTTCCATGAAAGACCTTAGTTAGAAGTCTATCTGTAGACTTCTTTATCTCAGCCCTTTCCACCCATTTGGAGATCTGATCGAACAAGATAGTTCCAAAGTTTATTCGCTTCTTCAGAACTATTGCAGACATAATCTTCAACTAATGATCAAGCACAGTGTCATGTGCAGTATCCTTGTATAGTATACATTTTTCCACTATCTCAGCAAGGAACTCAAATTCCTCAGGAAACTCATTCGTCTTCATGTCCTTCAGACTATGGTTTCTTTGGTACCCCATAATCTTCTTTGCTTGTTCAGTGTCGATCTCATCAAGGCTTTTCAATCTTAGGTCAGGAAAGCCTAAGCATTGATTGATATCGGATGATTTTAGCTTTAGAGACTGACCTTTGACCTTGGTAGAAAGGGTTCTGGAATTTATGGATGCATTTGAGTAGAACTCCTTAAACAGTTTCGCATATACTCGAGTGCTTGCCTCAAGACATTCTGAGAATCCAACTTTTTTCACAAGTTCAAGAATGTCTCTGAAATTCTTTTTGTATTTCTCAAACGACTTGGTTCCGAGCTGAATGCCAGTGATTACTTGCCAATCTTCCATTTGAATAGTTCAAGGAATATGGGTATTTGATTCAGAAAGATTTATGAGAGATAGCTGATTGTGATCAAGGCTCTAGAGGTTTAATTGATTTTGGCTTCGAAGAGGATTCTAGGGTTTGAAAATGGGAGGGAGAGAGGTTCAATAGTTTTGGTAACTATTTGCAGATTTTGAATTTATCTTTATGGCAGTCCTTTCTGACTCTGCATAAGCAGTGATGTGTCAACTAGCCATTGGTTGTACGATGCCTAGTAATGAGCTGTAACTCCCTATAACCTTTTTGATTTTATATTCCTTTTAAGAGAATAAGCATTACTGACGTGGATTAACGGTTAACCTTTTTGATTTGTAGTGTATCTTGGTGAGGTAGCTATGGACTCTATGTTTTCCATTGTTGACTCAACGATCTTCTTCTGAGAGATGCTGCAGTGGATGGTTTTGACACTAATCCTTATCTTGAAACTACATAGCTTGACCACTGATGTACCCCAGACCAGTTTGGGCACTTAAGTTCTAAGGTATGTTTGCATGATGTCTTTCCAAGCTGTATTCAAACTTATCTCCTCATAATCTAAATGGTTGAGCAATTGTCCCGTTCTTCCAAGCTCCTCATGAGCTAGAGTATCCTCTGGTAAGACTGCGATCGTCGAGTCTACTTCTACCATCATTGAGGTTGCACTACGATCGTGGAGTTCTCTTCAACCTCTACTCTACGACCGTTGACTGACTTGGTCCTTGAGATGAACTTGATTAAGAAATCCTTCTAGGTCAAGGTAGCTCAGGAAGGGCCAACCTCTTAGAGTGAACTAAGGGTCAGGTTTGTCCCTGAGGCACTTTCCAGATGAAAAGCTTTAGAAGTGAATTGTACTGATATCTCATTTGGCCTTTTCAGCTGGGGAGATCCTCTACCAACTTGGACATTTGCATTGGCTGTAGTCATGGTGTCCTCCTGTTCTTACACTAAAATCAGATGTTTGATCATAGGCACTCCACGATTTTGAGTTAGGTGGCTGATATGTTATCAGTAGTACATTTTGAGATGTTCCTACTGACTATGGATCTTCTTTTGGTTCATCAGCCATAATGTTTTGGGACTCTGTAGCTGGTACATTGCTTTATAGTGTATTTCTGATTACTTAGAGCTGCTGTACTGTTAGCAGGTTACTGCTCCCCAGTAGTTGATACTGTCTTCTCAAAGAGACATAAATTCTTCTTCTTCATGTGTAGCAGAAGTCGGTCTTGCATATCTCATTCTGGCTGAAGTCATTAAATCTTCTGGTACCGTAGAAATGAGTATCTTTAGGGTTGATCATTCTACAATCCTTTGACAGCACTACGAACGTAGTCTTCCTTGACAGCTTGTGCTTATGGAGTTCTGCTCCAGTAATGAGTTCCTCATGTTTGATGCTCGATGATCCTCTATGGTGAGCTTCCTTGGGGATTCTTCTCTTATGACATGCTTTACAAGATTGAGCATCGAAGGCCCTTTTTCATCTTTGGTTGAATGGCATGCTTCCACATAATGATCAGCAACCATGTGAGCTTCATTTAGATTAGCTCAGCAGGTCTTCAAGAATAAGCTTCGACATATAGGAGTTTTATCAGAATCATTTCTGAACAGTTTTAAGCCTTCTGCTGGTTGACACTTCTTGACTGAAGTCTTCTGCTTCAACATTCCTTAGTGTGGCCAGATAGACCAAGTACCTGCAGGTTAGATATATTTCTATTTTTGGTACCCATAATTAAATGGGTCCTACTAGGTTAGTTTTCTAAATCCCTCTTCCTCATATATTTGGATGATCATCATATTGATAACCAGCAGTCAAATTCATGCATGTAACTAATTTAGATAAAACATTTTGAGATGTATGATAGTGAGTGTGTGTAAGATTTGTCATTTTAATAAAACACTTTTTTTATGGTTTCATCATTTGCTTGGTTATGCTAACAGGGTTTAAAGGTTCACAGAGTGAGAATCAATCCTATGACTTATGTAGACACTCGAAATTTTATTTTTCTGTTACTAACTATGCAAGAAGGCAAAAGCGTCTGTTTCACACTCCAGAGATGACCCTGGAGGACCACAATATCAATTCCAACCCTGGAGATAGCCTTGGGACATCAAGTTTCCAACCCTGGAGATAACCCCGGGAAATCAGTTTGCAACCCCGGAGATAACCCTCGGAAAATCAGTTCTAGCCCCAGAGATAACCCCGTGGGATCAAGTTCAAAGCCTGGAGATAAACCCATGACGTCAAGCCAACCTCAGAGATAATCCTGAGGATAATCAAAGTCAACATCAAGTCAACCTCAGCGACAACCCTGAGAAAAGACTGCTATAACTGTGCAAAAAACGGAGATAACCCCGGGAGGGGCAAAAATGGTCATTTTGCCAACTTAACTTTAACTCACATCAAATACAATCATTTTAACTCAAATTACTTCAATAGAAGTCCCACAAGAACCAAATCTTAACATTCAAGCGCAAACTACACAAAATGGCTCACCGGATTGCCTGACGGAAACTTGGAAATGCTATTTCGATCACAAACCCATCTTCCTGGAATAAAAAAGGAAAAATCCTATGTGATTGTGTAGCTCTTGGAAAGAGCTTTCCGGAATGGTATGGTACGCTTCCATCGAACTCCCGAATTGAAAGTTATGAACGACCGAGCAAACAGCGTGCTGTTCGAGTGTACGTACTTTGACACAGTGGGACCCACATTGATGGGCATCTTGGGAATCACGGGAAGCCGCAGGTAGACCTGCGGCACCCCCCTCTATATATATTGGGCTTGGGGTGGCCATATTTGCAAGAGAAAAGGCGAGGAAGCCCTGTCCAATTTGCTTTGTACACACTACAAGCTGAGTGCTTTCTCATTTTAAACATTTGTAAGCTCATATATATAGCTACTTTTCTACCTGCGGGAGCCGAGTGTTCATGCACTTAAAACTATTGAAGTATTCTTTGGCAGTCCACCGTAAGCCTTCTTACACACTTTAAAGCATTTCTCTTCATCTTTGCACACACTGTTTTTCACTTTGAGAGTCGTGTTGCGTGTGTTTGCCCGGACTTCGGTCCTTGGCTTTTATTTCTTTTGTATATATATATATATATATATATATATATATATATATATATATATATATTTACATTTCGTCCCGCCTGGAGTTTACTTCGTGGCGGTTGACCGTTTTTACTGCTTTCCTTACATTTCGTCTCGCCTGGAGTTTACTTCGTGGCGGTTGACCGTTTTTACTACTTTTTATACAATTTGTCCTGCCTGCAGTTTCCTCCGTGGCAGTTGATCGCTTTTACAGCTTTATTTACATTTCTGATCCCCCATGGAGGTGCTTCGTGGTGGTTGATCATATCTGTATATATATATTTATAGCTTTTATATAAATAACTGCATACTACCTTTTATACAAATTGCGACATCATGTGAGCCTAGGAATCATGTGATCACAGATTCAGTCTACTGAATCTAGATTCGGTTCCCGTGATGGACCTTTTTAGCTGTAAGCAGCTCGTAAATTTATTTGTGATGCTTGGATTTCCTCAGATGGTTCTCATACCCACGAGAAATTCAGCACCTTTTGTACATTATTTTCACACAGATGCCTCGCATCTGTAAAATAAAATCAATCAAGCCGAATACGGAATAAAATAGAAGTATCAAAGGCCTCAATTACTATTGAGCACATGGTTTGAAAAACCTCTTTTAAAACATCACTGCTATATCTTGTTTAAAACTGAATTTTTATACAAATTCAAACCCTATGTATGTAGGTGCAAACGAGGCATATCACTACTTCCAAATAATAGCACATTGACCCACACACACACACACACACACACATTCATATGACAGTTTATTTAAAAGTGGCGGTCACCGTGGCAACACGGATGTCGGGGGGTGCCTAACACCTTCCCTCTGCATAAGCAAGTCCCCAGACCCTAAATGAATCTCGATTTCACAGACCCGTTAAGCAGTGTCACATCACTGGGTCAATGTGCAAACCTTTTCTCGATTGTGTTGGTACAACCAGTTAAAAAATCAACTGGCGACTCTTATAGTCCAATCATCGACATTATACATGTCGGACCTTTTTCACTTATTTTTTCAAACAAATCTCACATAACATGAGAACACCAAAGAACAAGAATAGAAAAAGGACAAATAAAAAATCCCAACGTCGACAACTTATTCATGGAGGTGATCAGTTTCTACAAATCTTCAAGATACTCTTGTAGAACTGATTCATGGAGGTGATCAGTTCCTCCGTGGCGGTTGATCGCTTTTATAGATTTATTTATATTTCTGATCCCACATTGAGGTGCTTCATGGTGGTTGATCATGTCTGTATATATATATTATATATATATATATATTATATAATATATATATATATATATATATATATATATTTACAGCTTTTATATATATACCTGCTTACTGCGTTTATATCAATTACGGCATCATGTGAGCCTAGGAATCATGTGATCACAGATTCAGTCTACTGAATCTAGATTCGGTTCCCGTGATGGGCATTTTCAGCTATAAGTAGCTTGTAAATTTATTCACGGTGTTTGGATTTACTCAGATGGTTTTCATACCCATGAGGAGTTCGGCAGTGCTTTGTACATTATTTTCTCGAAGATGCTTCGCATCTCAAAAATAAAAGCAATCAAGCCGAACCCCTAATAATAAAATGGAAGTATCAAAGGCCTCAATTACTATTGAGCACAAGGGTTTGAAAAAACCTCTTTTATAAAACCTCATTGCTATATCTTGTTTAAAACTGAATTTTTACATAAATTCAAACCCTTTGTATATAGGTGCGAACGAGGCATATCACTACTTCCAAATAACAACACATTGACCCACACACACATAAACATTCATATAACAGTTTCTTGAAAAGTGGTGATTACCTTGGTAACACGGATGTCGGGGGGTGCCTAACACCTTCCCTCCGCATAAGCAAGTCCCCGGACCCTAATGAATCTCGGTTTCACAGACCCATTTTGCAGTGTCACATCACGGGGTCAATGTGCAAACCTTTTCTCGATTGTGTTCGTACAACCAGTTAAAAAACCAACTGGCGACTCTTATAGTCCAATCGTCGACATATAAATGTCGGACCTTTTTCACTTGTTTTTTCAAACAAATCTCACCTAAAATGAGAACACAAAAAAACA
Organism: Panax notoginseng; assembly: GCA_016801055.1. Classification (NCBI taxonomy): domain Eukaryota; kingdom Viridiplantae; phylum Streptophyta; class Magnoliopsida; order Apiales; family Araliaceae; genus Panax; species Panax notoginseng. Next base: position 78,237,493 of record CM029021.1, read on the forward strand.
AGTAACGAAAAGGGACAAATACAAATCCCGACGTCGACAGGTGGCGACTCTGCGGGAGACTCCAGTAGGAGGACTAAAGTCGCTATTACAAACTTTTCAAAACTGTTATCTGCTTGTGTGTAGATGTTGCATTTACATTTGAATGAATGTGCAAGAATGAATTTACTTATTGCACTTAGTGCTTCCCACCATATCTGCTTGTGATATTAGTGCTTCGCACATGTCATCATTTTCATATATGGTGAGACGCGATGTATGTGAATGTATGTTGTGTGGTCCCTCCACCAAGAGGCTATCCTATCGGTGTTTGATTACTGGACTCGTATGAAAACTAATTCCCGCGAGGCTTAGGAAAGGCACCACCCAAATTCGCTCCAGTTGAAAGACCGGATTAACTTCCCGTTGAGTAAATTGCGATGATTTGGGAACCTTCATGCCGAAAAGCTGTGAGAGTAACCTAAGATAGGTCATCCTCTGATAAACCAAACGCAGAGGAAAGTCTTTTCATGCTTTCTCATTTCAAAATTACTTGTAATTTACATTCCATATTCATCTCCATGTAATGAGAAATATGAAGAAATATGTGCATGTACATATTTAAATTGACATGATATCCTGTATTACAAACAGCTAACATCCGTTTTGCAGGACAAAATTCCTAAAACGGACACATCACATAGCGTGCTAACATTTACACCATCCCTAAAACTAAACTATGCTAGTTTTGTCACAGGGAAGCAATCAGTTCCATTACCTGTTTAAAGTCCAAAAAGGCACTAAGCCCACCGTCAGACATGGCTACAAGTGCCCAGCCTGACCCTACTCCTGTTTCCCCAGAGGAGTTTGAAGGACTAAGGAATCAGATAGCAGAATTGGTCGTCTTTTTAAAAGAACAATGTAAAAATACTCAGGGCAAGACAATGCCTACTCAACCAGAATTATTCACACCAGGGGGCAGTCAGGGTATTGACAAAAAGATGGAAACCCAAATACCTGAACCTCATTACAATAAAGGAACAACCAAAACCCCTGAAATCACAAAACTCTGGGATGATCGAGAAACTGGGGATATAAGAAAGAAAGTCCAACAAATGGAGGAAACCATCCGATCAATCAAAGGGACTGGAAACTATGGAAGTGTCACCTATTCAGATCTCTGCATATTCCCAGGGGCTCGATATCCTGATAAATTCAAAATCCCAGAGTTTGAAAAGTACAATGGGGCAGGCGATCCCTATACGCACCTAAAAGTGTACATTGGCGAACTGGGGTCTTATGCTGAAGATGAAAGCCTCAGAATGCAACTTTTTCAAAGGAGTCTCACTGGAGAGGCTAAAGCCTGGTATGCCCGACTTGACAATGCCAAAATCCACAACTGGGAAGAATTAGCCCACGCCTTTCTAAATCAGTACAGTTTTCAGTCACAAATGGCACCAGATCGATACCAAGTGACTAAAGTGAAAAAGCAAAGTGTTGAATCTTTTCGAGAATATGCCCAAAGGTGGAGACATCTAGCAGCGCAAGTTATTCCATCAATGATAGAAACTGAGATGGTAATGACGTTTATTGATATCCAAGAAGCTCCTTACTATGAGAGGATCCTAGCAGGCATAGGAAAGCCATTTGTAGAAATGATCAAGCACGGCGAAATGGTAGAGATGGGCCTGAAGGCAGGCAAGATTAAAAACTTCACTGCCTTGGAAGCTGTCCCCAAGCATATACAGACTGGCAAGTATACGAGCGATCCCAAAGGTGTACGTGATAAAGGCATTGAAGATGTATCGCTTGTTGTACAGGGGAAGCTAGAAGACCAACCTACAGTCCCCCCATCTGGAAAATGCAAGATAATCTATCATCTCAATAACAGGCTCCATTCAACCAATGCTAGGATAGAAAAAGAAAATTTGAAAGATCGAAAAATCGGGTATTCACTCCACTGGGCGATTCCCTTGAACATGTATTGGCGATATTAATGGATCACAAGAAAATTACCGAATTGGCCCCACCTCTGGAACCAGGGAGAAAAAGATATAATCCAAGCCAAAGATGTGCTTACCACTCAGGGTCTCCAGGACACGATATATAAGATTGTTGGTCTTTAAAGCATAAAATTCAAAATCTGATCGAAAGTGGAAATATTGTGCTCCAACAACCCGATCAACAAAATGTCAACACCAACCCTCTGTTGCAGCATGATACAGAGGAAGTAAACATGATCGGGCCAGGAAGCGCTGAAATGTATCCAAATCGTAAGTACATACGAAGGGTGGAGGAATACCCCCGAAGGCACAGAACAAATGTCCTAGAGTGGGAAAACTTGGAGGAAGGTATGCCAGTAATGCTAAAATTAGAGACGATCCATAATCAAGTAAATCTGCTGGCTAAGCTGATAGTGCGCCAACATCAGGAAACGAGGCAGTTTTTCACTCAACTATCAGAAAGCCAAGAGAAAAAGGAGGTTAATCACAATGCAAGCCCATATCTCTCCATTATGAGCTAGCTAAATAAAGAAGATCAAAGCAGGCTGAAAGTACAAGAAAAGGGGGATGATAAATGTGCTAGAAGATCTCGCTAGCGGAAAAATCGATCGAGGGAATGCGAATTCTCAAAGATGAAAGATTAAACAACCTCCCAAAGAGCCCAAAAATTCACCCCTCTGAGCAAATCAAATGAAGAAATGCTACACTTTCTGATAAGCGAAGGAAGGATTACTGAGTTGTTGCCTCCTATAAATCCCGAGATAAAGAGTTATGATTCCACTAAGATATGTCTCTACCATTCTAACTCACTTGGACATACGACTGAAGAATACTGGTCTTTGCGACATAAAATCCAGGATCTCATTAAAAATGGAGAGCTGGAGATAGAATTTCCCATGACCAAAAAAGGCAAAATGGATATAAAAAGTTTAAGATGTTTATTCGAGACAGGTAGTTCAAATGAGGTGAAGGCTATGAGCGACAATTTTGCCAGAACACAAGGTGGACTGATCTTAATGCATGTAATGACAGAGGAGACAAAGGCATCCCCAAAGGAGATTCCTTCGCCAACATCAAACGTCCTGTGGTCCAAAGATATCAACCACGTTCCTGATTTTATCACCTTGGATGATGAGGAAGAAATACTAATCCTTTCCAAGGAAAGAAAAGATAAAAAGGAGAGTTCCTTGCGAGAAATACAACAACAGGTCGAGGAAGATTTCATGGTCGAATCCTCCCAAGCCCAGGAAAAAGGTGAACGAATAGATGAAGAAAAAGGTGGTGAAGTTGTCGGGGAAACCAACCCATCAAAGAATCAGGAGTTCATACCTTTGTGTGATGGGTCCAGTTTAAGCGTCCTTAAGGAATGTACTGAATCAGAAAGCGATCAAGTTATGGCTATAAGTGAAGATATTCAGAATCAAGAGGTAACCTCTTTCACGAGCCCTGAAGGCAACATAACCATGGACAACTGGACTATCATGCCTCAGCTAGCCAAGAAGATGCAGATCCAGAGGTTACAGTTGTGAGTTCCATGAGATGTTGGGACGATATCATTTTCTTCGTAGTGTACCATTTATTTTCCATGCATGTAAAAACAAAAAAAAACACAAACATCTCTACACCTTTCTCACCACTTACCACTTTAGCCCTTTTCAAACCAGTTGGAACTACACAGACCTAATCTCCCCTCCTCAATGGGAGTACGTAAGCAGCCATGTACGGTGCGGTCTAACCACTACAAAAATTAACAAACCCCTTCAACCAAGCTCAACCTCCAATAAATATTTTCAGCCTTTTAAACTAAAGCCTGAACTACAAAAGACCTGATTTCCCTTCATCAATGGGAGTACGTAGGCAGCCATTTATGGTGCGATCAAACCAAATAAAAACCCAAAAACCCAAACAAACACATCTCAAACAAACACTTCTCAAACTGTTCAAGCTCACAAGCGGGAACTACGCATACCTGATCTTCCCTCATCAATGGGAGTACATAGGCAACCATCAGTGGTGCAGTCTAACACTCAAAAGAAACATCCAAACCCAAACATCAATCCCAAGGATAACTTTCTAAGTCAGCGACCCATGTCGAGAAGACCCAACAACACTTCAATGTCATCGAATCTGGAACAAATCCCAGAAAGGAAGAAATAGCGATACACTAAGAAAACCAGTAGTGAGGACCTTCAAAAAGTCGACACCCTCAATCACAAGTCTTTGTTAAATCAGAAGAAAACCATCAACGCTGATTGCGAGAACAAGTCAAGAACAATAATTGAGGGCATTAAAGCCCAAATCCACTACCAGTTTACCATCTGGTAAAAGCCTATTGTGATCTCGGCGTCTTATCAGCTCGTCTATCAAAGTAACTATCCCAGATAACAAACAAGGCTGGGGTAATTTCAAAATTAGTGACAACCCGATATTGGAGCCCTTACAACAAGACTGGGGCAATATCAAGAACAACGACAACTCAACACTGGGGCATTTATCAACCATCCTAAGGAGGAAAATGCGCCAGTTAGCACCATCAATATGGTACATCATCATCAGAGCTTCCCTCACATCATCTCACTGGTGATTTGGATATTACTCACTTGCGACTTCATCAACAAAGATAGTTTCTCATATGAACCCTTGGCATCAACATGCGAAAGGACTGGGGCATTGTTCGATTCTAGGAAAGTGAAGGAACTGAAGGCAGGATCAAGCCTCTCATGAAAAGAAAGGGGAGAACTCTTGAAAGAAATCATGGCGACATAAGCGTACCCCTACGAAAGAAGGGGAAAATTCTCAAAAAGTTCTTAACTCAGGAGCAAAAGGCCAACGACGAAGGGCCCAGCGAATGAAATCTACACCATCAAACATGCGTCAAGTCCTCACAAGTTGAGGCCTCTACACTGAAGTGTAAATCTGTGCAGCAAAAGAACGAGTTGCACCCTCCAGGGATGCCAGCAGCATTCAGGTCATCAGTTCAGCTGGGTTGCGAATCAAATGCTCAAGAAAATGGGGCACACGCACCCAATAACGAAAGTAAACTCCGAATCACCGTAAAAAGGGTGAGTGTAACATCAGGCAGAGTCTGACGAAGTAAACCTTGGAATATTACTTCCGCAAAGGTATCGGAAGATCCGGTATTCTAAACCATTGGCATCAATTTAGCGCAACATTAAGACAGTTCAGCGATGAAAGTTTCGTATACCACCATTCGAGTGGGAACCAAAATAGTTTGGCGATCAGCAGGGTAGGCACCGTTGCAAACTACCAGCGTATACATCAGGAAGGTATGATGATCTCAGAACGTAATCCCCATCAAAGATGTGGAAAATATCTCAACTTATCTTCATCAAACAAGCGTTAGCGACATCGACAAAAAGCCAAATCGTTGGAGTCAACACCAGCATAGGCATCATCAATGATTGGTAAAGGTAAATCGATTTACGAAAACATTTTAACGATCATCATAACATTCATTACATTGTGATTCGCGATTTACGATTTGCGATTTGCGATTTACGAATTATAATTTACGATTTACGATTTGGGATATGCGATGTGCAATTTGCGATGTGCGATTGGCCAAATGCGAAATATGAATTGCTAAATGCGATGTACGATTAACGAACTGCGATTTGCAAAAATATTTTAACATTCATCATGACATTCATTATATTACGATTTACATCATTAAAAATACCTTGTCATATTTCAAGTGTCTACTAATCTTTATCATGTCCATTCCATTGCATTGCATGAACATGATAAAGAGGGGCATCTGTAGACACTCGAAATTTTCTTTTCCTATTACTAACTATGCAGGAAGGCAAAAGTGTCTGTTTCACACTCCAGAGATGACCCTGGAGGACCACAATATCAATTCCAACCCAAGAGATAGCCTTGGGAGATTAAGTTTCTAATCCGGGAGATAACCCCGGGAAATCAGTTTACAACCCCGGAGATAACCCTAGGAAAATCAGTTCCAGCCACGGAGATAATCCCGTGGGATCAAGTTCAAATCCTGGAGATAACCCCAGGAGGTCGAGCCAACCTCAAAGATAACCCTGAGGATAATCAAAGTTAACATCAAATCAACCTCAGAGACAACCCTAAGAAAAGGCTGCTACAACTGTGTAAAAATCGGAGATAACCCCGGGAGGGGAAAAATGTTCATTTTGCCAACTCAACTTCAACTCACATTAAATACACTCATTTTAACTCAAATTACTTCAATAGAAGTCCCACAAGAACCAAATCTTAACATTCAAGCGTAAACTACACAAAGCGGCTCACCGGATTGCCTGACGGAAACTCAGAAATGCTATTTTGATCACGAACCCATCTTCCTGGAATCAAAAAAGGGCAAATCCTATATCATTATGTAGCTCTCGAAAAGGGCTTTTTAGAATGGTATGGTACGCTTCCATCGAACTCTCGGATTGAAAATTATGAACGACCGAACAAACAGCGTGTTGTCCGAGTGTGTGTACTTCGACACGTCGGGACCCATATTGTTGGGCAACTTGGGCATCACGGGCAGCCATAGGTAGACCTGCTGCACCCCCCTCTATATATATTGGGCTTGGGGAGGCCATATTTGCAAGAGAAAAGGCGAGGAAGCCCTGTCCAATTTTCTTTGTACACACTCTAAGCTGAGTGCTTTCTCATTTTAAACACTTCTAAGCTCATATATAGCTACTTTTCTACCTGTGGGAGCCGAGTGTTCATCCACTTAAAGCTATTGAAGTCTTCTTTGGCAGTTCACTGTAAGCCTTCTTACACACTTTAAAGCATTTCTCTTCATCTTTACACACACTGTTCTTCACGTTGAGAGTCATAGTGCGTGTGTTTGCCCGAACTTCGGTCTGTGACTTTTATTTCTTTTGTATATATTATATATATATATATATATATATATATAAACTGTTGTCGGACTATGTTCGATGAGCCTAGATTTTACATCCGGTGTGTTTACTGCATTTAATATATATATATATATATATATTATATATATATATTTACATTTCGTCCCGCCTGGAGTTTATTTCGTGGCGGTTGACCGTTTTTACTGCTTTCTTTATATTTCGTCCCGCCTGGAGTTTACTTCACGGCGGTTGACCGTTTTTACTGCTTTTTGTACATTTCGTCCTACCTGGAGTTTCCTCCGTGGCAGTTGATCGCTTTTACAGTTTTATTTACATTTCTGATCCCCCATGGAGGTGCTTCATGGTGGTTGATCATGTTTGTATATATATATATATATATATATATATATATATATATATATATATTTACAACTTTTATATAAATAACTGCTTACTGCTTTTCATATAAATAGAGACATCATGTGAGCCTAGAAATCATATGATCACAGATTCAGTCTACTGAATCTAGATTCGGTTCCAGTGATGGACCTTTTCAGCTATAAGCAGCTTGTAAATTTATCTATGATGTTTGGATTTTCTCAGATAGTTCTCATACCCACGAGGAATTCAACACCTTTTTTACATTATTTTCATACAGATGCCTCGCATCTATAAAATAAAATCAATCAAGCCGAATATAGAATAAAATAGAAGTATCAAATGCCTCAATTACTATTGAGGACATAGTTTAAAAAACCTCTTTTAAAACATCACTGCTATATTTTGTTTAAAACTAAATTTTTATACAAATTCAAACCCTATGTATATAGGTGCAAATGAGGTATAGCACTACTTCTAAATAACAGCACATTGACACACACACACACACACACACATTCATATGACAATTTATTGAAAAGTGGCGGTCACCGTGGCAACACGGATGTCGGGGGGTGCCTAACACCTTCCCTCTGCATAAGTAAGTCCCCGAAACCTAAATGAATCTCGGTTTCACAGACCTGTTAAGTAGTGTCACATCATTGGGTCAATGTGCAAACCTTTTCTCGGTTGTGTTGGTACAACCAGTTAAAAAACTAACTGGCGACTCTTATAGTCCAATCGTCAACATTATACATGTCAGACTTTTTTCACTTGTTTTTTCAAACAAATCTCACATAACATGAGAACACCAAAGAATAAGAATAGAAAAGGGACAAATAAAAAATCCCGACGTCGACAACTTATTTGTATCTGGTTGATTCATAGAGGTGATTAGTTTCTATAAATCTTCAAGATACTCTTGTAGAACTGATCATACTCTGTGTGTTATCAAACACTTAGAACATAGTTTTGTACATACATACTAATCCATCAGCAAAGATTACTCCACATAAGATTGATTTAACCTTTGATATTCTTATGACCCATTTCAGATTTTTTAAAGATCTCATCTTCAACCTAAAACTTGGATGGAGAGAAAGTTTGTAAGTGTTTAAGTTTCCAACTTCAGTGTACAGGTAGATTATGATTCCTTGAAAGAATACTGTTATAGTTCATAAGGAGGTGCAACATGATGTACACATTTATTAGTGAGGAACCATACCTTTCTACTGTCAGTTTCTCAGTAGTCATTTAACTTGGATATGATGAGGATAAGTATTGATGTGTATATCTTCACATTTGCTCCTAACAGCTTGTTGTTTTAGTTGACCTTCAATCAATCAGTCGTGGTATTGAAGATGCAAGCTAAGAGAATCTCAACATCTTTAATTCTTTTACATCCTTGAGATCACAAGGTTTACATCCAGCTGCTGGTTGGCCAGACACATGTTTGAGAAGTTCTTCTTTCTTCTCACAATAAGCATTTCTTAGCATGTATGGCCTTTTCATCTTTTCAGACTGGTGGATGTTTGACTCTTTTCTGTTGATGTCTTTTAAGCTTCCTAGCCTAGTCTTCAGACTCTAAGATTGACCGTGGGCAAAGATTGGTCTTGTTAATATGACAATCAAGAACATGGACCAATTTGAGTAGCTTCAGGTGTATATACACATTTACCTATACACAATATTTCCAACGTGTGAGCTCATCTACTTATAAAAATTGACTTACTACTAAACTAAGTTTAGAACAATGTTTGTGCCTATGATCAGACTCAAAGCGATTAGCTTTTGAATATAGCATGGGAACCTACTCTGATACCAATTGTTAGTTTTCAGTAGGCACAATATAGATCTAGAAGGGGGGGTTGAATAGATCCTTTTTAATTTGACTTTTTGATTTATTTTGTATTGCTAATAATTTAGCATATGACAAATATAAGGATCTTTTCAAGTACAGCGGAATAAGTAAAAGATCCCCTTCATTGTTATATTCATAATCATCCATACATTATTCGCAGAGTTAGTTTGGTTGTAAGCAGTTAAAACATACATAGCAGTTATAGCAGTTAATGTACATAATGTAAATGACGTAAAGTAAAAGACACAAGTGATTTTAAGTGGTTCAGAGACTCAAGCTCCTAATCCACTTTTCTGCTTTCAACTAGAAGGATTTCCACTAAGGAAGGGTAGCACCCTGAATCACTAAGATTCCTTCAAGGCCAGCAGCCTTGGGACTTTAGTTCAAGAACTCTTCAAGGCCAGCATCCTTGGAGCTTCTCTAGTTCCCTAGGAACTCTTAAAGCCCAGCATGCTTGGAACTTCATTTAGTCCCTCCGGACAAGGACCCCTCATGCCCTGGCTTCTTGTTGTTGATGTTGTTTATTTGTTGGAGGTGCTGATAAGATGTTCTTTAAGCTCTTAATCCCTAAATGCTTAGCATCTTGACTTGATCATCCTTGAGGTGCAGTTGAGTGTTGCATGATGCTTTGATTCTTCAGTTACTCAACCACTTCTGATGATCCCTTGTTGAACTGCAGTGAAGATCATTCTTCTTGATACTTGATGGCTGCACATGATGAGTTTCTAAGATAACAGTAAGCTCTTCTGCTAGGTACTTAGAAACTTTCTCATGCTTAACACCATGATGGCGTTGGTGATCTTCTTTCTTGATACTTGATGCCTTCTCATGATGGACTTGCTAAGATGACTGTAAGCTCTTCTCTCAGGTACTTAGAGTCTTCCCATGATGGACATCAAGATGACATTGATGCTCTTCTTTCTCTTTGCAGTTCAGAACACTCTTCTTATAGTAGAACTCTTCTTTCTATTTTATGTTTGTTAGATCAGTCCACCATTTCTCCAAACTAAGCAACTCCAGCAACCTTTGATCTTTGAAGCTCTTGTTGATTTATACTCCTTCCCAATCTTCCCGTTGGAAAGTAGCCGTTAAAGGTTTTTTTTGAATTTCTTTATAGATCTCGAGTTGTTTGGTGTAAGACTACAGATGTGACATGACATCTTCTTTTCTGACTTTCTGACACTGCAGTCTATTGTTTCACCCACCCTGTTAGAGATGTCACTCTGATGTCTTGGGCAGGTCGACGACTTTATTTTCTCCCTCTGTTTTCTTGATCAGAGGTTACCCTTTTGCATCGTGCTCTCAATAAGTTCTTGTTTGAATACCAACCTTCAGATTGAATCGTTGCCAATGCTTCAATCTTCGGATGACCAAACTCTACGATTCTGATGCATGCTTTATTGGACCTGATCGTAGTGTCTTGTTGACTATTTCTTATTGACGTGTAGAGACAACACTACGATCTTTGAAGAGTGTTCATTTGATCTTTAGTGTAGAACACCTCTTCCTTCTATTATGCAGTGCTTCAACACTTCTGTTTACTTTGACTTCTCTCAGTTACTAATGGCTTGACTCCTTGCTCTGGCCCCTTCAGAATAGAAAGACACTTCAGATTTGTGGTGTGTCCAGCTCGCTTTCTCCTTGTGATCTCCCGTTCACTTATCATCAATGGACTGACCCAATGCTTAATCACTTTAGCCTTGTTCTTCAGAAGCTGACCATTATCTCTATGTACACTCCATCAGTTCCTTCTTTGTTTGGAAAACACTACGATCCTGGTTGCCTTAAAGCTCGTCGTCTTCTATTTACTTGACAGCTACTGCTCTTGCAGACTTTCCTTGGTCAATTACTGAAGTCTTCTTATGATCAACTTGCGGAAGACTTCATCTCGAATGGCTTCCCGACTAAATCTAAATGTTGATTGTGTTGGCGCTTGGATCTTCTGTTAGCTTTCATACCATTCGTTGAGTGCTCTCTGGTTTCCTTTAGGTGGGATGTATCTTTGCAGTACCAACCAGAGGCTTCGTTCCTTTGGATATTTTGGGAGTTATCATTTTTGAGAATCGTATTTGCTCTACGATTCTACCTTGGCATTGTGAGCACATCTGTTGAAGTCTTTGTTCTACACTCTACGATTCAACTTCGGCTGTGTAGACACTATGACTCCGAGATCAGATCTTGACACTCTACAATTTCTGACTTTATGTTTGTTGTCGTCATCTGATCTTGCTCGACTACGATCTCTGCCTCTGATATGATCAGTAGACTCTACGACTCTTAGTTTAGTCTACGATTCTTGACTTGGCTTTGGCAGATGCCCGGTCGGCTCGTAGGCAAGTTGTCTCTAAGATTCTGAACATGACTTTCTCAGCAAACTACGACTCCGAGGAAGTTCTACTTGACACACTACGATCCTTCCTCGTCTCTCCTGGCAGTCTACGAACTCCGAGATCTACTATCTTGCAGACTACGATTCTGCCTCGATAGCTCTCGAGTTTTCCTTAACTCTCCTGACAGACTACGATTTCTGGTGCAGTGCTCGACGATCCGACAAGCCTATCTATTACATAATAACATCAACCTAACAAGCTTGATCTTTCTATATTTATTGTCCTTGTACATCATTTCTTTTTAAGGACTTTACAAAGCTTTTTTGCTTATGTAGGATCAACCTAACACATTTGATCAATTCATTCTAAGTCATTGTACATATGTTTCTATTATCTATCAAAGGACTTTATAACTTTTCTTAATGCAAGCACACTTGCATATTCATTCATATATATATCATAATCAAATCATATATAAATAGGAATATCATTCACATGTTTATTCCTGACAACTTTCACAAAACACGTGAATACGTAATTCTAATAGTTGGGAGAGTACACCCTTTTCTATGAGAGATAGAATAACTAGGGTTTTGCCAAATACCTATCTTCTTGAATCTTTCTTCTTCCTTAGTGGATCACCTCTAGAGGCCAAACACTTGGGTGGCTAACATTGATCAAAGGAAGGAACCAAACCCGGTGGATTCAAGTTGAACGCGAAAAAGATTTGGAGGTGAACTTGTACCTGAGGAAGCTGTAACGCCCCCATATCTATACTCTCATGGTATCCGATATGGTGCTTACAACGAATTAATATAATGCATTTAAATCTATACACCCATGGTAACTGATTATAATATTACATTAAATAGAGGGACTATCATATATAATTCCCATAGATCCAAGATTCACAGTATCCCATAACAGATGATAATTCTCAAGAGAACTATTAATGTGTTTGGATACCCTCTGTAACGCCCGAGAGTTTCGAATTTTTAATGAATAAAATTTTTATTTTATTATGTGGATTAAATGAATTTAATTGATTTATTATGTGAGTAAGATGTTCGAAGGTCATTCTATGACGTAAAATATGTGAATGTGGTTAGTATTCTGGCTATGTGCTAGGATTTATTTTTTTGAATTATCAAGACAAAAATGAAGGTTTTTCGAGAATGTTTTCGTAAAAAACATTATTCATCCGATTTCGTTCGGAGCTTAGGTATGAAATTCTGAGAAACGCGTAATGATAGAATATAAGGATTGTTGACGTCGGGATTTTTATTTGTCCCTTTTCGTTACCTGTTTTTTTGTGTTCTCATTTTAGGTGAAATTTGTTTGAAAAAACAAGTGAAAAAGGTCCGACATTTATATGTCGACGATTGGACTATAAGAGTCGCCAGTTGATTTTTTAACTGGTTGTACCAACACAATTGAGAAAAGGTTTACACATTGACCCAGTGATGTGACACTGCTAAACGGGTCTGTGAAATCGAGATTTATTAGGGTCCGGGGACTTGCTTATGCGGAGGGAAGGTGTTAGGCACCCCCCGACATCCGTGTTACCACGGTGACCGCCACTTTTCAAGAAACTATTATATGAATGTGTGTGTGTGTGGGTCAATGTGCTATTATTTAGAAGTAGTGCTATGCCTCGTTCGCACCTATATACAAAGGGTTTGAATTTGTGACGCCCCCAAAATTAGGTATACATCACCCATCTTGGGTCGTCAGATACAAAGTACAGAATACAAATACAACTGATTAATACATCTGTCGTGTACAATACGACAAAACATAAACTGTGAGTTTGAATACAAATATTATCTTCTAGAGAGTATTCATACTCAAAAGGAGTCCTCATTACATTTATTAACACACCATTACATAGAATAGTGAGGACTACTAACTAATACTATCATTCGGACCATCACTCCGTACCCCGACTTGTCCCAGCTACGTTCTCATTTCCTGAAGAGAACAGTGAAAGAAAGGGTGAGCTCAACTAGCCCAGTAAGAAATATTATGACTAAGATAATGCAGAATAAATTATCATTAGCCTTCAACAATGTTAAACTGATAAAATATAATAGACATCAAGTTTAACTGCAGTGGAACAAGCAATCCATTAAAAGAGTCAAGTAGAAAATAAACTCTACTATCTTTTATGATTTAAAAGGTTTTTCAACACTGCGATCGCTGAGACTCAGCTTAATAAAATAATCCACATCATCGAATCACCCATGCACTACGGCCAAGGATATTCGTGTATTCATTAATGGTCATGATCATGCCAACAACTGTCCATCAATGCACTACGGGCCAATGAGGACTTTTACCACATCATTTGTAACATTACGGTCATGATTATACCGAATAATCCCTGGTCATAATCATACCAAGTCCATCTATGCACTACATACCACAGATGACTTTCAATATTTTATAAACATGAGGATGATGACAATGATATAAGAATTCAATAAAACAAGTTCAAGAATTAATTTATCCAGGAATTAACAACGTCCAAATTGTCAACATGATACTGCATTGTGGAGTAAAATTTAAGAACGCTTAGAAGAATATTTTCTTGAAAAGATACTGGATGAAACGCAACTATCAAGGATATTCCACAAATTTCATGGAGTATAGAAGTCAAAACTTAACCAACTGAGTACAATAAAGAATGGAATAACAAAAGAAATCACCATGCATGCGATAGACCGCACAGACAGGTTATTCCAATAGAATAATAAATAATGGAACCAGGTCCGGCGTAAACGCACAGACAGGATATTCCGATAGAATAATAAATAATGGAACCAGGTCCGGTGTAAAACACACAGACAGGATATTCCAACAGAATAATAATAAAACGGAACCAGGTCCGGTGTAAAACACACAGACAGGATGTTCCAACAGAATAATAAACGGAACCAGGTCCAGTGTAAAACACACAGACAGGATGTTCCAACAGAATAATAGAAGAATGTCACCAAGTATAGGGTAGACCGCGTATACTGGTTATTCCAACAGAATAATAACAAATGGAATAACAGAAGTTCTCTTCATGAATATAAAAGAAATAATATTCCTACCGTTTTAAAGAAGAGCTGAAGTAAGGAAGTAGTTAAGTAGCAGAATACTCTTCTTCTCTCTCTCTATAGTTTCTCTCTATAGTTTCTCTCTCTAGAGTTCAGTGAATTCGTAAGAAATAATGAAGGAATGAGCTGCTATTTATAGAAAAATAGAATGCATAGTAACTAATCCATGAACGGTCCAGATTGATTACTTTAATCTGACGGTCCATATTTAAAGAAAAATCTTTTAAATAAAATAAAATATATTCTATTTATAGAATAACTTTAATAAAGTATTTTGTTTTATATAAAAAGATGTTTCTGTTTTATTACGTTAATAATACGAATAAAACAAAACGTCATTATCGCTAAATAATTCATATTATTAACTGACAATAATAAAATCAAACTGAGTGACTTCTCACATAAGCATTAATAATCAATACCGTGTGCTACTATGCAACCACACGTATTACTGTACTTTTACTACCGAGTAGTTCAACAGCAACAATGGTAAAATTTCCGCCGTTATTTTTAATAAAATATTTTTGTCGTTTTCTCAATCCGACAATAATTCCGTTGTGGGGTCCACCAATGATTGTGTCGTTGTACGAATATTCCTGTTAAAACGAATATTCCCCGACCAATCGAATATTATATAACAACTTGCGTACTTTGCAAAATTTATAAATATTACCCACAACTATAACATTATATCAAATTAACTCCATAATATTCAAAAATGATATTTATAAAAAAATTATCTTTATTTATAAAAGTTGGGGTCTTACAACCTCCCCTTCTTATGAAATTTCGCCCTCGAAATTAGGGTACGTACCTGGTATGTCGAAGAGGTAAGGATACCTTGATTTCATTTCTGATTCTAACTCCCAAGTCATTTCCTCAACATCGTGGTTTCTCCACAAAACTTTGACTTGAGGTATAACCTTGGAGCGTAGAATATGTTCCTTCTTATCCAAGATTTGAATAGGAACTTCTTCATACGTCAAATCCTCCGCTATTTCGTCCGGTTCTAACTCAATAATGTGGTTCGGGTCTTCCACATATTTGCGTAACATGGATATGTGGAAAAACGTTATGAACACGAGACATACTTGGCGGTAAAGCGAGTCTATAAGCCACAGTTCCTACTCGATCGAGGATTAAAAATGGACCGATGAATCGAGGATTTAGCTTTCCTCTCTTTCCAAATCTCGTAACACCTTTCCATGGAGCAACACGTAAGAACACATGATCTCCTACATCAAATTCCACGTCCTTTCGATGAAGATCAGCATAACTCTTTTGTCGATCTTGTGAGGTTTTTATACGTTGTCGGATCGTTTGAATCTTTTCTGTAGTCATACGTACCAACTCCGGTCCCAACAACGTTGCTTCGCCCACCTCATCCCAGCATACTGGAGAACGACATTTTCTTCCATACAATGCTTCGAATGGAGCCATGCCAATACTTGCTTGATAACTGTTGTTGTAGGAAAACTCCACCAATGGTAAGAACTTGTCCCAACTTCCTTTGAAGTCAAAGACACAGAGTCTTAATAGATCTTCAAGAGTTTGAATAGTCCTCTCTGATTGTCCGTCCGTCTGAGGATGATATGCTGAACTAAATCGTAACTCCGTGCCCATAGCTTTTTGTAAACTAACCCAAAATCGTGAAGTGAATCTTGGGTCTCGATCAGAAACTATGGATACTGGCATACCATGCAGTCTTACAATCTCGTTTATGTACATACGAGCAAGACGTTCAAGTGTATAAGTTTCTCGTATCGGTAAGAAATGAGCAGACTTGGTCAATCTATCAACAATGACCCAAATCGCATCAATACCTTGAGAAACCCTAGGAAGACCGGTAACGAAATCCATGGTAATGTGCTCCCACTTCCATTCTGGAATTTCAAGTGGTTGCAATGGACCTTTTGGTACTTGATGCTCCGCTTTGACTCGTTGACAAGTTAGACACCTTGAGATAAACAACGCTATCTCTCTCTTCATATTGCTCCACCAAAATGTATGACGAAGATCATGATACATTTTGGTACTTCCAGGATGGATTGCAAATGGTGTGTTGTGCGCCTCCATCATGATTTCATACTTTAAATCAGGGTTGTTAGGAACACAGAGTCTGGAGTTGACTCGAAGTATTCCTTCTTCATCGATTCTTGCTTCCGGCATAGAACCTTCTTGCACTTTCTTCCTCATACGCATCAGCTCCAGGTCTGTAGCTTGAGCAGCTTTAACTTTATCGATTAAAGTCGGTTCTACTCGTATATTCGCCATCATCACATGGGTCCCTGGAGTCTTCAACTCTATCTCCATCCTTTGCAAGTCACACAAAATGGGCCTTTGCGTTGTTAATATTGCACTTGTACCCGCATATGATCTTCTACTCAATGCGTCAGCTACCACGTTCGCTTTTCCAGGATGGTATTGAATGGTATGATCATAATCTTTCAACAGTTCAAGCCAACGTCGTTGTCGCATGTTGAGTTCCTTTTGAGTGAAGAAATATTTGAGGCTTTTATGATCCGTAAAGATCTCCACTTTCTCCCCATACAAGTAATGCCTCCAAATTTTAAGCGCAAAGACAACAGCTGCCAACTCTAGATCATGAGTAGGATAATTCCTCTCATATTCCTTGAGTTGTCTTGATGCATAGGCTATGACTTTTCCATGTTGCATGAGAACGCATCCCAACCCTTTGCTCGAAGCATCACTGTAGATGACAAATCCCTCCGAGCCAGATGGTATTGTTAGAACAGGTGCTGAAATGAGTCTCCTCTTGAGTTCTTGAAAACTCTGCTCACATTCTTCGCTCCAACCAAACTTTGTATCTTTCCGAGTCAGCTGAGTTAATGGAGTAGCGATTCGAGAAAATCCTTCCACGAATCTCCGATAATAACCAGCTAAACCAAGAAAGCTACGTACCTCGGTCACTGATTTAGGTTGCTCCCAGCTTTGAATAGCTTCAATCTTTGCCGGGTCAACAGATATTCCACGACTTGATACTACGTGCCCAAGGAATGCTACCTCTTCCAGCCAGAACTCGCATTTCTTCAACTTGGCATAAAGCTTGTATTCACGAAGCTTTTGGAGTACCAGCCTCAAGTGTTGCTCATGATCTTCACGGCTTTTGGAATAAATAAGGATGTCATCAATAAAGACGACCACAAAGTGATCCAAATATTCCTTGAATACCCGGTTCATCATATCCATGAAGGCAGCAGGAGCATTAGTCAATCCAAAGGACATGACTAGGAATTCATAATGCCCGTACCGAGTTCTAAAAGCCGTCTTTGGAATATCCTCAGTTCTAACCTTCAGCTGATGATATCCAGAACGAAGATCGATCTTTGAAAAGAATTGTGCTCCTTGCAACTGGTCAAACAGGTCATCAATACGTGGCAATGGGTACCTATTTTTGATGGTGACATGATTCAACTCCCGATAATCAATACAAAGTCGCATACTCCCATCTTTCTTCTTCACGAACAGAACAGGAGCACCCCAAGGAGAAGTACTAGGACGAATAAAACCAATGTCTAATAATTCCTGCAGTTGGATCTTTAACTCCTGAAGTTCAATAGGAGCCATTCGATATGGGGCTTTGGAAATGGGTTTTGTACCGGGTTCAAGATCGATACAAAATTCAATTTCACGCTCTGGGGGTAGGCCAGGAAGTTCTTCAGGGAATACGTCAGGGAATTTATTAACAATAGAAATATCATTCAAAACTGACGTATTTTTGTTTAGATCTGTGACATGAGCTAAGAAAGCTTGACATCCGTTTTTCAATAAACGAATAGCTTTATGACTTGAGATGACAACGATTGATTTTAATGGTTTGGTTGCTTGAATTCGCATAATAGGTCGATTAGGAATATGAAAGCTAACAACCTTACGAAAACAATCAATTTTTGCATAATGAGTAGTTAACCAATCAATCCCTAGAATCACGTCAAATGCAAGTATTTTTAATGAAATAAGATCGACAGGTAATGTGTGGGTACCAACTTGAACCAAACAAGACTTATAAACCGTGGATGTAATGAAGGTTTCTCCCAATGGAGTTTCAACTGCTAAGTCAAAGTCTAATTTCTCCGGAATCAAATTTAATCGATGAGCGCAAGTAGGAGAAATAAAAGAATGGGTTGAACCGGTATCAAATAAAGTATAGACTTCGTTAGAGTTTATGATAAGCTTACCCGTGATGACCTCATTCGGGTTCCTTGCGTTCTGGGAGGTCACAACAAACGCTCTCCCTTGCACAACCGGTTTTGACTTTTCTGGGACGGCCTTTGGTGCCTCCATCCTAGCTGAATTTGTCTTCGGTAAACGACAAAATCGGGCTAAATGACCTTCTCTTCCACAATTATAACATGCTTTGGACGGCATCGCGCAGTTTGGACTGATGTGCCCCTCCCCTCCGCATTTGAAACATATGATAGGTGGTCGTTCTCCTTCCTTAACGACAGGTGCTGGTGCTGACATCTTTCCATCATTGTTGAATCTCCTCTTCTTAAAATGTCCATTCTTATTGTTTTGGCCCTGATTACCACCGAAGTGGTTACCATTTCTGGCCTGTTGATTCCCTCCACGCTTGTTGTCACCGCTTCGATGACTGCTCTCACTGGTATTATCATTTTGCCGGCTGCTCTCTTTTGGTTGCGTTATCTCGTTATCGCGCTCCACCAACTGAGCCCTATTTACAACATCTGAATACAAACACAGTTTATGAGAAACAAGATGTTGACGTATCTCCGGCTTCAAACCTCTTAAAAACATCCGCGTCATTCTTTCTTCATTATCCACCAGGTGGGACGCAAACCGGGATAACTCCGCAAATTTTGCCTCGTACTGCGACACGGTCATATTATTCTGCTCCAATTTGATGAACTCCACCTCCTTCATGTGACGAATACTCTCGGGAAAGTATTTGTCGTTAAACAGATCTTGAAACTTCTCCCAAGACATCTTCAGTGCGACAGGTTGAGTACGCTTTATCGATTCCCACCAGTAATCTGCCTCTCCTCGCAACATAAAGGCGGCAAAGGGAACCTTTTGCTCCTCGGAGCAACCCAAGACATCAAATATCTTGGTGATCTGCTTTATCCATGTTTCAGCTACAAGTGGTTTGGGTTCTCCCTTAAACTCCGGTGGTCCCAGCTCCTTAAACTGTTTAGCGGTGACCGCCTGAGAGTTTTCAGTATTTCCACCTACGTTGTGGACAGGAGCCGCTTTCACCTGTTGTTGCATGAATTGCATAAAGCCTCTGAACATTTGATCATTCATCATTTGGTCAGTGTTGTTGTTTGCATGAGGATTGACACCTTCCTGATGCACATTATCATGATTATTGATGTGTGGTGAATCAACAGTCGTCTGTGCTCCATTGCTATTCTCAACATTCTCAGATGCCATTTTCAGATACTGCCACAAAATAAAAATTAATTGATATGTCATATATTATCCTTATATTATGACCGACCAATTAAATACCATGCAAATAAACTTAGGTATGCCATACTAGCGAAGGAATTCCCCGTCTCTCCCCTCCTAGTTCTATTCTCACATCTTAGCCAGGGATCATATCCCTAAGCTTTGATACCAACTGTGACGCCCCCAAAATTAGGTATTGATACCAACTGTGACGCCCCCAAAATTAGGTATACATCACCCATCTTGGGTCGTCAGATACAAAGTACAGAATACAAATACAACTGATTAATACATCTGTCGTGTACAATACGACAAAACATAAACTGTGAGTTTGAATACAAATATTATCTTCTAGAGAGTATTCATACTCAAAAGGAGTCCTCATTACATTTATTAACACACCATTACATAGAATAGTGAGGACTACTAACTAATACTATCATTCGGACCATCACTCCGTACCCCGACTTGTCCCAGCTACGTTCTCATTTCCTGAAGAGAACAGTGAAAGAAAGGGTGAGCTCAACTAGCCCAGTAAGAAATATTATGACTAAGATAATGCAGAATAAATTATCATTAGCCTTCAACAATGTTAAACTGATAAAATATAATAGACATCAAGTTTAACTGCAGTGGAACAAGCAATCCATTAAAAGAGTCAAGTAGAAAATAAACTCTACTATCTTTTATGATTTAAAAGGTTTTTCAACACTGCGATCGCTGAGACTCAGCTTAATAAAATAATCCACATCATCGAATCACCCATGCACTACGGCCAAGGATATTCGTGTATTCATTAATGGTCATGATCATGCCAACAACTGTCCATCAATGCACTACGGGCCAATGAGGACTTTTACCACATCATTTGTAACATTACGGTCATGATTATACCGAATAATCCCTGGTCATAATCATACCAAGTCCATCTATGCACTACATACCACAGATGACTTTCAATATTTTATAAACATGAGGATGATGACAATGATATAAGAATTCAATAAAACAAGTTCAAGAATTAATTTATCCAGGAATTAACAACGTCCAAATTGTCAACATGATACTGCATTGTGGAGTAAAATTTAAGAACGCTTAGAAGAATATTTTCTTGAAAAGATACTGGATGAAACGCAACTATCAAGGATATTCCACAAATTTCATGGAGTATAGAAGTCAAAACTTAACCAACTGAGTACAATAAAGAATGGAATAACAAAAGAAATCACCATGCATGCGATAGACCGCACAGACAGGTTATTCCAATAGAATAATAAATAATGGAACCAGGTCCGGCGTAAACGCACAGACAGGATATTCCGATAGAATAATAAATAATGGAACCAGGTCCGGTGTAAAACACACAGACAGGATATTCCAACAGAATAATAATAAAACGGAACCAGGTCCGGTGTAAAACACACAGACAGGATGTTCTAACAGAATAATAAACGGAACCAGGTCCAGTGTAAAACACACAGACAGGATGTTCCAACAGAATAATAGAAGAATGTCACCAAGTATAGGGTAGACCGCGTATACTGGTTATTCCAACAGAATAATAACAAATGGAATAACAGAAGTTCTCTTCATGAATATAAAAGAAATAATATTCCCTACCGTTTTAAAGAAGAGCTGAAGTAAGGAAGTAGTTAAGTAGCAGAATACTCTTCTTCTCTCTCTCTATAGTTTCTCTCTATAGTTTCTCTCTCTAGAGTTCAGTGAATTCGTAAGAAATAATGAAGGAATGAGCTGCTATTTATAGAAAAATAGAATGCATAGTAACTAATCCATGAACGGTCCAGATTGATTACTTTAATCTGACGGTCCATATTTAAAGAAAAATCTTTTAAATAAAATAAAATATATTCTATTTATAGAATAACTTTAATAAAGTATTTTGTTTTATATAAAAAGATGTTTCTGTTTTATTACGTTAATAATACGAATAAAACAAAACGTCATTATCGCTAAATAATTCATATTATTAACTGACAATAATAAAATCAAACTGAGTGACTTCTCACATAAGCATTAATAATCAATACCGTGTGCTACTATGCAACCACACGTATTACTGTACTTTTACTACCGAGTAGTTCAACAGCAACAATGGTAAAATTTCCGCCGTTATTTTTAATAAAATATTTTTGTCGTTTTCTCAATCCGACAATAATTCCGTTGTGGGGTCCACCAATGATTGTGTCGTTGTACGAATATTCCCTGTTAAAACGAATATTCCCCGACCAATCGAATATTATATAACAACTTGCGTACTTTGCAAAATTTATAAATATTACCCACAACTATAACATTATATCAAATTAACTCCATAATATTCAAAAATGATATTTATAAAAAAAAATTATCTTTATTTATAAAAGTTGGGGTCTTACAGAATTTCTATAAAAATTCAGTTTTAAACAAGATATAACAATGAGGTTTTATAAAAGAGGTTTTTTCAAACCCTTGTGCTCAATAGTAACCCTTTGATACTTCCATTTTATTATTAGGTGTTCGGCTTGATTGCTTTTATTCTTGAGATGCGAAGCATCTTCGAGAAAATAATGTACAAAGCAGTGCCGAACAACTCATGGGTATGAAAACTATCAGTGGAAATCCAAACACCGTGAATAAATTTACAAACCGCTTACAGCTGAAAATGTCCATCATAGGAATCAAATCTAGATTTAGTAGACTGAATCTGTGATCACATGATTCCTAGGCTCACATGATGCCGCAATTGATATAAACGCAGTAAGCAGGTATATATATAAAAGCTGTAAATATATATATATATATATATATATATATATATATATATATATATATATATATATATATATATATATATACAGACATGATCAACCACCACGGAGCACCTCAATGGGGGATCGGAAATGTAAATAAAACTGTAAAAGCGATCAACCGCCACGGAGGAAACTCCAGGCAGGACGAAATGTACAAAAAGTTGTAAAAACGGTCAACCGCCATGAAGTAAACTCCAGGCGGGACGAAATGTAAAGAAAGCTGTAAAAAACAGTCAACCGCCACGAAGTAAACTCCAGGCGGGACGAAATGTAAATATATATATATATATATATATATATATATATATATATATATATATATATATATATATAATATATATATATATAAGCAGGTAAACACACCGGATATAAAATCCAGGCTCATCGAAACGCACCGGATATAAAATCCAGGCTCATCGAACAAAGTCCGACAACAGTATATATATATATATATATATATATATATATATATATATATATATATATATAGAAGCAATTAAACGCTCCAGACGTGAGTCTAGGCTCATCGAATAGAGTTCGACACACACATAGTTCAATATATATATATATATATATATATATATATATATATATATATATATATATATATACTTGAACTGTGTGTCGAACTCTATTCGATGAGCCTAGACTCACGTCTGGAGCAATTAATATATATAATATACAAAAGAAATAAAAGCCATGGACCGAAGTCCGGGCAAACACACACAACACGACTCTCACCGTGAAGAACAGTGTGCGCAAAGATGAAGATAAATGCTTTAAAGTGTGTAAGAAGGCTTATAGTGGACTGCCAAAGAAGACTTCTATAATTTTAAGTGGGTGAACACTCGGCTCCCGCCGATAGAAAAGTAGCTATATATGAGCTTAGAAGTGCTTAAAATGAGACAGCAATCAGTTTAGAGTGTGTACAAAGCAAATTGGACAGGGCTTCCTCGCTATTTCTCTTGCAAATATGGCCACCCCAAGCCCCATATATATAGAGGGGGGGTGCCACAGGTCTACCTACGGCTGCCCGTGATGCCCAAGATGCCCAGCAATATGGGTCTCGCCGTGTCAAAGTACGTACACTCGGACAACACGATGTTTGCTCGATCGTTCATAACTTTCAATCCGGGAATCCGATGGAAGCATACCATACCTGTGACACCCCCAAATCCTGGTACTTCATTTCCTCAAGATTTGGTGTTCACGTAATCAAAACATTCATTACTAACTACCCAATTGATAAAATTGAATAAATAAAACCTGCCCATACAGGATTAAACTTAAATAAAAATCTCCCAGGTTATCTAACCTTTACAAACATTCATTCATGCGGAAAATAAATTAATATAAACTTCATTACAATCCTTAAACAAGTCTGAAAATAAACTATTCAATCTATTACAGGTCTTCAGCATTGTTTCATCTTTCCTTTCCCTTTACTGGTGCTAGGTACATCACCAGTTTCAACCTTAGCTGTAAGAAATTTTACAGGCAAGAGTGAGCAAACAAGGCCCACTTGAAATAATAATAAATAAATTAGTTAACTTTACATCATGTACCAACACTAGGTTTAATAGAACTGAACAATAAATTCTATTACTTTCTAAAAACTTTAATCAATTACTGAGGGTCTATTGACCACGAATCATGTCCACAGTTATAAGTAATTTTTCAACTTAAACTTTAACAGTCATAAGACTATAAGGACTTCACGTACTTAGGGGGATCAACCCTTCGTACAATGTATTGTGCACAATCATTTCAACGCTAAGCGTAGCCTCTTATAAAAGAGTTGTTCTTCTCAGTATTTAGAATACAAGTCCGTACCAAAGTGAGTTTGGTTTGGATACATCATGGGGTAATTTAGAATTTAACGGTAATCAACTAAGGGTTAGTTGATTACAAACAACATAACTGTATACTATGGAATAATCATAGTTGATTTGATATTTATAAACTAACATCATGCTTTAGGAATAATTTAATAGCATAATCATGGAATAATCATAACATGCATCCTCATAAACCAATAGATACACGAGCTTAATCAACAATAAACAATCTAACTCTACGAAAGTGTAAAGTTAGCAATTTGTACAATTGAAATGGAATTAAAGCGATAATGCACAATGAAGTTTGGAGTTAGAGAACTTGCATAAGTATAAAATAACAGTGAAAAGTAACCTTGCTGAATAATAAAGTAGAAAAGGTTAGGGAACTTGCCTCGCGTGTAGGTTAAACAATTACTATTCACATTCACCCCAAGTCCTACACATATCATATGCATTGATAATACACATTAGTTACACTAACATTACCTTTATGAGTTCCTTTATTACTCTTAGTATAGCTACTAACTAAGTTTAAGTTTAAACACAGCACATCTTTCATGAACATTACATTTTAGCTTTATTACAACTACCTAAATGATCATGCCATTACACCACGTGTACATTAACAACTTGATATAACATCCTAATACATGTCCATCATGTTATCATTAAGTTATACTAATACCCAAAGGGTTGCACTTGCATTCGTGCATCCCGACGCCCTCCGATTGGCTCCAAATACACAATAGTCATAAAGATGACCATTTTGACTACTGTTAAAAACCTCAAATAAACAAACTTAAAGAATGAAAGTTGTAGGTCTACTCGTCCTCTTTCCGAATCATCTTGAATTACCTAAATCGGAGTTCGTATGAAAACGTTATGGCCGTTTTACTACATGAGGCCAAAACTGCCCAACTAGGCCACTTTTCCGGCGCCGGGGCGCGGAACAGTGGCGCCGGGGCGCGAGCATCGGCGCTGGGGCGCGAGCTACGGCCCATTTTGGCGCTGGGGCGCGAAAATTGGCGCCATGGCGCGAAAATTGGCGCTGGGGCGTGAATTTTGACGCTGGGGCGCCGAAACTCAGAGAAACCAACCACGAAGAACAGAACAACTAAATTTTCTGTCTACAACTTCAATTCTAACACTAATTAATATGAATAACTAATGCAAATTACACCTAAAAGTTAACAGTTATCCATATACCAATTACCAACCACTAATTAACAATATCATAGGCTAATTTTTTTGAAACGCTGTTATTAGATCAAAACTCCATGGTTGACAAATAAAAATACAGACTCCATTGAAGAAATATCTTGACACAGTAAACACAGCCATCTCCATTCGATTCCTTGCTCTGTTTAATTTCTTACCCAATTAAACATAAGTCTCAATTAACATAAGCATATACTAATTTTTTTATTAACTTTCAAAAAAATTTCATATTCATGCATATAAGTTTACTGTAAAAAAAAAATATTCCTTTCGTGTATACGTAATTTAGCATATAACACACACACACACACACACACACACACACACACACACACACATATATATATATATATATATATGCTAACTATAACAATTATAACAATAAAAACATGTAACATCATAACCAATTCTAGAACATGTTTTACAGATAATTTTGTAAAACTTTATACACAATGAAAAAGAAAAACACAGAGACATACAAATTCACATAGCTGTAATATAAAACATATACAATGAGGTTTATAAAACATACCTTTTGTTGTTAAGAAAACTTTGTTATTCACTATCAAAAGCTGGATAATCTCAGAACTTTCCTCTCTCTCTGGCTCTCTCTCACACTATCTCTGAAATCTTTCTCAGACAACTTTTATTTTCATTAGGCTTAAGCAAAAACAATATATGTAATTTTAAAATAAAAGCCAACGTATGTTTTTAAAACGCATAAAACCGACGCCACTCTTATTACCCTATTAATATATCAGTTACCAAATATATATATATATATATATATATATATATATATATATATATATATATATATATATTATTTATTTATTTATTTAACTAATAATTTAAATTCAAAAGAAATCCAAAAGCCATAAGGCTTTGTTTGGCAACCCATTTAAAAATAAAAGAATTAATATACTTAAACCTTGTTTGGCAAAACTAAATTAAAATTATTTTAATTTATTTTAATAACTCTTTATAACATAGCTATTTGTCATACTTTATTTAATAATAATTTATTAAATAATTCATTTAATCACATAACTCAATCCACATAACACATTAATTATTTAACAATTAAATAATTAACTAAATCACATTAATTATTTAGCAAATAAATAATTAACTAAATAAACTCAATCAAATTGAACAATTACTTATTCAATAATAAACATATCCAATAAATATTTATATAAATCAATAAATATTTATAACTTACATTTAAAAAAAATATGGAATGTTACATCATTCCCCTCTTAAAAGGATTCTGTCCTCAGAATCACAACTCAAATAACACATTCGCTACATTCTTCCCTACTTACAAAGATTCTGTCCTCAGAATCGAAGACACGGATTAAACAAATAACTCAGGGTATTCCTTCAACATTTTCTCTTCGAGTTCCCACGTTGCTTCTTCAGCGTTGTGGTTCCTCCAAATCACCTTCACAGAAGGTATCACTTTATTCCTGAGCACTTGTTCTTTCCTGTCGACTATCTGTATAGGAACCTCTTCATAAGATAAATCTTTCTCGAACTGCAACGGTTCGTACTCGATTACGTGCTTGTAATCGGGTTTATATGGTCGTAACACCGAAATATGAAAAATATTATGAATGTTTTCCAACTCTGGAGGTAGAGCTACCTCATAAGCCACTTCTCCCACTCTTCGCAGCACTTCAAAGGGTCCAATAAACCTCGGGCTTAGCTTTCCCTTTTTACCGAAACGAATTTTCCCCTTCCAAGGAGAAACTTTTAGAAATACATAGCTTCCTACGTCAAATGCACGATCTTGCCTGTGTTGATCAGCATACTTCTTCTGTCGGTCTTGAGCTGCTACTAATCTTATCCTGATGAGTTTGATAACCTCAACAGTTTGTTGCACCAATTCTGGTCCTAACAGTTGACGTTCTCCAACTTCATCCCAGTACAGTGGAGTTCTGCACTTTCTGCCGTATAACGCTTCGTATGGCGGCATGCCGATGCTCGCGTGATAACTATTATTGTAGGCGAATTCCACCAACGGTAATTGCTCTTCCCAGCTTCCTTTGAAATCCATGACGCATGCTCTCAACATATCTTCTAATGTCTGGATCGTTCGTTCGCTTTGGCCATCTGTTTGCGGATGATATGCCGTACTCATTCGCAACTGTGTTCCCATACATTCTTGTAGTCTCTTCCAGAAGTTTGATGTGAACCTCGGATCTCTGTCTGACACAATTGACACTGGAACTCCATGTCTTGCAACGATCTCTTTAATATATAGTTTTGCCAGCTGATCAAGATTGAATCTAATCTTTATTGGCAAAAAGTGTGCAGATTTTGTCAGTCTGTCTACTATTACCCAAATCGCATCGTATCCTTTCTGAGTAGTTGGAAGACCCACCACAAAATCCATCGTGATATGCTCCCACTTCCATTCCGGTATTTCCAACGGTTGAAGCAATCCGCTGGGTCTTTGATGTTCGGCTTTTACTCTCTGACATGTTAAGCACTTTGTTACACATTCCGCGACATCCCTTTTCATATTTGGCCACCAAAAATGTCGGCGCAAATCTTGATACATTTTCGTGCTCCCTGGATGAATTGAATATTTTGAGCTATGAGCTTCGATCAAAATTTCTTCTTTCAGTTCTGGTGCTGCTGGAACCCAGATCCATCCCTCAAACCGTAGTAACCCTTCGGTGTCGATCTTATATTTTACATCACCGCCTTCAATCAAATTCTCTTTGATTTTCGCACACTCTTCGTCTTGTAGTTGGGCACTCTTCACTTTGTCCATTAAAGTTGGACCAGCTTCTATCTGAAATAATTGTTCGTCGGATTCCTGTGGAAATTTGATTTCCAGTTCTAACTTTGTCATTGCTGAAATGAGCTCCTCCTGAGTTGTTAGCAGCATTAATTTCTCCCGACCTTTCCTACTTAAAGCATCCGCAACCACATTCGCTTTGCCCGGATGATAAAAGATCTCACAATCGTAATCTTTTATCAGTTCCATCCACCTTCTCTGACGCAGGTTCAAATCTTTCTGAGTGAAAATATACTTCAGACTTTTGTGGTCTGTGTAGATCTCACATTTCTCTCCATAAAGATAGTGTCTCCATATCTTGAGAGCAAATACCACTGCAGCCAATTCCAAATCATGAGTCGGATACCCTTTCTCATAATTTTTCAATTGTCTTGATGCATAGGCAATAACTTTGCCGTTCTGCATAAGAACACAACCTAACCCTTTGTGTGAGGCATCACTATACACCACAAAATTTCCTGTATTATCTGGTAGGGTTAACACAGGTGCCATACTTAGCTTTTTCTTCAAATCTTGGAAGCTCTCTTCACACTTTTCTGTCCAAACGAATTTCACAGCTTTTCGTGTCAAATTTGTTAACGGAGTGGCTATCTTAGAAAAATCTTGAATGAATCTTCTATAATAACCGGCCAGCCCCAAGAAACTCCTCACCTCCGAAGGTGTGCTTGGTTGTTCCCAATTGATTACAGCTTCCACTTTCGATGGATCTACTGAAATCCCATCTTTGTCAATCACATGACCCAAAAATTGTACACGGTCGAGCCAAAATTCACACTTAGTGAATTTCGCGTACAACTTTTCCTTTCTTAGTGTGTCCAATGTTAGACGTAAATGTTCCACGTGTTCTTCTTGAGTTTTGGAATACACCAGAATGTCGTCGATAAACACCACTATGAACTTGTCTAAAAATGGTTTAAATACCCTGTTCATCAAATCCATGAACGCGGCAGGGGCATTTGTTAAACCAAAAGACATCACCAGAAACTCGTAATGTCCATACCGAGTTCTGAATGCCGTTCGTGGTATATCCTTCTTCCTCACTTTCAACTGGTGATACCCACTTCTCAAATCAATTTTTGAAAAGTATTTAGCACCCTTCAACTGGTCAAACAAGTCATCTATTCTTGGCAACGGGTATTTGTTTTTAATAGTGACTTTGTTTAACTCCCTGTAATCAATGCAAAGACGCATTGACCCGTCCTTCTTCTTCACGAATAAAACTGGCGCTCCCCACGGCGATACACTTGGTTGAATATACTTCTTGTCTAGCAGTTCTTGCAACTGTACCATCAGTTCCTTCATTTCTACCGGAGCCATTCTGTACGGAGCCTTTGATATCGGTGCTGTTCCCGGTACTAAGTCGATCACGAATTCAATTTCTCTGTCCGGCGGAAGTCCTGGCAAATCTTCTGGAAACACGTCTTCGAATTCTCTCACTACCGGTATTTCTTCTAATTTCACACCTTTCTTCTGAGTATCGACTATGTAAGCTAAATAGCCCACACAACCTTGACTCAACAACTTATTGGCCTGCATAGTCGTCAGACATTTCATTTGTCTAGGCGACTTGCTACCATAAAATACTACCTTTGACGGAGTCATAAGGTTTACACACTTCTTTTGGCAGTCAATTACTGCTCCATAATTGAACAACCAATCCATTCCCAAAATTACATCAAATTCCCCGAGTCTAATCGGAATCAAATCTACTAACAAGATATTCCCCTTAATGTTTACCCTACAGTTCTTGTAAACGAACCTAACAGGGATTATTTTCTTATTCACAATTTCTATGTTCAAAGGAAAATTCAGTTCTTCTCTAGGCAATTCTAACCTCTTGGCAAATTCATCAGATATAAACGAGCAAGTAGCACCCGAATCAAATAATACATATGCATTAATATCATTGATTGGGATAATACCTGACACCACATCTTTTGATTGCACAGCATCTTGCACAGTCATGTTGAAGGTTCTGGCTGTGGGTTTGTTTGATGCTGCAGGTCCTGTAATAGCCCACGTACCTCCATTGTTACCTCCTCCATTGTTTCTGGTTGTCCCTCCCTCCTTCTTCTTAGGGCATTCACGAGCAAAATGATCCTTGGATCCGCACGTGAAGCACGCCTTCTTCTTTGGTTGAGTGCAATTTGGGGCGATGTGACCCTCCTGGCCACAATTGTAGCAAACTCGTTTTCCCATCAAGCATGCATCCTTGTGAAATTTCCCGCATGTCGCACATGCTTCAAACTTTTTGTTTTGCTGGTTACCCTCCTGGTTTCCAGCTCCCCCATTCCCATTCCACTTCCTCTTCAAGCTGTTGTTGTTGCTGTTGTTGTTGTTATTTCCACTGCTGCCACCTCCATTCTTCATTTCATTCTCATTCTTCTTCTTCTTTTGTTCCTGGTTGAATTTGGTCACCGCCTCTCCTCCACCTTCAGCGAGTATTGCTTTCTCCATTACTGCTGGAAATGTCTTCAACTGGAACAGGGAAACCCTACTGTACAGCCAGGGCTTCAGTCCCTGTTCAAACCTCTTCGCTTTGCGTTCGTCTGTGCTAACCTGATATGGCGCAAACCTCGCCAACTCGTTGAATTTTGCGGCATACTCGGATACCGTCATCGTCCCTTGCTTCAGCTCCAGAAACTGTACTTCCAGCTGACTCTTTGAACTCTCCGGGAAATAGGTCTCGAAGAACAGTTCCTTGAACCTATCCCAGGTCATCACTCCTGGCCCTTCCCGAGTTTTATTGGCTTGACACCAATAACTAGCTTCTGCTTTCAACATGAAAGTTGCGAAAGCAGTCTTCTGCTCATCCCCTACCCTAGCGACATCGAACACCTTCTCTATTTCCATAATCCAGGTTTGTGCCTCGACCGGATTCATTGACCCACGAAATTCAGGTGGTCCGACCGCCTTAAACTCCTTAAACGTTGTGCATTGGTTTTGAGGTTGATTCTGCAACGCTCCTGTCAATAGTGCCACTAGTTGTTGAACGGGATTCGCATCAACACTGTCATTAGCTTCTTCGGTGGTTCTCTATCGTGTTGGTTGACGTCTGGGAGGCATTTTCTGTTAAAGAAATCATCTATTAGACCACTACTCAACTTCTTTACGTATTTCTAATTTATTTGCCTCAACAAAGAAATAATCACATAGCATATAACACTTTGAATAAAATAATAACTTTTATTTATTCATAACTTTTGAAAACATAACACAATAGCATCTCTGCTATCTACATTATTTTCCTGAACTACAAAAGTTTCAGGGCAACATCATCATTCTCATATCCCATGGTTACTTAACACTCGGGACTTACACATTATTTAACACTTATTACTTGCAAAACAGACAAATTTCCTATGATGATCTATTAAGATAATCAGTCACCTTTTGACGCACTTCTTCCATAACACAGAACATGGTTCGGCGATCTAACACGTATGATGGTAGAGTCTCGAACTGAATTGGATAACCCATGACCCGATCTTGAGCTCGATTTATCACGGTGCTGAATACTTTATCCATCTCTTCCATCTTCATCCTCTTTGCTTGTGCGTCCCTTACTGCTCTTCCAGTTCGTTGATAAGCTTCCTCGTATGCGTCTTCAGCTCTTATCCTCTTAGCCGCTTCTTCTCTCAGCCTGCCCTTCAGTTCAGCAACCATCTCGATCAATTGTTCCTTCTCTCCTTCAGTCTGTGTTAGTTTCTCCTCGGCGTTTGTCAGTCGTTCATCACGATCCTGGATCTCGCCGTCTTTTTGTGTAATTGTAGTCTGTTGTTCAGCTACTATCTCCTGTAACTCCTCAACTATATCCTGAAGTTCCACGTTACGGTCATGCACCTCATCGTATACACGTCCAGCAATCGAGTTGAGCGGAATCCTTTCCTCCTCATCCTCGTCATCCTCATCCTCCTGTGGTAACTCCACGGGATCCTCCTCGTCTGTCTCCACATCATCATCCTCATCCTCAACTACTGTGACCAACGGGGCTGACTCCCGTGGCAGTAGTTGTTCCCAAACTACCTGAATGTCGCGAGGCTCCTCCTCAAAAGGCATTAGAGGTCCCTCCTCCCTAGTCTGACTAGATTCCCCGACATTAGTCATCCTGACAACAAAATTTTAAAGTTTTAGTTATTAATCATTCTACTTGACACTCGCGAGCACATAAGTTATAAACACATAAGCACATAAGTGTTTTATTACTTCTTTCTTAAAACTCGATAAGAGTTAACTCCACTATCTTTTCAAAAGGTTACTTCTTAAGGCTTTTCCCCCACCTAAGGTTCATAACCTAAAGCTTTGATACCAACCTGTGACACCCCCAAATCCTGGTACTTCATTTCCTCAAGATTTGGTGTTCACGTAATCAAAACATTCATTACTAACTACCCAATTGATAAAATTGAATAAATAAAACCTGCCCATACAGGATTAAACTTAAATAAAAATCTCCCAGGTTATCTAACCTTTACAAACATTCATTCATGCGGAAAATAAATTAATATAAACTTCATTACAATCCTTAAACAAGTCTGAAAATAAACTATTCAATCTATTACAGGTCTTCAGCATTGTTTCATCTTTCCTTTCGCTTTACTGGTGCTAGGTACATCACCAGTTTCAACCTTAGCTGTAAGAAATTTTATAGGCAAGAGTGAGCAAACAAGGCCCACTTGAAATAATAATAAATAAATCAGTTAACTTTACATCATGTACCAACACTAGGTTTAATAGAACTGAACAATAAATTCTATTACTTTCTAAAAACTTTAATCAATTACTGAGGGTCTATTGACCACGAATCATGTCCACAGTTATAAGTAATTTTTCAACTTAAACTTTAACAGTCATAAGACTATAAGGACTTCACGTACTTAGGGGGATCAACCCTTCGTACAATGTATTGTGCACAATCATTTCAACGCTAAGCGTAACCTCTTATAAAAGAGTTGTTCTTCTCAGTATTTAGAATACAAATCCGTACCAAAGTGAGTTTGGTTTGGATACATCATGGGGTAATTTAGAATTTAACGGTAATCAACTAAGGGTTAGTTGATTACAAACAACATAACTATATACTATGGAATAATCATAGTTGATTTGATATTTATAAACTAACATCATGCTTTAGGAATAATTTAATAGCATAATCATGGAATAATCATAACATGCATCCTCATAAATCAATAGATACACGAGCTTAATCAACAATAAACAATCTAACTCTACGAAAGTGTAAAGTTAGCAATTTGTACAATTGAAATGGAATTAAAGCGATAATGCGTTTAACGAATTCAAACTTGCACAATGAAGTTTGGAGTTAGAGAACTTGCATAAGTATAAAATAACAGTGAAAAGTAACCTTGCTGAATAATAAAGTAGAAAAGGTTAGGGAACTTGCCTCGCGTGTAGGTTAAACAATTACTATTCACATTCACCCCAAGTCCTATGCATATCATATGCATTGATAATACACATTAGTTACACTAACATTACCTTTATGAGTTCCTTTATTACTCTTAGTATAGCTACTAACTAAGTTTAAGTTTAAACACAGCACATCTTTCATGAACATTACATTTTAGCTTTATTACAACTACCTAAATGATCATGCCATTACACCACGTGTACATTAACAACTTGATATAACATCCTAATACATGTCCAACATGTTATCATTAAGTTATACTAATACCCAAAGGGTTGCACTTGCATTCGTGCATCCCGACGCCCTCCGATTGGCTCCAAATACACAATAGTCATAAAGATGACCATTTTGACTACTGTTACAGACCTCAAATAAAAAAACTTAAAGAATGAAAGTTGTAGGTCTACTCGTCCTCTTTCCGAATCATCTTGAATTACCTAAATCGGAGTTCGTATGAAAAAGTTATGGCCGTTTTACTACAGGAGGCCAAAATTGCCCAACTAGGCCACTTTTCTGGCGCCGGGGCGCGGAATAGTGGCGCCGGGGCGCGAGCATCGGCGCTGGGGCGCGAGCATCAGCGCTGGGGCGCGAGCTACGGCCCATTTTGGCGCTGGGGCGCGAAAATTGGCGCCAGGGCGCGAAAATTGGCGCTGGGGCGTGAATTTTGACGCTGGGGCGCCGAAACTCAGAGAAACCAACCACGAAGAACAGAACAACTAAATTTTCTGTCTACAACTTCAATTCTAACACTAATTAATATGAATAACTAATGCAATTATCCATATACCAATTACCAACCACTAATTAACAATATCATAGGCTAATTTTTTTGAAACGCTGTTATTAGATCAAAACTCCATGGTTGACAAATAAAAATACAGACTCCATTGAAGAAATATCTTGACACAGTAAACACAACCATCTCCATTCGATTCCTTGCTCTGCTTAATTTCTTACCCAATTAAACACAAGTCTCAATTAACATAAGCATATACTAATTTTTTTATTAACTTTCAAAAAAATTTCATATTCATGCATATAAGTTTACTGTAAAAAAAAATATTCCTTTCGTGTATACGTAATTTAGCATATAACACACACACACACACACACACACACACACACACACACACATATATATATATATATATATATATATATATATATATATATATATATATATATATATATATATGCTAACTATAACAATTATAACAATAAAAACATGTAACATCATAACCAATTCTAGAACATGTTTTACAGATAATTTTGTAAAACTTTATACACAATGAAAAAGAAAAACACAGAGACATACAAATTCACATAGCTGTAATATAAAACATATACAATGAGGTTTATAAAACATACCTTTTGTTGTTAAGAAAACTTTGTTATTCACTATCAAAAGCTGGATAATCTCAGAACTTTCCTCTCTCTCTGGCTCTCTCTCACACTATCTCTGAAATCTTTCTCAGACAACTTTTATTTTCATTAGGCTTAAGCCAAAACAATATACGTAATTTTAAAATAAAAGCCAACGTATGTTTTTAAAACGCATAAAACCGACGCCACTCTTATTACCCTATTAATATATCAGTTACCAAATATATATATATATATATATATATATATATATATATATATATATTATTTATTTATTTATTTAACTAATAATTTAAATTCAAAAGAAATCCAAAAGCCATAAGGCTTTGTTTGGCAACCCATTTAAAAATAAAAGAATTAATATACTTAAACCTTGTTTGGCAAAACTAAATTAAAATTACTTTAATTTATTTTAATAACTCTTTATAACATAGCTATTTGTCATACTTTATTTAATAACAATTTATTAAATAATTCATTTAATCACATAACTAAATCCACATAACACATTAATTATTTAACAATTAAATAATTAACTAAATCACATTAATTATTTAGCAAATAAATAATTAACTAAATAAACTCAATCAAATTGAACAATTACTTATTCAATAATAAACATATCCAATAAATATTTATATAAATCAATAAATATTTATAACTTACATTAAAAAAAATATGGAATGTTACAATACCATTCCGGAAAGCTCTTTCCGAGAGATGCACAATGACATAGGATTTGCCCTTTTTTGATTCCAGGAAGATGGGTTCGTGATTGAAATAGCATTTCCAATTTTCCGTCAGGCAATTCGCTGAGCCGTTTTGTGTAGTTTACGCTTGAATGTTAAGATTTGGTTCTTGTGGGACTTCTATTGAAGTAATTTGAGTTGAAATCAATGTATTTGATGTGAGTTGAAGTTGAGTTGGCAAAATGACCATTTTCCCCTCCCGGGGTTATCTCCGGTTATTGCACAGTTGTAGCAGTCTTTTCTCAGGGTTGTCTTTGAGGTAGACTTGATGTTAACTTTGATTATCCTCAGCGCTATCTCTGAGGTTGGCTCGACCTCCTGGGGTTATTTCTAGGCTTTGAACTTGATCCCACGGGGTTATCTCCGGGGCTGGAACTGATTTTTCCGGAGTTAACTCTGGGGTTGCAAACTGATTTCTCGGGGTTTTCTCCAAGGTTGAAAACTTGATCTCCCAAGGCTATCTCCAAGGTTGGAATTGATATTGTGGTCCTCCAGGGTCATCTCTGGAGTGTGACACAGACGCTTTTGCCTTCTTACATAGTTAGTAACGGGAAAGAAAATTTCGAGTGTCTATAGATACCCCTCTTTATCATGCTCATGCAATGCAATGGAATGGACATGATAAAGATTAGTAGACACTTGAAATATGATAAGGTATTTTTAATGATGCAAATCGTAATGTAATGAATGTCATGATGAATGTTAAAATATTTTTGCAAATCATAGTTCACAAATCACACATCGCATTTCGTACTTCGCATTTCACATTTGGCCAATCGTACTTCGCAAATCGCATATTGCATATCGCAAATTACAAATCACAAATCACAAATCGTAAATCGCAAATCGCAAATCGTAATGTAATGAATATTATGATGAATGTTAAAATATTTTCGCAAATCGCTTTACCTTTATCGATCATTGTTGATACCTATGCTGGTGTTGACTCCAACAATTTGGCTTTTTGTCGGTGTCGCTGACGCTTGTTTAATGAAGATAAGTAGAGATATTTTCCACATCTCTAATTTGGATGACGTTCTGAGATCATCATACCTTCCTGATGTATACGCTTATAGTTTACAACGGTGCCTACCCTGCTGATCGCCAAACTATTTTGGTTCCCACTCGAATAGTGGTATACAAAACTTTTATCGCTGAACTGTCTTGATGTTACGCTGAATTGATGCCAATAGTTTAGAATACCGGATCTTCTGATACCTTCGCGGAAGTAATATTCCATGGTTTGCTTTGCCAGACTCTGCCTGATGTTACATTCACCCTTTTTCTGGTGATTCAGAGTTTACTTTCGCTGTTGGGTGCTTGTTCCCCATTTCCTTGAGCATTTGATTCGCAACCAAGCTGATCTTATGACCTGAATGCCACTGACATCCTTGGAGGGTACAACTCATTCTTTCGTTGCCCAGATTTGCACTTCGGTGTAGAGGCCTCAACTTATGAGGACTTGATGCATGTTTGATGGTGTAGATTTCATTCGCTGGGCCCTTCGTCGTTGGCCTTCTACTCCTGAGTTAAGAACTTTTTGAGAATTTTCCCCTTCTTTTGTAGGGGTACGCTTATGTCGCCATGATTTCTTTCAGGAGTTCTCCCCTTTCTTTTGATGAGAGGCTTGATCCTGCCTTCAGCTCCTTCACTTTCCTGGAATTAGACAATGCCCCAGTCCTTTCGCATGTTGATGCCAAGGGTTCATATGATAAACTCTCTTTGTTGATGAAGTCGCTAGTGAGCAATAACCAAATCGCCAGTGAGATGATGTGAGGGAAGCTCTAATGATGATGTACCATGCTGATGGTGCTGACTGGCGCATTTTCCTCCTTAGGATGGTTGATAAATGCCCCAGTGTTGAGTTTTCACTGTTCCTGAGATTGCCCCAGTCTTGTTGTAAGGACTCCAATATCGGGTTGTCGCTAATTTTGAAATTGCCCTAGCCTTGCTTGTTATCTGCGATAGTTGCTTTGATAGATGAGCTGATAAGACGTCGAGATCGCAAGAGGCTTTTACCAAATGGTAAATTGGTAGTGGATTTAGGCTTTGATGCCCTCAATTATAGTTCTTGACTTGTTCTCGCAATCGGCGTTGATGGTTTTCTTTTGATTTGATGAAGACTTGTGATTGAGGGTGTCAACTTTTTGAAGGTTCTCACTGCTGGTTGTCTTAGTGTATTGCTGTTTCTTCCTTTCTGGGATTTATGCCAGATTCTATGACATTGAAATGTTGTTGGGTCTTCTCGACATGGGTCGCTGACTTGGAAAGTTATCCTTGGGATTCATGTTTGGGTTTGGATGTTTCTTTTGAGGGTTAGACCGCACCACTGATGGTTGCCTATGTACTCCCATTGATGAGGGGAGATCAGGTCTGTGTAGTTCCCGCTGGTGAGCTTGAACAGCTTAAGAAGTGTTTGTTTGAGATGTGTTTGTTTGGGTTTTTTGGGTTTTTGATTAGTTTGACCGTACCATTAATGGCTGCCTACGTATTCTCATTGATGAAGGGAAATCAGGTCTTTCGTAGTTCAGGCTTTGGTTTGAAAGGCTGAAAATATTTATTGGAGGTTGAGCTTGGTTGAAGGGGTTTGTCGATTTTTGTAGTGGTCAAACCGCACCGTACATGGTTGCCTACGTACTCCCATTGAGGAGGGGAGATCAGGTCTGCGTAGTTCCAACTGGTTTGAAAAGGGCTAAAGTGGTAAGTGGTGAGAAAGGTGTAAAGATGTTTGTGTTTTTGTTTTTGTTTTTTGTTTTTTCTTTCTTTTTCTTTTTCTTTTTCTTTTTCTTTTTATTTTTTTTTGTTTTTTTTGTTTTTTTTGTCTTTACATGCATGGAAAATAAATGGCACACTGCGAAGAAAATGATATCGTCCCAACATCTCATGGAACTAACAACTGTATCCTCTAGATCTGCATCTTCTTGGCTAGCTGAGGCATGATAGTCCAGTTGTCCATGGTTATGTTGCCTTTACGGCTCGCAATAGAGGTTACATCTTGATTCTGAATATCTTCACTTATAGCCATAACTTGATCGCTTCCTGATTCAGTACATTCCTCAGGGACGATTGAACTGGACCCATCGTACAAAGGTATAAACTCTAGATTTTTTAATGGGTTGACTTCCCCGATAATCTCACCACCTTTTTCTTCATCTATTCCTTCGCCTTTTTCTTGGGTTTGAGATGACTCGACCATGAAATCTCCCTCGAACTGTTGTTGCATTTCATGCAAGGAACTTTCCTTTTTGGCTTTTTCTTATTTGGAACGGATTAGTATTTCTTCCTCATCATCAAAGGTTATGAAATCAGGAACGTGGTTGATATCTTTGGACCACAGGACGTTTGATGTTGGCGGAGAAATCTCCTTTGTGGATGCCTTTGTCTCCTCTGTCTTTACTTGCATTAGGATCAGTCCACCTTGTGTTCTGGCAAAATTGTCGCTCATAGCCTTCACCTCATTTTAACTACATGTCTCGAATGGACATCTTAAGCTTTTTATTTCATTTTTGCCTTTTTTGATCATGGGAAATTCTATCTCCAGCTCTCCATTTTCAATGAGATCCTGGATTTTATGTCGAAAAGACCAACATTCTTCAGTCGTATGTCCAAGTGAGTTAGAATGGTAGAGACATATTTTGGTGGAATCATAACTCTTTATCTTGGAATTTATAGGAGGTAGCAACTCAGTAATCCTTCCTTCGCTTATCAGAAAGTGTAGCATTTTTTCATTTGATTTGCTCAGAGGGGTGAATTTTTGGACTCTTTTGGAGGTTATTTGATCTTTCATCTTTGAGAATTCGCATTCCCTCGAGCGATTTTTCCGCTGGCGAGATCTTCTAGCACAGTTATCATCCCCATTTTCTTGAACTTTCAGCCTGCTTTGATCTTCTTTATTTACCTGGCTCATCATGCAGAGATATGGGCTTACATTATGGTTAACCTCCTTTTTCTCTTGGCATTCTGATAGTTGAGTGAAAAACTGCCTCGTTTCCTGATGTTGGCGCACTATCAACTTAGCCAGCAGATTTACTTGATTCTGGATCGTCTCTAATTTTTGCATTACTGGCATACCTTCCTTCGAGTTTTCCCTTTCTAGGACATTTGTTCTGTGCCTTCGGGGGTATTCCTCCACCCTTCGTATGTACTTACGATTTGGATACATTTCAGCGCTTCCTGACCCGATCATGTTTACTTCCTCCGTATCATTCTGCAATGGAGGGTTGGTGTTGACATTTTGTTGATCGGGTTGTTGGAGCACAATATTTCCACTTTCGATCAGATTTTGAATTTTATGCTTTAAAGACCAACAATCTTATGTATCGTGTCCTGGAGACCCTGAGTGGTAAGCACATCTTTGTCTTGGATTGTGTCTTTTGCTCCCTGGTTCCAGAGGTGGGGCCAATTCGATAATTTTCTTGTGATCCATTAATATCGCCAATACATGTTCAAGGGAATCGCCCAGTGGAGTGAATACCCAATTTTTCGATCTTTCAAATTTTACAATAAGTAAAATTTAGTAAGCCGATTGAATGTGAACCTGAACGATATACAATAAGTGTACTAAACCAATGACGATCGAGTTTTGATTAATAATAAAGTTAGTAAGCCATGATGAAAGATGATTAACTCGAAACAAGTTGTATTAATTAAATAATTTTACTTAAGTTATAGAAGAGAACGAAGTTGGTAAGAATGATGTAAAAGCACGACGACAAGCTGGAACCAATAATAACAAATCTAATATATGATTAGATTGAGAAGAAGGGTAAGATTCTTTAGGAACCAAGTATGTTCATTCATGACCTAATTTGGTATGTTATGTGAGTATGTGTTGTAGAAACCGTAAAGACTCAAAAGGAAAAGTAATTATACTGTAGCAGATGCTGAAGGCATGTTTTTCTAAACGCTTATCTAACCTTCGTGTTAGCCAGGTTTTTCAAATGATTCAAGTTATTAGATGCATGTATGGTTTTAAATAAAGAGTCAAGGCTAGTTTTAACTCGGCTAAACTAATCTTGATAAATTGATTGCTTTATTTAAAAGCCTTTCAATATAGAATTGATAACGCTATCCTACGCCAATTATTTGGTATGGATTCAAGGTAAGCAAGAATATGAATAAACAAATATATTTTCATCGAGTATTCGATGGGCATGTGAGGTTGCCACAACTTAAACGTACACATGTTTAATGGATATAGTGTTGATCAACATAGAGTACTATAGGTTGATCACCTAGAAGTGCTCGTAAGTTATGCCAGACTTATAGACTTCGTGTCGGGTTGTCCTTTTCAAAGAAATTATGAAACGCTCATGGTCTTGGACCAGAATTGGTGTTTTACTGAGTATTGTCATTGTAAAACGTTTTGAAGGAAAAAAGAATGCTATTTTGAATTAAGTGACAGTACTTCGTAACTATCATCCAGTTATTGAAGATATACGATTCCTATGTTTCAAGCATGCTTTTAAAATGAAATTGTTGTACTTGTTGAGCTTATTATGCTCACTCTTGCTTGAACCATATGAATGCAGCTTAGATCGAATGGTCCGAAGAATTCGACAAGGATAAAAGGAAGGCTAAGGCGAACCTTTAGCTTACCTATGTAATAGTATAGGTTTGTAATGATAATATTTGATATTATGACAAGAACAAATGTAACGGTTATAAAGAACCTGGGGAATGGTAGTATTGTTTTGGAATATATATAAGACATATTCGTTCTTTTGAGCCATTTCAATTGGTTGTTTGTGTGAACTGTAGCACCGTGTAGCACCATATATCGGGTGGGAAGAGACCCAGATTTGGGTGCATCACAAGTTTGGTCATGGTCGACTGACCAGTTTGACCACGAATTATTTAGATACTGATTATAATTTTGGGTTTGTTGAAGTATTGATTTTAGTAGTACAACATGAATCAAATTTCAAGCGTTAACCTACATATAACAAGAAGTTATAGAGGCTCAAAGTCACTGTCAAAGCTGTTCTTGAGTTTGGGCAACCCAGAATAGTGGTCATTGTGACGAACGAGAATTTTGTAATTTAATTTTAATATTTATTGATTTAAATAAATATTTTTCGATGATTTAATTATTGGATTAAATAATTATTTGATGCAATTGTGGTAGATTAATTTAATTATATGTGTTATATTTATTAAATTAATGTAAAAAAAATGTATTATCAAAGTATGTAATTATGTGAGCTTATTGTATTAAAAGAAATATTTAATAAGCATATTGGTATTTTCATTAGTTTAATTATTAATTAGAGATTTAATAAATTGACATTATTTATTAATGAGATATTTAATTATGTGACTATGTGAATTTATGAGAAATTATTATATTTTATTTATAATAAATTAAATAAGATATTGAATTTATTTTATGAAGGGTGTGACATGATTTAAACTATATGATAAAGCTTTATTAAATTAAACGGTTTTGAAATCTATTAGGCCTAGCCAAACATAGCCTTAGTGGGAGTTACCACCAGTTACCCATGACTGGGTTAACTGGCCATGATGCGCGTCAGTGCTTGATTATAGTATACGTATTCTCCTTCTCATCTTTTTATTTTCTAAGTCTGGAAAAGCAGAGGGAGAGTGTTTGAGAAATTCAAAGAGAAAATCATATCTGTTAAAGAGAAATTGTGAGTGTGTAATCAACAGGTTATTGTGAAAAGATCATCTGGAATCATCTCTTCTTGAATTATACTCTGGGTAAATCTTACAAACCCAATTCTATTTCACGTCACTTGTTTTTTATGAAAATGACTTTCAAAACCTCTGTTATGTCTTTGTAATTGAGAAATTGAATTATTATATGGAAATATGTAATTATACGAGTAGCATAACATGTTTTATATATATATTGTATGATTTCATATCATAAGTTTCATAATACGATGACTTGTTATTTCAAAATTTACAGAGTTTGGATTTTTGGCCTTAAGGCCTTATACGTGATTTTAGTATGTCAAACATAAAGGTTTTCGTAAAATTTACGCTTTTATTTGATTATGCATGTTGATATGAAGAGACCGACCCTTAAACGAACGGATTCGGTGTTATAACGAATCCGTAGTATTAAATTATATGATTTTGTTCATTAACTTCAAGAACAGCCCCATTTTACATGATTTAAATCTGTTATTAAGTGTTTACATGGGTTAAAATCACTCTATAGAGGTTGGGTAATGATTATATGTGAATATTAACATGTGGGTATGTTAAATTAGTGAGTTTAATGACCATGAAATGTGTAATTCGCCGAACTCTGTGTTCTTCGCGAACTGGGAAACAGAATCTGGGGTCTCGCGCCGCGGCGCCAACTCCAGAACTGAAGTTCCGCGCCGCAGCACCACCACGCCACATCGCCAAGATTTCAGCTGCAGTGCCATGTGTCTGGCTGCAGCGCCACGGCGCCGCAGCGCGAAGATAAAGTATAACAGTGGCGCCGCAGCGCCACTCTCCAGAATGTCCAGAAATGTATTTTTTTTTAAATATTAAGTCGAGCAATATGTTAGTAACTTAATGTAATGAACATGTAAACATGTTAGAAATATAATGAAATGTTAAAATAGATGTTTAACATGTAAATAACATAAATACATGTGGATTGAATTATTGACTTCATAATTAAATTATTATTCATGAAGTGATATTATGTGACAGTTAATGTGATAACTTGACTAAGTATAGTTGCTAATCAAAGGAGACAAAGAGAATGAGCTTTGATGATTAGCTAAGTTATAATTAACTGGTATTGTGAATGTGAATGGTATGTAAGATTAAAATCAAAGAACAAGTGTAGTTAAAGTGTAATCTACACACGAGGCAAGTTCCTTAACCCTACTTGTCATTATTGTTCAAGCTTATTATTTATCTCGAGTAAATTATCATTACTTTTATTCACTTTCAAAGGATTTATTTAAAGATTGATTATCTTTTCAAAGTATGATTTAGTTATACAATAATTGTTCTATTATATACTTCTTGAGATTATTATTCAAATTGAATATCATTATTGTTGAACCTTAATAGACTAGTGAAACCTTAATGATTCAACTAGTCCATAGTTGATGAGCGTTCTAAATTTCAGAACCCTTGATGAATTATCCAAACCAAACTTTCTTTGGTGCGGACTCGAATGTCAAACTGAGATGAACAACCCTGTATAGGGGATTATTTACGCT
Source organism: Panax notoginseng (assembly GCA_016801055.1). Classification (NCBI taxonomy): domain Eukaryota; kingdom Viridiplantae; phylum Streptophyta; class Magnoliopsida; order Apiales; family Araliaceae; genus Panax; species Panax notoginseng. Next base: position 78,281,882 of record CM029021.1, read on the forward strand.
TTAGCGTTAAGATATTGTGCACAGTATGGTACTAAGGGCTGATCCCCCTAAGTACGAGAAGAAAGGTCCATAGTCTTATGACTGTTAAAGGTTTCAAGTATAACCCTTGATAACCTAGGACATAGTTCAAGGTCTTATGACCCTCAGAATTCTTTTGATTCTTGTTATTCATTCTTGATTCAAAAGTTGAGCTTTTATACAGATGTCTTTGAATTATTCGCATGTTATTATACTGTTATTTCATTATTATACTTGTGGGCATTTGTGCTCACTCTTGCTTAATAATAACATTGCAGTTAAGAACGAAAGAACTGATGAACCTTCCACTAGTAAAGGCAAGGGCAAAGTTAGCAAGTGACGAAGACCTGTTGTTTTATATGATGATGTATTTGTTTAAGACTTGAGTTAATGTTATTGTTTAAGACTTATTTGTTTATGATTCCGCACAGATGTTTAAGGTTAGTTTAACTTGGGATTGTATTATTATTATTCAGATGTTGTAACCCTTAAGGGGAAGATTTTATTTCAATCTATTGTATGGTTTGCATTTATTATGGGTATATAGATAGATGATATTTGTATCGTGAACACCAAATCCTGTAGAAATGGAAGTACCGGATTTGGGGGTGTCACGGGTTGGTATCAGAGCTGTAGGTTATGAACCTTAGGTGGGGGAACAACCTTAGGAAGTAGCCTTATAGAAAGAAGATAGTAAAGGAAAACTCTTATCGAGTTTTAAGAAATGAATTTTTGGTAATTCATTGAAGATAATAAAATACATTATGTGTTTATGTGTTAATTTATGTGTTCGTTAGTACGACTTAGTAACTAAAACTTAAAATTTTGTTGTCAGGATGACGAATGTTTGAGAAGCTAGTCAAGCTGGGGAGGAAGAACCCCGATTACCTATAGTACCTTCAGAGGAGGAGCCCCGAGACATACATGTTGTTAGGGAACAATTAGTTCAGAGGGAGTCATCTCCATTGATCACCGTTGTTGGTCAGGAGCTTGAGCCCGAGACTGATCCTGAGGAGGAGTTTGATGAGGAAGAGGAAGAAGAGGAGTTACCACGGTACACCGTTGATGCGGAGATGTATGACACGTTATACGACCGTAACGTGGAATTACAAGACGAGGTTCAGGAATTGACTGAGTGAGCGACTGTTCAGCAGTCTACTTTAGAGGAGAAGGAGAGGGAGATTTCGACTCTTCACTCACGATTGGGAAATGTAGAATGGGATTTGGTCCATGAGAAGGGTCAAACCGAAGATAAGACCGAGGAGATAGAGAAGCTAAAAAAGGAACTGAAAGAAACCTCCGGAAGACTGAAAATAGCAGAGGAAGGATGGGTAAGAGAATCACATCGAGCTGATCGTGCAGAAGATGATAGTCGTGCAAAGAAGGCAAAGCTTAAAGAGACATACTCCACACTTAATCATGCAATGGATGAGGCTCAGGAACGAGTTTTGAGATACCCCATCTAGTTCGAAGGACTTCCGTCGTATATGCTGGATCGCAGGACGATGTCTCGTATCATGGATGAGGAGCGTAGCAAGGCTATTCAGCACCTTGATAGACAAGATTAGAATCCGTTTAATTATGTGAAAGACTTAATTAGTTTTTATATGTAAATTCTGATGTGTTTATAAACGAAAGAATATGTTAATATTTTAAATCCTATGGATTCTTTATTCCAGTATAGTTGATGTAACTAGCAGTTATGCTATAGCTTGATGTTAAAACTTTGAGTTGAATTAAATATATTAAGTTGTTTGAGATGATGTGTTAAATTGCTGAGTAATGCCTTAACTATTTAGAGAACTAAATAAAGTTCTAATAAGCGTCTATTTTATCAGAAATATGCCGCCAAGGAGAAGACAACAACGTCAACCGGCTCAGGAAGAGTCAACCAATAATAACAATAACGCCAACGCTAATCCTGTTCAGCAATTGGTGAACTTACTGACGGGGGCAATGAACAATCAACCTCAAGCTCCACCAAACACAACGTTTAAAGACTTTAAGGCAGTGGGACCGCCAGAGTTCAAAGGTTCCAAGAACCCAATCGAGGCTCAAACGTGGGTCATGGAAATGGAGAAAGTATTCGACATTGCTAGGGTTAGAGAAGACCAGAAGACCGCTTTCACAACGTTTATGCTAAAGTCTGAGGCTAGCTACTGGTGGCAAGCAAACAAAGTGCGAGGAGGTGAATGTGTAATTACGTGGGAGAGATTTAAAGAAATGTTTTTCGAAATGTACTTCCCAACTAGTTCGCAGAATCAGATGGAGATTCAATTTCTGGAACTGAAGTAGGGAAACCTGAGCGTACCTGATTACACGGCTAAATTCGATGAGTTGGCAAGGTTTACCCGTACCAAGTACACACTGATGAAAGAAAGGCCAGAAGATTTGAACAAGGACTAAAGCCTTGGGTTTACAGTAAGGTGTCAATGTTTCAGATAAACACATTTACCGGAGTACTTGAAAAGGCCATCCTCACTGAAGGTGGGAGCGATGCGGTGACCAAGTACAATCAAGAGCAAAAGAAGAAGAAGAAGAAGAAGAAGAAGAAGAGTGAAGATGAAGGAAATAACAAGACTGGTGGGAGTAACACTAGGGGTAGTCATAATCAGAAAAGGAGGTGGACGGATAACTCGTCAGCTGGAAGTCAACAAGGAGGGCAGAAGAAGAAAATTGAAGCGTGCTCAAACTGCAGAAAAGCTCATCTGGGAGTTTGCATGAAAGGGAAGCGAGTGTGCTACAATTGTGGTCAGGAAGGCCACATAGCACCAAACTATCCAAACCCAAAGAAAGGTGCTTATTTCAACTGTGGTTCTAAGGATCATCTAGCAAGAGACTGCCCCAAGAAGGGATCAGGAGGAGCAGTGCAAGGAGGTAACCGTGGAAAAAGAAGTGGAAATACCTTAACCATCACCGGACCAACCGCAACAAACCGACCGACCGACCGCCAGAACTTTCAATATGACAGTGCAGGACGCAATCCAGTCTCGTAATGTGGTGTCAGGTATCATTTCGATCAATAAAATTAATGCTTATATTTTATTTGATTCGGGTGCTACTTGTTCCTTTATATCTGAAGACTTTGCTAATAGTTTAGATTTGCTTATGGATGAGTTAGAATATCCCATGAATATAGAAATTGCAAATAGAGAAATAATTCCTGTTAAGTACGTGTTTAAGAAATGTAGGGTGGATATTAAGGGTAATATCATGAACGTAGATCTTATCCCTATTCGGCTTGGGGAATTTGACGTTATTTTGGGTATGGATTGGTTATCCAATTGTGGGGCAGTAATTGACTGCCAGAAGAAATATATTAACCTTATGACTCCGTCAAAGGTTGTATTTTATGGTAGCAAGTCACCTAGACAAGCGAGTTGTCTGATGATGATGCAGGCCAGGAAGTTATTAAGATAAGGCTGTGTAGGATACTTAGCTTATATAGTCGACAGTCGAAAAGAGAATCTGAAGGTAGAAGAAATACCGATTGTGAGGGACTTCGTCAACGTATTTCCAGACGATTTGCCATGACTTCCACCAGATAGAGAGGTAGATTTTGTGATCAATTTGGCTCCCGGAACCGCTCCAATATCGAAGGCACCATACCGAATGGCACCAGTAGAGATGAAAGAACTGATGGTCCAACTACAAGAATTGCTGGACAAAAAGTATATTCAACCGAGCGTATCGCCGCGGGGATCACCGGTGTTGTTTGTGAAAAAGAAGGACGGATCGATGCGGCTCTGCATTGACTACAGAGAACTGAATGAGGTCACGATTTAGAATAGATATCCATTGCCAAGAATCGACGATCTGTTTGATCAATTAAAGGGAGCAAGATACTTTTCCAAGATGGACTTGAGGAGTGGTTATCACCAACTGAAGGTGAGGCCAGAGGATGTACCGAAGACAGTGTTCAGAACGCGATACGGTCAATACAAATTTTTAGTAATGTCGTTTGGTCTAACGAATGCTCCTGCAGCATTTATGGGACTAATGAATGGTGTGTTTAAGCCGTTTTTGGATAAATTCGTGGTAGTATTTATAGACGACATTCTGGTATATTCCAAAACCAAAGAAGAACACGAAGAACATTTGAGGTTAACATTGGAAGTACTGAGAAGAGAGAAGTTGTACGCTAAATTTTTGAAATGCGAATTCTGGATCGAGCGAGTACAATTTCTAGGTCACGTGATCGATAAAAACGGAATTTCGGTAGATCCATCCAAAGTAGAAGCCGTGATTAACTGGGATCAGCCGAGAACGCAGTCAGAAATAAGAAGTTTTCTTGGATTGGCGGGATATTATAGAAGATTCATTCAAGATTTTTTCAAGATCGCAACTCCGTTAACGAATTTAACTCGAAAAGCTGTGAAATTTGTTTGGAAGGAGAAGTGTGAGGAGAGCTTTTAAGAATTAAGGAAGAGGTTGAGTACAGCACCTGTATTATCTCTTTCGGATGATACAGGAAATTTTGTTATTTTTAGTGATGCGTCGCATAAAGGACTTGGTTGTGTGCTGATGCAAAATGGTAAAGTCATTGCGTATGCATCACGACAATTGAAGGATTACGAGAAGGGGTATCTGACCCATGATTTGGAGTTAGCTGCAGTTGTATTTGCTTTGAAAATTTGGAGGCACTATCTCTACGGGGAGAAGTGTGAAATATATACGGACCACAAGAGTCTGAAATATATTTTCACACAGAAGGACTTAAATATGTGTCAGAGAAGATGGTTAGAATTAATTAAGGATTACGACTGTGAGATTTTATACCATCCGGGTAAAACGAATGTAGTTGCCGACGCCTTAAGTAGAAAGGGTCGTGAGAAATTGATGATGTTAACTGCTCAGGAGGAGCTAATCACAGAAATGGAGAAACTGGAGTTGGAAGTGAAGTATCTAATGGAGATTAATGAGAAGCTATTTCAGATGCAATCTGGTACAACTCTACTAGATAAAGTGAAGGGGGCTCAGCTTCAGGATGATAAATACAAAAAGGTGACAAAAAAGATATCTAAAGGAACCGAACCGAGATTTAAGATGGATAAGGAAGGAATACTGAGATTTGACAGTAGAATTTGGGTACCGCCAGTACAAGAGATTAAGGAAGATATTTTAAGCGAGGCTCATAGTTCACGATATTCGATTCACCCTGGTATTACCAAGATGTACCAAGATCTTAGACAACATTTCTGGTGGCCGAATTTGAAGCGTGATGTTGCAGAATGTGTTACCAAGTGTCTGACCTGTCAGAAAGTGAAAGCGAAACATCAGAGACCGAGTGGATTGCTATAACTATTAGAGATCCCGGAGTGGAAATGGAAACATATTACAATGGACTTCGTGGTTGGCCTTCTAACGACTAAGAAAGGCTACGACGCAGTATGGGTTATCGTTGACCGACTGACAAAATCTACACATTTCCTTCCAATCAAAATAAGATTCAACTTAGATCAGTTGGCCAGGCTATACGTAAAAGAGATTGTTTCGAGGCACGAAGTTTCGGTATCAATTGTTTCAGATAGGGATCCGAGCTTCACATCAAATTTCTAGAAACGTCTTCAGGAATGCATGGGTACGCAATTGCGAATGAGTACAGCTTACCACCCTCAAACAGACGGACAGAGTGAGAGAACGATTCAGACATTAGAAGATATGTTAAGAGCATGTGTGATGGACTTTAAAGGAAATTGGGATGATCACCTACCATTAGTTGAGTTCGGCTACAACAACAGTTACCACGCTAGTATAGGCATGCAGCCTTACGAAGCGTTATACGGCAGAAAGTGCAGAACTCCGCTTTACTGGGATGAAGTTGGTGAAAGACAATTGCTAGGGCCAGAATTGGTACAGCAGACGGCAGAAATAGTCAAAGTATTCCGAGCACGACTGGTAGCGGCTCAAGACCGATAAAAGAAATACGCTAATCCACATCGTAAAACTATCGAGTTTAAATCAGGTAGTTATGTTTTCTTGAAGGTCTCTCCCTGGAAAGGGAAGATCGGGTTCGGAAAGAAAGGGAAATTGAGCCCAAGATTCATTGGACCCTTTGAAATACTGAGAAGAATCGGAGAAGTTGCGCATGAGGTAGCCTTACCTCCAGCACTCGAGAATATCCATAACCACTACAAGAAAAAGGGCCATCTGCGACCAATGATATCAGCGACCGCCCTATACGGTCGCTGATAATATTATTAGCGACCGCTATCTGCGACCGCCACAAAATTTAGTCGCTAGTATATATCAGCGACCGCATGCGGTCGCTGATCGGTCGCTGAGAAGAATTTCCCTCCCAAAATTTGGTGCGAAACTTTGACGCGGCGACCAATCTATATCAGCGACCGTTAGCGGTCGCTGATATGTCCACATCATTAAAAACTAGTGACCGCATGCCGTCGCTGATGGCGGTCGCTGATTCTTATAACCTTAATCAGATTCAGGCATTCGCTCGAACCAGTCGACAAGGAAAAAAAAAGGGAGAAACTAAGATGAGGGAGATGAGGGATTAGGGGAGAAGAGAAGAGGAACCACCAACATCCGGCCGGCCGACGCCTTCACCAACACCGTACCACCGCCGGTAACCCCTTCAATCTTCCTTTCACAATTTATTGTATATTACAATCTTCCTTTCATAATTTATTACTTTCTACGTTCCAAAATTATGGGTAGCTGATATGAAGAATGATTTACTTTATTGTATATTATGGGTATATTCATTTCAAAATTATGGGTATATTATGGGTACCTCATATTTTGTTGGAGACTGATTTTGTTGGAGAAGTTCATATTTCCTTATGAATATGAAGAAATTCATATTTTGTTAGTAACTGATTTCCAAGTTCTACTAAAATGGAATGAGGAAGGACAGTTGATTCCCAAGTTATATCAATTGTTTTCACCAATAATTTTTTAAGAGCTTGAAATCCTCTTCTTTTAAAAAGTAGTAGGGAAGGACATTTGAAATGTTGCCAGTGTTCTAGAAATGATTTTATGTTCTCGTCTAGTTGTTTTGGTTGCTGCAATTTTGAAGACTTCGATTGATTCAGATTTCAAAATATTTAAATGCCATTTTATTTTTCTAGATTTTATATATTAAAAAAGCTTTGTCCATCTGAATTCTCCATTGCTTTGCAAGGAAATCTGCTAGCCTGTGTTGTACATAATACATAGTTGCCCTTCCCTTAAAATTTGTTGCCAATCTCACTGGGTTTGGCACTTTCTTTAAAAAAACATGTCAGACACAAGAACCAATTCTTTCCAAGTGCGTAGTCATCACTTCTTAATTAAGATTCACATTAATAATTCTAATTTGCTCAACTAATCTTTCCCTAATCATTAAATTTTGATTAGGTAAACTCTAAACACGAGTTATCTTAATTAATCAAGATTAATACTAATTAATCATGCTTGAAGTTAATAAAACCAAATGTGACCTTTTAGTAGTCAAGGGAAAGATCTTTTGACTATAACTTATAAGTTATAACCAAAATAACCAAGGCAAGTTATATAGTTACATTATTCATTAGAAATTAGAGTTCTCACAGCTTTTCTTTGTGTTCAGATATGGACCCTGGAATATATAAAGGCAATGAGTATATGTGATGTTATGTTAATTGCTTATACATTCTTGTTGCTCTTACGCCTACAAATGGTCAAGTATGCATGCCATCGTGCATGTGGATAGTCCATATTATAGGGGAGACTCTGCCGAAATTTTTTCATTGGTCGGGTAATTTAGTCTTGTCCCAATGCATATGTAGACCATGCATGATGCAATGATTCATATTCTACCCCTAGGAATCTATTGTCTTTAGGTTGGTGTTAGTTAAAATATGTAGGATGGCATAAGACCATACTTCATTCTAATTTAAGATCCATAAAAATATTCCATGCCTTTGGATAGTCGATCTCAAGCTGTGTAAATTTTTTTTGGCATGTATCCTTGTTCAATTCCCGAAGAATCATATATGATGCACACTCATGTTATATATGTACATATACATCTATATGTATATATAAGCATCATAAATGGCATTGAGCTGAATTGTAAATCTCTAACAAGGGAATACAATAATTCATGTCAACATAGGTACCGTGGAATCATGGACCTCTATTCAGACCGTAGTTGGATGGCACGACGAAAGTTAAGTGCCCAGATAGGTGCTACAGCTGAATTTAGAGCTGGTTCCCAAGTGTTTTTGGAGTATGCGTATAGTTACCCGGAATGTATGAATGGTGAGTCGCAGATACGATGTCCATGTTTGAAGTGTAAGAATGTAAATTATATGGACAGAGACTTGGTAAACTATCATTTACTTGTTTCTAGGTTCATGAGAAATTACGAAGAATGCTGGTGGGCACATGGGCAGAGAAGAGATGGTGGCATCACACAAGTACACAATTCGGGCAGTAGTACTCATCGTATGAATGAAATGGTTCATGATATTGCAGGGCCAGATTTTGATTGGGAGCTAGGCAGAGAGCAACCTATGAATTCGGATGCCAAAGACTTCTTTAAGTTGTTAGACGAGGGTAGCGAGCCATTATGGCATGGTTGCACCAAACACACTATATTGTCTGCAGTGGCGACATTACTTAACATCAAGGTTGATCATAACATGAGCCATGAATGTTTTGAATCGCTCTTGAAGGCCATTAAGAGTATGTTGCCTTACGGTGAGAAATTACCTGGTAACTATTACTTTTGTAAGAAAATGGTGAAGAAGTTGGGTCTTGGATACCAAAAGATAGATGCATGTCCCAACGATTGCATGTTGTTTTATAAGGAAAATGAACAGATTACAAGGTGCACGTTTTGCAGTCATGATCGGTTTAGGCCTAATAAAGAGGGTGTCACTACAAAAAAATCAAGTATACCGTTTAAGATTCTAAGGTATTTTCCAATAACACATCGGCTAAAAAGATTGTACATGTCTTCAAGAACAGCTGAACATATGAGTTGGCATGCGAAATCTCCAGCTAAAGATGGAGAACTAAATCATCCCGCATATGGGCAGGATTGGAAAGATTTCAACTTAGCACATCCTGGATTTGCATTGGAACCTAGAAATGTGAGGCTTGGATTGTCCACCGATGGTTTCAATCCGTTTGGCCACTCAGATGTTCCGTACTCATGTTGGCCTGTGATTATTACTCCGTACAACTTGCCTCCTTGGATGTGTATGAAACAGCCATACTTGCTTCTTTCACTCGTGGTTCCTGGTCCTAAGAGTCCTGGAAAGAACTTAGATGTTTACTTGAGACCTTTTATAGACGAGTTTAAGTATTATATAAGTATAAGTTTGAAAAATGTTCATAAGTATTATAATTTAGATGTAAATTGCTTTAATATATGCTAATTGATGTTGTATATTATAGTGATTTTTCAGATAATAAAATCGTCAAGTGCATATCACAGCTGTGTTTACAGAATTGGCCTACAGCTGTGATTACATGGGCGAGCACACCTACCGCCCACAAGGATGTTGTTTGGGCAGAATTTCAGGTATATTTTTTTTAATTATGATAGATAATATTAATATAATATTCAAAGGATAATTATTTAGTAATGTTATTATTGTTGTTTTATTTGCAGAAAAGGTATAGATGGGAGGACGCGCACGCTCCGGTGATTCAGACATTATTCTGGCAGAAGTGCGCAGTCCGTACCAAGGACAACTTGAATAAAGAACGACAAAAAGCCATTCACAATGCCGAGATCGACCATCCAGGCCAGGGAGAGGATTATATGCACGAGCATAGCCCCTGGTGGTGCACCCAGTCCATATGGGCTGAGATGTGTGCCCAATGGAGAGCTGAGAGCTGGGTGAAAAGACGAAAGACTTCTGCCACCAACAGAGCCTCGGGTGTATCCGATGGCACAAAGGCTAAAGGAACATACAAGGGCGGCAGTATTTCACAGTTGCAGCATATCACTGCCAGGGTACGTATTTACAAGTTTTAATATGTTTTCAATCATGAATTGTAGAAAATATATCCCATTTTTACTTAGTAATATTGTGTTATTTTTGTATAGGAGTCTCAGTCTCAAGGTCAGCCTATCCATTGGTTGGATGTGTACGTGGTCACCAGTGATGGTCTGCCTGAGGCTATCCAGATAGCGGTAATAAATTTTAACAACTTGATCTTTAATTAATGCTTACAGAATTAATTTATTTTTAACTATTTAATTGTTAACATGATGACAGGACACTTATAAGCGTTTATTGAATGAGCGCTATCCTGAAGGCACTCCACGTCCGTCTATTGATCAAGAGTTGTGAGAGAGGGCGTCTGTTGTGAAGAAGAACTACATTAAAGGTCAAGGACAACGACGACGCCCATCCTTCAGTGGCTCAGGCTGCTCTTCTATCCAGTCTACACAGTCATCGAGCCATCCAGCTGTTCATACTCCGGCTGATTGTGTGAGAGCTATATGTCAAGATCGGGATCTTTTGAAGATACTGGGCGGACATCTAGGGGCTCTAAGTGCTGAGGAGTTAGCTAAAGCAGTAGCGGCAGCAGCAGCATCACAACACGGGGATGGCGACGAGGTATAAAATCAATTTGTTGTATATTGTCGTAATATACCAATATTAACATAATTAGTATATATTTCTAACATGTTTTATTATTTTGTTAATTACAGGGTGATCAAGGAGGCGGTGATGCTTGACGTACCAGCTTTAGATTAGTTTTATAGTTATAGTATAGGTTTGTACTTGTATATTCATTCTTAGGATGTTTGTATGTTACTTAAACAAGTTTTGAAATGTTATTATATTTATTCAAAATCATATTGGTTTTGAATGGTTTATATACTAGTTTGGTGTATGTGTTGGTGGACGATGGATGTTTATATTGTTGTGTATGTTGTTGTTGGGTATGTGTGTTGGGATAAAACAGGTACAAAACAGGTACAGATTTTTGGGATTTCTACAAAACAACAATATTCTGTTTTTTTATTTTTCCATATCAGCGACCGCATGCGGTTGCTGGTAGGGTAATAGCGATGGATACTATTTGTGGACGACAGCGACCGCATCCGATCGCTGATACCGGTCGCTGACACGTGGAACACGTCAGCTTTGGCCATGGACCATGCTGACTAAGCTTAGCGACCGGATTTGTTATTCCGGTCGCGCATAGCGGTCGCAGATATATCGGTCGCTGATAGTGGTCGCTGATGTGCATCTCAGCGACCAGATTTTGTGCGACGCCTTTTAGCGACAGCATGCGGTCGCTGATGGTTATCTGCGACTGTATGCGGTCGCTGATAGGTGGTCGCTGATAAAGCTTTTTCTTGTAGTGAACGTCTTCCATGTTTCTGTGTTGCGACCCTACAAGCCTGATTGCAAGCATGTAATGGAATATGAACCCCTACATTTTGAGAAAGACTTATCTTACGAAGAAATTCCTGTCCAAATTGTCGACCGAAAAGAACAAGTTCTCAGAAATAAAGTAATATCTTCTGTTAAGGTAATTTGGACGAACCACAACGCTGAAGAAGCTGCGTGGGAACTCGAAGAGAATATGTTGAAGAATTATCCTCATTTATTTACTTAATTATGTGTATGCGATTCTGGGGATAGAATCTTTGTAAGGGGGAAGAATGTAATGGGTCGAATTTATTGAGTCGTGATTCTGAGGACAAAATCCTTTTAAGGGGGGAAAGATGTGACGAACGAGAATTTTGTAATTTAATTTTAATATTTATTGAATTAACTAAATATTTTTCAATGACTTAATTATTGGATTAAATAATTATTTGATGTAATTGTGGTAGATTAATTTAATTATATGTGTTACATTTATTAAATTAATGTAGAGAATTTTTATTATCAAAGTATGTAATTATGTGAGCTTATTGTATTAAAAGAAATATTTAATAAGCATATTGTTATTTTCATTAGTTTAATTATTAATTAGAGATTCAATAAATTGACATTATTTATTAATGAGATATTTAATTATGTGACTATGTGAATTTATGAGAAATTATTATATTTTATTTATAATAAATTAAATAAGATATTGAATTTATTTTATGAAGGGTGTGACATGATTTAAATTATATGATAAAGCTTTATTAAATTAAACGGTTTTGAAATCTATTAGGCCTAGCCAAACATAGCCTTAGTGGGAGTTACCACCAGTTACCCATTACTGGGTTAACTGGCCATGATGCGCGTCAGTGCTTGATTATAGTATACGTATTCTCCTTCTCATCTTTTTATTTTCTAAGTCTGAAAAAGCAGAGGGAGAGTGTTTGAGAAATTCAAAGAGAAAATCATATCTGTTAAAGAGAAATTGTGAGTGTGTAATCAACAGGTTATTGTGAAAAGATCATCTGGAATCATATCTTCTTGAATTATACTCTGGGTAAATCCTCCAAACCTAATTCTATTTCACGTCACTTAGTTTTTATGAAAATGACTTTCAAAACCTCTGTTATGTCTCTGTAATTGAGAAATTGAATTATTATATGGAAATATGTAATCATACGAGTAGCATAACATGTTATATATATATATATATATATATATATATATATATATATATATATATATATATATATATATATATTGTATGATTTCATATCATAAGTTTCATAATACGATGACTTGTTATTTCAAAATTTACAGAGTTTAGATTTTTGGCCTTAAGGCCTTATACGTGATTTTAGTATGTCAAACATAAAGGTTTTCGTAAAATTTACGCTTTTATTTGATTATGCATGTTGATATGAAGAGACTAAGCCTTAAACGAACGGATTCGGTGTTATAACGAATCCGTAGTATTAAATTATATGATTTTGTTCATTAACTTCAAGAACATCAAGAACAGTCCCATTTTACATGATTTAAATCTGTTATTAAGTGTTTACATGGGTTAAAATCACTCTATAGAGGTTGGGTAATGATTATATGTGAATATTAACATGTGGGTATGTTAAATTAGTGAGTTTAATGACCATGAAATGTGTAATTCGCCGAACTCTGTGTTCTTCGCGAACTGGGAAACAGAATCTGGGGTCTTGCGCCGCGGCGCCAACTCCAGAACTGAAGTTCCGCGCCGCAGCGCCACCGCGCCACAGTGCCAAGATTTCAGCTGCAGCGCCACAGCGCCGCAGTGCCATGTGTCCGGCTGCAGCGCCACGGCGCCGCAGCACGAAGATAAAGTATAACAGTGGCGCCGCAGCGCCACTCTCCAGAATGTCCAGAAATGTATTTTTTTTTAAATATTAAGTCGAGCAATATGTTAGTAACTTAATGTAATGAACATGTAAACATGTTAGAAATATAGTGAAATGTTAAAATAGATGTTTAACATGTAAATAACATAAATACATGTGGATTGAATTATTGACTTCATAATTAAATTATTATTCATGAAGTGATATTTTGTGACAGTAAATGTGATAACTTGACTAAGTATAGTTAATAATCAAAGTAGACAAAGAGAATGAGCTTTGATGATTAGCTAAGTTATAAATAACTGGTATTGTGAATGTGAATGATATGTAGGATTAAAATCAAAGAACGAGTGTAGTTAAAGTGTAATCTACACACGAGGCAAGTTCCCTAACCCTACTTGTCATTATTGTTCAAGCTTATTATTTATCTCGATTAAATTATCATTACTTTTATTCAAGTTCAAAGGATTTATTTAAAGATTGATTATCTTTTCAAAGTATGATTTAGTTATACAATAATTGTTCTATTGCATACTTCTTGAGATTATTATTCAAATTGAATATCATTATTGTTGAACCTTATTAAACTAGTGAAACCTTAATGATTCAACTAGTCCATAGTTGATGAGCGTTCTAAATTTCAGAACCCTTGATGAATTATCCAAACCAAACTTTCTTTGGTGCGGACTCGAATGTCAAACTGAGATGAACAACCCTGTATAGGGGATTATTTACGCTTTAGCGTTAAGATATTGTGCACAGTATGGTACTAAGGGTTGATCCCCCTAAGTACGAGAAGAAAGGTCCATAGTCTTATGACTGTTAAAGGTTTCAAGTATAACCCTTGATAACCTAGGACATAGTTCAAGGTCTTATGACCCTCAGAATTCTTTTGATTCTTGTTATTCATTCTTGATTCAAAAGTTGAGCTTTTATACAGATGTCTTTGAATTATTCGCATGTTATTATACTGTTATTTCATTATTATACTTGTGGGCATTTGTGCTCACTCTTGCTTAATAATAATATTACAGTTAAGAACGAAAGAACTGATGAACCTTCCACTAGTAAAGGCAAGGGCAAAGTTAGCAAGTGACGAAGACCTATTGTTTTATATGATGATGTATTTGTTTAAGACTTGAGTTAATGTTATTGTTTAAGACTTATTTATTTATGATTCTGCACAGATGTTTAAGGTTAGTTTAACCTGGGATTGTATTATTATTATTCAGATGTTGTAACCCTTAAGGGGAAGATTTTATTTCTATCTATTGCATGGTTTGCATTTATTATGGGTAGATAGATAGATGATATTTGTATCGTGAACACCAAATCCTGTGGAAATAGAAGTACCGGGTTTGGGGGTGTCACAGTCATGGCCGGTCAACGGTTTTGTGGCTTTAATATCTTTGATTTTGTGTATTGGATGTGTGTTGTGTTTGTTGTAACACGTATTATATACGTTAGGGTACATATATATAATATTAACATGAACAAATCATAACTCTAAGGTGTCTAATTATGTTGGTCAAAGTACAGCCAAACGCTGTTCTTCATGTTCTTCAGTTTTCTTGACAACCCAGAAAACTTGGTCAAGTTCGATCAACGAAATTTGACCATTAATTCCAGTAATCCTATGCGTTGTTTATGAAATTTAAGAGCATAGATATGTAGTACATATATCAAGGTGTTAATCTAAAACAAAACATTACAAAAATAACAAATAGAAAGCGATCAAAAAGGATGGTCAAAGTAGCCGGTTCGACTGTTCTTGAGTTTTCTGGGTAACCTAGAAAACTGTAATCGATGAACGGTCAACGCACTTTGACCACTTATAACTTGAAATCTATGGTTCTGATGAACCTTTTTTCTTTTTCAGATTAAAGACCTACTAACAATGTAATACCTCAACTTTTATGAATAAAGATTAATTTTTCTCGAAATATATTTTTTAATATTATGGTGTGGATTTGATATAATATTATAGTTATGGGTATTATTTACAAATTTTACAAAGTAAGCAAGTGGTTATATAATATTTGATTGGTCGGGGAATATTCGTTTTAATAGAAAATATTCGTACGATGGCACAATCATTGGTGGACCCCACAACAGAAGTATTGTCATAGTTAGAAAAGGACAGAATTATTTTTTTATAAAAATAACGGCAAAAGTTTTACTGTTAAACTGTTGAACTACCCGGTGGTAAAAGTACAGTAATATGCGTGGCTGCATAGTTGCACACGGTATTGATTATTGATGCTTACGTGAGAAGTCACTCAGTTATACTCAATTATTGCTACAATAGTTACTGCATAATATGTCTCATATTATTGATTCAATTATTGTCACAGTATCATCTGTATAATATCTTATATTATTAAATCAATAATTGAGATGACAAAGTTATTCATATTATTATTTGCAATGTTGACAATGTCCAGAAAGTTCTGTCAAGTAGAGGTTTGGTCACCTAATTGCGCGCCAATAGGGAGAAATCCTTATCGAAAAGCCCCTTCTTTCTTGGGAATGATCTGGTTATTAAATATTGTGAGTTGTAATATTAATGATGAATAAGTTCGTGTTGATTAAAGATGAAATTGATAATTTCATTGTGTTGGGATTATTAGTGTTTGTGGAAATCGACATCTTTTTCGATAATAATGGATGTCTGGAGGTTATATTGGCCAATCGAGTAATTAATCAGATAAATGAGCAATTAATTGCTATTAATTCATATGCTTATAACTATTTGTTCACATGTGTGTACTATTGATTCACATGCATGTACTATTAGGGGAGGTGGTGCAAGATAGATAATACTTGCATGACTAAATTAAAAATGGAGTATAGATGAAGGTACTATACTGTAATTATTTTTTTCACATGATTGTACTATTGATTAACATGATTATACTATTGATTCACAAGATGTACTATTAGGGGAGGTGGTGCAAGTTTGACAATACTTGCAGGACAAAATAAAAAATGAAGGAAAAGATGAAGGTATTATACTGTAATATTTTGAGCCCCAAAATATGCAATTATCGAAACTATGTTTTCCTATAAATAGAAACTCATTCTTCTTTCATTCTCACCAATTCACTAAGACTCACAAGAGCAATTATAGAAAGAGAAGCTATAGAGAGAGAAACTTTAGAGAGAAAGTAGAAGAGAAGTCTGCTACCTCACTATTCCAGTATCAAGTTTTCTTCTGAGGTAAGGGATATAATTTTTTTTCAGTATTCATAGGAATAATATTTTCTTCCATACTCTGTAGTATGTGAGTAATATTATTTCGTCTCGTGTTCCTGATTATACCCTCATTTTGTTAAAGTATTGCTTCTATACTCTGTGAAATTAGTAGAATATCCTTGAAATTTGCGCTTCATCTAGTATCGTTTCACAAGGATATTTTTTGCACATTCTTATTAAATTTTAAGTTTTTCATGCTGGAGTATTGTCCATGAGTAGTATTCATTTTTATGGTACTATTCACAAAGTACTATTCATAGGGTACTATTCACTGGTACTATTCACCAAGTACTATTCACGAGTACTATTCATAAAGTACTATTCATAGAGTACTATTTCTGAAATACTATTCACGGGATACTATTCACTCAGGTACTATTCACCCGGAGAATTATTCATGACAAAAATTGATTTCTTTGCTGTCCAAATCATTTTTGATACAATATTATTCTTGAATTTTACTCTACAAAGCAGTATCATGTTGACAATTTGGACATTATTAAATTCTGGATAAATTAAGTTATAATCTTTAAAAATTATCCTTTGTTTTTTTTTAATTGAATTCTTATATCATTGTCATCATCCTCATGCTTATATTGTGATAAAAGTTATATGTGGCTTACGTGCATGCATAGATGTACTATAGTAGATATCATGCTCTACTTGACTCTTCTAATGGATTGCTTGTTCCGCTGCAGTTAAACTTGATGTTTATTATATTTTATCAGTTTAACACTGTTGAAGGCTAACGATAATTTATTCTTCATTATCTTAGTCATAATATTTCTTACTGGGCTAGTTGAGCTCACCCTTTTACTTTCATTGTTCTCTTCATGAAATGAGAACGTAGCTGGGACTAGTCGGGGAATGGAGTGACGGTCCAGATGTTTGCATTAGTAGTCCTCACTATTCAGTGAAATAGTGTGATAATAATTATAATGAGGACTTTATTTGAGTTTGGATACTCTCTACGAAACATTATCCGTTTTAAAACTCTCAGCTACGTTTTGTCGTACTGTATAAAAGAAGTTTGTATTTAAATTCTACACCATGTATTTCGCGACTCAAGATGAGTGATGTATACCTATTTTGGGGGCGTCACAGTTAGTATCAAAGCTTAGGGATATGATCCCTAGCTGAGATGTGAGACAAGAACTAGGAGGGGAGAGACGGGGATTTTCTTCGCTAGTATGACCTACCTAAGTTTATTTGGTATTTAATTGGTCGGTCAGAGTATAAGGATAATATGTGACATGTCAATTAACCCTTGTTTTGTGATAGTATTTGAAAATGGCATCCGAAAATGTTGAGATAAGCAATGAACCACATGAGACCGTTGAGTCACCAACGATCAATACTCAGAATAATGTGCATCAGGATGGCAATAATCCTCAAGAAAACAACAACGCTGATCAAATGATGAACGATGGGATGTTTAGAGGCTTTATGCAATTCATGCAACATCAGGCGAGAGCGGCTCCTGTTCAAAATGCAGGTGGAAATACTGGCAACTCTCGGACGGTCACCGCTAAACAGTTCAAGGAGTTGGGACCACCAGAGTTTATTGGAGAGCTAAAATCACTTAAGGCGGAGACGAGGATAAAGCAGATCACTAAGATATTTGATGTCTTGGGATGCTCCGAGGAGCAAAAGCTTCCCTTTGCCATCTTTATATTACGAGGAGAGGCGGATTACTGGTGGGAATCGGTAAAGAGTACTCAACCTGCCGCACTGAAGATGTCTTGGGAGAAATTCCAAGAACTGTTCAACGATAAGTACTTTCCCGAGAGTATTTGTCACATGAAGGAGGTAGAGTTCATCAAGCTGGAGCAGAACAATATGACCGTGTCACAGTACGAAGCTAAGTTTGCCGAGTTGTCCCGATTTGCATCCCAGTTGGTTGATAATGAGGAGAGAATAACACGAATATTTTTAAGAGGTTTAAAATCCGAGATACGCCAATACTTAATTTCTCACAAACTGTGTTTGTATTCAGATGTTGTAAATAGGACTCAGTTATTGGAGCGCGATAACGAGTTAACCCAACCAAGAGAGAGCAAACGACAAAATGATAATACCAGTGGTAGCAGTCATCGAAGCGGTAACAACAAATGTGGAGGAAATCAATATGCCAGAAATGGTAACCACTTCGGTGGTAATCATGGTCAAGATAATAAAAGTGGGAGTTTCAAGAAGAGGAGATTCAATAATGATGGAAGGACGTCAGCACCAACACCTGTTGTTAAGGAAGGAGAACGACCGCCGGTCGTATGTTACAAATACGGAGGGGAGGGACACATCAATCTAAACTGTACGTAGCAGTCCAAAGCATGTTACAATTGTGGAAGAGAAGGTCACCTTGCCCAATTTTGTTGTGCACCGAAATCAAGTCCAGCTGGGATAGAGGCATCAAAGGTCGTCCCAAACAAGACAAAATCGGTGGTTCAAGGGAGAGCGTTTGTCGTAACCTCCCAAAAAGCAAGGAATCCAAACGAGATGATCACGGGTAAGCTAATCATAAACTCTAGCGAAGTCTATACCTTATTTGATATCGGTTCTACCCATTCTTTTATTTCTCCTACTTGCGCTCAACGTTTAAATTTGACTCCGGAAAAATTAGACTTTCACTTATCTGTTGAAACTCCGTTGGGAGAAACCTTCATTACATCCACTATTTATAAGTCTTGTTTGATTCAAATCGGTAACCGCATGTTACCTACATATCTTATCTCCTTAAAAATACTTGCATTTGACGTGATTCTAGGGATTGATTGGCTAACTACTCATCATGCTAAAATTGATTATTTTCATAAGGTTGTTAGCTTTAATATTCCTAATCAACCTATTATGCAAATTCAAGAAACCAAACCATTAAAATCAATCACGGTCATCTCAAGCCATAAAGCTATTCGTTTATTGAAAAACAGATGTCAAGCTTTCTTAGCTCATGTCACATATTTAAACAAAAATACGTCATATTTAAATGATATTTCTATTGTTAATAAATTTCCTGACGTATTCCCCGAAGAACTTCCTGGCCTACCCCCAGAGCATGAAATCGAGTTTGGTATCGACCTTGAACCCGGTACAAAACCCATTTCCAAAGTCCCATATCGAATGGCTCCTATTGAACTTTAGGAGTTAAAAACCCAACTACAGGAATTGTTAGACATCGGTTTCATTCGACCTAGTACGTCTCCTTGGGGTGCTCCTGTTATATTCGTGAAGAAGAATGATGGAAGTATGCGACTTTGTATTGATTATCGGGAGTTGAATCATGTCACCATAAAAAATAGGTACCCGTTACCTCGCATTGATGACCTGTTTGACCAGTTACAAGGCGCCAAATTCCTTTCAAAGATCGATCTTCATTCTGGATATCATCAGTTGAAGATTAAAACTGATGATATTCAAAAGACTGCTTTCAGAACTCGGTACGGGCATTACGAATTCTTAGTCATGTCTTTTGGATTAACTAATGCTCTTACTGCCTTTATGGATATGATGAACCGAGTATTCAAGGAATATTTGGATCACTTTGTGGTCGTCTTTATTGATGACATTCTCATTTACTCCAAAAGCTGTGAAGATCATGAGCAACACTTGAGGCTGATACTCCAAAAGCCTTGTGAAAACAAGTTATATGCCAAGTTAAAGAAATGCGAGTTCTGGCTTGAGAAAGTAGCATTCCTTGGGCATGTGATATCAAACCATAGAATATCCATTGACCCGGCAAAGATTGAAGCAATTTAAAGCTGGGAGCAACCTAAGTCAGTGACCGAAGTACATAGCTTTCTCGGCTTAGCTGATTATTATCAGAGATTCGTAGAAGGGTTTTCTCGAATCACTACTCCATTAACTCAGCTGACTTGGAAAGATATAAAATTTGGTTAGAGCGAGGACTGTGAGAAGAGTTTTCAAGAACTCAAGAGGAGACTCATTTCAGCACCTGTTCTGACAATACCATCTGGCTCGAAGGGATTTGTCATCTACACTGATGCTTCAGGAAAAGGGTTAGGATGTGTTCTCATTCAACATGAGAAAGTCATAGCCTATGACTCACGACAGCTCAAGGAATATGAGAGGAATTATCCTACTCGTGATCTAGAGTTGGCGGCAGTCGTTTTGGTGCTTAAGATTTGGAGGCATTACCTGTATAGAGAGAAGGTGGAGACCTATACGGATCATAAAAGCCTCAAATATTTCTTCACTCAAAAGGAACTCAACATGCGGCAACGACGATGGCTTGAGTTATTGAAAGATTACGATCATATCATTCAATACCATCTTGGAAAAGTGAACGTAGTAGCTGACGCATTGAGTAGAAGATTATATGCGATTACGAGTGCGATATTGTCAACGCAAAAGCCCATTTTGTATGACTTACAAAGGATGGAGATAGAGTTAAAGACTCCAGGGACCTATATGATGATGGCAAATATACGAGTAGAACCGACTTTAATCGATAAAGTTAAAGCTTCTCAAGCTACAGACCTGGAGCTGATGCGTATGAGGAAGAAAGTGCAAGAAGGTGATATTCCGGAAGCAATAATAGATGAAGAAGGAATACTTCGAGTCAACTCCAGACTTTGTGTTCCTAATGATTATGACTTGAAGTACAAAATTATGATGGAGGCGCATAACACACCGTTTGCAATCCATCCTGGGAGTACCAAAATGTATCATGATCGTCGACATACATTTTGGTAGAGCAATATGAAGAGAGAGATAGTAGGGTTTATCTCAAGGTGACTAACATGTCAACGAGTCAAGGCGGAGCATCAAGTGCCAAAAGGTCCATTGCAACCACTTAAAATTCTAGAATAGAAGTGGGAGCACATTACTATAGATTTTGTTACTGGTCTTCCCAAGGTTCCTCAAGGCATAGATGCGATTTGGGTCATTGTTGATAGATTGACCAAGTCTGCTCATTTCTTACCGATGCGAGAATCTTATACACTTGAACGTCTTGCTCGCATGTACATAAATGAGATTGTAAGATTGCATGGTATGCCAGTATCCATAGTTTCTGATCGAGACCCAAGATTCACTTCACGATTTTGGGTTAGTTTGTAAAAAGCCATGGGCACAAATTTACGATTTAGTTTGGTATATCATCCTCAAACGGACAGGCAGTCGAAGAGGACTTTTCAAACTCTTGAAGATTTATTAAGACTCTGTGTGCTTAACTTCAAAGGAAGTTGGGACCAGAGTTGGTACGTATGACTACAAAAAAGATTCAAACGATCTGGTAACGTATAAAAACCTCACCAGATCGACAAAAGAGTTATATTGATCTTCATCAAAAGGACGTGGAATTCAATATTGGAGATCATGTTTTGTTACGTGTTGCTCCATGGAAAGGAGTTACGAGATTTGAAAAGAGAGGAACGCTCAATCCACGATCCATTGGCCCATTTTTAATCCTCGATCGAGTAAGAACTGTGGCATATAGACTCGCTTTACCGCCAAATATGTCTCGTGTTCATAATATTTTTTACATATCTATGTTACGTAAATATGTGAAAGACCTGAACCACATTATTGAATTAGAACCGGATGAGATAGTGGAAGATTTAACGTATGAAGAGGTACCTGAGAGCTGTCATTTACACTCCTAAATTAACCTCACTTTCACTTTACAAATTCAAACAATTAGCACAGAGTAAGCAAGGATCGATCCCACAGAGAGTGATTTGTTTTATATTTATCCTATGATTTCTAATGAAAAGGGGATTTTTAATTAATTAACTAAATTAACAAGAATAAACTAAAAAGAATAAACAATGAATAAAAAGCTTCAGTTCTTCAGTTCAGTATCACCTTTTTACAACAATGGATTAGTTAAGTGTAACATTATTTACCCTTCAATGAAACTAATAGCCCTAGCTAACAACAAGCTCTGCTACCCGAAACTCCCCTTAGATTGTCAATCAATGAAACAAGCTTTTCACAAGATTCTAACAATTATATAACCTAGAACAAGCTCTCTAGATTTAATATAATAGCAGCATTAAGAACTAGGGAATTAGACTATTCCACCCAACAAACACATAAGCTCAAATTATTTAACTTGTCTTCTGATAATCATAGCAATACTCAAAAGCTTGTTAACAATCATGTATTACTAATTACTACTTGTGATTAGAAATAATATCAATTACACGTAATATTATTCCTTGATCTAGTATATGATATTCGTTAGCCAACTCAATCCTGCAGAAATCAAATCAGTTAAGCCAAATAGCATTCAGAAATTAAATCAGATTATCAAGAATGAATTTCATGTGAAAAGGAATAAATAATGAATACTCAATTAACCATTAATTATAAATAAGGTTCAACATCCCTTAGAACTGAATAAAAAGAACTTAGTTCATGTCTTCAATCCTCCAATGTTGTAGATGAGAGAATGTAGTAGATTATTGAATGGATAAAATCCTGACTATCATCCTCTATTTATAGTGCTAGATAAAGTCCTAAATCCTATGGGACTTAGAAATCCAAATCCTAAAAAGAATTACAAATTACACTAATTTCCATAAAGAAATAGAATTTAATTTGGAAATAAATCTTAGTCTAAAAGAAATCCTAATTACAATAGAATTGTAAAAATTATTCTTCTAGAATCCAACAATCAGATTTAAAATTGGAATTAAATCCCACAATTGTCATGTTCTTAAACTCATTGTCGCGTGAATCCAAATCCATTTATGATACTAATTGTTGAATCCTTGATTTGCTAGGAATCTCGTAAACCTCCTCCAATTTATTTTCAAAATCATAAAACCTATTCAATTGTATCTAAAATAAAAATATAAGAATAATGAGTTTATTTAGGCACAAAATAAATACAAAAGATTAAGTATTAAGGAATAAAAATATAACATATTTCATACCCATCAAATTCCCCCACATTTATCTTTTTACACGTCCTCGTGTAAACTAAAAATTTGATTTTCAGAAAAATTCAATTCAACCATAATGTCAAAAGATTTCAATGTACAAATCATGACTATCAACACTAAATTTGTAAAAATCTAATTAATGCCTTATCAATCAACTCACAATTACCAATCTTACCATTTCACCAATGAATTTCACTAAACCAAATTGTAACCACATAAGAAACTTTCTCAAAATTTACATACTTACTCAACTTAGTTACCATAGAGCAAAAATCGTGCACACTGATTCACAACCAAGAACAAATTTTTCTTATTTTTTAATATTTTTCATAGAACCCTTTTTTTAGCACAGATGAATGTATTTTCATGTTTTTCTCGTATTATTTTTTCTTTTTCTTGACATGTGCAATGTCTCATTTTCTTAAGCTTTTCAGAGTTACCTATTAGCGAACTTTCCACCAACGACTCCCAAACCAGATGATCTTAGGGCGCTAGGTGTAGAAACACCCCTAAGGCTTACTTATTCAAGTAACAAATGCCACAAAAGTCGACTAGTCAAGCTGCTTTTATCCATCACACTTTTTAACGTAAATATCGATGCTTCCCGAGACTTAGATACCCAGTTATTTAGCACAGTGGACATTGAAGCAGATTTTCAATTTTCTTTTTTTTTCTTTTTTTTTCATTTATCATTTTTTTCACATGGTTCTGCAACAACATAAGCAAGTTAAACAGTTCTAAGTCGTGAAATCAGTGCACATAGACAACTCCACAAATAACTTAGCCAAATAAGCATGTTTCTCATATTCAAGTACTCATGTATCACAAATTCAATTCAAATCAATTACTATGGATCATAGCTTAGTCTTCATCATTCATTAACCAATTAAGCATTAAATAGATTTTGAAATATAGCATTAATTTTTAATCTTCGACTTTAATCTTTTTAACACATAGCCAAATAGAATCATGAAATCAAAATTTTCAAAAGCATTAATTTTTTTTTAAATTCCCCATCAAAATTGGATCAATATTCCTAAATAAAATAAAAACCTAAATCTTCCACCCCCCCCCCCCACACTCAAACCTTACATTGTCTCCAATGTAAGAAAATCATGTAAAGAAGAAAATACTACTAGCTAACATGCAACAAAAAAACTAAAAAGTAAAGGGATAGAAAAATCAAATCTGGAATATTGGGTTGCCTCCCAAACAGCTACCCTTGTTTATTGTCATTGGCTTGACATCATCCTTCTCATCCTATGTAATTGGACTTGTGTACTTCCAGTGGACTGGTAACAATTTTAATTCTTCATTAGGAGCATCCTTCATATCCTGATTTTGCTCCATTCCAACCCTCAAATCCTCCTTGTATATTTGCTCAAGAGATTCCCGCACTATAGAGTCAACAACATCAATAGCAAAAATAGAATTAACATTACCAAGATACCTCTTAACTTTATATATGCCGAACTGGACATGTGCGTCGTCCAATTCCATGTGTAAGGTCCCATGGTGTTTATCATTGTGTGTTGTTGCTGGTACAAGAAAAGTATCATCATCTATGTCCTCCTTATAGAAATCTGTAGGAATTATTAATTCTTCCATCTCTACCTCTTGTTCATCCTTTTCAGACTTTGAATACCTGATTTCTTCAAATTTAGCAGTAGTCTCGAGCACATCCAAATGGTTTCCACTAGTGAACTCCTTATCATCTTTAAGTTCTTGTTCCCTATTCGCCATTTCTTCAAGGAATTTTTCATTAGACTCTGTATACCACGTTAAATTTTTTCCAACTTTCCAATTCCTTGTTAGAATTTGGGGAAAAGGTAGTTTCGGTTCATAAGCTGAAAGAGGTGGAAATTTGTGCTTAAGTACATCACTGCTGCCTATTTCACTATTATCGGACTTGCTTTGTATTGACTTTTCTTGTTGCTGATCCTATGCACCACATCTCAATGTTATGGCACTTACATTTTCAACAGTTTGAGAAAGTGACCTTCCTACTGTGGTTGCAAGTTGACCAACTTGGTCCCTCAGATCATGAACAGAAGTTCTTATCTCCTGCTAGAATTGTTGTGTCTGACTCATGAACTGTTGTGTTTCGTTCATGAATGCCTTGAACATATCCTCCATAGAAGTCCCAGAATTGACAGGTACTTCTTGGTTTTCTGTGTGGTACTGAGGTTGAGCTTGCTGAATACCTTGCATATTCCTTGCAGGCAATTGTCGAACTAAAATAGTTAAATCAGAAATCTATTGCTCTAAGTCTCTCGTGCTTACCCCATTTACCCTTTGTGGTGTGTGATCCGTCTTAGTTCTATACTGTTGCGAGTTAGCTGACATGTTTGCAATTAAGTTCTTTGCCGCTTCTAGAGTCTTGTCTACCAGTGCTCCTCCACTTGCTGCATCAATCATGCTTCTTTCCATTGGTAGCAACCCCTCATAGAAGTACTGGATCAAGTAATGTTCATCTATTCTATGAGGTGGACAGCTGGAACACAACTTCTTAAACCTTTCCCAATACTCATTCAGAATCTCTCCATTGAACTACCTGATTCCACATATCTCCTTTCTTATATCGGTAACTCTTGATGCAGGAAAATACCTCTCTAAGAATAACCTTTGCATATCAGTCCATGATCGTATTGACCCTGAAGGTAGATAGTATAACCAGTCTTTAGCCAAATCTACTAATGAGAATGGAAAAAGTCTAAGCTTGATCTGCTCCTCTATCACTCCTTGTGCTTTCATCGTGGAACACACCACATGGAACTCCTTTAAATGTTTATATGGATTTTCACCTGTAAGACCACAAAAAGTAGGCAAAAGATGAATTAGTCTAGAGTTAAGTTCAAAAGCAACATCTAAAGTAGAATACTCAATACAAAAAGATGGTTGAGTCAGATCAGGAGTAGCCAGTTCTTTAAAAGTTCTGTTATTGTGTGGCACCGCCATCTCTTCCACTTCAAGTGATGGAACAAGAACTTCTTTTGTATCTGCAGTTTTCTCTATCTCTTGATCAAAATTTAAGTTAACAAAGTTAGAGGATTGAGTCATAAAACAAAAAGAAAAAGGAAATAATAAAAATAAACGAAAACAAAGAATAAACAAAAACAAATAACACTCCCCGACAGCGGCGCCAAAATTTGGGAGCTGTCGTTTACACTCATAAATTAACCTCACTTTCACTTTATAAATTCAAACAATTAGCACAGTAGTAAGCAAGGATCGATCCCACATAGAGTGATTTGTTTTATATTTATCCTATGATTTCTAATGAAAAGGGGATTTTTAATTAATTAACTAAATTAACAAGAATAAACTAATATGAATAAACAATGAATAAAAAGCTTCAGTTCTTCAGTTCAGTATCACCTTTTTACAACAATGGATTAGTTAAGTGTAATATTATTTACCCTTCAATGAAACTAATAGCCCTAGGTAACAACAAGCTCTGCTACCCGAAACTCCCCTTAGATTGTCACTCAATGAAACAAGCTCTTCACAAGATTCTAACAATTATATAACCTAGAACAAGCTCTCTAGATTTAATATAATAACAGCATTAAGAAATAGGAAATTAGACTATTCCAAGCAACAAACACATAACCTCGGATTGTTTAACTTCTATTCTAATAATCATAGCAATACTCAAAAGCTTGTCAACAATCATGTATTACTAATTACTACTTGTGATTAGAAACAATATCAATTACACGTAATATTATTCCTTGATCTAGCATATGATATTCGTTAACCAACTCAATCCTGCAGAAATCAAATCAGTTAAGCCAAATAGCATTTAGAAATTAAATCAGATTATCAAGAATGAATTTCATGTAAGAAGGAATAAATAATGAATACTCAATTAACCATTAATTATAAATAAGGTTCAACATCCCTTAGAACTGAATAAAAAAAATTTAGCTCGTATTTTCAATCATCCAATGTTGTAGATGAGAGAATGTAGTAGATGATTGAATGAATAAAATCCTGACTATCATCCTCTATTTATAGTGCTAGATAAAGTCCTAAATCCTATGGGACTTAGAAATCCAAATCCTAAAAAGAATTACAAATTACACTAATTTCCATAAAGAAATAGAATTCAATTTGGAAATAAATCTTAGTCTAAAAGAAATCCTAATTACAATAGAATTGTAAAAATTATTCTTCTAGAATCCAAAATTCAGATTTAAAATTGGAATTAAATCTCACAATTGTCATGTTCTTAAACTCATTGCCGTGTGAATCCAAATCCATTTATGATACTAATTGTTGAATTCTTGATTTGCTAGGAATTCCGTAAACCTCCTCCAATTTATTTCCAAAATCATAAAACCCCTTCAATTGTACCTAAAATAAAAATATAAGAATAATGAGTTTATTTAGGCACAAAATAAATACAAAAGATTAAGTATTAAGGAATAAAAATATAACATATTTCATACTTATCAGTACCTGTTAAAATTTTAGATAAAAAGGATCATATTCTACGCTCCAAGGTTGTACCTCAAGTCAAAGTTTTGTAGAGAAACCACGATGTTTAGGAAATGACCTGAAAGTTAGAATGTGAAATGAAGTTAAGGTATCCTCACCTCTTCGACATACCAGGTACTCACCCTAATTTCGAGGACGAAATTTCATAAGAAGGGGAGGTTGTAATACCCCAACTTTTATGAATAAAGATTAATTTTTCTCGAAATATATTTTTGAATATTATGGTGTGGATTTGATATAATGTTATAGTTGTGGGTATTATTTATAAATTTTGCAAAGTAAGCAAGTGGTTATATAATATTCGATTGGTCGAGGAATATTCGTTTTAACAGGAAATATTAGTACGACGGCATAATCATTGGTGGACTCCACAACGAAAGTATTGTCGTAGTTAGAAAACGACATAATTATCTTTTTATAAAAATAATGGAGAAAGTTTTACCGTTAAACTGTTGAACTACCCGGTGATAAAAGTACAGTAATACGCGTGGTTGCATAGTATCACACGGTATTAATTATTGATGTTTACGTGAGAAGTCACTCAGTTATACATAATTATTACTACAGTAGTTGCTGTATAATATATCTCATATTATTGATTCAATTATTGTCATAGTATCATTCGTATAATATCTTATATTATTAAATCAATAATTGAGACAACAAAGTTATTCATATTATTATTTGCAATATTGACAATGTCTAGAAAGTTCTGTCAAAGAGAGGTTTGGTCACCTAATTACGCACCAATTGGGAGAAATCCTTATCGAAAAGCTCCCTCTTTTTGGGAATGATCTGGTTGTTAAATATTGTGAGTTATAATATTAATGATGAATAAGTTCGTGTTGATTAAAGATGAAATTGATATTTCCATTGTGTTGGGATTATTAGTGTTAGTGGAAATCGACATCTATTTTGATAATAATGGATGTCTGGAGGTTATATTGACCAATCGGGTAATTAATCGGATAAATGAGCAATTAATTACTATTAATTCACATGCTTATAACTATTTGTTCACATGTGTGTACTATTGATTCACATGCATGTACTGTTTGGGGAGGTGGTGCAAGATGGATAATACTTGCATGACTAAATTAAAAATAGAGGTATAGATGAAGGTACTACACTGTAATTATTTTTTTCACGTGATTGTACTATTGATTCACATGATTGTACTATTGATTTACAAGATGTACAATTAGGGGAGGTGGTGCAAGTTTGATAATACTTGCAGGACTAAATTAAAAATGAATAAAAAGATGAAGGTATTATACTGTAATATTTTGAGCCCCAAAACATGCAATTATCGAAACTATGTTTTCCTATAAATATAAGCTCATTCTTCTTTCATTCTCACCAATTCACTAAGACTCACAAGAGAAATTATAGAAAAAGAAGCTACAGAGAGGGAAGCTTTAGAGAGAAAGTAGAAGAGAAATTTGCTACATCACTATTCCAGTATCCAATCTTCTTCTGAGGTAAGGGATATTATTTTTTTCAGTATTCATAGGAATAATATTGTCTTCCATACTCTGTAGTATGTGAGTAATATTATTTCGTCTCGTGTTCCTGATTATACCCTCATTTTGTTAAAGTATTGCTTCTATACTCTGTGAAATTAGTAGAATATCATTGAAATTTGCGCTTCATCTAGTATCGTTTTACAAGGATATTTTCTGCACATTCTTATTAAATTTTAATTTTTCATGCCGGAGTATTGTCCATGAGTAGTATTCATTTTTATGGTACTATTCACGAGATTTAATTCACAAAGTACTATTCACTAGTACAATTGACCAAGTACTATTCACGAGTACTATTCATAAAGTACTATTCACGGAGTACTATTCCCAAAGTACTATTCATGTGGTACTATTCACTTAGGTACTATTCACCCAGAGAATTATTCATGACAAAAATTGATTTCTTTGCTGTCCAAATCATTTTTTGATACAATATTATTCTTGAATTTTACTCCACAAAGCAATATCATGTTGACAATTTGGACATTATTGAATTCTGGATAAATTAAGTTATAATCTTTAAAAATTTATCCTTTATTTTCTTTTAATTGAATTCTTATATCATTGTCAGAATCCTCATGCTTATATTGTGATAAAAGTCATCTATGGATTACGTGCATGCATAGATGTACTATTGTTGGTATGATTATGACCAGGGATTATTCGATATAATCATGACCGTAATGTTACAAATGATGTGGTAAAAATCCTCATTGGCCTGTAGTGCATTGATGGACAGTTGTTGGTATGATTATGACCAGGGATTATTCGGTATAATCATGACCAGGAATTATTCGGTATAATCATGACCATTGATGATTACATGAATATCCTTGGCCCGTAGTGCAGGGATGATTCGATGATGTGGTTTATTTATTAAGCTGAGTCTCATCGATAAAATTGATGATAAACTTTTTAAATCATAGAAGATGGTAGATATCATGCTCTACTTGACTCTTCTAATGGATTGCTTGTTCCGCTGCAGTTAAACTTGATGTTTATTATATTTTATCAGTTTAACACTGTTGAAGGCTAACGATAATTTATTCTTCATTATCTTAGTCATAATATTTCTTACTGGGCTAGTTGAGCTCACCCTTTTGCTTTCATTATTCTCTTCAAGAAATGAGAACGTAGCTGGGACTAGTCGGGGAACGGAATGACGATCCAGATGTTTGCATTAGTAGTCCTCATTATTCAGTGAAATAGTGTGATAACAATTGCAATGAGGACTTTATTTGAGTTTGGATAGTCTCTACGAGACATTATCCGTTTTAAAACTCTCAGCTACGTTTTGTCATACTGTATAAAAAAAGTTTATATTTAAATTCTGTACCATGTATTTGGCGACTCAAGATGAGTGATGTATACCTATTTTGGGGGCGTCACAAACAAGCTACAAGTAATATATAATTAACAGACCTACACATAAACACACTTGAATCTACAAGCCCTGACATTCGGCTGTTAGACTTGGTTTTCAAAATTTCCAGATTTCTAAAAACACTTAATTAAGGCATCTAGATGTTATGAAAATGTGTTCTACTAATCTAACATACTTTCTAACATACTAATACATATTTCTAAACATCTAAACAACAAAATTAATAAAGGATCAAAGATCTTGCTATGAATTAGGGTTTGCACCTTTCTTACTTGATTTTGATTTCTGGTTACTGAATTTGATGTTGCTATCACCCAGGCCTGATTTGGTATGTTTATAAGAGTGTATAGGCTTAGAGAATTCGTAGGTTTGGCCAGAGGATGTGTTGCTATTTATAGACTTAAGAAACTTAGGTTTTTTGGTCTTTTTCACCTACTTACCTCTCTAAATATCTGATGCTAAGTTACTTGTTCTGCTTAGGGTTTGTTATCAGCTTATGTGCAGCCTTAGGACTTGGTTTGGTGACTCCTAACCTACTTGTGAGGTAGTTAGGTTAGTTTAGCAGCTTAATTTTGCACTAATCCTCACTAATCTTGATTAGGGTTTTGTTTTTGATGATTAGGATTGTTAAATGGTGTTTATTAGTACCTAATAAAAGTTTACTATCCATGATTAGGTGTTAAAATAATCTAATTAGGGTTAGGTTTACAAATTAGTGTTAGAGTTTTGCTGATTAGGGTTAAGGTTTATTAATCTATGGTTGCTAACCTAAATTTCTCACTAATCCTAATAAGCACGACAAAGCGTTTTGTTAGTGTAAGCATGAAAAAACAACTTGTCAAAATAAATGTACCGAAAAGTCCATTTTCGAAAGAAAATTTTTAAGCACGAGGTGTCAAGAACGACGTTTTTCAGACAAAATTTTATTTGATCAAATTTGTTAAGCAGAGTATATATTAACACATAACACATTCAGAATGGATAAATTTTATTGATATAACTGGATTTTACATAACCGAATCTTTTTAGGGTTTTGGGTTTTTACAGAAGGTCGGATCTTCAAGGGTATAATTCTTGTTCTTTATCTTTTTATTTAATTAATAATTGTGCATAAAGAATGATCCGGGTATATAGTTTGTAAATTTTTAAAACTCTAATTTTCCATGCTTCGGCTTATTTTTGTGCAATTTGATTGTGTTCATGAATATAACAAACCTAACAGCGGCATCAGAGTCAAACCTTTATGCGAATTATTAATTGTTCAGATTTGATAAGTATGCTGATATGTGTCTAGAACAATTTAATTGGGAATAATTTTGTTGTATAAAAATTATTTTTAAAAAAAAATCGTGAATCCCAATTTTTCTTTTTCGCTAAATCCGTGGTTCACTGATTTGTTTTTTACAAAAAGGTAACAGGATTACTTCGTTTTATATATATATATATATATATATATATATATATATATATATATGCTTAAGGGAACCGTTTATACATGATAATATAATATATATTTTAAATGTAAACATGTCACGTGAATCTGATTCATGTGAATCATGTTCATGATTACAATGCAGGAGTGTTATATATAGGAAAATGTGAAATCCACAATATTTTTTGTTATTTTCACAACAAAAGTGTCGCTGTAGATGTATAGCGATTGTGAAAACCGTCGCTATAGGATCTATAGCGACACTTTTATTGTGGAAATAATATTTTCTATTGTGGATTTAACAATTTCCTATATATATTATACATGATAATATATATATATATATATATATATATATATATATATATATATATATATATATATATATATATATATATATATATATTATTCTTAACTATTTTATAATTAAAATAAAAGTTTATTTTAATATTAAAATTAAATTAGATTTCATGCTAACTAATTAGAGTTAGAATTGGATTCCATGATAACTAATTGGAGTTGAAATTAATTTCCATGTTTCCATAAATAAAGGAGTTTATTTAGATATGAAATAAGATTTCATATTATTCAAAATAAATGAGTTTATTTGTGAATAGGAAAGTGAATCCATGTTTCCTTAAATAAAGGAGTTTATTTAGATATGAAATAAGATTTCATATTATTTAAAATAAGGGAGTTTATTTGTGAATAGAAAAGAAAATTCGTGTTTTCTTATGTAAAAGAGTTTATTTAGATATGGAATAAGATTTTATATTATCCAAAATAAAAGAGTTTACGTTAACTTGGAATTGGATTCCATAATTAATTAAAATAAATGAGTTTATTTTAATTAAAGATTTTGATTAAAAGAAAATAGTTTATTTTATTTGAAATTGGATAAATTAAAATAAAAGAAGTTTATTTTGATTTAAATTTGGATTAAAATAAAAGAGTTTATTTTGATTCAAAATTAGATTTTATGCTAACTAAATTTTTCATTAAATAATATCAATATATATATTGAATGTTTATTATTCATTAGATGAATGTTATTTATTAATGTATATGGTGATGTATATGATAATAAATGAGATTGATTATGGACTATTGACCAATGTGATTAAATTTTATTTTAGTTGGATGAATGAATGTATGGGTTTTATTAAATGGGATATGCGTACCTCCTCTTCTCTAATTTTTCTTAATATAAATTCTATATCCCTCCTATATACTTCCCCTTGACTGTTGATCAAGGTTTCTATTTATTTTAAATAGTTTTGTAATAGAAATAGTTAGAATTAATTTTGAAGAATTGAAAATCAAGAAACAAGGAGCGCTTGAAGACCCGTTTGTAATGGAGCCTGTGATTTAAATGTAATAGTTATATTTAAATTTAATTCTTGCACCCTAGGTTTGACGTTTTGGTTCACTTGGTAACTCTAATGAACCAAACTACAATAAAGTTCATAATCAAATCCGGGTAGAATATAGTGTTCTATATGTGCATGCTTATATATATATGTGTGTGTGTGTGTGTGTGTGTGTGTGTGCACGCTAAACAAAATGAGACAAATTAATAACAAATCCCTCAAAGATTTTATATGAAGTCCTAAGCGTTCAAAGATATTTGGAATATCGAACGTCGCCTTCTAACATGATAAAAAATAATAGAGTATCAATTAAATATTATAAGTTTGTTGTGCCACCACAAGGCTTATCTTAATTCTTTGAGATATTAATTTTATCACATTTGATGCTTATAAAGAAAATTGAAGAATGTTATTTTATTGTGTCACCACAAGGACAATATTTTTTTTAAAAAAATATATAGAAGTGCTAGGTTGGATTTAACTTAGATAATTTTGATTCGGATGTGCCACCACTTGATCAAAATAATCTAAGAGAAAAAATAAAAGGAGTTATATGATGATGTAATTGACAAGAGTTGTCTACCTATTTATTTATATATAGTTTGTTGTGTCATTACAAGGATATATACATTTAAAATGGGATCCTTATTCTCACTAGCAAATCTTTAATTAGATTTTACCGAACTATATAAGTCAAGGTAATATAGTTTGATTAAAATAGTGGGAGATACTAATTTAAAATAAGACCTAAATTATTTTGGTAATTAATAAAAGAATGTATGCTTAAATGTTGTTAATTACAAATTTATTTACAGAATTTTACGATGTCTAAAATTACTATCACTGCGTAACATATTAGATGTTAATTAACCGGACCAAATTAAACGGATTGGGTAAGGAATTTGAGAATAGTTCTCACGACTGAAAAGTTATCTTATGTCCTTTGTGACCCCCCCAAAATAGGTATACATCACCCATCTTGAGTCGCCAAATACATGGTACAGAATTTAAATACAAACTTCTTTTATACAGTATGACAAAACATAGCTAAGAGTTTCAAAACGGATAATGTCTCGTAGAGAGTATCCAAACTCAAATAAAATCTTCATTACAATTATTATCACATTATTTCACTGAATAGTGAGGACTACTAATGCAAACATCTGGATAGTCACTCCGTTCCCCGACTAGTCCCAGCTACGTTCTCATTTTCTGAAAAGAACAATGAAAGCAAAAGGGTGAGCTCAACTAGCCTAGTAAGAAATATTATGACTAAGATAATGTAGAATAAATTATCGTTAGCCTTCAACAGTGTTAAACTGATAAAATATAATAAACATCAAGTTTAACTGCAGCGGAACAAGCAATTCATTAGAAGAGTCAAGTAGAGCATGATATCTACTATCTTCTATGATTTAAAAAGTTTATCATCAATTTTATCGATGAGACTCAGCTTAATAAATAAACCACATCATCGAATCATCCCTGCGCTATGGTCAAGGATATTTATGTAATCATCAATGGTCATGAGGATTTTTTACCACATCATTTGTAACATTACGGTCATGATTATACCGAATAATTCATGGTCATAATCATACCAATCAATAGTACATCTATGCACGTAAGCCACAGATGACTTTTATCACAATATAAGCATGAGGATAATGACAATGATATAAGAATTCAATTAAAAGAAAGCAAAGAAAAAAAATTTAAACACTATAACTTAATTTATTCAGAATTCAATAATGTCCAAATTGTCAACATGATGCTGCTTTGTGGAGTAAAATTCAATAATAATATTATATCAAAAATGATTTGGACAGCAAAGAAATCAATTTTTTTCATGAATAATTCCCCGGGTGAATAGTACCCGAGTGAATAGTACCCCGTGAATAGTACTTCGAGAATAGTACCCCGTGAATAGTACTTTATGAATAGTACTTCGTGAATAGTACCCATGAATAGTACTCTATGAATAGTACTTTGTGAATAGTACCATAAAAATGAATACTACTCATGGACAGTACTCCGGCATGAAAAGCTTAAAATTTAACTAGAATGTGCAGAAAATATCCCTGTGAAACATTACTAGATGAAGCGCAAATTTCAAGGATATTCTACTAATTTCACGGAGTATAGAAGCAATACTTTAACAAAATGAGGGTATAATAAGAAATACGAGACGAAATAATATTCCTCGCATACTACAGAGTATGGAAGACAATATTATTCCTATGAATACTAAAAAAAATATCCCTTACCTCAGAAGAAGACTTGATACTAGAATAGTGAGGTAGCATATTTCTCTTCTACTTTCTCTCTAAAGCTTCTCCCTCTATAGCTTCTCTTTCTACAATTGCTCTTGTGAGTCTTAGTGAATTGGTGAGAATGAAAGAAGAATGAGCTTCTATTTATAGGAAAACATAGTTTCGATAATTGCATGTTTTGGGGCTCGAAATATTACAGTATAATACCTTCATCTTTTCTTTCATTTTTAATTTAGTCCTGCAAGTATTACCAAACTTGGACCACCTCTCCTAATAGTACATTTTGTGAATCAATAGTACAATCATATGAATCAATAGTACAATCATGTAAAAAAAATAATTACAGTATAGTACCTTCATCTATACCTCCATTTTTAATTTAGTCATGCAAGTATTATCAATCTTGCACCACCTCCCCTAATAGTACATGCATGTGAATCAATAGTACACACATGTGAATAAATAGTTATAAGCATGTGAATTAATAGCAATTAATTGCTCATTTATCCGAATAATTACCCAATTGGTCAATATAACCTCCAGACATCCTTTATTATCGAAATAGATGTCGATTTTCACTAACACTAATAATCCCAACACAATAGAAATATCAATTTCTTCTTTAATCAACACGAACTTATTCATCATTAATATTATAACTCACAATATTTAACAACCAGATCATTCCCAAGAAAGGGGGCTTTCCGGTAAGGATTTCTCCCTATTAGCGTGCAATTAGGTGACCAAACTCTCCTTGACAGAACTTTCTAGACATTGTCAATATTGTAAATAATAATATGAATAACTTTGTCGTCTCAATTATTGATTTAATAATATAAGATATTATGCAGATGATACTGTGACAATAATTGAATCAATAATATGAGAGATATTATGCAGCAACTACTGTAGCAATAATTGAGTATAACTGAGTGACTTCTCACGTAAGCATCAATAATCAATACTGTGTGCTACTATGTAACCACACGTATTACTGTACTTTTACCACCGGGTAGTTCAACGGTTTAACGGTAAACTTTCACCGTTATTTTTATAAAAAGATAATTATGTCGTTTTCTAACTACGACAATACTTCCGTTGTGGGGTCCACTAATGTGACAACCCGAAAATTCGGTTTATCCAGATTTTAAGTTTAAAGAATTAGTTATTAATAAAATAAATTTTTATTAATACTATTCTGTGCTATGTGTTTATTAATCGTTCTATACCCTAGGATGATTATAAGTCGGGAGTATTCTGGTTACGAGCTAGATTGAGCGAGTAAGAATTTTCAAGACGAAAATGAAAGTTTTCCGGAAACAAAAATATTTTTGGGGAAAAAGAAGAAATAGGCACTATTCATCAGTTTCTGCTCGGAAATTTATTTTGAAATTTAGAGAATTTAATGATTACGTATAATTTTGAGACGTGATGGAATATTCAGTAATATTTCAGTTATGGCAAAAATAAAGTTTTCACCTGTAGACTCAAAACCTAAGGGTTAGGGAAAGTGAGTTCCGAGAATACTATTATCACGTATAATAATTAGGGTTATTATGCGTGAGAGATACGAGTATAATACTAGTTATTATACGAGTATAGTACGAATATTTGCACGACGTATAATACGAATATCGTACGAACGATGAGTCTTAATGGACTTTGAGTTCATGGACTTTGTAGAATCCAATTGGACTTGGATTATGTCAAGCTCAATAATTTGTGAAATTAAGCCCAAGATAGGCCCAATAAGAATTAGGGTTAAGGCCCAAACCAAGAAAAGAAATCACGGATCAAACCGATGGATAATCGGATGGGAAAGAACCATTGGGGCAACCCATGGGATGACTCATGGGCATGTGGGCTGGCCACTTGGCCCCCACGTAAGGGTGGAGGCCAAGTTTACTTGGTGGCTAAGTGTTGGAGGAGGTGGGAATAGTAAGGAGGTGGGGGCAAAATGACCAAATTGCCCTAAGCTTTGGTTTTATATAAATAGGAAGCTAGATTTCATTTTTTAGGATTTTGAAAAACCTATAACTTGAGAGAGAGAGAGAGAGAGAGAGAGCTCGGATGAAGAAGGAGAAGGAAGAGATTGAGCATGAATGCTCTGATCAAAAGTGATCGTGAAATAGAAAAGCTTGCAAATCGCCGGCTTTGTATAGCGGAAGAAGATTAAAGAAGAACGGTAATCCGAACCCTAGTCTCTTCTAATTTTTTTTAAGTTTAATATGTTTAAATCATACCTTAATGAGAATAAGGAGTAAAAGAAGTTAGGAATGATTTCATATGGTTGAAATCATGAGAAAACGAAGAAATAAGAATTAGGAATTTAGTTTATAAATTTCTTAAAGAAGTATAAGATTCGTAAGCATTTTGAGCGATCCGAATGAATCTTATGAACGAGTAGGTGAAATAAGTAAGGAATGATGTTCTATAACATCAAATTCCAATAAAAAGTAGACTCGTAATCCAAAATATCGATTAACATGAAGAACGAACGAAGAATGCGAAGAACACGAAGAACGTCGTTGATGTACAAATTTAAAACCATTGTATGATAATTGTTGTTGATGGACAAATTTAAAACCATCGTAGGATAATTGTTGTTGATGGACAAGTTTAAAACCATCACGTATAAGTTAGTTGCATATTGCTTGGTTAGGAATGGTAGAAACGTTCATGAAGAACGGATTAAAACGTAGCTATAACGAAGTTATGGCGAATTTTTTGTAAAAGATGAACGAGAATTAGAAAGTTAGTAAATGAACTTGAACGTGTAGGGTTTCATAAGGAAGTAAGAGATCATAGAAAACGTGATTCGTGGACTTAAGAACGAACAAGTTTTGAGTTCAGATGATCGAATTACGGACGAACGAACAAAGAACGTTAAAAGCGTATAAATGAAAGAAGGGTGAAGATCAAGCCAATCGAATGGCACGTTAACAAAGTTCTGTCTGAGGGTTATTGACGTATGTAAGATAAGGAAGAGAATGGCTTTGGAATGACCTAGTTCTGAGTTATAGCAAAGAAGTTATGAGATCGGGAAGTATGTATCTCAAACTTAATGCAAGACTTAGAAATTTTTCTAAGGTTAAGGCTCGGCGCCGCAGCGCCGGCTGAGCTTTGAGAAGTGGCGCTGCAGCGCGAGCTCGGAGCCTTAGGTGTTGTTAGTTGGCACCGCAGCGCGAGAGATAATAAAGGGTCTGGCGCCGCAGCACCAGACAAAGGGAAGAGGGTGAAGTAGGTCACGCCGCAGCACGAGAGAAAGGAAGGGGCACGGCGACGCAGCGCCGGTGCAGGGCAAGGCCCAGTAATGAGCTTTTAAGTGCTCAATTACTGGGGGATGTTCAAGAAAGAAATATGAATATTTAGTTCACGTAACGTAACACTTAATCAAGTGACTTAAACCTTTATTAAAGGTTTAGTAGAAAGATTAAAAGACAAAGATTGTAGGTGTAGATTACGTAACCAATGTCTTGTGTAACGCCCCAAAATCTGGTCTACCTTCAGACCTGGACTCCGTGCGTCACGGTCCCACTTCTTACCAATCATACGCCATTATATAGTTAAATATACCAACATATATTCTGAAATCCCAGGTTCTCGAAACCTTAAAACCTCTTTCATTACAAATAATGATAATTACATTATTCTTTACATCTTGCACAAGTGACTTTCATCCGCCACCAAGATACATAAACGTTCATTAAAATAGTCTATAGTTTAATTCTATCACTCTATATTACAAGTCTTCATTTGCTCTTCACGCACATTCACATTCTGAATGGCACTTCGTCTGGATACCGATCAGCTTGATCTTTACGGGATCCTTAAGTTATTTCTACATCGTACGCTGAAAATATTTTTCATTTAAAGCAAGTGTGAGCATTCAATTGCCCAGCAAGTCATAACAGGTGAACAAACAACTTCAAGAGTTTAAACATTCTTTAGAACTTCGATAACCGAACAAAGGTTATGAAGCAGCTTGAATAATAGGAATAGTCTCAATTCCTATCATTTTACAACATTTATCACATATTCTTTACACTACTTTCATTCTTATACCTTTTTTCCATACATATCCTGTCTGGCTAGAATCATTAGCACAGACTTAACAACAATGGTTCATGTATAAACAGAACATACTTATATTGAACAGTTCAATCACAGAACAGTTCATCTCAAAGAAACACCGAAGTGTTCATATTGTGGCACCAGGCCTCATACGCTCTACCACTTTGTACAAATATCACACATTGGCGCACATACTAAACTTCTCAAGTTCAACATCTGAGAAGTTTAAGAAACTAGCATTCATGTAAAATATAAATAAAGTTAGAAAAACTTACCTTACGCACAGCTACAGCTTACGCTGAACTGCTCATTTCCAAATCCCTATATAACACCTAAGGAAATAACACGTACACCAATTAGTCATATACTTAACTTACGCATTGGTTTACTTAACTTTACTTCTTAAGGTTCGTGCTCTTGTAATTTAAGTTTACGCGACTAACTTTCTTTACCGACTTACGACTTCATGACATACGGGGATGTCTTACTCATAACGTTCATCATCTTTGACAATTTACATTCTTATCTTCCTCTTATAATTCTCTTAGGACTCAGCACACATCGTGTCTCTACTAGTAGTCCATATGGTACTCTGAGTGGTTTCCCACAAACAACCAACAAACAAGTTCCCGTCTCATCTACACTGCCCATAACAGTGAGTTAGATCGGTTGCCAGTTTTTTATATACCTTCGCTCTCTGAAGGAATTGTTTAGCCCAGCTCCTATATGTCAACCATAAAAGTTACGATTGTACCTTAACCTAACTTCTCTTAACTTATCCGAACCATTAAACTATAATGTTCGTTAAGTCAAATTCATATTCCTTACGGCTTTCTGGCAACTAAATGTCATACCTCAAGATTAATTCTTTATCGTCTAAGTCATACAGTCCTTCGCATACTCAGAGCGACCATTCCATGTCAATACTATGAGGTCATAGCATGAAACATTTTACAATCCCTTATTCTTATCTTACCACGTCTAGTTCACTCGACTCGAAACGTTATCCAAGTTAAAACTACTAACTCGGCTTCTTAACGTCATACGTTATTATCTTCCATTCATTTTCTTCACCGTTCACGGTTAAACTTTAGTCCTCATTACCTTACGGTCAAACCATACATGGAGTGTAGGTTCTGCCCGTTTACACTCTACCCTTACGTTGGTTAAAGTGTTTAACACTTACTTCATTCCAACATTCTTTATCCGACTCACCCTCGGACTTTCATTAATCTCATTACCGTTCGCTACGGCTTTCTTACAATAATTCATATCTTACTTACTACTTTTGTCAACGTCTAAGTCATACCACCATTGTATACTTAGAACGTTTGTCCAACGCAAATACGATTCACGAGAATCGTTTACGTATTCCACGTTCACGTTGCTCGTCTCTTAATCTCTCACTCAACCTTTACTCAAGGTTTCAATTGCATTCAATCGTTATCCAACCCATGAACCCCATGTTCATTATTCTTTCTTAATGTCGAAGCCATATCGTTCGTTATATGCTAAGACCGATCATTCATTGCAACAACGTTGCATTCATAGCGTCTATATGTTTTACACTTATCTCTCATTATCATGACATAACATCGGAATGTTATTCATTACCTTCCTCACTCAACGTCTAAAGAATCACAATCACAGCAATCCCTCACGTTGGTTCATTACGACTACGGTCCCCGGATATCGGTTACGTAATCTAGCGCTTACATTCTTCATCTCTTAATCTCGTTTAATCTTTTCGTTCAACCTTTAATAAAACTTTAGAACACTTGATTAAGTGTTACGTTACGTGAACTAGATGTTCATACTTCTTTCTTGCACATCCCCCAGAAATTGAGAAATAAAAATCTCATTCCTGGGCTTCGTTCTGCACCGGCGCTGCGGCGCCACTCCCTTCCTTTCCTCTAGCGCGCTGCGGCGTAGCCTACTTCTCTCTCTTCTCTTTTGGCCTGGCACTGCGGCGCCAAGTCCTTTGTTAACACTCGTGTTGCTGCGCAACTCTCCAAAAGTTTATGGCCGAGCTCGCGCTGCGGCGCCACTTCTCACAGCATAGCTGGCGCTGCGGCGCCGAGCCAAAACCTTAGAAATTTTTCTAAGTCTTAACTCCGATTCGAGACGCTTACTTCCCAATCTCATAACTTCTTCGTTATAACTCGGAACGAGGTCATTCCAAAGTCATTCTCTTCCTCATCTTACGTACTTCAATACCCCTCAAATAGAACTTTGTTCTGAATTTGTTAACTTGCCATTCAATTGGCTTAATTTACACCCTTCGAACATTTTTTCGCTTTTAACGTTCTTCGCTTGTTCGTCCGTAATTCGATCATCCGAACTCGAAACTCGATCGTTCTTAAGTCCACGACTCACGTTTTCTATATTCTCTTACTTTCTTATGAAACCCTACACGTTCGGGTTCATTTACTAACTTCCTAATTCTCGTTCATCTTTTACGAAAATTTCGCCATAACTTCGTTATAGCTACGTTTTAATCCGTTTCTCATGAACGTTTCTACCGATCCTAACCAAGCAATACGCAGCTAACTTATATGTGATGGTTTTAAACTTGCCCATCAACAACAATTATACTATAATGGTTTTAAACTTGTCCATCAACAACAATTATCCTACGATGGTTTTAAATTTATCCATCAACAACGTTCTTCGTGTTCTTCGTTCGCTCTTTGTTTTAATCGATATTTTGGATTACGATTCTACTTTTTCTTGGAATTTGATGTTATAGAACACCATTCCTTACTTAATTCATCTACTCGTTCATAATATTCGTTCGGATTGCTCAAAATCCTCACGAATCTTATACTTCCTTAAGAAATTTATAAACTAAATTTCTAATTCTTATTTCTTCTTTTCTCATTATTTCAACCTTATGAAATCATTTCAAACATTATCTTCTCTCTATTCTCGTTAAGCTATGTTTTTGAACATAAAAACTTAAAGAAAAATATTAGAAGAACTAGGGTTCGGATTACCGTTCTTCTTTATTCTTCTTCCGTCGGACAAAGCATGCACTCGGGCAAGCCTTTTCTCTTCCTCTATTTCTTCTTCTCCCATCCGAACTCTCTCTCTCTCTCTCTATCTCTATCTCTCAAAGTGTAGGACTTTTCAAAAGCTCAAAATAATGAACTTAAGCTTTCTATTTATAGAAAACCAAGGCTTAGGGCAATTTGGTCATTTTGCCCCCTAACCTCCTTACTATTCCCACCTCCCCCCAACCCTTAGCCACTAAGTTTACTTGGCCACCACCCTTACTTGGTGGCCAAGTAGCCGCCCAATATGCCCATGGCTCACCCCATGGGTTGCCCCATTGGTTATTACCCTTCTGTTTACCCATCGGTTCGATCCGCGATTTCTTTTCTTGGTTTGAGCCTTAACCCTAATTCTTATTGGGCTTAACTTCACAAAGCATTGGGCTTGACATAATCCAAGTCCAATTGGATTCTACAAAGTCCATGAACTCAAAGTCCATTAAGACTAGTAGTATTCTACGCATTCCATTCTCGTATTCTCGTATTTTCTTCGTATATCGTTCGTACAATATTCGTATTATACGTCGTACTAATCTTCGTACTATACTCATATAATAACTAGTATTATACTCGTATCTCTCACGCATAATAACCCTAGTTATTATGCATACTCATTAAAATTCTCAGAAATCACTTTTCCTAACCCTTAGGTTTTACGTCCGCAGGCGAAAACTTCCTTTTTGCCATAACTGAAATATTATTGAATATTCCATCACGTCTCATCATTTTACGTAATCGTTAACTTCTCGGAATTTCTAAATAAAACTCCGAGTAGAAATGGATGAATAGTATTTTGCCTTTTTCCCCGAAAATATTTTTGTTCCCGGAAAATTTTCATTTTCGTTTTGAAAATTCTTATTCGTTCAATCTAGCTCATAGCCAGAATACTCCCGACTTATAATCATTCTAGGTTATAGAACGATTAATAAACACATAGCACAGAATAGTACTAATAAAAATTCATTTTATTAATAACTAATTCTTTAAACTTAAATTTTGGACAAACCGAATTTTTGGGTTGTCACATTCTTCCCTCCTTATAAAAATTATGTCCTCAGAATTTCTTAAAACCAAACCCTTACCCGGGTTCTCACATTCTCCCCTTCTTCACAGAATTTCGTCCTCAAAATTTTAGCTTACTCTTATTCTCAACTTTTCTTCAAAGAAGTTCTTATCTTTCCATCATTCCTAACCTCCATAACCTATCAAGAATCATGAAGTAGAAAGAATAGCGAGGAATATAAAATTTCCTTTAAAATATCTCATACTTTTGCTGAGGGGTCAAATTGACCATGAACTCTTTACTAGGTTAAACAGCCTTTCACTGTAAACCTTTCTTTCCACGGTAAGTTTACAATCACAAAGAAGGTAAACTATCGCTTTCTATACGTAGGTGATTAGCCTATCATATATCCCCATTTAGGGGTATGTTCACCTCAGACTTAATCATTAGATTCCGTACCAAAACAATTTGGCTTGGCATAACTTTTTCAAAGAAAGCTCGATTTTCTTATAACATGACATACCATTTGTCTTAGCCAAATCAATTAGCTTAGACCATACCAATAAATTGGACATCAACTTCAAACATTCGTCTAGTCAGCTCAATTGACATCGACTACTTCTTTAAATTCTTTTCGCAATACATCAAAACGTTTTATGATGTCATGATACCGTACTCTTCACAATACGTTGAGGACTTTGTCAGTTTATGACTTCATCATTATACATCATACCATAGAGGTTTGTTGATCCTAAGATCACATCCCACTAGGTTCAATTGCATTAACAACTCCATCTTTTTACCATCGTTGCATCAAATGCACGGATGATATAAAAATTCTTTTTGATATTTCAAAATTAACTTCTGTCTAGCTGAAGCAATTGATGTAACGACCCCAAAATCCATACAATTTAAATCTCAACTTCGGTCGTTAACCATACATTCAACCTCTAAATAATACATCATTATT
This sequence comes from Panax notoginseng, assembly GCA_016801055.1. NCBI lineage: Eukaryota > Viridiplantae > Streptophyta > Magnoliopsida > Apiales > Araliaceae > Panax > Panax notoginseng. Next base: position 78,326,852 of record CM029021.1, read on the forward strand.
CGATGTTAAACTTAATAAAATTGCGGAATATTTAAAACTTTTATACATTTCCTTCTTTCTTTCCCTGAATCGCAACCATTACATTACATCTCTTTGATTCAATCTTATATCATGAATCGTTACAACAAAATGACTATATAAAGTCTTACATCATAACTAAATATCCATATACATTGGATAGCTCAACTTACAATTCAACAACATGTTACGTTCAAAATATGAAATACATTTCTCATAAAACATAAGTAATATTCGTGAATATAGATCTCTATAACTCACATAGCACGTATCTTTACCTTAAAATCTTGACCTGCAAAAGTGGTTATTTGCAAGAGTGAGCTCGACAGCCCAGCAAAGTCTAACAGTTTTCATGCATCACATAGCACATAATAACATGCTCGATATACATCTCATTAAAGTAACATGGCATACATGCTTTTAATTCACATAGCAAATATAAAGATTGAGTTCCTTACTCAATCTTCATTACTTAGCCAAAACAATGCAGTCATATATTGACTTTAACATTTCATGATTTTAACATGCATAACATATCATGCAATTTAAAACAGTTCATCAAGTCCACGTAAAAAATAGGAACCGAAAGACTTGCCTTGATCATTGTTTACCAATAATAGCTTAACAGCTTACAGTTATCTGCACTTCACGTGCCCTACACAATTATATAATCATACACATCAACTATTAGTCACATAACAACACATAGCAATTGTAATGTAAACTCTACTCCACATCTCATAATCTTTCCTATTGATAAATACACAATGGTCAATTAGATTGTGTTAACTTTTCGACTTATGACTCACTATATTTCTTCTTAGTCAAACTCGAAGTTCAAGTGCTTAAGTCTTGCTAGGACTACTTATTGGTTTTATATTAAACCTATTCCATATCTTATAATATCCATTTCAATGGAATTGAAACACTTTTTAAGTTCATTAACACTTGGCACGGTGTTTCGATGTTCAATCGTCACACGCCCGATTTGTCTCTCTTGTGTAAGCTTACTATGCTTCTATACCTCATCTAATACATCATGTATTAATGTTAAGCATTATTATAATTACTAATATTCATGTTTTATAACTTAGGACATCATCTTTTATGGTCAAGAGCACTACACATGCATATGTGCATGCCCGACACCCTCCGATTGCCTCCGAAAACACAATAGTCCTAAAGATGACCATTTTGACCCATCCTAATGACCTCAAATTGAAAACCTTAAAGAACGAAAGTTGTAGGTCTACTCGTCCTCATTCCGGATCATCTTGAATCACCTCAATCGGAGTTCGTATGAGGAAGTTATGACCATTTTACTACAGGAGATCAAAACTGTCCAAGTCAGACTTATGTCCCCGCGCTGGGGCGCGAGGACTAAGCCAACTAGTGGCGCAGGGGCGCAAGGACTAAGCCAACTAGTGGCGTAGGGGGGCGAGATTGGCGCTGGGGTGCCAACTTCTGGCGCTGGGGCGCGAATTTTGGCGCCGGGGCGCGATTTTTGGCGCTGGGGCTCAAATTTTGGCGCTGGGGCGCCGAAACTTGCAGAACCCAACCACGAAGAACAGAACAAAGCTACTGTCTTTATTTTTAATAGCAATTAACCCCAATTAACATGTATAACCTAAGCCAATTATACATATACACATTACCCAACATGTATATACTAATTACCAACGACTAAACCATGATTCCAGAAATCTTAAATCATTGAAAGCATTATTTCTAAAACCAAACTCCATAACTGACGTTTATACACTGTCATACCAATTTGATTTTAATTACTTCAAACTACGATTCTCTGTAGTTTATACCCAATTAACCATTCGCAGTTCAATTTCACAATTTCACAATTAACATATACTAATTTTGATATTTCTACAAACCACGTTCATACGTGAATGTTTACTGTAAAACCAATTCTTCTTTCTTTGTGAATGCTAGCATACTTCTCATATATACATACATGTGCTAATATAACAATTACAGTTACAAATACACTTAATATCATACGTAATTATAAAAACATGATTTTCATACAATTTTTGTAAAACTTTATAACATACACAGTGATATTCAATAAAATTATACTGTAATATTTTTTTAAGTTCTATATACATACCTTCACTTGCTTGACCACCACTTGTTAAAACTCAGAACTTCCTCTCCAACCCTTGACAGTCTCTCTCAAAACACTCCTGTCTCTAAGTTTTTCTCTGACAAAACTAGTTCTCTTTTCTTACTTAGGCTTTACCCAAATAGAATATAAGTAAAATAAAAATACAAACAACGTACGATTTTTAAAACGTCTAAACCGACGCTATACTTAATATACTAATAAATTATCAGTTACCAAAATAATAGATATATTATATTTATATTTTGTTTAATTTAATTTATATTACTAATAAATCAAATTTAAAAATCCGAAAGCCATAGGGCTTTGTTTGGCAAAATTATTTAAATTTAAAGACTTAATATATTTAAGCCTTGTTCGGCAAAATAAATTACAACTACTTTAATTTATTTTAATAACCACTTATAATATTGTTACTTGTCACACTTCTAATTAATTAAGTTTTTATACTTAATTTAATTAATTTTAATAACAATTCATTGCATAATATAATAATTTATTTAATCATTATAAATTCTCTAACTTAATTATTAAATTAAATTAGATTACTATTTCAAAATAATTACTTTTCTTAACCCATTAATTATTTATTAAATAAATAAATAATCAAATCACATCAAATCAATTACACAAATACTTATTCAACAATAAACACATCCATTAAATATTTATATAATTCAGTAAATATTTAAATATTATAATAAAAATCTGGATTGTTACATCATTCCCTCCTTACAAGGATTCTGTCCTCAGAATCACAACTCAAGCCACTCATTCGTTACAATCTTCCCTACTTATAAAGATTCTGTCCCCAGAATCGAAAACACAAATTACGCAAATGACTCAGAGAAATATTTCATCATTTTATCTAAATATAGATTTTATATTTCCTACTACATTCATTACCTAACAAATTCTATGTTTAATTTCATAACTTTCATTTGAACTCAATTATATTTTGAGTATTATATATCTTTTAACCCATTCATTTCCTTTTCTAAGGATCGTTATCATAAACACTCGGGAATCGCTATCATAAACACTCGGGATATTACATTCACTCTTTCCTCTAAGAATTTCGTCCTCGAAATTTTATCAATTAATATTTATTCATTCCATCTATCAAAATAGATTTTACGTTAATACTATATTCATTCCTTAGGTTCTATAACCACTTCTTCCACAAAGATCATTCTACAATTATTAACTTTTCTATTAAAAGTTTCACAAATTTCTTTGATAACTCATCCCCTTCTCATTTCAAAATCTCTTTTCTCACTTAATCAACACATTCATCATTCAGTGTTGCATTCTACGACTTACTTCTTTCCAAGGAATATTTTTTTTTTCACTTCCATCTTGCAGAATAACAAGAATCTTCCACAATTGTTCAATAATTGGGAAGTAGTTTGAATAACTCAGGAATTTAAAAGATTCCAAACCATGCTGAGGGTCATAAGACCACGAACTATGTCCACGGTTGCAAGTAATATTTCAACTTCAACTTTAACAGTCTTAAGACTATTAGGACCCCCGTACTTAGGGTGTTAAGCCCTTCGTACGATATATTGTGCACAAACATTTAAACGCTATGCATATGTCCATAGTTATAAGTAATTTTTTAACTTAAACTTTAACAGTCATAAGACTATAGGGACTCCTCGTACTTAGGGTGATCAGCCCTTCGTACAATGTATTGTGCACAAACATCTCAACGCCTCCGCGTAATCCCCTATAAAAGGGTTGTTCATCTCAGCTTTTTAACATCTGAATCCGCACCAAAATTATTTGGTTTGGCATAACCTCTCAAGAAACTCTTGAATTTAATGAACATCTTTCAATATTTGTCTAGCTGAATCAAATAGCATAGACCTCTACAATAATTCGGACATCAACCGAAATATACATATACATATATATATATATATATGTATTCTCATATCTTAAAGAAATCTCAAAAATCTTTTTTTTATGACGTCATGATACCGCACTGTATTTACAGTCCGTTGAGGATTCCGTCATTTGTTGACTTTATCATACTACATCATACCATAGTGGGCTGACGATCCTTAGATCACATCCAACACTAGGTAATACTGCATTTATGACTCCATCGTTTTTATCATCTTTGCACCAGGTTACATGATGTATTAATGATATAAAATACATTTTGATATATTGCAAATCATTTTTGTCTAGCCGAAATAATTAGCATAGACATACGAATAACAGTATTGTTGTTAAAACTCATTGGTTCCATCATTTGATCCAATGTTTTTCAAGAAAATAAAAGTGTAAACATCAGCACGAAGTCAATAAATTTCGAAAGTCTAGCATAGCTAGTAGATTTAGAATACCTATGCTTCCACCATCAACTCCACTTTCTATAATGATCCATTGCTTAATAGGTCTATCTATTCCTATCATCCTCAATACCCCATTCACACTTAATTATACCCTAGTTCATCAAACTTACCACACGTTATGAGTTCAGAAACTTGCCACAATCATATGAGTTTAAGACATATCCTAGTCAGACCATAGGCGTCCATTCGCTGAGGGGTTCAAAAATATACCATATAATTATGAGTCACGAACCTACCATAAGTATGAGTTATAAGAACTCGCACTTAACCTTATAATATTCTCTAACTATACCCTACCTATATGTTATACACATGAGAAAAGAATCACCTTCTCAACAGGCATATAGCAAATAGCGCGACACAAACATTCCAATGATTATCAATGTGATAAACTTAGTGCAAGCACAAAATCCTCGCCCATACAAAGATTTGTACAACTCTGCCATCACAGGAGTCCTCAATTGAAATCCCACTTAACTCTATTTTGCTCTTAACTTGCTCTTTGCTCGATACGAATTCCTCGTATCACATCATCTATAACTCCTCATGAGTTATCTCGTACTATTTCATAGTACATCATCTTAATAGCATTAAGCTATAATCATTCAAACATTACAGACCATCTTTCTTTTATAACTTAAACAGATCACGTCGTGACCTTATTCTATAATCATCTCTCTTAAAATTCTTTTGTTAACTCGTGATTGTTTTATTTTACGATCCTCATTCTTTCTCTTTTTCATCATTTACGACATTATTCGTTATCTTGGCTATTGGAGTTAGGAAACTCCTATTTCTTATCTTTAGATCTTCAAGATTCTTCTTGAATCTTCTTGTTTATAAAACAATTCTTCCTTTAAGAATTTCTAACTTCATTTACATCGCTCAAAATTTCATTCAAGTTCTAAACTCTCATCATACGTGTCCATTTCTATACTTGGTACACATCGAGTCTCTAACAGTTTCAATATGGTACGCTGAGTGGTTTCCCACAAACAACCAACAAACTAGGTTCCGAGTTGCTAGTTCGTATATACCTCCGCTCCATGAAGGAATCGTTTAGCCCAGATACCATACATCAACTATTAAAGAGTACAATTGTATCATCCTTAGACATAACTCTCTATTCATAACTTCTTTATCATTCTCTTTTTATAGACATTGTCTATTTATTATCACCTTACATCCTTATTATTGGAGTTGGGTAACCCCACATTCATATTTCTGATAACTCTGCGAGATTCTTCTTTGAATCCTTTTACGCAAGTTTTAATCCCATATTGTTCAAACTCTATTTGAACTTATTCATTCTTTATCTTCACCTCTCTTCTCTAAGGTTATTGCCTACGGTACTCCTACCTAAGGTTTATAACCTACAGCTTTGATACCAACTGTAACGACCCCAAAATCCATACAATTTAAATCTCAACTTCGGTCGTTAACCATACATTCAACCTCTAAATAATACATCATTATTCGATGTTAAACTTAATAAAATTACGGAATATTTAAAACTTTTATACATTTCCTTCTTTCTTTCCCTGAATCGCAACCATTACATTACATCTCTTTGATTCAATCTTATATCATGAATCGTTACAACAAAATGACTATACAAAGTCTTACATCATAACTAAATATCCATATACATTGGATAGCTCAACTTACAATTCAACAACATGTTACGTTCAAAATATGAAATACATTTCTTATAAAACATAAGTCATCTTCGTGAATATAGATCTCTATAACTCACATAGCACGTATCTTTACCTTAAAATCTTGACCTGCAAAAGTGATTATTTGCAAGAGTGAGCTCGACAGCCCAGCAAAGTCTAACAGTTTTCATGCATCACATAGCACATAATAACATGCTCGATATACATCTCATTAAAGTAACATGGCATACATGCTTTTAATTCACATAGCAAATATAAAGATTGAGTTCCTTACTCAATCATCATTACTAAGCCAAAACAATGCAGTCATATATTGACTTTAACATTTCATGATTTCAACATGCATAACATATCATGCAATTTAAAATAGTTCATCTAGTCCACGTAAAAAATAGGAACCGAAAGACTTGCCTTGATCATTGTTTACCAATAATAGCTTAACAGCTTACAGTTATCTTCACTTCACGTGCTCTACACAATTATATAATCATACACATCAACTATTAGTTACATAACAACACATAGCAATTGTAATGTAAACTCTACTCCACATCTCATAATCTTTCCTATTGATAAATACACAATGGTCAATTAGATTGTGTTAACTTTTCAACTTATGACTCACTATATTTCTTCTTAGTCAAACTCGAAGTTCAAGTGCTTAAGTCTTGCTAGGACTACTTATTGGTTTTATATTAAACCCATTCCATATCTTATAATATCCATTTCAATGGAATTGAAACACTTTTTAAGTTCATTAACACTTGGCACGGTGTTTCGACGTTCAATCGTCACACGCCCGATTTGCCTCTCTTGTGTAAGCTTACTATGCTTCTATACCTCATCTAATGCATCATGTATTAATGTTAAGCATCATTATAATTACTAATATTCATATTTTATAACTTAGGACATCATCTTTTATGGTCAAGAGCACTACACATGCATATGTGCATGCCCGACACCCTCCGATTGCCTCTGAAAACACAATAGTCCTACAGATGACCATTTTGACCCATCCTAATGACCTCAAATTGAAAAACATAAAGAACGAAAGTTGTAGGTCTACTCGTCCTCGTTCCGGATCATCTTAAATCACCTCAATCGGAGTTCGTATGAGGATGTTATGGCCATTTTACTATAAGAGGTCAAAATTGTACAAGTCAGACTTCTGTCCCCGTGCTGGGGCGCGAGGACTAAGCCAACTAGTGGCGCTGGGGGGCGAGATTGGCGCTGGGGCACGAATTTCAGCGCTGGGGCACCAACTTCTGGCGCTGGGACGCGAATTTTGGTGCCGGGGCGCGATTTTTGGCGCTGGGACTCAAATTTTGGCGCTGGGGCGCCGAAACTTGCAGAACCCAACCACGAAGAACAGAACAAAGCTATTGTCTTTATTTTTAACAGCAATTAACCCCAATTAACATGTATAACCTAAGCCAATTACACATATACACATTACCCAACATGTATATACTAATTACCAACGACTAAACCATGATTCCAGAAATCTTAAATCATTGAAAGCATTATTTTAAAAACCAAACTCCATAACTGACGTTTATACACTGTCATACCAATTTGATTTTAATTACTTCAAACTACGATTCTCCGTAGTTTATACCCAATTAACCATTCGCAGTTCAATTTCACAATTTCACAATTAACATATACTAATTTTGATATTTCTACAAACCACGTTCATACGTGAATGTTTACTGTAAAACCAATTCTTCTTTCTTTGTGAATGCTAGCATACTTCTCATATATACATACATGTGCTAATATAACAATTAAAGTTACAAATACACTTAATATCATACGTAATTATAAAAACATGATTTTCATACAATTTTTGTAAAACTTTATAACATACACAGTGATATTCAATAAAATTATACTGTAATATTTTTTTAAGTTTTATATACATACCTTCACTTGCTTGACCACCACTTGTTAAAACTCAGAACTTTCTCTCCAACCCTTGACAGTCTCTCTCAAAACTCTCCTGTCTCTAAGTTTTTCTCTGACAAAACTAGTTCTCTTTTCTTACTTAGGCTTTAGCCAAATAGAATATAAGTAAAATAAAAATACAAACAACATACGATTTTTAAAACGTCTAAACCGACGCTATACTTAATATACTAATAAATTATCAGTTACCAAAATAATAGATATATTATATTTATATTTTGTTTAATTTAATTTATATTACTAATAAATCAAATTTAAAAATCCAAAAGCTATAGGGCTTTGTTTGGCAAAATTATTTAAATTTAAAGACTTAATATATTTAAGCCTTGTTTGGCAAAATAAATTACAACTACTTTAATTTATTTTAATAACCACTTATAATATAGTTACTTGTCACACTTCTAATTAATTAAGTTTTTATACTTAATTTAATTAATTTTAATAACAATTCATTGCATAATATAATAATTTATTTAATCATTATAAATTCTCTAACTTAATTATTAAATTAAATTAGATTACCATTTCAAAATAATTACTTTTCTTAACCCATTAATTATTTATTAAACAAATAAATAATCAAATCACATCAAATCAATTACACAAATACTTATTCAACAATAAACACATCCATTAAATATTTATATAATTTAATAAATATTTAAATATTATAATAAAAATCTGTATTGTTACAATTGACATAGACATACAAATAATAGCTCTTTTAAAATCCATTGGTTCCAAAAGTTGAACCAGTTCTTTCTTTTTTCAAAATGTATATTTCAGCACAATTTGAATAAACTTTGAAATCTAGCATAGCTAGAGGATTTGGAATATCCTATTCTCCATCTTCCTTCATTGTCTTACTACAACAATACGTAAACTTCTCTAGCACCTTCAATGCTAAGTCTACTGAAAATACTTCGTTTTCAGTCAAAACATTTCTCTACTTTAGTACAGTCCATCAACTTACCACACATTATGAGTTCAGGAATTTTCCACAATAGTATGAGTTTAAGAACATCCAGACAGACCTTAGGCGTCCATTCACTGAGACGTTCGAAAACATATCATATTATTATGAGTCACGAACTTACCATAAGTATGAGTATCAAGAACTCGCACCTACCTTATCGTTCTCTACCTATCAAGTATATACATGAGAAAAGATTCACCTTCTCGTCATATACATCTTAATAGCGCAACCAATTCCAATGATTATCACTATAATAAACTAAGTAGTTGTTACACCAAGCACAAACCTCTGCCCATACAAAGGTTCATACAACTCAGCCATCACATGAGTCCTCAATTGAAATCTTACAACTTCTAAATTTCTCTTTACTTAATACGAATTTTCTTTAATTCGTATGCTATCCTTCTCAACTCAATCTGAGTTCTTCTTCCCTGTACTACTTCGTAGTACCATTCAATCATAGCATTAGCTATAAATCATTCATCGTTTAACAGCTCATCTGTTACTACGATTTACTATGATCAGGTGGTGATTTTCTTCCTTAATCATTCAACTCAACGATTTTCTTATTCGCTTCTCTATGATTATAGTCTTAGGTACTCTTATCTAAGAGTTATAACCTATAGCTCTGATACCACTCTGTAATGCCCCAAAATCTGGTCTACCTTCAGACCCAGACTCCGTGCGTCACGGTCCCACTTCTTACCAATCATACGTCATTATATAGTTAAATATACTAACATATATTCTCAAATCCCAAGTTCTCGAAACCTTAAAATCTCTTTCATTACAAATAATGATAATTACATTATTCTTTACATCTTGCACAAGTGACTTTCATCTGCCACCAAGGATACATAAACGTTCATTAAACTAGTCTATAGGTTAATTTTATCACCCTATATTACAAGTCTTCATTTGCTCTTCACGCACATTCACATACTGAATGGCACTTCGTCTATATACCGATCAGCTTGATCTTTACGGGATCCTTAAGTTCTTTCTACATCGTACGCTGAAAATATTTTTCATTTAAAGCAAGTGTGAGCATTAAATTATCCAGCAAGTCATAACAGTTGAACAAACAACTTCAAGAGTTTAAACATTCTTCAAAACTTCGATAACCGAACAAAGGTTATGAAGCAGCTTAAATAATAGGAATAGTCTCGATTCCTATCATTTTATAACATTCATCACATACTCTTTACACTACTTTCATTCTTCTACCTTTTTTTCATACATATCCTGTCTGGCTAGAATCATTAGCACAGACTTAACAACAACGGTTCATGTATAAACAAAACATATTTATATTGAACAGTTCAATCACAAAACAGTTCATCTCAAAGAAACACCGAAGTGTTCACATTGTGGCACCATGCCTCATACGTTCTACCACTTTGTACAAATATCACACATTCGCGTACATACAGAACTTCTCAAGTTCAACATCTGAGAAGTTTAAGAAACTAGCATTCATGTAAAATATAAATGAAGTTAGAAAAACTTGCCTTACGCACAGCTACAGCTTATGCTGAACTGCTCGTTTCCAAATCCCTATATAACACCTAAGGAAATAACACGTACACCAATTAGTCATATACTTAACTTACGCATTGGTTTACTTAACTTTACTTCTTAAGGTTCGTGCTCTTGTAATTTAAGTTTACGCGACTAACTTTCTTTGCCGACTTACGACTTCATGACATACAGAGATGTCTTACTCATAACATTCATCATCTTTGATGATTTACACTCTTATCTTCCTCTTATAATTCTCCTAGGACTCAGCACACATCGTGTCTCTGCTAGTAGTCCATATGGTACTCTGAGTGGTTTCCCACAAACAACCAATAAACAAGTTCCCATCTCATCTACACTGCCCATAACAGTGAGTTAGATCGGTTGCCAGTTTTGTATGTACATTCGCTCTCTGAAGGAATTGTTTAGCCCAGCTCCCATATGTCAACCATCAAAGTTACGATTGTACCACAACCTAACTTCTCTTAACTTATCTGAACCGTTAAACTATAATGTTCATTAAGTCAAATTCATATTCCTTATGACTTTCTGGCAACTAAATGCCACACCTCAGGATTCATTCTTTATCGTCTAAGTCATACAGTCCTTCGCATACTTAAAGTGATCATTCCATAGTAATACTATGAGGTCATAGCGTGAAACATTTTACAATCCCTTATTCTTATCTTACCACATTCGGTTCACTCGACTCGGAACGTTATCTAAGTTAAAACTACTAACTCGGCTTCTTAACGTATACTTTATTATCTTCCATTCATTTTCTTCACCGTTCACAGTAAAACTTTAGTCTTCATTACCTTACGGTCAAACCATACACGGAGTGTAGGTTCTACCCGTTCAATATTCACGTACACTCAACCCTTACGTTGGTTAAAGTGTTTAACACTTACTTCATTCTAACATTCTTTATCCGACTCACCCTCGGACTTTCATTAATCTCATTATCGTTCGCTACAGCTTTTTTACGATAATTTATATCTTACTTACTACTTTCGTCAACGTCTAAGTCATACCACCATTGTATACTTAGAACGTTAGTCTAACGCAAATACGATTCACGAGAATCGTTTACGTATTCCACGTTCACGTTGCTCGTCTCTTAATCTCTCACTCAACCTTTTCTCAAGGTTTCAATTGCATTCAATCGTTATCCAACCCATGAAACCCATGTTCATTATTCTTTCGTAATGTCGAAGCCATATCGTTCGTTGTATCCTAAGACCGATCGTTCATTGCAACAACGTTGCATTCATAGCGTCTATATGCTTTACACTTATCTCTCATTATCATGACATAACATCGGAATGTTATTCATTTCCTTCATCACTCAACATCTAAGGAATCACAATCACAGCAATCCCTCACGTTTGTTCATTACGACTACGGTCCCCGGATATCGGTTACGTAATCTAGCGCTTACATTCTTCATCTCTTAATCTTGTTTAATCTTTCCGTTCAACCTTTAATAAAGGTTTAGAACACTTGATTAAGTGTTACGTTACGTGAACTAGATGTTCATACTTCTTTCTTGCACATCCCCCAGAAATTGAAAAATAAAAATCTCATTCCTGGGCTTCGTTCTGTACCGGCGCTGCGGCGCCACTCCCTTCCTTTCCTCTAGCGCTGCGGCGCCACTTCTCATAGCTTAGCCGGCGCTGCGGCGCCGAGCCAAAACCCTAGAAATTTTTCTAAGTCTTAACTCCGATTTGAGACACTTACTTCCCAATCTCATAACTTCTTCGTTATAACTCAGAACGAGGTCGTTCCAAAGCCATTCTCTTCCTTATCTTACGTACTTCAATACCCCTCAGACAGAATTTCATTCTGAATTCGTTAACTTGCCATTCGATTGGCTTAATCTACACCCTTCGATCATTTTTACGCTTTTAACGTTCTTCGATCGTTCGTCCGTAATTCGATCATCCGAACTCGAAACTCGATCGTTCTTGAGTCCACGACTCATGTTTTCTATATTCTCTTACTTTCTTGTGAAATCCTACATGTTCAGGTTCATTTACTAACTTCCTAATTCTCGTTCATCTTTTACGAAAATTTCGTCATAACTTCGTTATAGCTACGTTTTAATCCGTTCTTCATGAACGTTTCTACCGATCCTAACCAAGCAATATGTAGATAACTTATACGCGATGGTTTTAAACTTGTCCATCAACAACAATTATACTACAATGGTTTTAAACTTGTCCATCAACGACAATTATCCTACGATGGTTTTAAATTTGTCCATCAAGAACGTTCTTCGTGTTCTTCGTTCGTTCTTCGTTTTAATCAATATTTTGGATTACGATTCTACTTTTTCTTGGAATTTGATGTTATAGAACATCATTCCTTACTTAATTCATCTACTCGTTCATAATATTCGTTCGGATTGCTCAAAATCCTCACGAATCTTATACTTCCTTAAGAAATTTATAAACTAAATTTCTAATTCTTATTTCTTCTTTTCTCATGATTTCAACCATATGAAATCATTTCTAACATTATCTTCTCTCTATTCTTGTTAAGCTATGTTTTTGAACATAAAAACTTAAAGAAAAATATTAGAAGAACTAGGGTTCGAATTACCGTTCTTCTTTATTCTTCTTCTGTCGGACAAAGCATGCACTCGGGCAAGCCTTTCCTCTTCCTCTACATCTTCTTCTCCCATCTGAACTCTCTCTGTCTCTATCTCTCAAAGTGTAGGATTTTCAAAAGCTCAAAATAATGAACTTAAGCTTTCTATTTATAGAAAACCAAGGCTTAGGGCAATTTGGTCATTTCGCCCCCTAACCTCCTTACTATTCCTACCTCCTCCAACCATTAGCCACCAAGTTTACTTGGCCACCACCCTTACTTGGTGGCCACCCCACATGCCCATGGGTAACCCCATGGGTTGCCCCATTGGTTATTACCTATCCGTTTACCCATCGGTTCGATCCGCGGTTTCTTTTCTTGGTTTGGGCCTTAACCCTAATTCTTATTGGGCTTAACTTCACAAAGCATTGGGCTTGACATAATCCAAGTCCAATTAGATTCTACAAAGTCCATGAACTCAAAGTCCATTAAGACTAGTCGTATTCTACGCATTCCATTCTCGTATTCTCGTATTCTCTTCGTATATTGTTCGTACGATATTCGTATTATACGTTGTACTAATCTTCGTACTATACTCGTATAATAACTAGTATTATACTCGTATCTCTCACGCATAATAACCCTAGTTATTATACATACTCATTAAAATTCTCGGAAATCACTTTTCCTAACCATTAGGTTTTACGTCCGCAGGCAAAAACTTCCTTTTTGCCATAACTAAAATATTATTGAATATTCCATCACGTCTCATTATTTTACGTAATCGTTAACTTCTCGGAATTTCAAAATAAAACTCCGAGCAGAAATGGATGAATAGTTCCTATTTCGTCTTTTTCCCCAAAAATATTTTTGTTCATGGAAAATTTTCATTTTCATCTTGAAAATTCTTACTCGTTCAATCTAGCTCATAGCCAGAATACTCCCGACTTATAATCATTCTAGGTTATAGAACGATTAATAAACACATATCACAGAATAGTATTAACAAAAATTTATTTTATTAATAACTAATTCTTTAAACTTAAATTCTAGACAACTCGAATTTTCGGGTTGTCACATCCGGGGACCGTAGTCGTAATGAACGAACGTGAGGGATTGCTATGGTTGTGATTCCTTAGACGTTGAGTGATGAAGGTAATGAATAACATTTTGATGTTATGTCATGGTGATGAGAGATAAGTGTAAAGCGTATAGACGCTGTGAATGCAACGTTGTTGTGATGAACGGCCGATCTTAGCAAACAAAGAACGGTATAGCTTCGACATTAAGAAAGAATAATGAACATGTGGTTCATGGGTTGAATAACGATTAAAAGCAATTGAAACCTTGAGTAAAGGTTGAATGAGAGATTATGAGACGAGCAACGTAAACGTCGAATACGTAAACGATCCTCGTGAATCATTTTTGAGTCGGACGAACGTTCTCAGTGTACAGTGGTTGTATAACTTGGACGTTGATGAAAGTAGTAAGTAAGATATGAATTATCATAGAAAGCCATAACGAATGGTAATGAGATTAATGAAAGTCTTAGTATGAGTCGGATAGAGAATGTTAGAATGAAAGGTAAGCGTTAAATACTTTAACCAACATGAGGGTTGAGTGTACACGAATATTAAACGAGCAGAACCTACACTCTGTGTATGGTTTAACCGTAAGGTAATGAAGAATGTTGTTTAACCGTAACGGTGAAGAAGTTAAATTAAAGACAATAACGTATAACGTTAAGAAGCCGAGTTAATAAGTATAACTTGGACAACGTTCTTAGTCGAATGAATTGGACGTGGTAAGGTATGAATAAGTTAATATGAAATGTTTAACGCTATGACCTCGTAGTATTGACACTGGATAATCGTTTCGAATATACAAAAGTCTGTATGACTTAGAAGATAAAGGATGAATCCTGAGGTATGACATTTAGTTGCCAGAAACCCGTAAGGAATAAGAATTTGACTTAACGAACATTATAGTTTAATGGTTCGGATAAATTAAGATATATTAGGTTGTGGTACAATTGTAACCTTTGATGGTTGACATATGGGAACTGGACTAAACAATTCCTTCAGAGAGCGAAGGTATATACGAAACTGGCAACCGATCTAACTCACTGTGTGGGCAGTGTAGATGAGACGGGAACTTGTTTGTTGGTTGTTTGTGGGAAACCACTCAGAGTACCTTATGGACTACTAGCAGAGAAGCGATGTATGCGGAGTCTTGTAAAAGTTATAAGCAGAAGATAAGAATGTAAATCATCAAAGATGATGAACGTTTTGAGTAATACATCTCCGTATGTCATGAAGCCGTAAACCGGTAGTAAAGAAAGTTAGTCGCGTAAGCTTATATTGCAAGAACGCGAACCTTAAGAAGTAAAGTTAAGTAAACCAATGCGTAAGTCAAGTATATGACTAAATGGTGTACGTGCTATGTTCTTATGTGCTACATAGGAATTAGAATGAGCAGTTCAGCGTAAACTATAAGTTGTAGCTGTGCGTAAGGCAAGTTTCCTAACTTCATTCATATTTTACATAAATGCTAGTTTCTTAAACTTCTCAGATGTTGAACTTGAAAAGTTCTGTATGTGTGCGAATGTGTGATATTTGTACAAGGTGGTAGTGTGACGAACGAGAATTTTGTAAATTAATTTTAATATTTATTGAATTAAATAAATATTTTCGATGATTTAATTATTAGATTTAATAATTAATTGATGCAATTGTGGTAGATTAATTTAATTATATGTGTTACATTTATTAAATTAATGTAGAGAATTTTTAATATTCAAAGTATGTGAGCTTATTGAATTAAATGAATTATTTAATTAAACATGATGTTATTTTAATTAATTTAATTATTAATTAGAGATTTAATAAATTATTATTATTTATTAAAGAGATAATTAATATTGTGACTACGTGAATTTATGAGAAATTATTATATTTTATTTAAAGTAAATTAAATAAAATATTAGATTTATCTTATATGAGTGTGACATTTATTAAACTATATAATAAGAGGGTTATTAAAATAAAGAGTTTTGGAGCCTAGTTGCTAGCCAAACGTGGCTTTAGAGGAGTTATGGCCAGTTAACCCATTATGGGCAACTGACCATGATGCGCGTCAGTTTGATCTTTTATTTATTCATACGTCTTTTTATTCTTTTCATTTTCATTATTGCTTTAGTCTGATAAACATCACAGAGAAAGTTTGAGTGTATAATGATCAATTAATTGTGAAAGAATCACCACTGATCATCTCTTCCATTGGTTATACTCTGGGTAATTTTTCTCCAAACCCAAATTCTTATTTCACGTCTTTTTAAGTTTTATGATTATGGCTTCTTATATTCTGTTAATCTCTGTGAAGTGAGAAATTGTGTTATGTTATATCAAATTGTGTTTAATTATGTATATATTTCACAAATCATAACATCAGTATTGTGAAAACATGTCGCACATATGTTATTTCAAAATAAACAGAGTACGTGATATGGCCATATGGCCATATACGTGAAAATTTATGTATTGATCATATATTATCCCTAAATTTTAGACTTGTATGTTGTTATGCATGTTAATACGAAGAGTTTAAGCCTTAAACGAACAAATTCGGTGTTATAACGAATTCGTAAGGAGAATTTTCACATAAAGTTTTCTAAAACTTCATGAACATCAAAGTCATTGAATTCACATATTTTAATTATGTGATTATATGTTTTAATTGGTTAAAACTACTCTACAAATGTTGGGTTATGATTATACATGAATTATAACATGTGGGTATATGTGATTTGGTGAAATTAGTGTTAAAAATGTGTTGTTTTCGCTGAACTCTGTGTTCTTCGCGAACTGAGAATCAGTTTCTGGAGTCTCGCGTCGTGGCGCCAACTCCAGAACTGAAGTCTCGCGCCGCAGCGCCACTGCGCCGCAGCGCCAAGACCCAAGCCACGGCGCCATAGCGTCAATGCGCCAAGGGCCCGGCCACAGCGCCACCGCGCCGCAGCGCGACTCCTTAGCACATTAGTGGCGCCGCAGCGCCAGTCCCCAGAAAATTCAGAAATGTATTTTTAAAATGTTTAAGTCTAACAATGTGTTAGTGGATTAATGTAATGAACATGTAAACATGTTATAGGTATAATGTGATATTAAAATAGATGTTTAACATGTAAATAACATAATTACATGTGATTTGAATTATTAAATTACATAATTAGTTTGGTAATTCACGAAGTACAAATGATGTGACAAAGTGAAAATTTGACTAAGTTTAGTCGAATAATTAAAGTAGTCAAAGAGAAAGAGTTTATAATGATTAGTTAATTTATAATTAACTGGTATTGTGTATATGAATGGTATGTAGGATTTAATTCAAAGAACGTGTTTAGTTAAAGTGTAATCTACGCATGAGGCAAGTATCCTATCCCTAACTCCATTCTATTGAGCAAGTTTATTTAAACTTAAACGTTACTTTTATGTCGAGCAAGTTTCTTAACCCTATTTTTTAATATCTTTCAAGATTATTAATTACCTTGAATAAGTTATCATTTATATTATTCAAGTTCAAGGATGATATTACAGATTATTTATATTGTCAAAGCATGATTCAGTTATACAATAATTGTTCTATTGTATACGTTTGAGATTATTATTCAAATTGAATATCGTTATTGTTGAACCTTATTAGACTAGTGAACCTTATTGATTCAACTAGTCCATAGTTGATGAGCGTTCTAAATTTCAGAACCCTTGATGAATTTATCCAAACCAAACTTCCTTTGGTGCGGACTCGAATGTCAAACTGAGATGAACAACCCTGTATATGGGATTATTTATGCTTTAGCGTTAAGATATTGTGCACAGTATGGTACTAAGGGCTGATCCCCCTAAGTACGAGAAGAAGGTCCATAGTCTTATGACTGTTAAAGGTTTCAAGTATAATCCTTGATAACCTAGGACATAGTTCAAGGTCTTATGACCCTCAGAATTCTTTTGATTCTTGTTATTCATTCTTGATTCAAAAGTTGAGCTCTTATTCAGACGTCTTTGATTTATTCGCATGTTATTATATTGTTATTTCATTATTATACTTGTGGGCATTTGTGCTCACTCTTGCTTAATAATAACATTGCAGTTAAGAACGAAAGAAGTGATGAACCTTCCACTAGTAAGGGCAAGGGCAAAGTTAGCAAGTGATGAAGACTTGTTATTTTCTTAAATTGATGATGTATTTATGTTTAAGACTTATGTTGTTGTTTAAGACTTATTTGTTTAGAATTCCGCACAGATGTTTTAAGGTTAGAGTAACCTGGGATTTATTTATGATTCAGTTGATGTAACCCTTAAGGGAAGAGATTTTATTATGATTTCTATCTATTGTATGGTTTGGTATTATTTATGGGTAGATAGATAGATGATGCTTGTACAGTGAACACCAAATCCCATGGAATCGAAGTACCCAGATTTGGGGGTGCCACAAGTTGATATCAGAGCTGTAGGTTATGAACCTTAGGTGGGGGAAACAACCTTAGGTAGTAGCCTTATAGAAGAAGATAATAATTGAAAACTCTTATCGAGCTCTAAGAAATGAATTTTTGTAATTCATTGAAGATAATAAAATACATTATGTGTTTATGTGTTAAGTATGCGTTAGATAGTATGACTTAGTAACTAAATCTTAAAATATTGTTGTCAGGATGACGAATGATGGAGAAGCTAGTCAAGCTGAGGGGGGACCCCGATTACCTATAGTACCTACTGAGGAGGGATCTCGTGTACTTGTAGGACCGACTGAGGAGGAGCCCCGAGACATTCATGTCGTTAGGGAGCAGCTGGTGCAGAGGGTTTCATCTCCATTGATCACCGTTGTTGGTCAGGAGCATGAACCTGAGATTGATCCTGAGGAGGATCCTGAGGAGGAGTTTGATGAGGAGGAAGAAGAAGAGGAGCTACCACGATACACTGTTGATGCTGAGATGTATGACACACTATATGATCGTAACGTGGAGTTACAAGATGAGGTTCAGGAATTGACTGAGCGAGCGACTGTTCAGCAGTCTACTTTAGAGGAGAAGGATAGAGAGATTCTGACCCTTCATACACGTTTAGAAAACGTGGAGTGGGATCTGGTTTATGAGAAGGGTCAAACCGAAGATAAGACCGAGGAGATAGAGAAGCTGAAGAAGGAACTGAAGGAAACCTCCAGAAGACTGAAAATAGCAGAGGAAGGATGGGTAAGAGAATCACATCGAGCTAATCGTGTAGAAAATGATAGTCGTGCAAAGAAGGCAAAGCTTGAAGACACGTACGCCACACTTAATCATGCGATGGATGAGGTTCAAGAGCGAGTGTTAGGGTACCCCGTCCAGTTTGAAGGACTTCCATCGTATATGTTGGATCGCAGGACGATGTCTCGTATCATGAATGAGGAGCGTGGCAAGGCTATTGAGCACCTTGGAAGACAGGAATAGAATCTGTTTATTCATGTGAAAGACTTATATAGTTTTATGTAAATTTCGATGTGTTTATGAACTAAGGAATATGTTAATATTTGAATGTTTTAAATCATGTGGATTCTTTATTCCAGGATAGATGATGTAAATAGCAATATGCTATAGTTTAATGTTAAAACTTTTTATTTGAATGAAAAGATATCAAGTTGTTTGAGATGATGTGTTAAATGAGTATGTTAAATTGTTAAGTAATGCCTTAACTATGTAGAGAAATAAATAAAGTTCTAATAAACGTTTATTTAACAGAAAAATGCCGCCAAGGAGAAGACAACAACGTCAACCGGCTCATGAAGAGTCAACCAACAATAACATTAACGCCAACGCTAATCCTGTTCAGCAGTTGGTGAATCTACTAGCTGGAGCAATGAATAACCAACCGCATGCTCCACCTAGCACAACGTTTAAGGACTTCAAGGCGGTGGGACCGCCAGAGTTCAAAGGTTCCAGAAACCCGATCGAGGCTCAAACGTGGGTGATGGAAATGGAGAAGGTTTTCGACGTTGCTAGGGTTCGAGAAGATCAGAAGACCGTTTTTGCGACATTTATGCTGAAGTCTGAGGCTAGCTACTGGTGGCAGGCAAACAAGATGCGAGGAGGTGAAGGTGTAATTACGTGGGAGAGATTTAAAGAAATATTTTTCGAAATGTACTTCCCAACTAGTTCGCAGAATCAGATGGAGATTCAATTTCTGGAACTGAAGCAAGGAAACATGAGCGTGCCTGAATACGCGGCTAAATTCGATGAGTTGGCAAGGTTTGCCCCGTATCAAGTACACACTGACGAGAGGAAAGCCAGACGATTCGAACAAGGACTGAAGCCTTGGGTATACAGCAAGGTATCAATGTTTCAACTTAACACGTTTGCGGGAGTTTTGGAAAAGCCCATTCTCGCGGAAGGAGGAAGTGATGCAGTGACTAAGTACAACCAAGAACAGAAAAAGAAAAAGAGTGAGAATGAAGGTAATAACAAGACTGATGGAAGTAATACTGGGAATAATAATAATCAGAAGAGGAAGTAGACGGATAACTCGACAGCTGGAAGTCAACACGGAGGGCAGAAAAGGAAGATAGAAGCATGTCCGACTTGCGGCAAGGCACATCTAGGAGTTTGTTTGAAGGGAAAGAGAGTGTGCTACAATTGTGGTCAGGAAGGCCACATAGCACCAAATTGTCCAAACCCAAAGAAGGGTGCTTGTTTCAACTGTGGTTCGAAAGATCATTTAGCAAGAGACTGTCCCAAGAAGGGATCGGGAGGATCAGGACAAGGAGGAAACTGGGGAAATAGCAGTGGAAATACCTTAACCATCACCGGACCACCTGTAACAAACCGACCAACCGCCAGAACTTTCAATATGACGGTGCAGGATGTAATCCAGTCTCGTGAGGTGGTGTCAGGTATCATTCCGATCAATGAAATTAATGCTTACGTTTTATTTCATTCGGGTGCTACTTGTTCCTTTATATCCGAAGACTTTGCTAATAGTTTAGATTTGCTTATGGATGAATTAGATTACCCCATGAACATAGAAATTGCGAATAGAGAAATAATCCCTGTTAAGTACGTGTTTAAGAACTGTAGGGTGGATATTAAGGGTAATATCATGAATGTAGATCTTATCCCTATTCGATTGGGGAAATTCGACGTTATATTGGGTATGGATTGGCTATCCAATTATGGGGCTGTAATTGACTGCCAAAAGAAGCGTATTAACCTTATAACTCCGTCAAAGGTTGTGTTTTATGGTAGCAAGTCGCCTAGACAAGCGAGTTGTCTGACGACGTTGCAGGCCAAGAAGTTATTAAGACAAGGCTGTGTAGGATATTTAGCTTACATAGTCGACAGTCGAAAAGAGAACCCGAAGGTAGAGGAGATACCGATTGTGAGGGACTTCATCGATGTATTTCCAGACGATTTGCCAGGACTTCCACCAGATAGAGAAGTAGACTTTGTGATTGATTTGGCGCTCGGAACTGCTCCAATATCGAATGCACCATACCGAATGGCGCCAGTAGAGATGAAGGAATTAATGGTACAACTACAAGAATTGTTGGACAAAAAGTACATTCAACCGAGCGTATCGCCGTGGGGAGCGCCGGTGTTGTTCGTGAAAAAGAAGGACGGATCGATGAGGCTCTGCATTGACTACAGAGAATTAAATAAGGTCACGATTAAGAACAGATATCCATTACCGAGGATCGATGATCTGTTTGATCAATTGAAGGGAGCAAAATACTTTTCCAAGATTGACTTGAGGAGTGGTTATCACCAACTGAAGGTGAGGCCAGAGGATGTACCGAAGACAGCGTTCCGAACGCGATATGGTCATTATGAGTTTTTAGTAATGTCGTTTGGTCTTACGAATGCTCCTGCAGCATTTATGGGACTAATGAATGGTGTATTCAAGCCGTTTTTGGACAAATTCGTGGTGGTATTTATAGACGACATTTTGGTATATTCCAAAACCAAAGAGGAACATGAAGAACACTTGAGGTTAACGTTGGAAGTATTGAGAAGGAAGAAGTTGTATGCTAAATTTTTGAAATGCGAATTCTGGATCGAGAGAGTACAATTTCTTGGTCACGTAATCGATAAAGATGGAATTTCGGTAGATCCGTCCAAAGTAGAAGCTGTGATTAACTGGGATCAGCCGAGAACGCCGTCAGAAGTAAGAAGTTTTCTTGGATTAGCAGGATATTATAGAAGATTCATACAAGATTTTTCTAAGATCGCAACTCCATTAACGAATTTAACTCGAAAAGCTGTGAAATTTGTTTGGACGGAGAAGTGTGAGGAGAGTTTTCAAGAATTAAAGAAGAGGTTGAGTACAGCGCCTGTGTTATCTCTTCCGGATGATACATGAAATTTTGTTGTTTTTAGCGATGCGTCGCATAAAGGACTTGGCTGTGTGCTGATGCAAAACGGCAAAGTCATTGCGTATGCATCACGGCAGTTGAAGGATTACGAGATGGGTTACCCAACCCATGATTTGGAATTAGCTGCAGTTGTTTTTGCTTTGAAAATTTGGAGGCACTATCTATACGGGGAGAAGTGTGAAATATATACGGACCACAAGAGTCTGAAATATATTTTTACACAGAAAGATTTGAATATGCGTCAAAGAAGATGGTTGGAATTAATCAAGGATTATGACTGTGAGATTTTATACCATCCGGGTAAGGCTAATGTGGTCGCCGACGCCTTAAGTAGAAAGGGTCGTGAGAAATTGATGATGTTGACTGCTCAGCAGGAGCTAATTGCAGATATGGAGAAACTGGAGTTAGAAGTGAAGTATCCTATGGAGATTGATGAGAAGCTATTTCAGATGCAATCTGGTACAACTCTACTAGATAGAGTGAAGGAGGCTCAGCTTCAGGATGATGAATCCAAAAAGGTAACATCGAAGATATCTGAAGGAACCGAACCAAGATTTAAGATGGATAAGGAAGGAATATTGAGATTTAAAAGCAGAATTTGGGTTCCACTAGTACAAGAAATTAAGGAAGAAATTTTGAGTGAAGCTCATAGTTCAAGATATTCGATTCACCCTGGTAGTACAAAAATGTACCAAAATCTTCGACAACATTTCTGGTGGCCGAATTTGAAACGTGATGTTGCAGAATGTGTTGCCAAATGCCTGACATGTCAGAAAGTTAAAGCAGAACATCAGAGACCGGGTGGATTGCTACAACCGTTGGAGATCCCAGAATGGAAATGGGAACATATTACGATGGACTTCGTGGTTGGCCTTCCAACGACTCAGAAAGGCTACGACGCAGTATGGGTTATCGTTGACCGACTGACGAAATCCGCGCACTTTCTTCCTATCAAAATCAGATTTAACTTAGATCAGTTGGCAAGATTATATGTGAAAGAGATTGTTTCGAGGCACGGAGTGCCGGTGTCAATTGTTTCCGATAGGGATCCGCACTTCACATCAAAATTCTGGAAACGTCTTCAGGAATGCATGGGTACACAACTATGAATGAGTATAGCTTACCACCCTCAAACAGACGGACAGAGCGAACGAACGATTCAAACACTAGAAGATATGTTACGAGCCTGTGTGATGGACTTCAAAGGAAATTGGGATGATCACCTACCGTTGGTAGAGTTCGGCTACAACAACAGTTACCACGCTAGTATTGGTATGCCGCCGTACGAAGCGTTATACGGCAGAAAGTGCAGAACTCCGCTTTATTGGGATGAAGTTGGTGAAAGACAATTGCTAGGGCCAGAATTGGTACAGCAGACGGCAGAAATAGTCAAAGTGATTCGAGCACGACTGGTAGCAGCTCAAGATCGATAGAAGAAATACGTTGATCCACATCGTAAAAATTTCGAGTTTGAATCAGGTAGTTATGTTTTCTTGAAGGTATCTCCCTGGAAGGGAAAGATCAGGTTCGGAAAGAAAGGAAAATTGAGCCCAAGATTTATTGGACCCTTTGAAGTACTGAGAAGAATTGGAGAAGTTGCGTACGAGGTAGCCTTACCTCCAGCACTCGAGAATATCCACAACGTCTTCCATGTTTCTGTGTTACGACCTTACAAACCTGATTACAAGCATGTAATTGAATACGAACCCCTGCATTTTGAGAAAGACTTATCTTACGAAGAAATTCCTGTCCAAATTGTCGACCGAAAAGAACAAGTTCTCATAAATAAAGTTATATCTTCTGTTAAGGTAATTTGGAGGAACCACAACGCTTAAGAAGCTACGTGGGAACTCGAAGAGAATATGATGAAGATTTA
The DNA here is from genome assembly GCA_016801055.1 of Panax notoginseng. NCBI lineage: Eukaryota > Viridiplantae > Streptophyta > Magnoliopsida > Apiales > Araliaceae > Panax > Panax notoginseng. Next base: position 78,351,387 of record CM029021.1, read on the forward strand.
CCCTCATTTATTTACTTAATTAATTGTAAGCGATTCTGGGGACAGAATCTTTGTAAGGGGGGGAGAATGTAACGGGTCAAAATTTTTGAGCCGTGATTCTGGGGACAGAATCCTTTTAAGGGGGGAAAGATGTGACGAACGAGAATTTTGTAAATTAATTTTAATATTTATTGAATTAAATAAATATTTTTAATGATTTAATTATTAGATTTAATAATTAATTGATGCAATTGTGGTAGATTAATTTAATTATATGTGTTACATTTATTAAATTAATGTAGAGAATTTTTAATATTCAAAGTATGTGAGCTTATTGAATTAAATGAATTATTTAATTAAGCATGATGTTATTTTAATTAATTTAATTATTAATTAGAGATTTAATAAATTATTATTATTTATTAAAGAGATAATTAATATTGTGACTACGTGAATTTATGAGAAATTATTATATTTTATTTAAAGTAAATTAAATAAAATATTAGATTTATCTTATAAGAGTGTGACATTTATTAAACTATATAATAAGAGGGTTATTAAAATAAAGAGTTTTGGAGCCTAGTTGCTAGCCAAACGTGGCTTTAGAGGAGTTATGGCCAGTTAACCCATTATGGGCAACTGACCATGATGCGCGTCAGTTTGATCTTTTATTTATTCATACGTGTTTTTCTTCTTTTCATTTTCATTATTGCTTTAGTCTGATAAACATCACAGAGAAAGTTTGAGTGTATAATGATCAATTAATTGTGAAAGAATCACCACTGATCATCTCTTCCATTGGTTATACTCTGGGTAATTTTTCTCCAAACCCAAATTCTTATTTCACGTCTTTTTAAGTTTTATGATTATGGCTTCTTATATTCTGTTAATCTCTGTGAAGTGAGAAATTGTGTTATGTTATATCAAATTGTGTTTAATTATGTATATATTTCACAAATCATAACATCAGTATTGTGAAAACATGTCGTACATATGTTATTTCAAAATAAACAGAGTACGTGATATGGCCATATGGCCATATACGTGAAAATTTATGTATTGATCATATATTATCCCTAAATTTTAGACTTGTATGTTGTTATGCATGTTAATACGAAGAGTTTAAGCCTTAAACGAACAAATTCGGTGTTATAACGAATTCGTAAGGAGAATTTTCACATAAAATTTTCTAAAACTTCATGAACATCAAAGTCATTGAATTCACATATTTTAATTATGTGCTTATGTGTTTTAATTGGTTAAAACTACTTTACAAATGTTGGGTTATGATTATACATGAATTATAACATGTGGGTATATGTGATTTGGTGAAATTAGTGTTAAAAATGTGTTGTTTTCGCTGAACTCTGTGTTCTTCGCGAACTGAGAATCAGTTTCTGGAGTCTCGCGCCGCGGCGCCAACTCCAGAACTGAAGTCCCGCGCCGCAGCGCCACTGCGCCGCAACGCCAAGACCCAAGCCACGGCGCCATAGCGTCAATGCGCCAAGGGCCCGGCCACAGCGCCACCGCGCCGCAGCGCCACTCCCTAGAAAATTCAGAAATGTATTTTTAAAATGTTTAAGTCTAACAATGTGTTAGTGGATTAATGTAATGAACATGTAAACATGTTATAGGTATAATGTGATATTAAAATAGACGTTTAACATGTAAATAACATAATTACATGTGATTTGAATTATTAAATTACATAATTAGTTTGGTAATTCACGAAGTACAAATGATGTGACAAAGTGAAAATTTGACTAAGTTTAGTCGAATAATTAAAGTAGTCAAAGAGAAAGAGTTTATAATGATTAGTTAATTTATAATTAACTGGTATTGTGTATATGAATGGTATGTAGGATTTAATTCAAAGAACGTGCTTAGTTAAAGTGTAATCTACGCATGAGGCAAGTATCCTATCCCTAACTCCATTCTATTGATCAAGTTTATTTAAACTTAAACGTTACTTTTATGTCGAGCAAGTTTCTTAACCCTATTTTTTAATATCTTTCAAGATTATTAATTACCTTGAATAAGTTATCATTTATATTATTCAAGTTCAAGGATTATATTACAGATTATTTATATTGTCAAAGCATGATTCAGTTATACAATAATTGTTCTATTGTATACGTTTGAGATTATTATTCAAATTGAATATCGTTATTGTTGAACCTTATTAGACTAGTGAACCTTATTGATTCAACTAGTCCATAGTTGATGAGCGTTCTAAATTTCAGAACCCTTGATGAATTTATCCAAACCAAACTTCCTTTGGTGCGGACTCGAATGTCAAACTGAGATGAACAACCCTGTATATGGGATTATTTACGCTTTAGCGTTAAGATATTGTGCACAGTATGGTACTAAGGGCTGATCCCCCTAAGTACGAGAAGAAGGTCCATAGTCTTATGACTGTTAAAGGTTTCAAGTATAATCCTTGATAACCTAGGACATAGTTCAAGGTCTTATGACCCTCAGAATTCTTTTGATTCTTGTTATTCATTCTTGATTCAAAAGTTGAGCTCTTATTCAGACGTCTTTGATTTATTCGCATGTTATTATATTGTTATTTCATTATTATACTTGTGGACATTTGTGATCACTCTTGCTTAATAATAACATTGCAGTTAAGAACGAAAGAAGTGATGAACCTTCCACTAGTAAGGGCAAGGGCAAAGTTAGCAAGTGATGAAGACTTGTTATTTTCTTAAATTGATAATGTATTTATGTTTAAGACTTATGTTGTTGTTTAAGACTTATTTGTTTAGAATTCCGCACAGATTTTTTAAAGTTAGAGTAACCTGGGATTTATTTATGATTCAGTTGATGTAACCCTTAAGGGAAGAGATTTTATTATGATTTCTATCTATTGTATGGTTTGGTATTATTTATGGGTAGATTGATAGATGATGCTTGTACAGTGAACACCAAATCCCGTGGAATCGAAGTACCCGGATTTGGGGGTGTCACAGGTAGAATGTATGAGGCATTGTGCCACAATGTAAGCACTTTGGTGTTTCTATGAGATGAATTATTCTGTGATTGAGCTATTCAATATAAGAGAATGTTCGGTTTATACATGAATCGTTATTGTTAAGTCTATGCTAATTATTCTAGCTAGATAGAATGTGTATGAAAAAGATAGGTGAATGAAAGTATTTCAAAGTGAAAGTAGCTGATGTTTTAAGATGATAGGAATCGAGACTATTCCTATTATTCAAGCTGCTTCATAACCTTTGTTCGGTTATCGAAGTTCTGAAGAATGCTTAAACTCTTAAAGTTGTTAGTTCAACTGTTATGACTTGTTGGGCAATTGAATGCTCACACTTGCTTTAAATAAAAAACATTTTCAGCGAACGATGTTAGAAAGAACTTAAGGATCCCGTAAAGATCAAGTTGATCGGTATCCAGACGAAGTGTCATTCAGTATATGAATGTGCTTGAAGAGCAAGCCAAGACTTGTAATGTATAATAGTTTAATTGAACTATAGATTAGTTTAATGAACTGATATGTATCCTTAGTGGCGGATGAAAGTCACTCGTGTAAGATGAAAAGAATAATGCAATTATCATTATTTGTAATGAAAGAGATTTTAAGGTTTCAAGAACCTGGGATTTGAGAATGTATGTCATTATATTGAGTATATAATGATGTATGTATGGAAGAAGATGGAATCGTGATGCACGAAGTCCGGGTCTAAAAGTAGATTGAATTTCGGGGCGTTACAGAGTGGTATCAAAGCTAATAGGTTATAACTCTTAGGTATGAGTACCTAAGACTATAATCGTAGAGATAATGATAAGAAAATCGTTGAGTTAAACGATTAAGAAAGAAGATCACCACGTGATCATAGCAAATCGTAGTAACAGATGAGTTGTTAAACGATGAATGATTTATAGCTAGTGCTATGAATGAATGGTACTACGAAGTAGTACGGGAAGAAGAACTCAGATTGAGTTGTAAAGGATAGCATACGAATTAAAGAAAATTCGTATTAAGTAAAGAGAAATGTAGATGTTGTAAGATTTCAATTGAGGACTCGTGTGATGGCTGAGTTGTATATACCTTTGTATAGGAAGAGGTTTGTGCTTGGTGTAACAACTACTTAGTTTACTACAGTGATAATTATTGGAATTGGTCGCGCTATTAAGATGTATATGACGAGAAGGTTAAACTTTTCTCATATATATACTTGATAGGTAGAGGACGATAAGGTAGGTGCGAGTTCTTGAAACTCATACTTATGGTAAGTTCGTGACTCATAATAATATGGTATATTTTCGAACGTCTCAGCGAATGGATGCCTATTGTCTGTCCGGATGTTCTTAAACTCATACGACTATACTAAGGTATAGGAATGTTTAGACTGAAAATGAAGTATTTTCAGTATGCTTAGCATTGAAGGTGCTAGAGAAGATTAAGTATTATCGCAATAAAACAACGAAGGAAGATGGAGAATAGGATATTCCAAATCATCTAGCTGTGCTAGATTTCGAAGTTTATTGAAATCGTACGTATGTGTACATTTCAAAAAGAAAAGAACTGGTTCAACTTTTGGAACCAATTAATTTTAAAAGAGTTATTCTTTGTATGCCTATGCCAATTGCTTCGGCTAGACAGAAATTGAATTAAAATATCAAAAAGAATTTTTATATCATCCGTGCATTTGATGCAAGGATGGTAAAAAGATGGAGTTGTTAATGCAATTGAACCTGGTGGGATGTGATCTTAGGATCAACAAACATCTATGGTATGATGTATAATGACGAAGTCATAAACTGACGAAGTCCTCAACGTACTGTGAAGAGTACGGTATCATGACGTCATAAAACGTATTGATGTATTGTGAAAAGAATTTAAAGAAGTAGTCGATGTCAATTGAGTTGACTAGGCGAATGTTTCAAGTGATATCCAAAATTTTTGGTATTAAGTCTGAGGTGAACATACCCCGAAATGGGGTTATACGATGGGTTGATCACCTACGTATGGAAGAGGTAGTTTACCTTCTTTGTGATTGAAAACTTATAGTGGAAAGAAAGGTTTACGGCGAAAGGCTGTTTAACCTAGTAAGAGTTTATGGTCAATTTGACCCCTCAGCAAAAGTATGAAATGTTTTAAAAGAAAATTTTATATTCCTCGCTATTCCTTCTACTTCATGATTCTTGATAGGTTATGGAGGTTAGGAATGATGGAAAGATAAGAATTTCTTTGAAGAGAAGTTGAGAAAAAGAGTAAGCTAAAATTTCGAGGACAAAATTCTGTGAAGAAGGGGAGAATGTGAGAACCCAGGTAAGGGTTTGGTTTTAAGAAATTTCGAGGACCGAATTGTTATAAGGAGGGAAGAATGTGACAACCCGAAAATTCGGTTTGTCGAGAATTTAAGTTTAAAGAATTAGTTATTAATAAAATGAATTTTTATTAATACTATTTTGTGTTATGTGTTTATTAATCGTTCTATAACCTAGGATGATTATAAGTTGGGAGTATTCTGGCTACGAGCTAGATTAAGTGAGTAAGAATTTTTAAGACGAAAATGAAAGTTTTCCGGAAACAAAAATATTTCTGGGGAAAAAGACAAAATAGGCACTATTCATCAGTTTCTGCTCGGAGATTTATTTTAAAATTCTGAGAATTTAATGATTATGTATAATTTTGAGACGTGATGGAATATTCAATAATATTTCAGTTATGGCAAAAACGAAGTTTTCGCCTGCGGACTCAAAACTAAAGGTTAGGAAAAGTGAGTTCCGAGAATACTATGATCACGTATAATAATTAGGGTTATTATGCGTGAGATATACAAGTATAATATTGGTTATTATACAAGTATAGTATGAATATTAGTACGACGTATAATACGAATATCGTACAAACGATATACGAAGAAAATACGAGAATACAAGAATGGAATGCATAGAATATGATGAGTCTTAATGAATTTTGAGTTCATGGACTTTGTAGAATCCAATTGGACTTGGATTATGTCAAGCTCAATAATTTGTGAAATCAAGCCCAAGATAGGCCTAATAAGAATTTAGGTTAAGGACCAATCCAAGAAAAGAAACCACGGAACGAACCGATGGGTAGTCGGATGGGTAAGAACCATAGGGGCAACCCATAGGATGACCCATGGGCATGTGGGCCGGCTACTTGGCCACCAAGTAAGGGTGGAGGCAAAGTTTACTTAGTGGCTAAGTGTTGGAGGAGGTGGGAATAGTAAGGAGGTGGGGGCAAAATGACCAAATTGCCCTAAGCTTTGGTTTTCTATAAATAGGAAGCTAGATTTCATTTTTTAGGATTTTGAAAATCCTATAACTTGAGAGAGAGAGAGAGAGAGAGAGAGCTCGGATGAAGCGGGAGAAGGAAGAGATTGAGCATGAATGCTCGGATCAAAAGTGATCGTGAAATAGAAAAGCTTGCAAATCGCCGGCTTTGTATAGCGGAAGAAGATTAAAGAAGAACGGTAATTCGAACCCTAGTCTCTTCTAATTTTCTTTAAGTTTAATATGTTTAAATCATACCTTAATGAGAATAAGGAGTAAAAGAAGTTAGGAATGATTTCATATGGTTGAAATCATGAGAAAATGAAGAAATAATAATTAGGAATTTAGTTTATAAATTTCTTAAGGAAGTATACGATTTGTAAGGATTTTGAGCGATCCGAATGAATCTTATGAATGAGTAGGTGAAATAAGTAAGGAATGATGTTCTATAACATCAAATTCCAATAAAAAGTAGAATCGTAATCCAAAACATCGATTAACATGAAGAACGAACGAAGAACGAGAAGAACACGAAAAACGTTGTTGATGGACAAATTTAAAACCATCGTAGGATAATTGTTGTTGATGGACAAATTTAAAATCATCCTAGGATAATTGTTATTGATGGACAAGTTTAAAACCATCGCGTATAAGTCAATTGCATATTGCTTGGTTAGGAATGGTAGAAACATTCATGAAGTACGGATTAAAACGTAGCTATAACGAAGTTATGGCGAAATTTTTGTAAAAGACGAACGAGAATTAGAAAGTTAGTAAATGAACCCAAACTTATAAGGTTTCATAAGGAAGTAAGAGAACGTAGAAAATGTGAGTCGTGGACTCAAGAACAAACGAGTTTCGAGTTCGGATGACCGAATTACGGACGAACGAACAAAGAACGTTAAAAGCGTAAAAATGAACGAATGGTGAAGATCAAGCCAATTGAATGGCACGTTAACGGATTCAGAACGAAGTTCTGTCTGAGGGGTATTGATTTATGTAAGATAAGGAAAAGAATGGCTTTGGAACAACCAAGTTCTGAGTTATAGCAAAGAAGTTATGAGATCGAGAAGTATGTATCTCAAACTTAATCTAAGACTTAGAAATTTTTCTAGGGTTTTGGCTCGGCGCCGCAGCGCGAGCTCGGAGCCTTAGGTGTTGTTAGTTGCCACCGCAGTGCGAGAGATAACAAAGGGTTTGGTCGTGCCGCAGTGCGAGAGAAAGGAAGGGGCACGGCGCCGGTGCAGGGCAAGGCCCAGTAATGAGCTTTTAAGTGCTCAATTACTGGGGGATGTGCAAGAAAGAAATATGAACATGTAGTTCACATAACGTAACACTTAATCAAGTGACTTAAACCTTTATTAAAGGTTGAATAGAAAGATTAAACGAGATTAAAAGACAAAGATTGTAGGTGCAGATTATGTAACCGATGTCCGGGGACCGTAGTCGTAATGAACGAACGTTAGGGATTGCTATGGTTGTGATTCCTTAGACGTTGAGTGACGAAGGTAATGAATAATATTTTGATGTTATGCCATTGCGATGAGAGATAAGTGTAAAGTGTAAAGACCCTGTGAATGCAATGTTGTTGTGATGAACGGTCGATCTTAGCATACAAAGAACGGTATAGCTTCGACATTAAGAAAGAATAATGAACATGTGGTTCATGGGTTGAATAACGATTGAAAGCAATTAAAACCTTGAGTAAAGGTTGAATGAGAGATTAAGAGACGAGCAACGTAAACGTCGGATACGTAAACGATCCTCGTGAATCATTTTTTGAGTCGGACGAACGTTCTAAGTGTACAATGGTTGTATAACTTGGACGTTGATGAAAGTAGTAAGTAAGATATGAATTATCATAGAAAGCCATAACGAATGGTAATGAGATTAATGAAAGTCTTAGTATGAGTCGGATAGAGAATGTTAGAATGAAAGGTAAGCGTTAAACACTTTAACCAACGTGAGGGTTGAGTATACGCGAATATTAAACGAGCAGAACCTACACTCTGTGTATGGTTTAACCATAAGGTAATGAAGAATGTTGTTTAACCGTGAACGGTGAAGAAGTTAAATTAAAGACAATAACGTATAACGTTAAGAAGCCGAGTTAATAAGTATAACTTGGACAACGTTCTGAGTCGAATGAATTGGACGTGGTAAGGTATGAATAAGTTAATATGAAATGTTTAACACTATGACCTCGTAGTATTGACACTGGATAATCGTTTCGAATATACAAAAGTCTGTATGACTTAGACGATAAATGATGAATCCTGAGGTATGACATTTAGTTGCCAGAAACCCGTAAGGAATAAGAATTTGACTTAACGAACATTATAGTTTAATGGTTCGGATAAATTAAGATATATTAGGTTGTGGTACAATTGTAACCTTTGATGGTTGACATATGGGAACTGGACTAAACAATTCCTTCAGAGAGCGAAGGTATATACGAAACTGGCAACCGATCTAACTCACTGTGTGGGCAGTGTAGATGAGACGGGAACTTGTTTGTTGGTTGTTTGTGGGAAACCACTCAGAGTACCTTATGGACTACTAGCAGAGAAGCGATGTATGTGGAGTCCTATAGAAGTTATAAGAAGAAGATAAGAATGTAAATCATCAAAGATGATGAACATTTTGTGTGAGACATCTCCGTATGTCTTGAATCTGTAAACCAATAGTAAAGAAAGTTAGTCGCGTAAGCTTATATTGCAAGAACGCGAACCTTAAGAAGTAAAGTTAAGTAAACCAATGCGTAAGTCAAGTATATAACTAATTGGTGTACGTGCTATGTTCTTATGTGCTACATAGGAATTGGAATGAGCAGTTCAGCAAAAACTATAAGCTGTAGCTATGCGTAAGGCAAGTTTCCTAACTTCATTCATATTTTACATGAATGCTAGTTTCTTAAACTTCTCAGATGTTGAACTTGAGAAGTTTTGTATGTGTACGAATGTGCGATATTTGTACAAGGTGGTAGAACGTATGAGGCATTGTGCCACAATGTGAGCACTTCGGTGTTTCTAAGATGATGAATTATTCTGTGATTGAGTTATTCAATATAAGAGAATGTTCGCTTTATACATGAACCGTTATTGTTAAGTCTATGCTAATGATTCTAGCCAGATAGAATGTCTATGAAAAAGGTAGAAGAATGAAAGTATTTCAAAGTGAAAGTAACTGATGTTTTAAGATGATATGAATCGAGACTATTCCTATTATTGAAGTTAATAGTTCAACTGTTATAACTTGCTGGGCAATTGAATGCTCACACTTGCTTTAAATGAAAAACATTTTTAGCGAACGATGTTAGAAAGAACTTAAGGATCCCGTAAAGATCAAGCTGATCGGTATCCAGACGAAGTGTTATTCTGTATATGAATGTACCTGAAGAGTAAGCCAAGACTTGTAATGTAGAATACTTTAATTGAACTATAGATTAGTTTAATGAACTGATATGTATCCTTAGTGGCGGATGAAAGTCACTCGTGTAAGATGAAAAGAATAATGTAATTATCATTATTTGTAATGAAAGAGATTTTAAGGTTTCGAGAACTTGGAATTTGAGAATGTATGTCATTATATTGAGTATATAATAATGTATGTATGGAAGAAGATGGAATCGTAACGCACGGAGTCCGGGTCTGAAAGTAGACCGGATTTTGGGTCGTTACAACTAATGATTGTGCCGTCGTACGAATATTCCCTGTTAAAACGAATATTTCCCGATCAATCGAATATTATATAACCACTTGCTTACTTTGCAAAATTTGTAAATAATACCCACAACTATAACATTATATCAAATCCACACCATAATATTCAAAAATATATTTTGAGAAAAAATAATCTTTATTCATAAAAGTTGGGGTCTTACAACCTCCCCTTCTTATGAAATTTCGTCCTCAAAATTAGGGTGCGTACCTGGTATGTCTAAGAGGTGAGGATACCTTAACTTCATTTCAGATTCTAATCCCAGGTCATTTCCTTAACATCGTTGTTTCTCCACAAAACTTTGACTTGAGGTATAACCTTGAAGCGTAGAATATGATCTTTCTTATCCAAGATTTTAATAGGTACCTCTTCATACGTTAAATCTTTCGCTATCTCGTCCGGTTCTAATTCAATAATGTGGTTTGGCTCTTTCACATATTTACGTAACAAAGATATGTGAAAAACGTTATGAACACGAGACATATTTGCCGGTAAGGCGAGTCTATATGTCACAGTTACTACTCGATAGAGGATTAAAAATGGGCCAATGAATCGAGGATTGAGCTTTTCTCTCTTTTTAAATCTCGTAACTCCTTTCTATGGAGCAACACGTAACAACACATGATCTCCAATATTGAATTCAACGTCCTTTCGATGAAGATCAGCATAACTCTTTTGTCGATCTTGTGAGATTTTTATACGTTGTCGGATCATTTGAATCTTTTCCGTAGTCATACGTACCAACTCCGGTCCCAACAACGTTGCTTCACCCACCTCATCCCAGCATATTAGAGAACGACACTTTCTTCCATACAACGCCTCAAATGGAGCCATGCCAATACTTGCTTGATAACTGTTGTTGTAGGAAAACTCCACCAATGGTAAGAACTTGTCCTAACTTCCTTTGAAGTCAAGGACACAGAGTCTTAATAAATCTTCAAGAGTTTGAATAGTCCTCTCCGACTGCCCATCTGTTTGAGGATGATATGATGAACTAAATCGTAAATCTGTGCTCATTACTTTTTACAAACTAACCCAAAATCGTGAAGTGAATCATGGGTCTCGATCAGAAATTATGGATACTCGCATACCATGTAATCTTACAATCTCGTTTATGTACATACAAGCAAGACGTTCAAGTGTATAAGTTTCTCGCATCGGTAAGAAATGAGCAGACTTGGTCAATCTATCAACAATGACCCAAATCACATCTATGCCTTGAGAAACCTTGGGAAGACCAGTAACAAAATCTATGGTAATGTGCTCCCACTTTCATTCTGGAATTTCAAGTGGTTGCAATGGACCTTTTGGCACTTGATGCTCCGCCTTAACTCGTTGACAGGTTAGTCATCTTGAGATAAACCCTGCTATCTCTCTCTTCATATTTCTCCACCAAAATGTATGTCAAAGATCATTATACATTTTGGTACTCCTAAGATGTATTGCAAACTGTGACAGCCCCAAATCCGGGTTACCTGACCCCCGAGTTTGGTGTTCACGATCCATAATATAATACCAATTAACTACCCATTCATATATAAAAAGGAGGTCCACTAACCTTAACATTACAGAAATACCCCTTAGATATACAAAAAGGGTTTATAAATACAGTACAACATAATAATAATATTATTCATTATACTACTCCAGCATCTTGCCTTTGCCTTTGTTCTTCTTTGACCCGCTGGCCTATTCATTCCTAGCTGAAATGTTTTATTTATAGCAAGGGTGAGCAACTAGTTTGCCCCGCTAGTTAAGACATACAATAAAGATATATGAATCAACGAGAACAGACTATCAATTTTGATAGAATGACACTAAAGTTCAGGGAACTTTGAATTAGCTTAACAAATCGTTAATTAATAACAAGTCTTCTTGTATTCTAGGTAACGCAATAATTTGATAATGAAAGAGTACAACGCTTTCAAAGTTTCTACGATATTCTATTGAATAAACAAGAATCAATTCTACGCAATAACAAAGTGGAATATTTTCCAGATTTGTGCTGAGTGATCTCACCAGATCTTTTAACTTATTTTCTCGGGTATCTATCAAAGATTTACTTTGATACATACGCAGGAGTATCAGATAACCATAAAGATTAAATCATAGCCCTCTGCAAGTACTTAGAGCCGACAACTCCTTGTACCCTATATTATGCATAATACTTAACAGCGCGCAATGGTCGAATATACGACCTACAATGTTCCCTTTATATAAAAGGTTGTTCTTCTCAGTCTCAGAATCAAGATTTTGATTTAACAACGAAATACTGTGATTTCAAATTCTATCTACTTATCGATCTAGCCGAAACAATTGCCATCGATTTATCAATAACAATTGATTTCTCTTCTCGTATTTATCAAGTTCTAACAATTGTTCGTCTAGCCAGTATAATTACCTAAGACATTTCTCAATATAATTTCACAATAAACAGGAATTATCTATACTGTCAATATTAGTTTCTGCAGATATAAATATCCAACAACAGTAATTCTACGAATATATATTTTCCGAATCAGTAATTCAATTTGAATTTTAATCATGCACTAACTGTGAATAATCAACAACAAATTCCCTGGATATGGTATAATTATCAATAATTAACCATTAAAATAATTGAATGAATATAACTCAAGGTTGAGTTAGAAAACTTGTATTCCGTGTTGATTACAGCCACACAATATAATTAACTGCGTTTGTAAGACCTATAATCAACAATGTCGGTCTCACAATTAGCATAATCATTTATAACACGTAACACTGTATTTTACAGTCAAACTTCTCCTAGACACATTATCACATAGCCACATTAGTGTTTATAACCTATATAAACACTTATCAAGTCTAACTATTTCGGTCTGGTTGGACTTCGGTCCATTCTCGGTGTTTTGGTCACCCTATCCGACAATTAACACATTGATTATCACTTAAACTTGATCTCTAAGCTTCAATATTATTTTAGATAAATCAAATATCGTTTATAATATTTTCCGGAAGCTTTTAATAATTTATAAACAATTATTATAATTTATAATAATTTTTCAAACACTTAAATCATTTTTAATAATTATCAAATAATCTTATCATTATTAATATTTAATAATATCAAAATATTAATAACATACTTGTCAAAATATTAAAGTTATTATGAATAACATAAAATATTTTTAAATCATCAATATTCTACTTAAATGATTTTTAAAGTAATTAAAATCATTTTTAAATCATCACCATTAATATTTAAATATTATTGTAATTATTATCAAAATATTAAAAGTCATTAATTATAAATTCAAATATTTTTAAAATATTTTTCTCACTTTTAAATGATTTTTAAATCAATAAAATTATTTTTAATTCATTTATTTAATATCATAATTAAATAAATCTAATATCATTTATTAATGAGAATTCTCCAAAAATATTGAAAATTATATTTTATAATTTAAAATATTTTTTAACACTTTATTCTTATTTAAAATGATTTTTAAATCATTAAAATTATTTTTATCTTATTTATTTAATTTAATAATTAAATAAATCTAATATCATTAATATTAAATTATTAATAAAAATTCTCTAAAAATATTAAAAGTCACATTTTATAACTCAAAATATTTTTTAAATACATTATTCTTACTTAAAATGATTTTTTCATAATATTAAATTATTTTTCTCTAATTTATTTAGTACACTAAGTAAATAAATTAAATACCTTTAATATTTAAATAATTATAAATATTAAAGAAAAATATTTCAATTGGTCAGAAATTATTTTTCATAATTTAAAATAATTTTTAAAACTATTTTTGGTAATTTTTAGAATTTATTTCTATTTTTTATTCATTTTCCGAAAATTCAGAAATTAAAATAATTAAAACCGTCGCTAATAGCCTTTTGCGACACTTGTCTGTTGCCTTTGGTGTTCTTGGCTCAAGAACACTGTTAGACAATGTTTCAAGGGTGCACATTTGACCGAGTATAATTTCCAGCCTGATCATGTTTTGGACGAACTTATGGCTCAATCATGTAGTACATATGTAGTACTACAATTACCAAGTATTATCTCGGTCAAACAACAACAATCCTGAAAGATCCAGAGCTTCAAAGAAGCTGTCAGACATATTCTGGGGTTTATAGGTAACCCAGAAACCCAGACAGTGTCGACCCGGCACTTTCCAACTCATTTTAATATAGGTTCAGTTTACGATTTATGTGATCTCATGGTACCAGTAGGTACTCCTTGTGTCAAGGAACATGTTAGAAGCAAAATATCAAATAAACAACAACACATCAGCCAGATTTAATTCGGTCAAATGTTGTCAGAAAACAAATCCAACCCCTTTCTGGATTTTTCCAGAAATTTAAAACGTGATCGAGTGGCATGGTTTGACCACATTCTACTCTCGATATACTGATGATTTGAATGATCTAAAGCAATACATTTACAGACCATATAACAGGGTATAATCTTGTTAAAACAGAAACATCAAAACACGAATAACCGGACAGATATTAAGCACACAAAATGTTGCCAGACGGATATTTTAAATTTCTGGGTTGCCCAGATTGTGCTTGGTCATGTCCGGTCAACGGGTTTTGAACTTAAATAACTTCGAATATAGCTATTAACTGACCCTGATTTCACTTGCAGATCCAAGACAACATGTCAGGTGTGACGCCCCCAAAATAGGTATACAACACCCATTCTGAGTCGCCAAATACATGGTACAGAAAGCAAACTATAACTTCAATAATACAATTGTCGTGCAAAATACGACAACACATACTGTGAGTTTAAATACAAATATTGTCTTTTGGACAATATCCACACTCAAATAAATCCTCATTACAATTATTCAAACACTATTTTACAGAAATAGTGAGGACTGCTAAAACATCTTTCTAGAACCATCACTCCATACCCTGACTAGATCCTGCTATGTTCTCACCTCCTGAGAAGAAAAATGGAACAAAAAGGAAAAGGGTGAGCTCAACTAGCCCAGTAAACAATATTATGACTACGATAATATATAACAAATTATCATTAGTATTCAACAGGGAAAAATCTGATAGAATATAATCGACAACAAGTTTTAGATCAACAACTGCAGCGGAAACAGCAAACCATTAGAAGAGTCAAGTAGAGAATGAATTCTACTTTCTTCTAAGATTTAAAAGTCCATCATCAATATTTTATCCCTGCAACATCAATTAATAATTATTTTTATCCAAATATTCATCTTTGCACTACAGGCCAAAGATATTCATTTGTATCACCTATCAGTCATGTTCATCTCAACACCTGTTCATCTTTGCACTACAGGCCAAAGATATTCATCAAGTAATCATACATCTTTGCACTACAGGCCAAAGATATTCAGTAATATCATCATTTAGGACTGAGGATGATGAAAAATATCTTAAAGAGAACGAATCCAGTGAGACAGAAGGGCAAATAGTAGGGATTCGTATAATAGTTTATCCAAGATCAATAATACTTCATAATAATCAATTGTGAAGCAGAATTCAAAAATAAAGATCAAAACATGGATACAATCAAAGATAGTAACCATAATAGACATCTTGAACAAAAAGGAAAAATTTTATTTTTCGGTGAATAGTGCCGTATTCGTAAACAGTGTCGTATACGTGAATAGTAACGTACACGTGAATAGTAACCCCGACACAAAAAGTTCTAAATATGATAAAAACTCATGTTAATATTTCAGCATAATGATATTGAAGAAAATAATATCATTTAACAATAAAATAATATCCCTTACCTCAAAATATCAGTACTTCTGGTCGGAATACCAGTATAAGGCTGAAAGAAACTTGCTCTGATGAATAGAAACTCTCAAAGTATCTAAATACTCACAAAATACACTCAATAATCTAGAGAGAGAAAGAGAGAAAACTTGTTTTTGGTGTGATTTTCAATTCTAACTTAGCCCTCTATTTATAGGAAAATGTTAGCACGCCGAAGCAGACTTAACCTGCAACCTGATGGCTTTACCTGCTACTATTCCCACCCACCACATTTGAATAAAAATCTCAGTACATTTCTTCACCAACCAAGAGTGGGGCCCACCAATTCTAGAATTTTCCATCAAAATGATAAATTCTGAAAATTCAACAATTTCTGAACCAATCATCTCGTAAAATTCATAATAAATCATACATTCATTTTTAACGGTTTAAAATTTGTGGACATATACTCAACTTATATATGTATAACATATCCAAAAATTACCACGATCCAACGGTCGGATTAAAAATTATAACCCCCGCAAAATATCTCAAAAACCCTAATTTTTAATACCTCCATTCCGACAAAAATACTGATAAAAACCTCAACATTAACTCCTTCATTTTTAACCACAAAAATATATCCCTCATTTATATCCACATAAAATAAATATTTCCTTATCATATGAATCAATAATTAATTATTCACAAATAATATTACAGAATCACATTTATGACAACCAGGCCGTTCCCAGGAAAGAGGGGGCTTTCCAATAAGGACTTTTCCTTACTGGTGCGCAATTAGATGACCAAACCTCTCCTTAGACAAAACTTTATAGACATTGCCAATAATGTTATCTAATAATATTATTCAAATAATATGAATTATTGATCTGATAATAGAAAATACTGTGCAGCAACAATTATTGAAACAACAATAATATAAAATATCAACGCAACAATTATTGAATCAATAAAATAAAATATTGAATAATAACTACTGTAACAATTATTGAGTAGTGCCTTCTTACGTAAGAATCAATAATTGGTGTAATACCGTGTGCTACTGTATTTTAACCACCGGGTATTCCAACAGTATTAACGGTAACAACTACGCCGTTATTTATAAATAACTTATACTTGTCGTTTTCTTCATCCAATCGCTTTCCGTTATGGGGCCCACACAAGGCTACGCCGTCGTATGAATATTCCCCGACAGCAAGAATATTCCACGACCAAACGAATATTCCCCGACAAAATGAATATTTTATAACCACTTGCTTATTTTGCAAAATTTACACATTTCACCCATAACCAAAGTATTATATCAAATTAACCCATTATTATTCACAATAATATTTAGAAAAAATTTAATTTTATTCATTAATAAGTTGGGGTCTTACAACCTCCCCTCCTTATGAAATTTCGTCCTCGAAATTGACGTACGTACCTGATGTTTCAAAAAGGTGAGGATACCTCGCTTTCATTTCTGATTCCAACTCCCAGGTCATTTCTTCAATAGCATGGTTTCTCCATAAAATCTTAACTTGTGGTATAACCTTGGTGCGTAGGACATGCTCTTTCCTATCCAAGATCTTAACAGGTACCTCCTCGTACGTTAAATCTTCAGCTATCTCGTCTGGTTCTAACTCAATAATGTGGTTCGGGTCTTTAACATATTTACGAAGCATAGATATGTGAAAAACATTATGAACACAAGACATGCTTGGAGGTAATGCGAGTCTATATGCCACATTTCCTATTCGCTCAAGAATCTCAAATGGACCAACAAATCTTGGATTGAGCTTTCCTCTCTTCCCAAATCTTGTAACTCCCTTCCATGGTGCAACACGTAATAATACATAATCCCCAATATTAAATTCCACGTCCTTCCGATGAAGATCCGCATAACTCTTTTGTCGATCCTGTGCCGTTTGTATACGTTGTCGAATCGTTTGGATCTTCTCTGTAGTAATGCGTACCAACTCTGGTCCCAATAATGTTGCTTCACCCACCTCGTCCCAGCATACTGGAGAACGACATTTTCTTCCATACAACGCCTCGAATGAAGCCACACCTATGCTCGCCTGATAACTGTTGTTGTAGGAGAATTCCACCAATGGTAGGTACTTATCCCAACTCCCTTTGAGATCTAGGACACAAAGTCTTAATAGATCTTCAAGAGTTTGAATAGTCCTCTCTGATTGTCCGTCCGTTTGAGGATGGTATGCCGAACTGAATCGTAAATTCGTGCCCATAGCTTTCTGCAAGCTAACCCAAAATCGTGAAGTGAATCTTGGGTCACGATCCGAAACTATGGATACTGGCATGCCATGCAATCTCACAATCTCGTTCACGTATATACTAGCAAAACGTTCAAGGGAATAAGTCTCACGTATCGACAAGAAATGAGCGGACTTGGTTAATCTATCAACAATAACCCAAATCGCATCTATGCCTTGAGAAACCTTGGGAAGACCCGTAACAAAATCCGTAGTAATGTGTTCCCACATCCATTTCGCAATCTCAAGTGGTTGTAATGGACCCTTTGGTACTAGATGCTCCGCTTTTACACGTTGACAAGTTAAACACCTCGAGATAAACTCCGCGATCTCTTTTTTTATATTGCTCCACCAAAATGTATGTCGAAGATCGTGATACATTTTGGTACTCCCAGGATGGATTGCAAACGGTGTGTTGTGTGCCTCCATCATTATTCTATGCTTCAAGTCAAAATCGTTAGGAACACAAAGTCTGGAGTTGACTCGAAGTATTCCTTCTTCATCGATTCTTGCTTCTAGAATAGCACCTTCTTGCAGTTTCTTCTTCATATGCATCAGCTCCATGTCCGTAGCTTGAGCAGCTTTAACTTTATCGATTAAAGTCAGTTCTACTCGTATATTTGATATCATCATGTGGGTACTTGGAGCCTTCATCTCTATCTCCATCCTTTGCAAGTCATACAAAATGGGCCTTTGTGTTAACAACATTGCACTCGTACCCACATATGATCTTCTACTCAATGCGTCAGCTACTACGTTTGCTTTTCCAGGATGATATTGGATGGTATGATCGTAATCTTTCAACAGCTCGAGCCAACGTCGCTGCCGCATGTTGAGTTCCTTTTGGGTGAAGAAATATTTGAGGCTTTTATGATCTGTATAGATCTCCACTTTCTCCCCATACAGGTAGTGTCTCCAGATCTTCAACGCAAAAACGACTGCTGCCAACTCCAAATCATGAGTAGGATAATTCCTCTCATATTCTTTGAGTTGTCGTGAGGCATAGGCTATGACTTTCCCATGTTGCATGAGAACACATCCTAACCCTTTGCCTGAAGCATCACTGTACATAACAAATCCATCCGAACCAGATGGTATTGTCAGAACAGGTGCCGAAATGACTCTCCTCTTGAGTTCTTGGAAACTCTTCTCTCATTCCTCACTCCATACGAATTTTGTATCTTTCAGCTGAGTTAACGGAGTAGCGATTCGAGAAAATCCTTCCACAAATCTCCGATAATAACCAGCTAAGCCCAGAAAGCTACGTACTTCGGTTACCGACTTCGGTTGCTCCCAACTTTGTATGGCTTCAATCTTCGCTGGGTCGACAGATACTCCATGTTTTGACTCCACGTGCCCAAGGAATACTACTTCCTCAAGCCAGAACTCGCATTTCTTCAGTTTGGCATATAGCTTATTTTCACGAAGCCTTTGCAGTACCAGCTTCAAATGGCGCTCATGATCTTCACGATTTTTGGAATAGATGAGGATGTCATCAATAAAGACAACAACGAACTGATCCAAATATTCTTTGAATACACGGTTCATCATATCCATGAATGCAGCAGGAGCATTAGTCAATCCAAAAGACATGACTAAGAATTCATAATGCCCGTACCGAGTTCTGAAGGTAGTCTTTAGAATATTCTCAGTTTTAATCTTCAGCTGATGATATCCAGAACGAAGATCGATCTTTAAAAAGAATTGTGTTCCTTGCAACTGGTCAAACAGGTCATCAATGCGAGGTAGCGGATACCTATTCTTGATAGTGACATGATTCAATTCTCGATAGTCGATACAAAGTCGCATACTCCCGTCTTTCTTCTTTACGAATAAAACAGGAGCACCCCAAGGAGACGTACTAGGACGAATAAAACTGATGTCCAACAACTCCTGTAGTTGGACTTTTAACTCCAGAAGTTCAATAGGAGCCATTCGATATGGGGTTTTAGAAATGGGCTTTGTACCGGGTTCAAGGTCAATAAAGAATTCAACTTCATGTTCTGGGGGTAGACCAGGAAGTTCTTCAGGAAATACATCGGGAAATTCTCTAACAATAGAAATATTATTCAAATCTGACTTGTCTTTGTTCAAATCCATAACATGGGCTAAGAAAGCTTGACATCCGTTTTTCAATAAACGAATAGCTTTGTGGCTTGATATGACAGTGACTGATTTTAGTGGTTTAGTATTTTGAATTCGTATGACAGGTTGGTTAGGAATATGAAAACTAATAACCTTACGAAAACAATCAATTTTAGCATGATGAGTGGTTAACCAATCAATTCCTAAAATCACATCAAAAGCAAGTATCTTTAAAGAGATAAGATCAACAGGTAATGTGATAGTGCCAACTTGGATCATGCAAGATTTATAAACTGTAGTTGTAACGAAGGTTTCACCCAACGGAGTTTCAACAGATAAGTTAAAGTCTAATTTCTCCGGAGTCAAGTTTAAACGCTGAGCACAAGCAGGAGAGATAAAAGAATGGGTAGAACCGGTATCTAGTAAAGTATAAACTTCGCAAGAATTCAAGATTAACTTACCCGTGATCACCTCGTTCGGGTTTCTCGCGTTTTGGCCAGTCACGACAAATGCCCTTCCAGGAACCGCTGATTTCGACTTATCCGGGATAACTTTTGGAGTCACCATCCCCGCTGAACTTGGTTTTGCTACAGAACACTCTCGAGCTATATGACCCTCCTTTCCACAGTTATAACATACCTTGGATTGTTGTGGGCAGTTTGGGCTGATATGTCCCTCTTTCCCACATTTGTAACATACGACCGGTGGTCGTTCTCCTCCCCTAGAAACAGTTGATGTTTGTGCTGACGTCTTCATGTTATCATTGTTGTACCTTCTCTTCTTGAAATCTCCTCCCGACTCGCTCCTTTTATTATCACGACCATGATTACCACCAGAGTGGTTACCGCTTTTGTCCGAATGTTTTCCTCCTTGCTGGTTTTCATTGCTTCGATGACTGCCGCCACCGGTATGACCCTGGTTGTGGTCCCTTGATTGCACATACTCATTATCTCGCTCTAATAATTGAGCCCTGTTTACAACATCTGAATATACAGAAAATTTATGAGAGATAAAATATTGCCGAATCTCGGGTTTTAGACCTCTCAGAAACATCCTTGTCATTCGTTCCTCATTTTCGACCAAATGAGGTGCAAACCTGGATAACTCTGCAAACTTCGCCTCGTACTGGGACACCGTCATGTTGTTTTGTTCCAGTCTGATAAACTCCACCTCCTTCATATGACGAATACTTTCAGGAAAGTACTTGTCATTGAACAGTTTTTGAAATGTTTCCCAGGACATGTTGAGTGCGTCAGGCTGGGTACGCTTCACCGACTCCCACCAGTAGTCTGCCTCACCGCGGAACATAAAGGTGGCGAATGAAACCTTCTGTTCCTCCGTGCATCCCAAGACATCGAATATCTTAGTAATTTGCTTGACCCACGTTTTCACCATGATCGGATCCGGCTTTTCCTTAAATTCTGGTGGTCCCAATTCTTTGAACTGCTTAGCTGTGACAAACCGCGCGTTGTTATCATTTCCACCCGTATTCTGCACACGAGTCTCCCTCGTCTGATTTTGCATGAACTGCAAAAAGCTCCTAAACATTCCATCATTCATCGTTTGCTCGGTAACGTTGTTTACATGAGGAATATTGTCTTCCTGTTGCACGTTCCCCTGGGTGGTGATCAAAGGTGTCTCCACGGACTGATTTACTCCATTAGTAACGTTCTCAGCTGCCATTCTTAAATACTGCCATAAAACAAGGGTTAATAGTCATGTCATATATTATCCCTATACTCTGATCGACCAAATAAACACCAAATAAACTTAGTCAGGTCATACTAGCGAAGAAATTTCCCGTCTCTCCCCTCCTAGTTCTTGTCTCACATCTCAGCCAGGGATCATATCCCTAAGCTCTGATACCAACTGTGACGCCCCCAAAATAGGTATACAACACCGATTCTGAGTCGCCAAATACATGGTACAGAAAGCAAACTACAACTTCAATAATACAATTGTCGTGCAAAATATGACAACACATACTGTGAGTTTAAATACAAATATTGTCTTCTGGACAATATCCACACTCAAATAAATCCTCATTACAATTATTCAAACACTATTTTATAGAAATAGTGAGGACTGCTAAAATATCTTTCTAGAACCATCACTCCATACCCCGACTAGATCCTGCTATGTTCTCACCTCCTGAGAAGAAAAATGGAACAAAAAGGAATAGGGTGAGCTCAACTAGCCCAGTAAAGAATATTATGACTAAGATAATATACAAAAAATTATCATTAGTATTCAACAGGGAAAAATCTGATAGAATATAATCGACAACAAGTTTTAGATCAACAACTGCAGCGGAAACAGCAAACCATTAGAAGAGTCAAGTAGAGAATGAATTCTACTTTCTTCTAAGATTTTAAAGTCCATCATCAATATTTTATCCCTGCAACATCAATTAATAATCATTTTTATCCAAATATTCATCTTTGCACTACAGGCCAAAGATATTCATTTGTATCACATGTCAGTCATGTTCATCTCAACACATGTTCGTCTTTGCACTACAGGCCAAAGATATTCATCAAGTAATCATACATCTTTGCACTACAGGCCAAAGATATTCAGTAATATCATCATTTAGGACTGAGGATGATGAAAAATATCTTAAAGAGAACGAATCCAGTGAGAATATTCCCCGACAGCAAGAATATTCCACGACCAAACGAATATTCCCCGACAAAATGAATATTTTATAACCACTTGCTTATTTTGCAAAATTTGCACATTTCACCCATAATCAAAGTATTATATCAAATTAACCCCTTATTATTCACAATAATATTTAGAGAAAATTTAATTTTATTCATTAATAAGTTGGGGTCTTACATCAGGCTCCAACTTACAACATTAAAACATTACAAAGCATGAACACATGAAGATCTAAGCCAACTGACATTTACTTGTCAGACAACTTTAGAGCTCAAGAACAGATTTTGAAAAAAATCATTTTAAGGCACTTTGATGCTATGGATTCATGATAGATCTTCATAAAATATCCATTAGCAAGATTATAAACACATAAACATAATTTTTGTCTTAGTAACTTGGATCAAAAATAAAAATTTGCTTTATACCTTTCTTGTCCAATGTTTGATCTCAACTCTCCAATCTGATCTTGAGTTTCTAGGAGGTGTTTATGTGAATGATTTACTTGAGATTTTCGGAGCTTTAAGAAAGAATGAGAGTTGGTGAGAGCAAAATAGCAAAATGGCTAATGTTTTGTGATTTTCTCTCTCTTGAATATATATATATATATATTGCTTATTGTTGCTTTGGATCTGTGATTTTCAGCTGGTAGCTGAGATTTTGTGTCACCAAAGTCAAATTGGTGGTTCACCAACTAAAGGTATTACAATTTTTACAAGTTACCAATTAACGAAAATGAAAAAGGGCATTTTGGTCATTTACAAAATAATTTTAATGGCAATCTTGGCAAATGCACAAAACCTTAGGGTTTAGGGTTTAGGTTAGGGTTTAGGGTTTGGACCCTTTAGAGTTTAAGGTTTAAACCCTTTAGTTTTGTAATTTAATTTCCAAAATTTTCAAATTTTGGTTTCCAAAAATAGCAAATTAATTTTTCAAAATTATAATTAGGATTCAATAAATATATTAATATTTCCTAATCATAAAATTCAATCTTGCTAATTAAGTTTCATATTCCTAATTAAAATTACTTAATTTAGCAATTAAGGTCAAAATGATCATTAGGGTTTTTAACCCACGAATTAGGCTTTTAATTAGAAAAATAAATTTTCGAAATTACAATTAGGGTTTGTAAAATAGAAATTAAGATAACAAAAATATAATTAGGATTTTCTAATCATATTTAAATTTAATACACACATAAAGCTTGCCAATTAGGATTAGGGTTTCCTAATTTAGGGGCTAGGATTCCCGAATATAAAATTAGAGTTTCCCGGCATGCAATTAGGATTTCCAACGGTACTTTACGGTTTCTAATCCTGAGATTAGGGTTTCTAATCTCTTATTAGGTTTTATTAATTTCAAACCTTATCCGATCAAAAATTCTATACAGTACAAACACGTACTCATCAATATAATTATTTTAATTATATTTTCTACCGAATCCCTATCCGAAAATTAGGGTTAGGATTTCTAAAGTTATTAAGCACAACTCTACTCTAATTTTATTAGTCAATACACAAATTGACTTTCTCGAGACTCGTATCACCGATACTTGTCACAAAATTAATAATTAATATTAATATTAAATAAAAAAATATTATTCGCAAATTTTTGATTATTCGAAATCTCGGGTTATCACATTCACCCCTCCTTAAAAGGATTCCGTCCTCGAAATCACCGCTTTCTTATTCTCTACAATCTTTTAAAGTTGTATAATCAATTCATTTTTATCAACACAATATTAATTTGTGTTTCAAATTCTAACCTGTGACTTGAATCTATAAAAGAAAACAGTTCACAGAAATATCTAACTCATATTACTCGCGTAATTAAATTTCTAAACGAAATCATTACCTGCTGCCACCTCTTGAGTAGCCACAGTGTCCTACGCCGTCATGTTGAATGTACGGGCAGTTGGTCTTCCTGGCTGTGCAGGTCCTCGAGTTGCCAAGGTTCCGCCACTGGGTCCCTTGTTGCCACTTTCTTTCTCCGCATTCTTCTTCGGACAGTTCCGAACGATATGATCAGTCGATCCGCATCCAAAGCAACCATGAATTTTCTTCGGACTGGGGCAATTGGGTGACATATGCCCCTCTTATCCGCAGTTATAGCAAACTCCTTTCTTCTTCAAGCAAACTCCAGCATGGTTCTTCCCACAATTCGCACATGGCTCCCTTCCTTTCCTATTATCTTCTGTCTTGCCTCCTGATTGGTTACTCTCACTCCATTTCCTTTTATTAGGGTTACTTCCACCACTGCTTCCTCCGTCATTAGTCTTCTTCTTCTCCTGATGGAATCAAGACGCAGCTTCGCTCCCTCCTTCAGCAATCAACGCTTTCTCCATTAATGTCGCGAATGTGTTGATCTGCAATACTGCTACCTTGTTGAATATTCCCGGCATCAGTCCATTCTCAAATCTCTGCGCCTTTCTTGCTTCTGTGTCCACCTGATGAGGTGTAAATCTTGCTAATTCGTTAAATTTAGCAACGTATTCAGACACCGACATGTTCTCCTGCTTAAGTTCTAGAAATTTAACTTCCATCCTGGATTGCATACTTGGCGAGAAGTAGTTCTCAAAGAACAGTTCCTTAAATCTTGTCCACAACACCACCTCTGTACCAGCTCTCGCTTGGTTCGTCTCCCACCAATAATTAGCTTCTCCCTTCATTAAGTATGTCACAAAAGCTGTCTTCTGCTCTTCCGCCACTCGCGCAATGACGAATGCTTTCTCCATATCCTTCACCCAAGTTTGGGCTTCAATCGAATCTGTGGTTCCTTTAAATTCAGGCAGTCCCACTGCTTTAAAGTCTTTAAAATTTGCTAATCTTTCAGCTGGCTGATTCCTCGCTCTTCCTCTTGCAGCTGGAACTCTATTCTCCATAGCTTCGGCTATCATATTTGCAAAGTTTTACATCGGGTCAACTTGACCTCCTTCATTATTCACCGACTGTTCTACTCGTTGGTGTCGATTCTGTCGTCTAGGCGGCATGATCTGATTTAAATAAAAATCTTATATTATTTCTCTTTCTTTACACAAATTCTTAACACAATAAGAATTAAACACATAATTCTCATATAATTGCATATTTATTCAAATAGCACATAGTACTTACCACATATTACTATCCCTTTTTAAATCATATCAGGATTAACAACACAACTTTACACAAAAAGTTGTTATTCTCCATTCTCGCACAGTTATTACCAGTTCGTCAAACTTACCACACTTATGAGTTCAAGAACTTGCCACAATTATATGAGTGTATGAACTTATCCTAGTCAGACCTTTGGCGTCCATTCGCTGAGGGGTTCAAAATATTTCATATAATTATGAGTCATTAACTTACCATAAGTATGAGTTTTAAGAACAAACAAATTAATCTTAATCTTATATTCATATAGAAAATAAAGATTTCATCCATAAAACATATATATATTTACATATGCTTAAACATCATTCTCGATATTACAACACTTAATATCATAAACTTCTACCCAAAAGATACTATTACATATATCTAAGTTATCTACCGACCACTCCCTTCACCAGTTTTCTTCTTGATGGGACACTTGCTGAATCCGTGACCCGTCTGCCCACATGAAAAATACTTCCTCAAATTCGGATTACGACAATGCAGAGAAATATGTCCTTCCTGCTTGTAGTTGAAACACACGTTCTTCCACATCATGCATTCTCCCGCGTGAGTCTTTCCACACTTGCTACATGCTTGCTTCTTTTTCGGGCTTGACTTTTCAGAATTAGGGCTGTCTTTTTCCCTCTTTCTCTTCTTCTTGTCCTTCTTGCTGGTTCCTTCAGATGACCCACCACCTTCAGCCTTCACTCTGTCCACATGCGCCTTGGGCTCATTCCTTTCTTCAGTCATTTTGTGTAATGCTCGCTCCGTCTTCCACAGCTCCTCTAGAAGAAACACTTTGCTCCGGAGTTCTTGAACCTCTGCAGATTCGTGATCTTGTTCTCCAACTTTGGTCTTATTCTTTAACTCCACCTTAGCTGGCTCAGACTCTGCCTCCTCATCTCCACTCAGATACATCTCAGGATAATCATCATGATCGCTCCCCAGATTGACCATTGGTTCATCTTCTCCCACCTTCTCCACTGATTCACTTTGCGCTGGCACCTCGGCTTCTGGCACCGGTGCAACAGTTGCTAGCATCTCCGCACTCTTTTCACCTTCTCTAGACATCCTACAATCAGTTGAAATAACTTGATTAGTACTTCATTAGTACAAAATTCTCACACTATGTGTCCACTTATCTCACTGTTGATGTACTTCGGCAATCCCTCACTTAGAAGTCTATATGAGTTTTCTCTATCACACATATGGTTATAATCCTAGGGTTTTACCCCACCCCACTTAAAGTTTATAACCTACAACTCTTCTACTAACTGGTGACACCTTGGTCACTACAGCTCTGATACTAACCTGTGACACCCCCAAATTTGGGTTACCTGACCCCCGAGTTTGGTGTTCACGATCCATTATATAATACCAATTAACTACACATTCATATATAAATAGGATTACATAAGTCATTAACATATATTGTTAATACATAAGTCCCAGGTCCACTAACCTTAACATTACAGAAATACCCATTAGATATACAAAAAGGGTTTATAAATACAGTACAACATAATAATAATATTGTTCATTATACTACTCCAGCATCTTGCCTTTGCCTTTGTTCTTCTTTGACCCGCTGGCCTCTTCATTCCTAGCTGAATTGTTTTATTTATAGCAAGGGTGAGCAACTAGTTTGCCCCGCAAGTTAAGACATACAATAAAGATATATGAATCAACGAGAACAAACTATCTATTTTGATAGAATGACACCAATGTTCGGGGAACTTTGAATTAGCTGAACATATCGTTAATTAATAACAAGTCTTCTTGTATTCTAGGCAACTCAATAATTTGATAATGAAAGAGTACAACGCTTTCAAAGTTTCTACGATATTCTATTGAATAAACAAGAATCAATTCTACGCAATAACAAAGTGGAATATTTTTCAGATTTGTGCTGAGTGATCTCACCAGATCTTTGAACTTATTTTCTCGGGTATCTATCAAAGATTTACTTTGATACATACGCAGGAGTATCAAATAACCATAAAGATTAAATCATATCCCTCTGCAAGTACTTAGAGCCGGCCAACTCCTTGTACCCTATATTATGCATAATACTTAACAGCGCGCAATGGTCGAATATACGACCTACAATGTTCCCTTTATATAAAATGTTGTTCTTCTCAGTCTCAGAATCAAGATTTTGATTTAACAACGAAATACTGTGATTTCAAATTCTATCTACTTATCGATCTAGCCGAAACAATTGGCATCGATCTATCAATAACAATTGATTTCTCTTCTAGTATTTATCAAGTTCTAACAATTGTTCGTCTAGCCAGTATAATTAGCTAAGATATTTCTCAATATAATTTGACAATAAACAGGAATTATCTGTACTATCAATATTAGTTTCTGCAGATATAAATATCCAACAACAGTAATTCTACGAATATATATTTTCCGAAACAGTAATTTAATTTGAATTTTAATCATGCACTAACTGCTAATAATCAACAATAAATTTTCTGGACATAGTATACTTATCAATAATTAACCATTAAAATAATTGAATGAATATATCTCAAGGTTGAGTTAGGAAACTTGCCTTCCGTGTTGATTACAGCTACACAATATAATTAACAGCGTTTGTAAGACCTATAATCAACAATGTCGGTCTCACAATTAGCATAATCATTTATAACACGTAACACTGTATTTTACAGTCAAACTTCTCCTAGACACATTATCACATAGCCACATTAGTGTTTATAACCTATATAAACACTTATCAAGTCTAACTATTTCGGTCTGGTTGGACTTCGGTCCATTCTCGGTGTTCTGGTCACCCTATCCGACAATTAACACATTGATTGTCACTTAAACTTGGTCTCTAAGCTTCAATATTATTTTAGATAAATCAAATATCGTTTATAATATTTTCTAGAAGCTTTTAATAATTTATAAATAATTATTATAATTTATAATAATTTTTCAAACACTTAAATCATTTTTAAATGATTTAATTATCAAATAATCTTATCATTATTAATATTTAATAATATCAAAATATTAATAACATACTTGTCAAAATATTAAAGTTATTATGAATAACTTAAAATATTTTTAAATCATCAATATTCTACTTAAATGATTTTTAAAGTAATTAAAATCATTTTTAAATCGTCACCATTAATATTTAAATATTATTTTAATTATTATCAAAATATTAAAAGTCATTAACTATAACTTAAAATATTTTTAAAACATTTTTCTCACTTTTAAATGATTTTTAAATCAATAAAATCATTTTTAATTCATTTATTTAATATCATAATTAAATAAATCTAATATCATTTATTAATGAGAATTCTCCAAAAATATTAAAAATTATATTTTATAATTTAAAATATTTTCTAACACTTTATTCTTATTTAAAATGATTTTTAAATCATTAAAATCATTTTTATCTTATTTATTTAATTTAATAATTAAATAAATCTAATATCATTAATATTAAATTATTAATGAAAATTCTCTAAAAATATTAAAATTCACATTTTATAACTTAAAATATTTTTAAATACATTATTCTTACTTAAAATGATTTTTTCATAATATTAAATAATTTTTCTCTAATTTATTTAGTACACTAAGTAAATAAATTAAATACCTTTAATATTTAAATAATTATAAATATTAAAGAAAAATATTCCAATTGATCAGAAATTATTTTTTATAATTTAAAATAATTTTTAAAATCATTTTTGGTAATTTTTAGAATTTATTTCTATTTTTTATTCATTTTCTGAAAATTCAGAAATTAAAATAATTAAAACCGTCGCTAATAGCCTTTTACGACACTTGTCTGTTGCCTTTGGTGTTCTTGGCTCAAGAACACTGTCAGACAATGTTTCAAAGGTGCACATTTGACCGAGTGTAATTTCCAGCCTAACATGTTTTGGACTAACTTATGGCTCAATCATGTAGTACATATGTAGTACTACAATTACCAAGTATTATCTCGGTCAAACAAAAATAATCCTGAAAGATCCAGAGCTTCAAAGAAGCTGTCAGACCTATTCTGGGGTTTCTAGGTAACCCAGAAACCCAGACAGTGTCGACCCGGCACTTTCCAGCTCATTTTAATATAGGTTCAGTTTATGATTTATGTGATCTCATGGTACTAGTAGGTACTCCTTGTGTCAAGGAACATATTAGAAGCAAAATATCAAATAAACAACAACACATCAGCCAGATTTAATCCGGTCAAATGTTGTCAGAAAACAAGTTCATCCCCTTTCTGGGTTTTTCCAGAAATTTAAAACGTGATCGAGTGGCATGGTTTGACCACATTCTACTCTCGATATACTGACGATTTGAATGAGCTAAAGCAATACATTTACAGACCATATAACAGG
This sequence comes from Panax notoginseng, assembly GCA_016801055.1. NCBI lineage: Eukaryota > Viridiplantae > Streptophyta > Magnoliopsida > Apiales > Araliaceae > Panax > Panax notoginseng. Next base: position 78,381,648 of record CM029021.1, read on the forward strand.
GTATAATCTTGTTAAAACAGAAACATCAAAACACGAACAACCGGACAGATATTAAGCACACAAAATGTTGTCAGACGGATATTTTAAATTTCTGGGTTGCCCAGATTGTTCTTGGTCATGCCCGGTCAACGGATTTTGACCTTAAATAACTTCGAATATAGCTATTAACTGACCCTGATTTCACTTGCAGATCCAAGACAACATGTCAGGCTCCAACTTACAACATTAAAACATTGCAAAGCATGAACACATGAAGATCTAAGCCAACTGACATTTGCTTGTCAGACAACTTTAGAGCTCAAGAACAGATTTTGAAAAAAATCATTTTAAGGCACTTTGATGCTATGGATTCATGATAGATCATCATAGATCTTCATAAAGCATCCATGAGCAAGATTATAAACACATAAACACAATTTTTGTCTTAGCAACTTGGATCAAAAATAAAAATTTGCTTTATACCTTTCTTGTCCAATGTTTGATCTCAACTCTCCAATCTGATCTTGAGTTTCTAGGAGGTGTTTATGTGACTGATTTACTTGAGATTTTCGGAGCTTTGAGAGAGAATGAGAGTTGGTGAGAGCAAAATAGCAAAATGGCTAATGTTTTGTGATTTTCTCTCTCTTGAATCTATATATATTGCTTATTGTTGCTTTGGATCTGTGATTTTCAGCTGGTGCCTGAGATTTTGTGTCACCAAAGTCAAATTGGTGGTTCACCAACTAAAGGTATTGCAATTTTTACAAGTTACCAATTAAAGAAAATGAACAAGGGCATTTTGGTCATTTACAAAATAATTTTAATGGCAATCTTGACAAATGCACAAACCCTTAGGGTTTAGGATTTAGGTTAGGGTTTAGGGTTTGGACCCTTTAGAGTTTAAGGTTTAAACCCTTTAGTTTTGCAATTTAATTTCCAAAATTTTCAAATTTCGGTTTCCAAAAATAGCAAATTAATTTTTCAAAATTATAATTAGGATTCAATAAATATATTAATATTTCCTAATCATAAAATTCAATCTTGCTAATTAAGTTTCATATTCCTAATTAAAATTACTTAATTTAGCAATTAAGGTCAAAATGATCATTAGGGTTTATAACCCACGAATTATGCTTTTAATTAGAAAAATAAATTTTCTAAATTACAATTAGGGTTTGTAAAATAGAAATTAAGATAACAAAAATATAATTAGGGTTTTCTGATCATATTTAAATGTAATACAAACATAAGGCTTGCCAATTAGGATTAAAGTTTCCTAATTTAGGGTTTAGGATTCCCGAATATAAAATTAGAGTTTCCCGGTGTGCAATTAGGATTTTCAATGGTACGTTAGGGTTTCTAATCCTGAGATTAGGGTTTCTAATCTCTTATTAGGTTTTATTAATTTCAAACATTATCCGATCAAAAATTCTATACAGTACAAACACGTACTCATCAATATAATTATTTTAATTATATTTTCTATCGAATCCCTATCCAAAAATTGGGGTTAGGATTTCTAAAGCTGTTGAGCACAACCCTACTCTAATTTTATTAGTCAATACACAAATTGACTTTCTCGATACTCGTATCACCGATACTTGTCACAAAATTAATAATTAATATTAATATTAAATAAAAAAAATTATTCGCAAATTTTTGATTATTCGAAATCTCGGGTTATCACACAAACGGTGTGTTATGCACATCCATCATGATTTTATACTTCAAGTCAGAATCGTTAGGAACACAAAGTCTGGAGTTGACTCGAAGTATTCCTTTTTCATCGATTCTTGCTTCCGGAATAGCACCTTCTTGCACTTTCTTCCTCATACGCATCAGCTCCAGGTCTGTGGCTTGAGCAGCTTTAACTTTATCGATTAAAGTCGGTTCTATTCGTATATTCGCCATGATCACATGGGTCCCTGGAGTTTTTAACTCTATCTCCATCCTTTGTAAGTCATACAAAATGGGCATTTGCGTTGATAATATCGCACTCGTAACCGCATATGATCTTCTACTCAATGCGTCAGCTACTACGTTCGTTTTTCCAGGATGGTATTGAATGATATGATCGTAATCTTTCAATAGCTCAAGCCATCGTCGTTGCCGCATGTTGAGTTCCTTTTGAGTGAAGAAATATTTGAGGCTTTTATGATCCATATAGATCTTCATCTTCTCTCCATACAGGTAATGCCTCCAAATCTTTAGCGCCAAAACGACAGCTGCCAACTCTAGATCATGAGTAGGATAATTCCTCTCATATTCCTTGAGTTGTCGTGAGGCATAGGCTATGACTTTCTCATGTTGCATGAGAACACATCCTAACCCTTTGCCTGAAGCATTAGTGTAGATGACAAATCCCTCCGAGCCAGATGGTATTGTCAAAACAGGTTCTGAAATGAGTCTCCTCTTGAGTTCTTGAAAACTCTTCTCACATTCCTCGCTCCAACCGAATTTTATATCTTTCCGAGTGAGCTAAGTTAATGGAGTAGTAATTCGAGAAAACCCTTCTACGAATCTCCGATAATAACCAGCTAAGCCGAGAAAGCTAAGTACTTCGGTCACTGACTTAGGTTGCTCCTAGCTTTGAATTGTTTCAATCTTTGTCGGGTCAATGGATATTCCATGATTTGATATCACATGCCCAAGGAATGCTATTTCCTCAAGCCAGAACTCGCATTTCTTCAACTTGGCATCTAACTTGTTTTCACGAAACTTTTGGAGTATCAGCCTCAAGTGTTGCTCATGATCTTCACGGCTTTTGGAGTAAATGAGGATGTCATCAATAAAGACGACCACAAAGTGATCCAAATATTCCTTGAATACTCGGTTCATCATATTCATAAAGGCAGCAGGAGCATTAGTCAATCCAAAAGACATGATTAGGAATTCGTAATGCCCGTACCGAGTTCTAAAAGTAGTCTTTGGAATGTCATCAGTTTTAATCTTCAACTTATGATATCCATAACGAAGATCGATCGTTGAAAAGAATTTGGCGCCTTGCAACTGGTCAAACAGGTCATCAATGCGAGGCAACGGGTACCTATTTTTGATGGTGACATGATTCAACTCCCGATAATCAATACAAAGTTGCATACTTCCATCTTTCTTCTTCACGAATAGAACAAGAGCACCCTAAGGAGACGTACTAGGTCGAATGAAACCGATGTCTAACAATTCCTGTAGTTGGGTTTTTAACTCTTGAAGTTCAATAGCAGCCATTCGATATGGGGCTTTGGAAATGGGTTTTGTACCGGGTTCGAGGTCGATACTAAACTCGATTTCATGCTCCGGGGGTAGGCCAGGAAGTTCTTCGGGGAATACGTCAGGAAATTTATTAACAATAGAAATATCATTCAAATCTGACGTATTTTTGTTTAAATCTGTGACATGAGCTAAGAAAGCTTGACATCCGTTTTTCAAAAAATGAATAGCTTTATGGCTTGAGATGACCGTGATTGATTTTAATGGTTTGGTCGCTTGAATTCGCATAATAGGTTGATTAGGAATATGAAAGCTAACAACCTTACGAAAATAATCAATTTTAGCATGATGAGTAGTTAACCAATCAATCCCTAGAATAACGTCAAATGCAAGTATTTTTAAGGAGATAAGATCGACAGGTAACGTGCGGTTACCAATTTGAATCAAACAAGACTTATAAATAATGGATGTAATGAAGGTTTCTCCGAACGGAGTTTTAACAGATAAGTCAAAGTCTAATTTCTCCGGAGTCAAATTTAAACGTTTAGCGCAAGTAGGAGAAATAAAAGAATGGATAGAGCCGGTATCAAATAAGGTATAGACTTCACTAGAGTTTATGATTAGCTTACCCGTGATAACCTCGTTTGGATTCCTTACTTTTTGGGAGGTTACGACAAACGCTCTCCCTTAAACTACCGGTTTTGTCTTGTCTAGGGCGGCCTTTGATGCCTCCATCCCAGCTACACTTGACTTTGATGCATGACAAAATCGGGCTAGGTGACCTTATCTTCCATAATTGTAACATGCTTTGGACTGCTGCGTACAGTTTGGACTGATGTGTCCCTCCCCTCCGCATTTATAACATACGACCGGCGGTCGTTCTCCTTCCTTATCAATAGATGCTGGTGCTGACGTCCTTCCATCATTATTGAATCTCCTCTTCTTGAAACTCCCACTTTTATTGTCTTAGCCATGATTACCACAAAAGTGGTTACCATTTCTGGCATGTTGATTCTCTCCACGTTTGTTGTCACCACTTCGATGACTACTACCACTGATATTATCATTTTGTCGGCTGCTCTCTCTTGGTTGGGTTGACTCGTTATCACGCTCCAATAACTAAGCCCTATTTACAACATCTGAATACAAACACAGTTTGTGAGAAATAAAGTATTGACGTATCTCGGGTTTCAAACCTATTAGAAACATCCGTGTCATTCTCTCTTCATTATAAACCAAGTGGGACGCAAACCGGGACAACTCGGTAAACTTAGCTTCATACTGTGACACGGTCATATTGTTCTGCTCCAGCTTGATGAACTCTACCTCCTTCATGTAACGAATACTTTCGGGAAAGTACTTGTCGTTGAATAGTTTTTGGAATTTCTCCCAAGACATCTTCAGTGCGGCAGGTTAAGTACGCTTTACCGATTCCCACCAGTAATCTGCATCTCCTCGCAACATAAAGGTGGCAAAGGGAACCTTTTTCTCCTCGGAGCATCCCAAGACATCAAATATCTTGGTGATCTGATTTATCCACGTCTCCGCCTTAATTGGTTTTGGCTCTCCAATAAACTCTGGTGGTCCCAGCTCCTTGAACTGTTTAGTGGTGACCGTCCGAGAGTTGCCAGTGTTTCTACCAGCATTTTGAACAGGAGCCGCTCTCGCCTGATGTTGCATGAATTGCATAAAGCCTCTGAACATCCCATCGTTCATCATTTGGTCAGCGTTGTTATTTTCTTGAGGATTATTGCCATCCTGATGCACATTATCCTGAGTATTGATCGTTTGTGACTTAACGGTCTCATGTGCTTCATTGCTTATCTCAACATTTTTGGATGCCATTTTTAAATACTGCCACAAAACAAGGGTTAATTAACATGTCACATATTATCCCTATACTCTAACCGACCAATTAAATACCAAATAAACTTAGGTAGGTCATACTAGCGAAAGAATTCTCCGTCTCTCCCCTCCTAGTTCTTGTCTCACATCTCAGCTAGGGATCATATCCCTAAGCTTTGATACCAACTGTAACGCCCCCAAAATAGGTATACATCACCCATCTTGAGTCGCGAAATACATGGTACAGAATTTAAATACAAACTTCTTTTATACAGTACGACAAAATATAGCTGATAGTTTCAAAACGGATAATATCTCGTAGAGAGTATCCAAACTCAAATAAAGTCCTCATTACAATTATTATCACAATATTTCACTGAATAGTGAGGACTACTAATGCAAACATCTGGACCGTCACTTCGTTCTCCGACTAATCCCAACTACGTTCTCATTTCCTTAAGAGAACAATGAAAGTAAAAGGGTGAGCTCAACTAGCCCAGTAAGAAATATTATGACTAAGATAATGCAGAATAAATTATCGTTAGCCTTTAACAGTGTTAAACTGATAAAATATAATAAACATCAAGTTTAACTACAGCGGAACAAGCAATCCATTAGAAGAGTCAAGTGGAGCATGATATCTACTATCTTCTATGATTTAAAAAGTTTATCATCAATTTTATCGATGAGACTCAGCTTAATAAATAAACCACATCATCGAATCATCCCTGCACTACGGCCAAGGATATTCATGTAATCATCAATGGTCATGAGAATTTTTTACCACATCATTTGTAACATTACGGTCATGATTATACCGAATAATCCCTGGTCATAATCATACCAAACAATAGTACATCTATGCATGTTAGCCACAGATGACTTTTATCACAATATAAGCATGAGGATGATGACAATGATATAAGAATTCAATTAAAAAAAAGCAAAGGATAAATTTTTAAAGATTATAACTTAATTTATCCAGAATTCAATAATGTCCAAATTATCAATATGATACTGCTTTGTGGAGTAAAATTCAAGAATAATATTGTATTAAAAATGATTTGGACAGCAAAGAAATTAATTTTTGTCATGAATAATTCCCCGGGTGAATAATATTCGAGTGAATAGTATCCCGTGAATAGTACTTCAGGAATAGTACCCCATGAATAGTACTTTGTGAATAGTACTCATGAATAGTACTTTGTGAATAGTACCTATGAATACTACTCTGTGAATAGTATCCCGTGAATAGTACTTTATGAATAGTACCATAAAAATGAATACTACTCATGGACAGTACTCCGACATTAAAAGCTTAAAATTTAACAAGAATGTGCAGAAAATATCCTTGTGAAACGATACTAGATGAAGGGCAATTTTCAAGGATATTCTACTAATTTCACAGAGTATAGAAGCAATACTTTAACAAAATGAAGGTATAATCAGGAATACGAGACGGAATAATATTACCCACATACTACAGAGTATGGAAGATAATATTATTCCTATGAATACTGAAAAAAAACAATATCCCTTACCTCAGAAGAAGATTGGATACTGGAATAGTGAGGTAGCAGACTTCTCTTCTACTTTCTCTCTAAAGCTTCTCTCTATAGCTTCTCTTTCTATAATTGCTCTTGTGAGTCTTAGTGAATTGGTGAGAATGAAAGAAGAATGAGCTTCTATTTATAGAAAAATATAGTTTCGATAATTGCACGTTTTGGGACTTGAAATATTACAGTATAATACCTTCATCTTTTCCTTCATTTTTAATTTCGTCCTGCAAGTATTATCAAACTTGCATCACCTCCCATAATAGTACATCTTGTGAATCAATAGTACAATCATGTGAATCAATAGTACAATCATGTGAAAAAATAATTACGGTATTGTACCTTCATCTATACCTTCATTTTTAATTTAGTCATGCAAGTATTATCAATCTTGTACCACCTCCCCTAATAGTACATGCATGTGAGTGAATAGTACACACATGTAAATAAATAGTTATAAGCATGTGAATTAATAGCAATTAGTTGCTCATTTATCTGATTAATTACCCGATTGGTCAATATAACCTCCAGACATCCATTATTATCGAAATAGATGTTAATTTCCACTAACACTAATAATCCCAACACAATGGAAATATCAATTTCTTCTTTAATCAACACGAACTTATTCATCATAAATATTATAACTCACAATATTTAACAACCAGATCATTCCCAGGAAAGAGAGGGCTTTCCGATAAGGATTTCTCCCTATTGGCGCGCAATTAGGTGACCAAACCTCTCCTTGACAGAACTTTCTAGACATTGTCAATATTACAAATAATAATATGAATAACTTTGTCGTCTCCATTATTGATTTAATAATATAAGATATTATGCAGATGATACTATGACAATAATTGAATCAATAATATGAGAGATATTATGCAGTAACTACTGTAGTAATAATTAAGTATAACTGAGTGACTTCTCACGTAAGCATCAATAATCAATACCGTGTGCTACTATGCAACCATGCGTATTACTATACTTTTACCACCGAATAGTTCAACAGTTTAACGGTAAACTTTCGTCGTTATTTTTATAAAAAGATAATTATGTCATTTTCTAACTACGACAATACTTTCGTTGTGGGGTTCACTAATGATTGTGTCGTCGTACAAATATTCCATGTTAAAACGAATATTTTCCGACCAATCGAATATTATATAACCACTTGCTTACTTTGCAAAATTTGTAAATAATACCCACAACTATAACATTATATCAAATCCACACCATAATATTCAAAAATATATTTCGAGAAAAATTAATCTTTATTCATAAAAGTTAGGGTCTTACATCCTTAATATGTCTATCCCTACAATGGTTATGGACAATTCCTCTGAGGAAGAGATTGCTACTTTTAAAAAGTGGCAAGATGATGCACAATTGGCTCAATGCATCATGCTCGCATCCATGAGTAACGAGCTTCAGCATTAGCATGAAACTATAGATACTCTTACTATATTTCTGCACATCAAGTAGTTGATGGTGAGGAAAGTAGGACTGATAGATATTAGATATTTAAAGAGCTCTTTCGATCTAGAATGACTGATGGCACTACAGTACAAATAAAAGTCCTTAACATAATCAATTCGATTGAACAATTAGGACAACGGGTTTTGTCATGGATGGAGAGTTGTGCCAAGATTTGATCTTGCACTCACTCCCGGACTCCTTTCACAATTGTTGTGAATTTTTTCATATGAACAAGCTAGATACCAGCTTTACTGATTTGCTTAACATGTTGAAAAATGTTGAGAGACACTTTCTAACTAAGAAAGACCAAGTCTTACTATTAGGGGTCAAAGGATTTTCTAAACAGAAGAACGATTCTAAGAAGGAAAATAGAAAGGGCAAAAACAAAGGATAATAAGAACAAAACTGATACGGATAGCAAAGGAGTTAGCTTCCACTACAATAAGCCTGTGCACTAGAAAGAAACTTCAAGAAGCATCTTGCAGAGGCTAACCAGAAGAAGCTTAGTGAAGCTTCTGTTACAAATATAGTTTTTGTTCATGATTGAAATAAATTTTTCTTTAAATCAATGTTCTACTTGGGTATTGGATACTTACTTTGGTTATCATAAATATAGATTTATGAAGGGCCAAGCAGAAGTAGAAAGCTAAACAAAGGATAAGTAATCCTATATCTGGTAAATGAAGCAAAGGTTGCTGCATTAGCCATAGGAACTTATATTTTAGCAATGCCTACGAGCAAATCTATTAAGTCAATAAGTTGTTATTGTATTCCAGTTCTTATTAGAAACATTATTTCCATTTAAGAACAATTGTTGTTCTATTTATAATAATTATGTTTTTTATAGAACTAGAATATTACTTAATGGATTTTGTATACTTGACTTACGTGAAAATTTATTTTATATATTAAACAAACTAGTATAAGAAAATGAGATGATCATTCAAATAGTTGAATGTGTGTATTTACTTAAATACAAGTGTGAATTATTTGAAAGGTTCAAAGAATTCAGAAGTGAAACAAATTGGCAAAGTATTAAGATTCTTTGATTAGATCAAGGAATAAATACTTGTGCAATAAGTTTCTAGATCATTTCAAATGATTTTCTGATAATGGACGCCTCCTGATAAGCAATAATTGATTGATGTATCTGAAAGGAAAAATTGTACCTTGTTCGACATGGTGCGGTCCATAATAATTTTACCGACATTCCAATATCCGTCAGGGGTCATGTCCTAGAAATGACTGCATATCTATGAAAAGGTAACCTCAAAATCCGACCCCAAGACTCCATAAAAGTTATGGACAGGGAGGATTCCTAATCTTAAGTATGTTAAGATAAGGGGTTGTCCAGCTTATGTGAAAAGGTTTCAAAGGATAAGCTTAGGACAAGTACAGATTTGTGGGACATCCTAAAGTAAGTTTAAAGTATATGTTCTATAATCTTACTTAGCAAAAGGTGTTTGTTGCCAAATATGATGCCTTCTAAGATAAAGATATTTATCATTGAAGGGGCTAGTGGGAGGATAATAGATCTTGAAGAGTTCAAGAACCACAAAACACTATAAGTCAAAAAAAGAACCTATAGATAGACCTATTATACCACAACTGAATCGTAAATTTGGAATAGTACTGAAGATACCTAGGAGGTATGGATTCATCATAGATGATGATAATGAGGTACACATCATAGAAGATGATGATCCAATTACATACGATGAGGTAAAAGTTATAGACACTCAGAGAAATGGATTGAAGCAAGCTTCTCAAATATGGAACATTCTTTTTGATGAGACAATCAAAAGAGTTTGATTTTATCAAAATTCAAGAATGAACCTAGTGTGTACAAAAGGGTCAGTAGGAGCGACGTGATATCCTAGTATTATATGTTGATATACTACGGATAAAAAATAACATACCAATGCTACAATCAGTAAAGATAAAGTTGTCTAAACATTCCTCCATAAATGATTTGGGAAGAGTATCTTAATTGGAGATACAAATTTATATAGATAAATTTAAGAGGATGCTCGACTTAACCCAAGAAACGTATATTTATTTGATGCTAAAGTCATTTAACATGAAAAACTCTAAGAGATGTCTCATGTTGATGAGCCCTGGAGTGTATCTCTCTTAATAATCCCCATAGAATCCTAAAAGAGCGATCGCATGAGTGACAATCATGTATACAATGAAATATACGAGACCTTATGTTGATCGGTCATATTCTAGAGAAGATCACTGTAAGACAGTGAAAAATATCTTAAAGTACTTAACCGGCACTAAGGATGTGATCATATTTATGGTGGGTCTGAATTAAAACTAGAAGGCTTAACAGACTCAAGTTTTTTAGACAGACCAAGACGACAAAAAATCCACTTTAAGGCAAAGTGTTACCTTGAACAGTGGTGCAGTGAATTGGAAAGGCTTCAAACAACAAAGAGTTGCTAGTTTAGTGATAAAGACAAAGTATATAGCTATAAATGAAGCTACAAGTTGATTGTTTGGATGAAAAGTTCATTACAGAACTAGGAATAGTTCCTAAGTCTCATCTTGGATCTAAACATGTGTTGTGACACTTTCATTTGATTAGAAGAATCATTGAAAGATGGGAAATCACTATAGAGATAGTGGACTCTCAAGAATAATATTGCATATCCATTTACTGAAGCTTATCCAACAGCAGGATAATCGTCACTTAGAGAAAAAGAGTATAAGATACCATGGCGATTGACTTTAGTGCAAGTGGGAAATTAAAAGTAATATGCAAACAAGCCAATCATGTTTGATGATAAAGCATATACTTTGTAACAATCTTATTTATTTATTAATAAAAAAAATATTAATTTATTAAAGGCTTTTAATTATCTACATGATGCTGCTTTATAATATGTGATAAACCCATAGTTTTAAGCAATGCTTTTAGAATAATGATGATGATCATTATAATGAGATATAAATTCTTAGAAAACTTAAAACTAAAATAGTTCCCAATCGTTGGATTACTAAATTGGGGATTAGTGAATCCGGATAGATTGGTACATACGTTACTTGCTCATTGGATGAGGATAATTGATCTCATGATCATTTGTGTGGAGACACTAAAGCAAGTATGTAGGTGTTTATTAGAGAATAAGTTCACTGAACGTAGCTCGCTAAGGAATACCTAATAGAGTTTTACTTGCTTGTCAATAGGAATTCATGTAGTGATAGTAGTACAAGTGATCCTTGGACTTGAGATCATTATAGTATCTTGTGTATGATGAGTTATATTTTGACTTATTCCTTAAGACCCTTAGGGTATATCAAATGGTATGTTTGGGTATAATAAGTTATACATAGAGATAATGTATGATCAATAAAGAATCTACCACTTCTAGTAAAAGAAGAGAAATGTCTTATGTGATTCAATAAATGACAACCCAGTAGTCATTGGCCAAAGCAGAATGAAATTAAAAAGGAGTTTTTAATTTGCATTATTTGGATTTATGCATTTAGGAGTCGAAATACATATAATTAAATAAAATAAGACTTGACAGTAATTCCATATCTTATATTTAATTGGGATATTGTATGGTGGAAGGATTGAATTGTATGGTAACTATTTACTCAAAGGTTCTTTTATGATTAATGTTGAAATCTATATTATCTGAAAAGTCGTTAATCGTTAGGGAGGCTTATCCCTATTATAGAATAAATATTATTTATTTAAATAAATTAATAGTTTAATTTATTTATTTAAATAAGATTAGAATTGTTCTAATTGATTTATTCATAACCGGTTTAATATGGAGAACCTAAAGGGTCACACCATAAAAGGAAGATTAATTATTTAAGAAGTTAATGGCATAATTGTAATAATAAGTTATGTATATTTAATTTAATCTATGGTGATAAAATAAATTAAATAGCTTAATATTTATTATTTAATATTTTGAAAATATTAAATATAAATTAATAAGAGGAGTCGCATTATTATTATTAGTATTATTATTATTATTATTATTTAATTTCTAAATGAGTTTGGGAATTAATTAATAAAAGTACTCTCATATATTCTTAATAGGATTAGGAAGATAATTAATTAAAAAGTTTAATTAATTATTCCTAATAAGATTAGGAGTCTAATTAATTAAAGGAGTTTAATTAATTAAAATAAAATTTAATTCCTTAATTGTTAAGGAGGGTTGCCTACATCTATAAATAAGATGAGTCTTATTATGGGTGGGGTTAGTTTTTAACACTTTCACAAAACACGTGAATACGTAATTCTAATAGTTGGGAGAGTACACCCTTTTCTATGAGAGATAGAAAAATTAGAATTTTGTCAAATACCTATCTTCTTGAATCTTTCTTCTTCCTTGGTGGATCACCTCTAGAGGCCAAACACTTGGGTGGCTAACATTGTTCAAAATAAGGAACCAAACCCAGTGGATTCAAGTTGAACGCGAAAAAGATTCGGAGGTGAACTTGTACCTGAGGAAGCTCGAATCTTCAAAGGTATGATTCTTGTTCTTTATCTTTTTGTTTAATTAATAATTGTGCATAAAGGATAATCCGGGTATATTGTTTGTAAATTTTTAAAACTCTAATTTTCCATGCTTCCGTTTATTTTTGTGCAATTTGATTGCTTTCATGAATATAACAAACCTAACACTTATAACCTCCCCTTCTTATGGAATTTCATCCTCGAAATTGGTGTACGTACCTGGTATGACGAAGAGGTGAGGATACCTTAATTTCATTTCAGATTCTAACTCTCAGGTCATTTTCTCAACATCGTGGTCTCTCCACAAAACTTTGACTTGAGGTATAACCTTGGAGCGTAGAATATATTCCTTCTTATCCAAGATTTTAACAAGTACCTCTTCATACGTTAAATCTTCCGCTATCTCGTCTGGTTCTAACTCAATAATGTGGTTCGGGTCTTCCACACATTTACGTAACATAAATATGTGAAAAAACGTTATGAACACGAGACATACTTGGCGGTAAGGCGAGTCTATAGGCAACAGTTCCTACTCGATCGAGGATTTCAAATGGGCCAATGAACCGAGGATTGAGCTTTCCTCTCTTTCTAAATCTCGTAACTCCTTTCCATGGAGCAACACGTAATAACACATAATCTCCAACATTGAATTCCACGTCCCTTCGATGAAGATCAGCATAACTCTTTTGTCGATCTTGTGAGGTTTTTATACGTTACCAGATCATTTGAATCTTTTCCGTTGTCATGCGTACCAATTCCAGTTCCAACAATGTTGCTTCACCCACCTCATCACAGCATGCTGAAGAACGACACTTGCGTCCATACAACGCCTCGAATGGAGTCATGCCTATACTTATTTGATAACTATTGTTATAGGAGAATTCTACTAATGGCAAGAACTTGTCCCAACTTCCTTTGAATTCTAGGACACAGAGTCTTAATAGATCTTCAAGAGTTTGAATAGTCCTCTCCGACTGCCCGTCCGTTTGAGGATAATATGCCGAACTGAATCATAAATCTGTGCCCATAGCTTTGTGTAAACTAACCCAAAATTTTGAAGTGAATCTTGGGTCTCGATCAGAAACTATGGATACTAACATACCATGTAGTCTTACAATCTCATTTATATATATACGAGCAAGACGTTCAAGTGAATAAGTTTCTCGTATAGGTTAGAAATGAGCATACTTGGTTATTCTATCAACAATGATCTAAATTGCATCTATACCTTGAGAAACCTTGAGAAGACCAGTAACAAAATTCATGAAAATGTGCTCCCACTTCCATTCTGGAATTTCAAGTGATTGCAATGGACCTTTTGACACTTCATATTCCGCCTTAACACGTTGACAAGTTAAACACCTTTAAATAAACTCCGTTATCGCTCTCTTCATTTTGCTTCACCAAAATGTATGACGAAAATTACGATACATTTTAGTACTCCATTATGGATTGCAAATGGTGTGTTGTGCGCCTCCATCATGAATTTATACTTCTAGTCAGAGTCGTTAAGAATACAAAGTCTGGAGTTGACTTGAAGTATTCCTTCTTCATCAATTCTTTTTTTCTGGAATAACACCTTCTTGCATTTTTTTTCTTCATACGCATCAGCTTCAGGTCCGTAGCTTGAGCAGCTTTAACTTTATCAATTAAAGTCGGTTCTACTCGTATATTTGACATCATCACGTGGGTCCCTGGAGTCTTTAACTCTATCTTCATCCTTTGTAAGTCATACAAAATGGGTCTTTGCGTTGACAATATCGCACTCGTACCCGCATATGATCTTTCACTCAACGCGTCAGCTACCACGTTCGCTTTTCTAAGATGGTATTGAATGGAATGATCGTAATCTTTCAACAGCTCGAGCCAATGTCGTTGCTCCATGTTAAGTTCCTTTTGGGTGAAGAAATATTTGAGGCTTTTATAATCCGTATAGATCTCCACTTTCTCCCCATACAAGTAATGCCTCCAGATTTTAAGCCCAGAAATGAAAGCTACCAACTCTAGATCATGAGTAGGATAATTCTTCTCATATATTCTTTTAGTTTTCTTGAGGCATAGGCTATGACTTTCCCATATTGCATAATCCTAAACCTTTGCCTGAAGCATCGATGCATATGACAAATCCCTCCAAACTAGATGGTATTGTCAAAACAGGTGCTGAAATGAGTCTCATCTTGATTTCTTCGAAACTCTTCTCACATTTCTCACTCCAACCGAATTTTATATCTTTTCGAGTTAGATGAGTTAATAGAGTAGCGATTCGAGAAAATCCTTCCACGAATCTCCGATAATAACCAGCTAAGCCCAGAAAGTTACGTACTTCGGTTACTAACTTAGGTTGCTTCCAACTTTGAATTGCTTCAATCTTTACCAGGTCAACAGATATTCCATGATTTGATATCACGTGCCCAATGAATGTTACTTCCTCAAGCCAGAACTCGTATTTCTTCAACTTGGCATATAACTTATTTTCACGAAGATTTTGGAGTATCAGCCTCAAGTGATGCTCATTATCTTCACGGCTTTTCGAGTATATGAGGATGTCATCAATAAAGAAAACCACAAAATTATCCAAATATTCCTTGAATACTCGGTTCATCATGTCCATGAAGGCAGCATGAGCATTAGTCAATCCAAAAGACATGACTAGGAATTCGTAATGCCCGTACCGAGTTCTAAAAGCAGTCTTTGGAATGTCATTGGTTTTAATCTTTAACTGATGATATCCTGAGCGAAGATCAATATTTGAAAAGAATTTAGCACCTTGCAACTAGTCAAACAGGTCATCAATGCGAGGCAATGGGTACCTATTTTTTATGGTGACATGATTCAACTCCCGACAGTCAATAAAAAGTTGCATACTTCCATCCTTCTTCTTTACGAATAGAACAGGAGCACCCCAAGGAGACGTCCTAGGATGAATGAAACTGATGTCTAATATTTCCTGCAATTAGATTTTTAACTCCTAAAGTTCAATAGGAGCCATTCGATATGTGATTTTGGAAATGGGTTTTGTACCGGGTTCAAGGTCAATACAAAACTCGATTTCACGCTCTGGGGGTAGGCTAGAAAGTTCTTCAGGGAACACGTCAGGAAATTTATTAACAATAGAAATATTATTCAAATTTGACTTATTTTTGTTTAAATCCGTGACATGGGCTAAGAAAGCTTGACATCCGTTTTTCAATAAACGAATGTCTTTATGGCTTGATATGATAGTTATTGAATTTAGTAGTTTGGTTGATTGAATTTGTATAATAGGTTGATTAGGAATATGAAAGCTAACAACATTACGAAAATGATCAATTTTAGCATGATGAGTAGTTAACCAATCAATCCCTAAAATCACATCAAATGCAAGTATTTTTAAAGAGATAAGATCGACAGGTAACGTGAGGGTGCCGATTTGAATCAAACAAGATTTATAAATAGTGGATGTAATAAAGGTTTCTTTCAACGGAGTTTCAACAAATAAGTCAAAGTCTAATTTCTCTGGAGTCAAATTTAAACGTTGAGCACAAATAGGTGAAAAAAAAAAAGAATAGGTAGAACCGGTATCAAATAAGGTATAAACTTCACAAGAGTTTATGATTAGCTTGCCCGTGATAACTTTGTTCGGGTTCCTCGCTTTTTGGGAGGTCATGATAAACTATCTCCCTTGAACTACCGGCATTGACTTGTCTGGGACGACATTTGGTGTCACCATCCCAGCTGGACTTGGCTTCACTATACGATAAAATCGAGTTAGGTGACCTTCTCTTCCGCAATTGTAACACGATTTCGGTTAATACGTGCAGTTTGGACTGATGTGTCCCTCCCCTCCATATTTGTAGCATACGATCGGTGGTCGTTCTCCTTCCTTAACAACTGGTGTTGGTGCTAACGTCTTTCCATCATTATTGAATATTCTCTTATTAAAATTTCCATTTCTATTATCTTGGCCAGGATTACCACCGAAGTGGTTACTATTTTTGGCATGTTGATTTCCTACACGTTTGTTATCATCACTTCGATGACTGCTACCACTGGTATTATCATTTGTTGGCTACTATCTCTTGGTTGAGTTGACTCATTATCGTGCTCCAATAACTGAGTCATATTCACAACATCTGAATACAAGCAAAGTTTATTAGAAATGAGGTATTGACGTATTTCGGGTTTCAAAACTCTTAGAAACATTCGCGTCATACGCTCCTCATTATCTACCAAATGGGATGAAAACCGGGATAACTCCGCAAATTTAGTCTCGTACTGCGATACGGTCATATTGTTTTGTTCCAGCTTGATAAATTCTACCTCCTTCATGTGAAGAATACTTTCGGGAAAGTACTTGTCGTTAAACAATTCTTAGAACTTCTCCCAATATATCTTCAATGATACAGGTTGAGTATGTTTTACAGATTCCCACCAATGATTTGGCTCTCCTTGCAACATGAAGGTGGCAAAGGGAACCTTTTGCTCCTCGGAGCATCCCAAGACATCAAATATCTTGGTGATCTGCTTAATCCACGTCTCTGCCTTAAGTGGTTCTGGCTTTCCCAAAAACTCCAGTGGTCCTAGCTCCTTGAATTGCTTAGCGGTGACCATCCGTGAGTTGCTAGTGTTTCTACCTGCATTTTGAACATGAGTCTCTTTTGCCTGATGTTGCATGAATTGCAGAAAGCTTCTAAACATCTCATTGTTCATCATTTGGTCGGTATTGTTGTTTACATGAGGATTATTGCCTTCTTGATGCACATTATCCTGGCTATTGATCATTGATGACTCAACGGTCTCATGTGCTCCATTGCTTATCTCAACATTTTCAGATGCCATTTTCAAACACTGTCACAAAACAAAGGTTAATTGACATGCCACATATTATCCCTATATTCTGACCGACTAATTAAATAACAAATAAGCTTAGGCAGGTCATACTAGAGAAGGATTTACCTGTCTCTCCCCTCCTAGTTTTTGTCTTAATTCTCAGCCAGGGATCATATCCCTAAGCTTTGATACCAACTATGATGCCCCCAAAATAGGTATACACAACTCATTCTGAGTCGCCAAATACATGGTATATAATTTAAATACAAACTTAATTATACAACTGTCGTGTAAAATACGACAAAATATAGCTGAGAGTTTTAACACGAATATTGTCTCATAGACAATATCCAAACTCAAATGGAGTTTTCATTACATTTATTATCACACTATTTTATAGAATAGTGAGGACTACTATAGCCACCATCTCGGACCATCACTCCGTTCTCCGACTAGTCCCAGCTATATTTTCATTTCCTGAAGAGAACAATGAAAGCAAAGAGTGAGCTCAACTAGCCCAGTAAAGAATATTATGACTAAGATAATGCAAAATAAATTATCGTTAGCCTTCAACAGTGTAAAACTGATAGAATACAATAGACAACAAGTTTAACTGCAACGGAACAAGCAATCCATTAGAAGAGTCAAGTAGAGCATGATATCTACTATCTTCTATGATTTAAAATTTCATCATCAATATTTTATCGCTGTAACACAACTCAATAAATAATCCACATCATCGAATTATTCATGCACTACGGGCCAAGGATATTCGTTATTATCACATCCACGAATTATCCATACACTACGGGCCAAGGATATTCGTTATTATCACCAATGGTCATGATCATGCCAACAACTGTCCGTCAATGCACTATGGGCCAATGACAACTTTTACCACATCATTTGTAACATTACAGGTCATGATTATACCGATACATAGTCATAATCATACCAATCAACAGTCCATCTATGCACTACGGGTCAAAGATGACTTTTATCACAATATAAGCATGAGGATGATGACAATGATATAAGAATTCAATTAAATGAAAATAAAATTTTTTTTTAAAGATTTATAATTCAATTTATCCAGAGTTTAAGAATGTCCAAATTGTCAACATGATAACTGCTTTGTGGAGTAAAATTCAAGAATAATATTATATCAAAAATAGTTTGGACAGAAAAGAAATTATTTTTTGTCATGAATAGTACCCCCTGGGTGAATAGTACTCGAGTGAATAGTATCATGTGAATAGTACTTCGTGAATAGTATCCCATGAATAGTACCCCAGCATGAAAAGATCAAAATTTAACAAGAATGTTCAGAAAAATATTCTTGTGAAATGATACTAGATGAAGCGCAAATTTCAAGAATATTCTACTAATTTCAAGGAGTATAAAAGCAATACTTAACAAAACTGTAGAATTCAGAATCTGAAACAAAATAATATTACTTACATACTACAGAGTATGGAAGAAAATATTATTTCTTACGAATATTGAACAAAAATAATATCCCTTACCTTAAAAGGAGAGTATTCCTGACTGGTTGGGTGGGGATATTTTGAAGAAAACTTATACTATTTTCTACGCTCAAAGCATCCCTCAACACAAAAGAAATACGCTCAATATCATAGAAGAAGAATTCTCTGATTCTGGTGTGATTTTTATTTCTAAACTAAGCATCTTATTTATAGGAGAATGGCATGATACTATTTGAATTTAGAAAATCACGGATGCACAATAAGAAAATTTCACGGGCGGCGTTCGGCTGAAACTTTTAAAAAAATTTAATTTTACTATGCCACAATATGCAGTACTATGCAACACTATGCAGTACTATGCAAATAAAATATAATATATTCTATTTTACATAAAAAATAAAATTTTAATATATATATATATATATATATATATATATATAAGTAATAAAAAAACTGAGATAACTTCTACCGACGATTTTTGAAAAATGGGTAAGTGGGGGTCCATATAATAAGCCAAATTATAACAAATACTTCAATAAAACCCCTCTATTTAACTCAATTCACTTGGCTTCACAAAACACATTTTTAATAACGTTCGTCATTAATATTATAACTCACAATATTAACAACAAGATCATTATCAGGAAAGAGTGGGCTTTTCGACAAGAATTTATCCTTATTGGCGAGCAATTAGGTGACCAAATTCATTTCCTTGACTGAACTTTTTAGACATCGTCAATAATGTAAATAATAATATGAATAACTTTGTCGTCTCAATTATTGTTTTAATAATATAAAATATTGTGACAATAATTGAATTAATAAAGTGAGATACTATGCAGCAATTACTTTGCAATAATTGAATAAAACTGAGTAACTTCTCACATAAGCATCAATAATCAAAGATATTGTACAATACCGTGTATTACTATGCAACCACGCGTATTACTGTACTTTTATCACCGGGTATTTCAACAGTTAACGATAAAATTTTTGCTTTTATTTTCTTAAAAAGTTATTTTTGTCGTTTTCTAACTCCGACAGTAATTCCGTTGTGGGGTCCACCAATGATTGTGTCGTAAAATTTATAAATATTACCCACAAATATAACATTATAAAAAATTCACACCTTAATATTCAAAAATGATATTTAGAGAAAAATTTATCTTTATTCATAAAAGTTGAGGTCTTACAAATGTTATTCGTGTTAAAAATATAATTTTTATGTTTAAAAGTTTATTGATTTTTTGGTAATTAAGTCTTTTTTTAAATTTTTAAATAAAAAATATATATTTGGTAATATTTGTATTAATATTTAATTTTAATAATTTAACATATAATAATTATTTATAAAGATTTATACAGATTTAATACGTCAAAGTAAGTATTTATACAAATTTTATACGATTTAGGTACTTGATGTAGTAAATTATGAATTTGGTGGTACTTGATGCAACATAAGTGTTATTAGCATGTATTCTATACTGTCAAACCGTATACAATTCTTATATAGCCGGAAAATTAGGAATTCCGGCCAATTTTGACCGGATTTAAAAATTGAGGATTAAATTGTATTAAATTAGACACTTAATATAATAAAGTATATACAAAAATTTTTAAAGGGCCTAATTATGAATATGATATATTTAACCCGTAACCTAAACCATTAGTTCAAAAAGGCATCATTACTACATAACAAGGCCAAGGATTAAATAAAATTCTTTATTTTGATAAATCTTATATGCAAATGATGTTTGACAATTTTCTTGGTTATGGAAGTAGCAACCCAAATATGATATTTCGGGGTCCACATCGTTAGTTATGCCAACCCCACCATGGATATAAGAAACCCAAAAAAAATTGTGTGATACAAAAAGAAGAAATGTGAAGAACAACTAAAAGTAGCAAGAAAAGTATAGTGAAATATTTTACAATAAAGATAGGGGCATTGAAAAATATTAACGAATAGCACAACCTTTTCATGTAAAATATGATGCAAAAAAAAGAAATATGAAGAACAACTAAAATTAGGATGAAAATTGTAATAAAATATTTTACGATAAAGATAGTACAATGATACTGAAAATATCGAAAAATAGCACCGACTTAACTTTTTGATGTGCATATAGTAAACTGTTGCATCTTTTGAAGTTGTTTAATTTAATTTAACAATGCGATATTTTCTTGTATAGCTAGGAAAAAGTTGTATATGTGCAATTTTAAGGAGATTTCTTCTGATACGTGCAGTTAATTTTACCCAATTTTATAAGGGTTTTAAAGATTTGAGGAGAAGACCAAAACGAAAAGAAAACAAAGAGAAGAAAACAGGAATACAACTAAGTATGAAGAGAGAGATGACATTATTATTGATAGTAATTGATTGGAGGGTGGGAGGGTATATTAATGCAATTGAGACAGAGAGGACAGACTAAAGTGCCCCCCTCTACTCATGCAGCTGTCATTCTTATACTACAAAACCCAACCCACCCCCTCCCTCTCCCTCTCCCTCTCCCCCTCCCCCTCCGCTCGCCTCCCCTCCCTCGCTCCCTCCCTCCCTCCCTCCCTCCTGCTCCTCATCTCCAGCAAATTAGAGTTTGCAATTGTCGGATCTCCCTTTATATTCTCTCACCCTTTACTTCTCTTTTGTTTAAAAAAAATAAAAACATCCCATCAAATATTACTTCCATCTACATTTTTCCTCTCTTTATGAATATGGGCAGAAAGAGAGGAAAGAAAAATTATTCATGAGAGTTTGCGACTATTAAATCGCTTGCTGAAATCAATTATACGAGTGAATTAATTATCAAGTGATATTTGATGATTAATTGAATGCGATGGCGTATCAGCATTATCGATCACCGTTTGGTGATACAACATTTACCAAAGTTTTTGTTGGGGGATTAGCTTGGGAGACGCCTAACGATGTAATGCGAAGTTATTTTGAGCAGTTTGGAGAGATTCTTGAAGCCGTTATCATCACCGATAAGAACACTGGAAAATCTAAAGGATATGGATTTGTAAGTAATTATTCCAAAATGTACACATGTAATAGTATTTGTTTAAATGAATTTAGGTATGTTGAAGTTGAAAATAATAATAACAATATATATATATATATATATATATATATTATATATATATATATATGAATATAGGTGACTTTTCGTGACGCTGAATCTGCTAGGCGGCTTGTGCGGAACCAAACCCTGTGATTGATGGGAGAAGGGCAAATTGTAACATTGCTTCTCTTGGCCGGCCTCGACCTTCACCATCTCAAGGTTTGTGTATTTTTTTTTTTTGTGAGAACCGATAAATGTACTTCACTAATTTTTTATAAATGGGGTTATTTTACTTAAAATTTATTAGTGGAGGACAATTGACGAAAAGTGAAGTGCATTACATTATGTTTATTGGCGAGAATATTGTCTATCGGCTATGACTTTTTTTTTGGTACTGCAATACTTCTTAGATCAATTACAACAAAAAAAAATTTCCTAATTTTTATATATTTCTTATTCTAAAAATTATATATATAGGAAGAAGTCAAGGTTCACCATATCATGGCGCACCACCACAAGGTGCATCACCATCATCTTATAGTGGAGTCGCAGCGCCATTAGCTCCACCGGTACCCCCACCACCACCTCCTGTCCTTTATCCACCTTATGGGTAAGTTTCCATTTTTTCATTTTTTTTTCTCAATTTTCTTTTCATAAATGGTACAAATAATCCATAAAAGTAATGATAGAGAAAAACCTAGTGATATACTTGATAAAATGTATCTCTCTTTTTTTTAATGAAATTTCCTTTTGCCGATAAAATAAAATAAAAACACTAGAAAGTAAACAAAAACAAAGGGAGTAAAATGGATAAAAGTGGGCATATAAATTTAGGGAATTGATATTTTCACGAGAGAAATTATTATTTCCGGAAGGCTTCCCTCACATGAATACTAGACTGGGCTCACATTCATGTGAGTGAGACCTTGTGGAAATATCAATTTTCCTTCCCTAAATTTTACTCTAGCATTGTGCCTTTTCAGAGAAGTTTTATTGATTTTCATTTAGAAAATTGATATTTTATCAAGTAAATTTGACAGTTCCACAAGCTCTTTCTCATATGAATAGTAAGGAAGTGGAGTTCATCTCATGTGAGAGAGGACGTTGTGAAACTATCAAATTTATTTATGAAAATATCAATTCTCTTCATTTAATGCAGTTTGTACATTGGCAGATCAAGAATTCAGTAATTCTACTGTTGATATGATCGGTTACAATTCTGTGACAGTATGCATAAAATGCCTTTACCCATTATACTCCATGTGCTTTACTTGCCCTAATGAATTCATTCACTATTTGTTTTTTTTTTTATAAAAAAAACCATATATTCGAAAAATATTAGCTGCCAAAATTTACACACACACAAATATTAATAGAGGTAAACAACCGTTTAATTTTTAAAGTTACAAGGTCTACGATAATAGAGTGAATTCACAGATCGCGAAGTGACTACTCTACAATTATAGAATTAATTCACTCTATGATCATAGACCGTGTAACTTTAAAAGTTACACAGCTTTGCACATTCATATTCCCTATATATATATATATATATATATATATATATATATATATATATATATATATATATATATATATATATTCCAAAATTCATTAACAGAATATCAAGAACACTAAATTGTCATGTATATGCATTTTGAGTTTATATTTTACTAATTTGGCCAGCTATGCAGGCTTACAGAGAGATTCTGTGTTTTTGTACTATTCCTCCTGTTCTTCCTTCCATTAAATATATTCCCACCTTGATTTATGCTTTGACCAGAAATTATCCATATGGTCAAAATCTTAAATTAAACCATATGTTCATAATAATGTACTCCCTCCGTTCCTTAATATAGGTCGTTTTAGAGTTGTACACAAGTATTAAAAAAATAATTATAAAACATTAAATATACTATCAATTGTTTATATTGCCCTTGTATTGGAAAAAGAGGGTGTTATTTATTGGGTAAAAAATAGTGAGAGAACTAAAGTTATATTTATTACTTGGGGTAATATTAGAAACTAAGCAATTAATGCTTACTTGAAATTCTAAAACGACTTATATTTAGGAACAAAAACATTTCTCTAAAACGACCTATATTGAGGAACGGAGGGAGTAATAATTATGTCGGGCTTTCTTATCACAAGCATGATTAGGAAAAAAAAAATAGTTTGTTATTTTGGTTGTTAAACTGAATATTGTTCAAAAAATATACGCGTTAAAACGTTACATAGAAGAACACAATAATAGTTTAAAACATAGAAGCACAATTTTAATCTTTATGTACGTATAAATGAATGAAGTTTGATGAATTAGGAAAGGGTATTGATGGTTCTTTGTAGCCATCGACAGTTGTCGGCAAATATAGAGTACATGCAAATGTTTTCTTATTTATTTTATCAAACAAATGAATATACTAAAAAAAACCTATTATAAATATTACATGAAAAATGTAATAGCTTTGGTTATTACATGCAGGACTCTGATAGTTGTAAATAAAATTTCTATTTTATTTCTCTTTCATATATATATATATATATATATATATATATATATATATATATATATTAAATCATCGTGTACTGGTGCCATATTTATGCCTTTATTAAATTCCATAACTAACGGTATGGTTGGTGTCAGTTGCAATTCGAATGTAGGACCTTAGATGATGTTTTTTAATATAAAAATAAAAAATAAATATTAAAATGTATTATTTTATTTTTGCTTAATGTTGATACTCGGCAGTTTGAGTAATCTTTCAAAGACCTTTTCAACTCATCAACAAGTGCCTAATAAGGTGCATTAAAAAAAAGAAAAATTTCCCATTTCAAGGACAGAATTATATGTCCTTTCTACATTTTTCCCCCAATCCACTCAATTGCATGTATCCTACATTTGCTAAGAAAGTTATTCCAAAAATTGTCTCTGCAGGTACGCAACCTACCCTCCTGATTATGGATACCACCAAGTTAGTTCCTTCAACCTTTCCTCTTTCTCTATATAGATTCGCTATCTTATATATATATATATATAGAGATGATCAAGAGTAGAACTCTTAAGTAATAGAACTCTCTTAAATAATAAAATTGTATCAAAACAACGTAGTTTTAATAAGACGCGGTGGCATTTTTATAAATACGCAGTGGCATGGTATTTACAAAAATGTCACCGCGTCTTATCAAAACTACGTCGTTTTGATACAATTCTATTATTTAAGGGAGTTCTACTACTTAAGAGTTCTACCCTTGATCCTTTCTCTCTCTCTCTCTCTATATATATATATATATATATATATATATATATAGAACTGATCAGGTCTGGGAGTCCGGACCTGATCAAATCCGGACCATTTTTTTTTTATTTTTTTTTATAAATAACTTAAAAAAATATTTAATATTTTATGGAACTGAAATTTTTCCATAATACAATGTTTTGGACGTGTTTTGCATACTTATACCAAAAAATGGTGGTACAGTCTGCACAGACTGTAACACCATATTTTGTTATACGTACTCAAATCACACCAAAAATACTGTATTATAAAAAAATTTTAATTCCATAATTTTTTATTTATTTATTTTTAGTTGTTTAAAAAAAATCCGAATTTTGGTCCGGTCCGAGAGTTCGGACCTCATTCGGACTCTATATATATATTATATATATATATATATATATATATATATATATATGTGTGTGTGTGTGTGTGTGTGTGTGTGTGTGTGTTTACTCATACTTAACTTTAGATGACATCTAACTTTTTAATAGTAAGAATTCTGAAAATTATTTTGTAGTACATTTTAGGGGTAAGAATACTATAATTTACTGCAAAAACCTTTTAGGAGTGATTATCACCTATAAATATATATATTCTTTCTGTTCTAAAATAACTGCTCAGTTTTGGCTTCTTTTTTTATTTGTTCAAAATGAATATTTTTTAGAATTAATTTGAACAATTTTTGACAAAATTTAGGTGGATGAATTATAATCTAAAGAAATTACGTATAATTTCCTATTAACCCCATTTTTAAAAATCTCAAATAATATATTTAGATATGCTTAATTGTTATTTTTTAAAAATTAGTCAATTTAACAAAAAAATTATCAAAACCGAGCAGTTTTTTTTGGTACAGAGGAAGTAATAATTAAGTGGAAAATAATAGCATATTTTGTGAGTAATTAATTTGGTTGCTGGACATATTAATTGATGCAGAGCATATATAATCAACAACTTCAGCAACCTCAATACTATCATCAAGCAGGTCCATATGGAGTGGGATCTTCAGCAATGGGCTCTCCATATTATTATGGATACTCCATGCAAGCTACAAGGGGAACATTTTCTGCTGCACCCCAGGCGCAACGTATCCCACCACAACCTTATCTTTACTATCCTACGCACATGGAAGGGTCCTTTTCCACCTATCCACCCCCACCACCTACTTTACTGCAATCTACAAGGCTTCCTTTTACCCCTTCTTCTACTGGTAATTAAACTATCCATCTCTTCTTTAACTATTCTAACATTTTCCCTAGAGTGTGTCTATATATATATATATATATAGATATATACACACACACACACATTTGTAACAAGTATATATGTTCAATAAAAAAAAAATTTCTCACGCCCATATTACTTTTTGAAACAAAGAAAAAAATACTATATATGTCCTCTAATTCATAAAAATAATCTCATTTGCTAATTTATTTTGTTTTGCAAATATAAAAATCTTTTTATCATAGGAATATAAAATGATACTCCCTCCGTTCCAGGATAAAAATTTCGATGGACTTTTCATGTATATTAAGAAGATGAATGAAATGATAAAATTGCCCATAATAATATGTCATTAATTATTTTCAATATAGGTGATAGAGTGACTTTCTAGCTATTCAATTCAAAATATTCTCTCTTCATACTTATTAAATATAGAGAGAGAATTAGAATAAGAAAAGTATGAGATATTTAATGCTACGGGCATAATAGAAAAAAATGTGTAAAAATTTGGTTATTAAAGGAAAGTGATCATTTAACATGTGACTACTCAAAATAGTAATAAAGACTTTTATCATGGGACGGAGGTAGTACAATATTCTCAAGTTTATTATCGTACAACTAAAATAAAAATTTAATATATTAACAATAAATATCGAACAAAAGTACAAACTTAATATTTACAAAGTACTTTTTAACTCTCTGTTTCTGAGTTTTGAGCAGAAAAGAAAAGAATAGAAAATTTAAATTAGAACAGAAAAGAAAATAATAGAAAACTTGAAGTTTTTCTTTGTGTTATTTCTGAGTTTTTAATAGAAAATGATAGAAAATTTAAAAGTGAGGACATGAGTTGTAATTTAAAATTTATTATATTAAAAGTTGAGGATAATATGAAAATTATAAAAATATTACTTAATTCCAATTTCTTTTCTGTTCAAATCAGGCCAATTTTGGACGGAAAACTTTGGCAGGAAAAGTGGCCAAGTAATCTATCCATTTCTTTTCTTTTCCGTTTATTAAAAAACTCAGAAACATAAGAATTGGAAAGAAAACTTAAATTTTTCGTTCATTTCTTTTTTTTTTCTGTCCATTTTAAAACTCAAAAACAGAACATAACAGAGTAATATTTAATTAATTATTTCCAAAAATACAACATCATAAGCCCCAACACCAATAATAGTCATTTTTCAAGGGAAAACGATTGCTGAATGCATAACACCTAAAATTTGATGTTAGGTAAATTGAATTGCTTTCTCTCTATTAGTACACTTAGACTATATTTATTTGTAAAAATTATATTTGAGATATGATTATTAATATCAAGTGTCTTGTATGTTTTTAAATTTGAATTTAAAACTATTAGTCAATAATTATAAAATAACTTAATATAATGGACTATTTAATACCATGTTCAACTAGGTATTATAATCCCTACCATTTGGACTAAATTTTTTTAGACAAAATTAACCTCGTCAGCACGGGCGGATCTACGCTTGGGGCGGAGGGGCACCTGCCCCCACTGAATTTTCTTCCATGAGCTCCTTCCCTTCCCTCATAGTAAACACCCCCACCACCACCCTGGCTTTCTTTTTTATTTTAACGAACACCTTGTAAAATTTTTTGCTCAAAAATTAAGTACCCTCTCTTACTTTTTTTTTTTTAACCAACAACCTGTAAAGTTTTTTAGTTGTAGAAAAAAAATGAGAAGAAATTTTTTGATTCGAAATACACTCATTTTCTTTAAATTTTTTTTCTTTTCTGACTAAAACTCAAAGACATCATTTTTTTTAAAAAAAAATTCTCTTCTGGTACAAAACTCAAAGACATTATTTCCTTTTGTTTTCCTTCGCTTTCTTTTCTTTTATCTCCAAATTTAAAACTCAAAGACAATGTGTTAAAAATCCAAGACACCTTAGTTTTCTCTTATTCCGTGTGGCCTTATCCAAATCTTTTGGATTTGTCATATTTGTACTACATTGGATTTTTAATAAAAAAAATTTGCTGATAAAAAATAAATCATTCTAGTATTTTCCTTATAAGAAAATTATGACTATATATATATATATATATATATATATATATATATATATATATTAAACTTAACGACGTAAGTGTTGAGAAATTATATTGGATTTAGAAAAGTATGTATATATAGTTATAATTTTTATTTTTAACATATTTTTTTTTTGAATTTGACCCCACTAAACTTTGTGGTTAGATCCGCACATGCTCGTCAGCAAAAAATTATATATAAGAATTATTGTTGATAGAAGTTTTATAATTATTACGTCGTCAATTACTTTTATAACATAATCTTCATCAGCGTAAAATAAGCTTAATCTTCGTCAATTACCGTTGATAGAATTACTTCGTCAATTACTTTTATAACATAATCTTCGTTAGCGTAAAGGAAGATACATAATGAATCGATATCAATTATATAAAACAAACTTAAAGATATTGTGTTATAATTAATTATTTATCATTTTTTGATGTATAAATAAGTTTAATTTATAGTTTAAAATATGTTATTATTGGTAATGATATAATAGTCCAAATAATATTTTTTATCCAATTATTTAATTAATCCTAAAAAAAATAAATATAAATGAGATTATTTTAACTTATCTTATAAGTAATCTCATGAAAAATAAATAACTATGATTATTTAATCTTATAATTAATAGTCTTGGGATTATAATAATTAATGTATTATAATCCCGAGATTTAATGTATTATAATCACGAGATTATAATACTTGCGGACAAACATGACCTTAATGTACAATTGCATATCACATAAAAATATTTAATGAGAAAGTAACTATTACTCAAAATATTATTTACTGTCTCAAGTAATAAATAATTGTTAGCATAAATATATAAATACATACAAATTCATTGTCCAAAAATGACATGAATATGCTATAAACGAGAATTATAAACTCTGTGTTTTTCCTACCTGATCAACCACCACGACACAATATCGTCATGTATGCTGTGTATGTTACATGACACAATTAACATGCAACAGATATTTCATATTTCCCTATATATATATATATATATATATATATATATATAGGGTAACATGCATGCAGAAATGGGGGCCCACATGAGAAGCCCTAAGCATGTGATATGAGCTGTCTGGTTTATGCTGTGACCCATCAATGGGTCACTCGAAAAAATGATGCATGCCAGATAGGCAGAGGGCAAGCTAACAGTGACTGCACGTGGAGTCAATAGTATATACCTAGATACCTAGATAAATGATCAAAGTTTGGTCCTAAAGATTCAGTGGAGTGGTCCATGGAAGCATGTTTTATGTTTATTAGAATCTTCTGCCACTATAATTGATATTATTTCAGGATTAGGTACATATAATTTCTCAAAGAACTTGTCACAACATTCTGGATTGGAATACCATTGGAATCACGTATTGTTTTCTTTTTGTTAATACACAACGTACGTAACTTTTTTTTTTGATCAGAGAAACAAATTTTTATTAATATCCAAAGCAATATAATAGTGGCAAGTCGAAAAGATTTGGATTGGGCCACAATTTGATTATAAATCACCGTGGAAAAAACCTATAAAACAAAGAAAGAAGGAAAGCCCTTGAAATTCTGTAATTTTCCATTATGTTGTTGCAATCATGATGCATCACTGTAAACTAAAAAAAACTCTCCACAATAGTTTTAGCAGCTTTAAACCCATGAGCTAGAGCTAGAGCTAGAGCACAATAAGCAATATTTCATCCCTAATCATAATAGACTACCACATAGATGACATTTTGTGCAGCGCCACCATCCATCTTTTACAGCCCGTACGTAGAAATTACTCTCCACACCTCATTCGTCTCCTTTTAATATATAAAACCAAGTTGACATGCCATGAAATTAATAACTTTTCACTTATCCCATACACAAACAAACTCTTAGGGAAGAATCAGGAGCCCCGCGCATCGCGTGCGCGTACACAAAGTATTAACATATATGTTTGGAATCCAACTTGACCCAAAAGCTTAAGTCATTAGGTCTTGGGTTCATTCATGTATATTAATCTTTCACTCTTTTATTATTTATCCGATGTGAGACTCCAACTCACTTATGATAACCTAACAATCTTTCCCTCAGAAGTGAGTTTTATCATATCAAGAGCTCACCAATTGTTGGCTAACTATTCTGGGTCCTTCTTCATCGAGAGTCAACTTCCATCAAGAATTGAACATCTTCTCTTCAATCACCGCGGATCACCAATTCTCGGCTAACCATTCTTGGCTAACCCATCAAGAATTCAACATCACCATCAAACCAACCCTTCATCGAGAATTCACCACTATCGCGTGTCTTTTTAAGAGGCTGACCAGCTCGAGATCAAACTTTCGTAGTTCTGATACCAGTAGTTGGGGAAGAATCAGGGAGCTCGCGCATCGCGTGCGTGTACACAAGACACTAACGTACATGTTTGGAACCTACTGACTCAAAAGCTTAAGCCACTAGGTCTTGAACCCATTCTGAATATATATTAATACTTCACTCTTTTACTATTAATTCGATGTAAATTCCAACTCAGTTGTGATATCCTAATACAAACTAATACCACCGAACAAAACCCATGCATTATGTCTAAGAAAAGGCTCTTGCGCCATAAAAAATCCACAACAATTTACCTACGCAAATATAAGAAAAGCTAACATAAGTGTTGGGCCATGATACTTTGTGTAGTGGGCCGGACCAGATGGACTTATTCCTTGGGTTGTATTTATTGGGTCTTGAATGTGTTGGGCCGGTTCGTTGGGCTGACCCATTAGATGAATAAATATCTTGATTGGGCTTTGACCGGTAATGATGAAGAAGATAACAGTTGACTGTTATCTGCCATGCATTAATGAGGATGAGACTCAATCGGCTGACGGTGGCAAACAGTGATGGGATGGAGCAGGTGGGCTGCCTGCAGTCGGTTGAGGTCATCGGTAGTGGGGGACTGTGTCAGAACGGAGTGGGTGGCACGAGAAACCGGACTTTGAGTATATATATGTTAGCAAGGATCACACACAAAAAAAGGTAACTGATATTTTTATCTCTCAATACACTAGATATTATTTTCCTCCATTGTTATCCTTGTTATCGCCTGTACTGACTCTTACGCCGAAGCTATCCCCCGACGGTCCAAGTCGTCAAGCTTCTGGTATTGACGTGTTTAAGGTGCAGGATTGGACGTGTTTTACGTGATTGGAGTACGTGAAAAGATCTTGGCGTTAACAATAAGTTACCTAGGAAACATGCTGCTACTACCCCAAAAGCTAACAACTAAAAGAGAGATCATCACGCATGGACTACAAATTCTGTCAACATCCTAACCCTCCTAATTTCCAAAAACCAAACAACTAAAAGAGAGCTGATGTCACGAATGAAATTAAACTTACATTAAAGAACTCTTGAGACATACCTTAAATGGAAAAAGAAAAAGAAAAAGAAACCCCCATTCTTGTGAAATTATCTCCTCAATTCTTATCTTTGCTAGACTCTCCTGTTCCAAGACTTCTACTCCGAGCAACTCCAGGAGGCCGGAGATTGATAAATCTTAGAATATATTTAGTTTAGGATTCAGATTTTGTTCCAGCAGATGAACTAAATATAGTCGATTGAATTTTTCGATGTGCTCAAATAGACCAAATCAAGGAACCAAATTTGGTGCGCTATAATTTTAAATACATTTTGTAATTCTGTAATTAAGCACACCTAGAGGGGGTGAATAGGTGTTAATACACAGAAGTGATCTACAGTGGCCAATTTTTCAAGTTTACTATAGCAGGCTATAATCGGACGGTCTAACCCTGTCCGTATTAGTTATGTTCTTAGGCTGTTATAAACGGACAGCTAATACCTGTCCGTATTAGTATAAAATTTTTCAACTAAAACTAAAATCTGCAGAATATAAAGCTTAAAAATAGAAACACAAGAAAAGTAAATCACACCGAGATTTTTTACGTGGTTCAGCCCCTATCCTCTAGTTTAGTAGCGTAATCCACGTCCAATCCCAACTAGGATTGGAGACTCACTTTATTAAATAATACTCACCAATTACAAAGTAAATAACTCCCTGTTACAACGACGATCGATTGGACACCTCTGCCCCATTTGCACCTCTGCAACACCTCTCACCTCTGAGACTTTGATAGCTTCGTTGTACAGACTAAATATTACTAAAATAAAAATCCCAAGCCAACCTAGACTTGTATTATGTTTACAATAGATATGAAATAAGGAATACAAGAACATTGTAAACCAGGACTAAAAGAGTGATATGATGATTTGTATCTTGGATAGCTTGAAGAGTTTCTGTTCAGTAGTCTTGTACCTTCATGTAGCCGAGCAAACAGTATATATAAAGAAGAGAACAACGGCTAAGTCAAGTAACGTTCCAATACATCCAGCAACGGCTATTACTTTTGAAATAGGAGAAGAACGTTAGCAATAACAACCTCAGTAGATAAGGGAATACTGCTATGAAGTAGTCAAATAAAATACAAAGACTAGCTGAAAGAGTCCTATTGGCAGTAAGCATGATCTCTTCAAAATAGCAACTGCTGTTAGCATGTAAAAAATAGCTGCTCCATCAACTTTAAATAAGAATCCTTAATAAAACCAATTTCTAAAAAATCTCCAAGATACGTATAAATTGGTAACTCATATATATATATATATATATATATATATATATATATATATATATATATATATATATATTGGAAGGATATCTACCCAACAATTAAATATGAGAAACTTAAGGAATATTAAACAGATTAAATATAAATTCCAGCTGCACAAACCTGTTATAAATCCAACACTAGATTTTCAATCTCCTTAAAATACTCCAATTCACATTAGAATTAGTCTTCATAAGTTTAGTTATAAGTATAAACATATAAATATTAGATTCCAAAAACTTTTAAGCACGTGACCAACCTGCAGTAAATTTTTCATGCAATAACTCATGCAAACTATTATATATTATATAATTAATATGCATAAAAATATTTGATTAACATGACTCAATTAAATTATAAGCCAATATAAAATCAATTTCGCCCATATAAACATTGCCATCATTAAAACCACAAAGTATATATACTAACATTCTCCCCCTTTTTGATGATGACAATATATATACTATACTCCCCCTAAATATATGGCTCCCCCTTAATTTAGGCATATTTGTTAAATAAAATCTTTTAACATGGCATGTATATCAAATATCACATGTTAATTGCATGAAGATCAAATAACTCATATTAAACACATAGTACCCAAAGCATGACAATAAAGAAGAATCATATATCTTAACCAATCAAAACAGATTAAACCAGCAGATTCAAATATCCAAATTCCAAAATATTCAAATTAGTTATCCAACAGAGTTTAAACTAAAATTCAAATATTTAAATACCCAATCCAAAATCTCAAACCAACAAAGTCTAAACTCCAAATATTTGAATATCCAATCAAAAATCTCCAAAATCTCTCCCCCTTTGGCATCATAAAAAATGAGTAATTAATTGTCTTCTTTATCAGTCTCAAACACCCCATCTTCAATCTTCTTAAAAAGATCCTTGAATTGCACATCTAAAGATTCAACCTTCTCAATAACTGTGAGTACTCTATCAGATAAGGAATTGAGTGAAGCTGAAAAATTATGCATGAGTTCAAGCATTGTGTCAAACTTGGAATTCATATTAGTAACAAGTTGAGAAAGGTCTGAATTTTGAGAAGCAGGAGGAATTGGAATAGAATGAGAAGTAGGTGAATGAGTAGGAGCAGAAGGAACATGAATATTTTCTTCAATGTCCCAAGATAAAACATTGTCAGCCCCAATTTTGAGTTTTGAATTTTTAAAAACTAAGTCATCAATTACTTCAGTTAATTGAAAAACTTCTTCATTCTCAAAAGATACATCAAAATGAGTAAATATCTTTGTCAAAAAGCCATCATATGGAAAACATTTAGATTTAGTTGTGACACAACTTTCATTGTGATTTATCATTAAAAGAGCACAATTAAATTTTGTTTTTGACAAAATGAGGGATGATAATTTTAAATCTTGATAAGTCATCTCAGACCTACCACCAGTTTGAGGAATAAGATATGCATGAATAAGCTTATGAATCACACTATTTAATGGAGTTGTTTCAAGAACTGTGGGTAAAGAAACAAACTCAGATGTGGGACAATCTTTAACTATTCGCAATTGTTGCACAACAGAGATTTTCAAATTCTAATGGCCCTTTTAGAGTGAATGGGGAAGGGCCAGAACAAGGTATGTCAAACAAAATACTCAGTAACACAGAGTCTATTAAAATTATTTTGTTTTTCACAAAAGTTTGAATCTGATTATGTGCAACAAACAGATTCTCATAAAATTGTTTAATCAATTTGGGATAGGCATATGTTGGGGGAAATAACAAACTAGATAGACCAAGATGATTAAAAATTTCAGTAACACCAATAGTATCAAAAAGAACAGGGTCGACAGGTTTGCCAAACACAATGGTTTTATTGACCATTAATTTTTGAAATTGATTTGCAAATTTTTGGGAACGAAAAACAATAGTTGAATCATGAGTGCTAGAAATAGAATTGGAAATGGGAATACTCACAACAACTCGGTTTTTACCCTTAGATGTTTCCCCTGTCTTCTTCATCTTCTTTGAAGAAGTTCCCAAAGTAGAGACCATCTTAGACAAATTTCGGTTCAGGCGTCTCTCAGCCCTTGGCTCTATGTACGAAGATGGTACTTCATCTTGATGATCTGGCGCGTGAGGTGCTACTTCCACCGTCTTGGGTCGTTGTATAGGCTGCCGTCCGGTATTGACGAGAAACCCACCCCTAGTTTTGGCCATTTTTATGGAGATTATGTGAAAGATTGAAGGAGATAGGGAGAAGAACAAACCCTAGAGAAAAACGTGATAGAAGAGATAGAGAAACAAAAATAACGAGACATAATGAATAGGGGAGATGAAGGGTTTGTTAAAAAAAATCTGTTACAGATATCATAGAAGAAGTAACTAAAAAGGAAAAAATAGAAAACAGAATACTAAAAGGTCTTAGATACCTGATCAGTTTAGAATTTGGTCTAACAAGAGTGGGAGATGAAGAGTTTTTTAAAAAAAAATAGAAACAGGTAAGAACTGATAAAAAAATTATTCCTGCTCAAAAACCAACATAACAAATACCAATCATACCCCCATAAATTGGAAATATCAATTTTACCCTTATGTAAATAAGATCAGTGTGTTAACTCACATAAAATAAGTATAAAAACAAATAATTTATGAATTCTAAAATAATTTTTATGGCAGAAAGAAACAGAATAAACTGAAATTCAATTTTTTTTAAAAAAAAAATTTAAAAATAAAAAATAAAAAATTTCTAACCATATACAGATATTTTAAGTTCTCTTCTCAAAGTGCAAAAAAGCTCTTCACTTAAAGGTTTTGTAAAAATATCTGCCAATTGATGTTCAGTAGGGACAAATACTAATTTAATTAACCCTTTAGCAACATTATCTCTTAAAAAATGATGTCTCACTTCAATATGCTTAGTACGAGAATGAAGCAAAAGATTTTTTTAAATATCAGTTGCACTAATATTGTCACACATAATAGACACATTTTCACATATCACATTAAAATCATGAAGAGTTTGAATCATCCATAAAATTTGTGAACAACAACTACCTGCTGCCAAATATTCACCTTCCGTAGTAGACAAGGCAACTTATGTTTGCTTTTTGCTGTGCCAAGCCACAAGGCTTTGTCCTAAAAATTCACAAGCACCGCTTGTGCTTTTTCTATCAACTTGGCACCCTGCATAATCTGCATCTGAATATCCAATTAGTTCAAAGCTAGGAGATACAGGATAGTATAAACCAAAATTAATTGTACCAGATAAATATTTAAATATTCTTTTTAACACTTTAAGATGAGACTCTCTTTTGGTTGAGCTTGAAATCTAGCACAAAGGCATACACTATACATAATATCAGGTCTTGATGTAGTTAAATAAAGTAAACAACTAATCATATCTCGATACATTGCCACTTCAACATCTTTACCTGTAGCATCCGTAGTAAGCTTGATGGTAGTACTCATTGGTGTTGACTGGTTTGGTATTTTCAAAACCAAATCTCTTTAATAACTCCTTCACATACTTCGATTGATGAATGTGAATCCCTTCATTGGATTGTTTGATTTGAAGCCCCAAGAAATAGTTTAATTCGCCCAGAAGGCTCATGTCAAACTCATTATGCATACATTGAGAAAACCACTCACACAAAGAGTTAGTAGTAGCTCCAAAAATTATGTCATCCACATAAATTTGAACAATTAATAAATCTTTATTTTTGGTTTTAATAAAAAGAGTAGAGTCAATCTTACCGCGATTAAAACTATTTTCTAATAAAAACTTGCTTAGTCTTTCATACCAAGCTCTTGGAGCTTGTTTTAATCCATATAAAGCCTTTTTCAAATTAAACACATGATGTGGATATTTTTCATGTTCAAAACCGGGTGGTTGCTTAACATAAACTTCTTCATTTAAGTAACCATTTAAAAAAGCATTTTTCACATCCATTTGATATAATTTAAATTGTCTAAAGCATGCATAGGCTAATAAAATTCTTATAGCTTCCAACCTTGCAACATGGGTAAAGGTTTCTTCATAGTCCATTCCTTCTTGTTGATTATAGCCTTGAGCTACCAATCTGGCTTTGTTTCTTGTTATAACACCATTTTCATCTAATTTATTTTTGAAAATCCATTTTGTACCAATAATAGATGCATTTTTAGGAGGCTTAACAAGATCCTATACCTGACATCGTTCAAATTGGTTTAACTCTTTCTGCATGGCGATTGTCCAATTTTTATCTTGAATTGCTTTTTTGGCATTTTTTGGTTCAACTTGAGAAAGAAAGGCTGAAAATGCACAATAATTCCTTGCTTTCCTTCTTGTGTTCATCCAAGTGTCAAGATCTCCAATAATCAAGTATGGAGGATGATTTCTAACAGTTCAAGATAATTTAGAAAGCTTGACAGTAGTCATCTGTTCATTATATTCAAACTGTGGTATGTCAAATTCTGCATCAGTGTGTTCGTCTGAATTTTCTTCTAAATCGGACGGGTCTGGCTGTCGATTTTTCGGTGTCTGCATGTTTGAGTTTTCTACTGCAACGGACGGGTCAGGCTATCTGATTTCAGCTGTATTTCTTTTTGATTTGGACGACTTAGGCTGTCTAATTTCAGCTGTCTTTCCTTCTGATTCGGACGATTTAGACTGTCCAGATTTAGCAGTTTGGCTTCCACGACTCAAATTGTTATTTCCTGCAAAATCCTTATCTTTCGACATATCATAGTTAAATTCATCAAATATTACATGCACTGACTCTTCAACCTTTGACTTGTCAAGATTATAAACCCTATATGCCTTACTATGTACTGAATAACGAAGAAAAATAGCTTCGGTCGATTTTGCATCAAATTTTCCAAGATTACTATTAGTATTTAAAACAAAACATTTAGCACCAAACACTCTAAAATAATTAATATTAGGAATCCTTTTGTTTAGTAACTCATATGGTGTTTTCAATAATATGGGTCTAATCAATACTCTATTTAGAATGTAACATGCAGTACTTACAGCATCTGCCCAAAATCTTTTAGGCAGTTTACTTTCTTGAAGTAAAGTTCTTGCAGTTTCTTGGAGAGTACGATTTTTGCGTTCCACTACACCATTTTGTTGTGGTGTTCTTGGTGCAAAAAATTCATGTGTAACACCTCACTCACTGCAAAATGGTATAAAGTCTTTTTCAAATTCCCCACCATGGTCACTCTGAATACCAATTAGCTTGAGGCTGTGTTTTGTTTCAACTTTCTTTATAAGCTTTTCAAATTCTGCAAAAGCTTGATCTTTAGTTTTCAAAAATAAAACCCATGTAAATCTTGAAAAATCATCAACAATAACAAAAGCATAATGATTATTTCCTAAGCTAGCATATCTCTCGAGTCCAAACAAATCAAGGTGCAATAATTGAAGAGGTAAAGAAGTTGATACCAGATTTTTACTGATAAAGAAATTTCTTGCTTGCTTACCTAACTGACATACATTACAAATCCCTGTCTTTTCATATTTTAGCTTTGGCAATCCTTTGACAAGGTTCTTGGTAGCTAATTTGTTAATCAATTTCATATGCACATGTCCTAACCTTCTATGCCAAAGAATATTTTGATCTGGAATAGCAATTAGGCAAATATCTTCATTTTGATTTTCAAAATTAATTGTATAAATATTACCTTTCCTTTGAGTAATTAAAGGAACATTGTGAGAAGCATGAATAATAGTATATTTATCTTTTTCAAAAATTACTTTATGTCCACTATCCATTAGTTGACTTACACTAATTAAATTATATTTTAATCCTTCAACACAATGAACATTATCAATGAAAACCTTACCATTTCTAATTTTACCTTTACCGACGATTTGGCATGTGATGTCATCTCCAAAGGTAACAGTTCATTCCTTCTTAGTAGTCAGTGAGATGAATTCAGTACTATCACCCGTCATATGTCTAGAACATCCACTATATAGCACCCATTTATGTGATGGTACTTTAGCTTTTAAACACGCCTACAAAACAAAGAAGTAACTCATCGTTTTGGTACCCAAATATGTTTGGGTCCGGTATTGTTAGTAGCAATTATATCTCTTTTCTTTACCCAAACTTGTTTTATTTTAATTTTATTACAGTTTGTATCAAAATGTCCTTTTAAACCACAACTTTTACAAGTAACAAAAGGTGAGCAATAAAGAGGCTTGATCCTTGGTTTATTATTTATTACACTAATTTTATTAGTAATGCTTGTAATGTTCTTAACAGGATTGTATCCAATTCCTTGTTTATCTAGACTTGACCTTTGAGCACCTAACATTATATTTAAATTCTCTTCCCCTTGAACAAATTTTGCAAGGCCCTTTTTCAATGAAATTATTTCTTCCTCATTATTATTTTGCATGTTTAATATTTTCCCATCATTAAAAACATCAATGCAAGTATCTCTCATTTTCAAACTTTCTTTTAAAACATCATTTTCCTTTTAAAGATCATTAAATTCTTCATTTAATTTGTTTGCACGATTATATAGAATTTTATTATAGTTATCAAGATAATCAATTTTAGCATTTAACTTAGATACTTCACTTGATGTGCAATCTTTAACTATTTCTTATTTTTCTTCAATTAATGTTTCTACCTCTTTTATTAAATCATTTATCCAATTTTTTAAATGAGCATTTTTCTCTTTAATACGAATATTTTCATTCTTTAAAACTAGATAATCAGAAATAGTAATATCACCAAGTTCAGACTTTACCTCATATGATTCTTGATTGCATAATCCAGTGAAACACAGTTGAGCAGTTTCATCTTCTTGCTCTTCATGATTGGACATCGCTCCATGTCATTAATGCCTTTCCTTTTGAATTGCTTGATTTGTTTTTCCTTTTTAATTGGAAACAGTCTCTCTTGAAATGTCCGGGCCTTCCACATTCAAAATAGGTATCTTCTTGTAGCTTTTGCTTGGCGTCTTTCTTGTTGTTGAATGTCTTGCCTTGAAACTTTGATTTATTCTTCTTTCTAATCAGCTCTCTCAATTTTCGGGACATCATAACTATTTCTTCATTGGAGTCTTCATCATCACCTTCTATGTAGCTTTCAACTTGAAGAGCTAAGGTCTTCTTTTTAGGTCCTTCATCTTCTTCATCATACCTCTTTAGTTGATTTTCGAATTCTTCAAGTTCTCCAAACAAAGTTAGAGTTTCCATTGTACTGATTGTAGTTGAGTTTTGAAGAGTTGTAACTTTTGGTGCAAACCGTTTGGGCATGACTCTAAGTATCTTTCTATTTATCTCCCTTTGATCAATTTTCCGACCGAGCATGCTTAGAGAGTTCATAAAAGTGAGGAATCTAGCTTGAGCTTCTTTGATGGATTCATTATTCTCTAACCTGAAAAGTTCAGATTCTTGCATTAGCATACTTAATTTGACTTCTTTTACCTTTGTAGTTCCCTCATGGCTCATGATGATTGTATCCCATATTTTATAGCAGTAGTGCATGCAGAAACTTTGTCAATTTCGGCTTGAATCATCCCACTTAGCAGCGTATTCATGGCTTTGGAGTCGTAGGTTACCATGTATGATTCATTTGAATCCATTTCCATGAGAGTCTTAGGCTTTCCATCATCATGTCTTGGAATGACAGGGCCATTTTCAACAACCCACCATTCCCATGGGTCTCGTTTGAGATAAATCATCATTCTAAACATCCAAAAGTTGAAGTTTTCACTTTCGAGCAACAAAGGTGGTCGGCTTGTGGATTGACCTTCTTGAAAATTGAGGTGTGCTATAGGATCTTTCCCTACGACCTGCAAAGATCAATATTAGTAGAGCCTTGCTTTGATACCAAATGTAATTATGTAATTAAGCACACCTAGAGGGGGGTGAATAGGTATAAATTGTGACGCCCCCAAAATAGGTATACATCACCCATCTTGAGTCGCCAAATACATGGTACAAAATCCAAATATAACTTAATTATACAACAGTCGTGTAAAATACGACAAAACATGAGCTGTGAGTTTTAATACAAATATTGTCATCTAGATAGTATTCAAACTCAAAATAAGTTCTCAATACATTTATTGTCACCCTATTTAACAGAATAGTGAGGACTACTAATGTCATCATCTGGACCGTCACTCCGTTTCCCGACTAGTCCCGGCTACGTTCTCATTCCTGAAGAGAACAGTGAAAGAAAGAGTGAGCTCAACTAGCCTAATAAGAAATATTATGACTAAGATAATGCAGAAGAAATTAT
This sequence comes from Panax notoginseng, assembly GCA_016801055.1. Classification (NCBI taxonomy): domain Eukaryota; kingdom Viridiplantae; phylum Streptophyta; class Magnoliopsida; order Apiales; family Araliaceae; genus Panax; species Panax notoginseng. Next base: position 78,422,990 of record CM029021.1, read on the forward strand.
TATTAGCCTTCAACAATGTTAAATTGATAGAATATAATAGACAACAAGTTTAACTGCAGCGGAATAAGCAACCCATTAGAAGAGTCAAGTAGAGCATGATATCTACTATTTTCTATGATTTAAAATGTTTTCATCAATTTTTATCGCTGAGACTCAGCTTAATAAATAAACCACATCATCGAATCATTCCTGCACTACGGGCCAAGGATATTCATTAAATTATCAATGGTCATGACTATACCGAATAATCCCTAGTCATAATCATACCAAAAACTGTCCATCAATGCACTACAGGCCACTGAGGACTTTTACCACATCATTTATAACATTACAGGTCATGATTATACCGAATGATCCCTGATCATAATCATACCAAGTCCATCTATGCACGTAAGCCAAAGATGACTTTCATCACAATATAAGCATAAAGATGATGACAATCACATAATAATTCAATAAAATAAGTTCAAGAATAAATTTTAAAGATTTATAAGTTAATTTATCCTGAAATCAATAACGTCCAAATTGTCAACATGATAATGCTTTGTGGAGTAAAATTCAAGAATGATCAGAAGAATATTTTCATGAAAAGATACTAGATGAAGCGCAAATATCAAGGATATGCTACTAATTTCATGGAGTATAGAAGCCAAAACTTTAACCAACTGAGTATAATAGAATATATGAAACCGCAAATGGATTTTTGCCCGCCATGCGGTAATCCACGTAGATAGATCATTTTCACAAGTTAATAAGGAATGAATACGAGGGATCATTCACCATGCATGTGGTAATCCACATAGACAGGTTATTCTAACAGAATAATAAAGAATGAAATAACAGAAGAATTCACCATACATGCGGTAGTCCGCGTAGACAGGTTATTCCAACAGAATAATAAAGAATGAAATCAGGTCATGCGTAATCCGCACAGACAAGATATTCCAATAGAATAATAAAGAATGGAACCAGGTCATGCGTAATCCGTACATACAGGATATTTCAATAGAATAATAAAGAACGGAATCACAACAGAATTCACTAGGCATGCGACAGACCGCACAGACAGGTTATTCCAACAGAATAATAAAGAATGGAATAACAGAAGAATTTCACCATGTATGCGGTACTTCGCATAGACAAGTTATTCCAATATAATAATAAAGAATGGAATAACAACCCTTACGAGTATTGAAAGAAAATAACTCTCTTCATGAATACGAAGGAATAATACCCCTTACCTTAGAAGAAACTGGATACTGGAATAGTGAGGTAGCAGACTTCTCTTCTTCTTTCTCTCTATAATTCCTCTCTATAATAATTGCTCTATAGCTTTAGTGAATTGGTGAGAAATGAAGGAAGAATGAGCTTCTATTTATAGAAAAATATAGTTTCAATAATTGCACGTTTTGGGGCTCAGAATATTACAGTATAATACCTCCCTCTTTTTCTTCATTTTTAATTTAGTCCTGCAAGTATTATCAAACTTGCACCATCTCTCCTAATAGTAAATAATGTGAATCAATAGTTCAATCATGTGACTTAATAGTTATAATCATGTGAAAATACGAATTACAGTATAGTACATTCAACTATACCTCCATTTCTAACTTAGTCATGCAAGTATTATCAATCTTGCACCAACTCCCCTAATAGTAAATGAATGTGAATCAATAGTACACACATGTGAATAAATAGTTATAAGAATGCGAAATAATAGCAATTAATAGCTCATTTATCCGATGAATTACTCGATTGATCAATAAAACCTCCTGACATCAATTATTATCGAAATAAATGTCGATTTCCACTAATACTAATAATTCCAACACAATAGAACTATCAATTTCATCTTTAATCAACACGAACTTATTCATCATTAATATCATAACTTATAATATTTAACAACCAGATCATTTCCAAAAAAGAGGGGGCTTTCCGATAAGGATTTTTCCTTATTGGCGCGCAATTAGGTGACCAAACCTTTCATTGACAGAACTTTCTAGACATTATCAATATTATAAATAATAATATGAATAACTTTGTCGTCTCAATTATTAATTTAATAATATAACATATTATGCGGATGATACTGTGACAATAATTGAATCAATAATATGAGAGATATGATGCAGCAATTACTGTAACAATAATTGAATATAACTGAGTGACTTCTCACGTAAGCATCAATAATCAATACTGTGTGCTACTATGTAACCACGCGTATTACTGTACTTTTACTACCGGATAGTTTAACAGTTTAACGGTAAAACTTTCGCCGTTATTTTTATAAAAAGACAATTATGTCATTTTCTAACTACGACAATACTTCCGTTGTGGGGTCCACCAATGATTGTGCCGTCTTACGAATATTCCCTGTTAAAACGAATATTTCCCGACCAATCGAATATTATATAACCACTTGCTTACTTTGTAAAATTTATAAATATTACCCACAACTATAACATTATATCAAATCCACACCATAATATTCAAAAAATATATTTCGAGAAAATTATTCTTTATTCATAAAATTTGGGGTCTTACAACATCCTCTTCTTATGAAATTGCATCCTCAAAATTAGGGTACGTACCTGGTTAATCGAAGAGGTGAGGATATCTTGACTTCATCTCAGATTCTAATCCTAGGTCATTTCTTCCACATCGTGGTTTCTCCACAAAACTTTGACTTGAGGTATAACCTTGGAGCATAGAATATGATCCTTCTTATCCAAGATTTTAACAGGTAACTCTTCATACGTTAAATCTTCCTCTATCTCGTCTGGTTCTAATTTAATAATGTGGTTCGGGTCTTTCACATATTTACGTAACATAGATATGTGAAAAACGTTATGAACACGAGATATACTTCGCGGTAAGGAGTGTCTATAGGCCACAGTTCCTACTCAATCGAGGATTAAAAATGGGCCAATGAATCGAGGATTGAGCTTTCCTCTATTTCTAAGTCTCGTAACTCCTTTCCATGGAGCAACACGTAACAACACAAGATCTCCAATATTGAATTCTACGTCCTTTCGATGAAGATCAACATAACTATTTTGTCGATCTTGTGAGGTTTTTATACGTTGTCGGATCGTTTGAATCTTTTTCGTAGTCATACGTACCAAATCCAATCCCAACAACGTTGCTTCACCCATCTCATTCCAGCACACTGGAGAACGACACTTTCTTCTATACAACGCCTCAAATGGAGCCATGCCAATACTTGCTTGATAACTGTTGTTGTAGGAAAACTCCACTAATGGTAAGAACTTGTCCTAACTTCCTTTAAAGTCAAGGATATAGAGTCTTAATAAATCCTCAAGAGTTTGAATAGTCCTCTCTGATTGCCCATCCGTTTAAGGATGATATGCCGAACTAAATCGTAAATCCGTGCCCATAACTTTTTACAAACTAACCCAAAATCTTGAAGTGAATCTTGGGTCTCGATAAAAAACTATGGATACTGGCATACCATGCAGTCTTATAATCTCATTTATGTACATACTAGCAAGACGTTCAAGTGTATAAGTTTCTCGTATCGGTAAGAAAAGAGCAGACTTGGTCAATCTATCAACAATGACCCAAATCGCATCTATGCCTTGAGAAACCTTGGGAAGACCAGTAACAAAATCCATGGTAATGTGCTCCCACTTCCATTCTGGAATTTCAAGTGGTTGCAATGGACCTTTTGGCACTTGATGCTCCGCCTTGACTCGTTGACAGGTTAGACACCTTGAGATAAACCCTGCTATCTCTCTCTTCATATTGCTCCACCAAAATGTATGTCGAAGATCACGATACATCTTGGTACACCCAGGATGGATTGCAAATGGTGTGTTGTGCGCCTCCATCATGATTTTGTACTTCAAGTCAGAATCGTTAGGAACACAAAATCTGGAGTTGACTTGAAGTATTCCTTTTTCATCGATTCTTACTTTCGGAATATCACCTTCTTGCACTTTCTTCTTCATACGCATCAGCTCCAAGTCTGTAGTTTGAGCAGCTTTAACTTTATCGATTAAAGTCGGTTCTACTCGTATATTCGCCATCATCACATGGGTCCCTGGAGTCTTTAACTCTATCTCCATCCTTTGTAAGTCATACAAAATGGGCCTTTGCGTTGACAATATCGCACTCGTACCCGCATATGATCTTCTACTCAATGCGTCAGCTACTATGTTCTCTTTTTCAGGATGGTATTGGATGGTATGATCATAATCTTTCAACAGCTCAAGCCAATGTCATTGCCGCATGTTGAGTTCCTTTTGAGTGAAGAAATATTTGAGGCTTTTATGATCCGTATAGATCTCCACTTTCTCTCCATACAGGTAATGCCTCTAAATCTTAAGCGCAAAAACAACTGCTGCCAACTCTAGATCATGAGTAGAATAATTCCTCTCATATTCTTTGAGTTTTCGCGAGGCATAGGCTATGACTTTCCCATATTGCATGAGAACATATCCTAACCCTTTGCCTGAAGCTTCACTGTAGATGACAAATCCCTCCGAGCCAGATGGTATTGTCAGAACAGGTGCTGAAATGAGTCTCCTCTTGAGTTCTTGAAAACTCTTCTCACATTCCTCGCTCCAACCGAACTTTGTATCTTTTCGAGTCAGCTGAGTTAATGGAGTAGCGATTCGAGAAAATCCTTCCACGAATCTCCGATAATAACCAGCTAAGCCGAGAAAGCTACGTACTTCGGTCACTAATTTTGGCTGCTCCCAGCTTTGAATTACTTCAATCTTCGCTGGGTCAACAGATATTCCATGATTTGATATCACGTGCCCAAGGAATGCAACTTCCTCAAGTCAGAACTCACATTTCTTCAACTTGGCATATAGCTTATTTTCACGAAGCTTTTGGAGTATCAGCCTCAAGTGTTGCTCATGGTCTTCACAGGTTTTGAAGTATATGAGGATGTCATCAATAAAGACGACCATAAAGTGATCCAAATATTTCTTGAATACTAGGTTCATCATGTCCATGAAGGCAACAGGAGCATTAGTCAATCCAAAAGACATGACTAGGAATTCATAATACCCGTACCGAGTTCTAAAAGCAGTCTTTGGAATGTCATCAGTTTTAATCTTCGACTGATGATATCCGGATCTTTGAAAAGAATTTGGCTCCTTGCAACTGGTCAAACAGGTCATCAATGCGAGGCAACGGGTACCTATTTTTGATGGTGACATGATTCAACTCTCGATAATCAATACAAAGTCGCATACTTCCATCTTTCTTCTTCACGAATAGAACAGGAGCACCCCAAGGAGACGTACTAGGACAAATGAAACCGATGTCTAACAATTCCTGTAGTTAGATTTTTAACTCCTGAAGTTCAACAGGAGCCATTCGATATGGGGCTTTGGAATGGGTTTTGTACCGGATTCAAGGTCGATACAAAATTCAATTTCACGCTCTGGGGGTTGGCCAGGAAGTTCTTCAGGGAATACGTCAGGAAATTTATTAACAATAGAAATATCATTCAAATCTGACGTATTTTTATTTAAATCCGTGACATGGGCTAAAAATGCTTGACATCCGTTTTTCAATAAACGAATAGCTTTATGGCTTGATATGACAGTGATTGAATTTAATGGTTTGGTTACTTGAATTCGCATAATAGGTTGGTTAGGAATATAAAAGCTAACAACCTTACGAAAACAATCGATTTTAGCATGATGAGTAGTTAACCAATCAATCCTTAAAATCACATCAAATGCAAGTATTTTCAAAAAAATAAGATCGACATGTAACGTGTGGTTAACGATTTGAATCAAACAAGACTTATAAACAGTGGATGTAATGAAGGTTTCTCCCAACGGAGTTTTCACAGATAAGTCAAAGTCTAATTTCTCCAGAGTCAAATTTAAACGTTGAGTACAAGTAGGAGAAATAAAAGAATTGGTAGAACCGGTATCAAATAAGGTATATACTTCACTAGAGTTTGTGATTAGCTTACCCATGATCACCTCGTTTGGATTCCTCGCTTTTTGGAAGGTTACGACAAACGCTCTCCCTTGAACTATTGGTTTTGTCTTGTCTGGGACACCCTTTGATGCCTCCATCCCAGCTGGACTTGACTTTGGTGCACGACAAAATCGGGCTAGGTGACATTCTTTTCCACAATTGTAACACGCTTTGGACTGCATCACGCAGTTTGGACTGATATGTTCCTCCCCTCCACATTTGTAATATACGACCGGTGGTCGTTCTCCTTCCTTAACAACAGGTGCTGGTGCTGACGTTTTTTCATCATTGTTGAATTTCCTCTTCTTGAAATGTTCACTCTTATTGTCATGACCATGATTACCACCGTAGTGATTACCATTTTTGGTATGTTGATTCCCTCCACGCTTGTTGTCACCATTTCGATGACTGCTACCATTGGTATTATCATTTTGCCAGCTGCTTTCTCTTGGTTGGGTCGACTCGTTGTCACGTTCCAATAATTGAGCCCTATTTATAACATGTAAATACAAACACAGTTTATGAGAAATCAGATATTGACGTATCTCGGGATTCAAATCACTTAGAAATATCCGCGTCATTCTCTCCTTGTTATCATCTAAGTGGGATGCAAACCGGGATAACTCGGCAAACTTGGCTTCGTACTGCGACACGGTCATGTTATTTTGCTCCAGTTTAATGAACTTTACCTCTTTCATGTGACGAATACTTTCGGAAAAGTACTTGTCGTTGAACAGTTCATGAAACTTCTCCCAAGTCATCTTCAGTGCAGCAGGTTGAGTACGCTTTACAGATTCCCACCAGTAATCTGCCTCTGCTCGCAACATAAAGGTGGCAAAGGGAACCTTTTGCTCCTCGGAGTATCCCAAGACATCAAATATCTTGGTGATCTGCTTTATCCAAGTCTTCGCCTTAAGTGGTTTTGGCTCTCCGAAAAACTCTGGTGGTCCCAGCTCCTTAAACTACTTAGCAGTGACCGTCCGAGAGTTGTTAGAGTTTCCACCTGCATTTTAGACAGGAGCCGCCCTCACCTGATGTTGCATAAATTGCATAAAACCTCTGAACGTCCCATCATTCATCATTTGATCGTTGTTGTTTACCTGAGGATTATTGTCTTCCTATTGCACATTATCCTGGGTATTAATCTGTGGTGACTCAATGATCTCATGTGCTTCATTGCTTCTCTCAACATTTTCGGATGCCGTTTTCAAATACTGCCACAAAACAAGGGTTAATTAACATATCACATATTATCCTATACTCTGACCGACCAATTAAATACCAAATAAACTTAGGTAGGTCATACTAGCGAAGGAATTCCTCGTCTCTCCCCTCCTAGTTCTTGTCTCACATTTCAGCCAGGGATCATATCCCTAAACTTTGATACCAACTATGACGCCCCCAAAATAGGTATACATCACCCATCTTGAGTCGCCAAATACATGGTACAAAATTCAGATATAACTTAATTATACAACAGTCGTGTAAAATACGACAAAACATGAGCTGTGAGTTTTAATACAAATATTGTCACCTAGACAGTATTCAAACTCAAAATAAGTTCTCAATACACTTATTGTTACACTATTTAACAGAATAGTGAGGACTACTAATGCTATCATCTGTACCGTCACTCCATTCTCCGACTAGTCCCAACTACGTTCTCATTTCCTGAAGAGAACAGTGAAAGAAAGGGTGAGCTCAACTAGCCCAGTAAGAAATATTATGACTAAGATAATGCAGAAGAAATTATCATTAGCCTTCAATAATGTTAAACTGATAGAATATAATAGACAACAAGTTTAACTGTAGCGGAATAAGCAACCCATTAGAAGAGTCAAGTAGAGCATGATATCTACTAACTTTTATGATTTAAAATGTTTTCATCAATTTTTATCGCTGAGACTTAGCTTAATAAATAAATCACATCATCAAATCATTCCTGCACTACGGCCCAAGGATATTCATTAAATCATCAATGGTCATGACTATACCGAATAATCCCTAGTCATAATCATACCAAAAACTGTCCATAATGCACTACAGGCCACTGAGGACTTTTACCACATCATTTATAACATTATAGGTCATGATTATACCGAATGATCCCTGGTCATAATCATACCAAGTCCATCTATGCACGTAAGCCAAAGATGACTTTCATCACAATATAAGCATGAGGATGATGACAATGACATAATAATTCAATAAAACATGTTCAAGAATAAATTTTAAAGATTTATAAGTTAATTTATCCTGAAATCAATAACGTCCAAATTGTCAACATGATACTGCTTTGTGGAGTAAAATTCAAGAATGCTCAGAAGAATATTTTCAAGAAAAGATACTGGATGAAGCGCAAATATCAAGGATATTCCACTAATTTCATGGAGTATAGAAGCCAAAACTTTAACCATCTGAGTATAATAGAATATATGAAACCACAAATAGATTTTTGCCCGCCATGCGGTAATCCACGTAGACAGATCATTTCCATAATTTAATAAGGAATGAATACGAAGGATCATTCACCATGCATGTGGTAATCCACATAGACAGGTTATTCTAACAAAATAATAAAGAATGAAATAACCGAAGAATTCACCATGCATGCGGTAGTCCGCGTAGACAGGTTATTCCAACAGAATAATAAAGAATGGAACCAGGTCAAGCGCAATCAGCACAGACAGGATATTCCAACAGAATAATAAAGAATGGAACCAGGTCATGCGTAATCCGCACAGACAGGATATTTCAACAGAATAATAAAGAACAGAATCACAACATAATTCACCAGGCATACGATAGACCGCACAGACAGGTTATTCCAACAGAATAATAAAGAATGGAATAACAGAAGAATTTCACCATGTATGCGGTACTTCGCATAGATAGGTTATTCCAACATAATAATAAAGAATGGAATAGCAACTCTTACGAGTATTGAAAGAAAATAATTCTCTTCATGAATACGAAGGAATAATACCCCTTACCTTAGAAGAAACTAGATACTGGAATAGTGAGGTAGCAGACTTTTCTTCTTCTTTCTCTCTATAATTTTTTTCTATAATAATTGCTCTATAGCTTTAGTGAATTGTTGAGAAATGAAGGAAGAATGAGCTTCTATTTATAGAAAAATATGGTTTCAATAATTGCACGTTTTGGGGCTCAGAATATTACAGTATAATACCTCCTTCTTTTTCTTCATTTTTAATTTAGTCCTGCAAGTATTATCAAACTTGCACCACCTCCCCTAATAGTAAATAATGTGAATTAATAGTTCAATCATGTGACTCAATATTTATAATCATGTGAAAATACGAATTACAGTATAGTACCTTCAACTATACCTCTATTTTTAACTTAGTCATGCAAGTATTATCAATCTTACACCAACTCCACTAATAGTAAATGAATTCGAATCAATAGTACACACATGTAAATAAATAGTTATAAGCATGTGAAATAATAGCAATTAATAGCTCATTTATCCGATTAATTACCCGATTGATCAATATAACCTCCAGACATCAATTATTATCAAAATAAATGTCGATTTCCACTAATACTAATAATTCCAATACAATGAAACTATCAATTTCATCTTTAATCAACACGAACTTATTCATCATTAATATCATAACTCATAATATTTAACAACCAGATCATTCCCAAGAAAGATGGGGCTTTTCGATAAGAATTTCTCCTTATTTGTGCGCAATTAGTTGACCAAACCTCTCCTTGGCAGAACTTTCTAGACATTGTCAATATTATAAATAATAATATGAATAACTTTGTCGTCTCAATTATTGATTTAATAATATAACATATTATGCAGATGATACTGTGACAATAATCGAATCAATAATATGAGAGATATGATGCAACAATTACTGTAGTAATAATTGAATATAACTGAGTGACTTCTCACGTAAGCATCAATAATCAATACCGTGTGCTACTATGTAACCACGCGTATAACTGTACTTTTACTACCGGGTAGTTCAACAGTTTAACGGTAAAACTTCCGCCGTTATTTTTATAAAAAGATAATTATGTTGTTTTCTAACTACAACAATACTTCTGTTGTGGGGTCCACCAATGATTGTGTCGTCGTACGAATATTCCCTATTAAAACGAATATTTCCCGACCAATCGAATATTATATAACCACTTGTTTACTTTGTAAAATTTATAAATATTACCCACAACTATAATATTATATCAAATTCACACCATAATATTCAAAAAATATATTTTGAGAAAATTATTCTTTATTCATAAAATTTGGGGTCTTACATAAATACTCAGAAGTGATCTACAGTGGCCAATTTTTTAAGTTTACCATCGCAGGCTATAATTGGACGGTCTAACCCTGTCCGTATTAGTTATGTTCTTAGACTGTTATAAATAGACAGCTAATACATGTCCGTATTAGTATAAAAATTTTCAACTTAAACCAAAATCTGCAGAATATAAAGCTTAAAAATAGAAACACAAGAAAAGTAAATCACACCGAGATTTTTTACGTGGTTCAGCCCATATCCTCTAGTCTAGTAGCCTAATCCACGTCCAATCCCAACTAGGATTGGAGTCTCACTTTATTAAAATAATACTCAGCAATTACAAAGTAAATAACTACCTGTTACAATGACGATCGATTGGACACCTCTGCCCACTTTGCACCTCTCACTTCTGAAACTTTGATAGCTTCGTTGTACAGACTGAATATTACTAAAATAAAAACTCCAAGCCAACCTAGACTTGTACTATGTTTACAATAGATATGAAATAAGGAATACAAGAACACTGTAAACCAAGACTAAAAGAGTGATATGATGATTTGTATCTTGGATAGCTTGAAGAGTTTCTGTTCAGTAGTCTTGTACATTCATGTAGCCGAGCAAATAGTATATATAAAGAAGAGAGCAACGGCTAAGTCAAGTAACGTTCCAATGCATCCAGCAACGACTATTACTTTTGAAATAGGAGAAGAACGTTAGCAATACCAACCTCAGTAGATAAGGGAATACTGCTATGAAGTAGTCAAATAAAATACAAAGACTAGCTGAAAGAGTCCTATTGGCAGTAAGCATGATCTCTTCAAAATAGCAACTGCTGTTAGCATGTAAAAAATAACTGCTCCATCAACTTTAAATAAGAATCCTTAATAAAATCAATTCCTAAAAAATCTCCAAGATACGTATAAATTGGTAACTCAATATATATATTTATATATATATTGGAAGGATATCTACCCAGCAATTAAATATGAGAAACTTAAGGAATATTAATTCCAACTGCACAAACCTGTTATAAATCCAACACCATATTTTCAATCTCCTTAAAATACTCCAATTGACATTAGAATTAGTTTTCATACCAAAACAGGTTTAGTTATAAGTATAAACATATAAATATTAGATTCCAAAAACTTTTAAGCACGTGACCAACCTGCAGTAATTTTTTTATGCAATAACTCATGCAAACTATTATATATTATATAATTAATATGCATAAAAATATTTGATTAACATGACTCAATTAAATTATAAGTCAATATAAAATTAATTTAGCCCATATAAACATTGTCATCATTAAAACCACAAAGTATATATACTAACATATTTAAATAGGAGAGATGGCTGAAGAAAAAGAAGAATGAGCTGAAGAAGGAGATGAAGGCTGCCTGAAGAAGGAGATGAAGGCCAAGGAGATACGGAAGAAGAAGATGAAGGGGGGCATGGATGTTTGTTAATAATAGTTCATATTTTTATTACATTTGATTTTTTTATTGATAATATTTCTCTAATTTATTTTTTAGATGGAATATATTGGAGTTTTTTTGAATTTCAATATATTGTTAACTCTAATATATTGGAGTTTTTTTGAATTTATTGATTATTTTAATTTTTTTATATTATAGTCCACGAGATAATTCATTTTGCTGAAAGTATTGAAGACTAAAGAACATCTGCTGATGTCATATGGACTAAATATAGTCCACAAGATAGTCTATCTACTGGAGATGTTCTACCAATCCCAATTCTCTGCCCTGTGCTAACGTTTTAAGGATAATTTTGTTTCTCTCAGCTATATATCCTTCTAAAATTGAGTTGTTGGCAATTTTTGGCTTTCTTCCTCTTCTTTTAATCTGATTAATTTTTCCACTATATAAGTTAGTTTTCTTCATAGTACCCACTAGGTCTTCAATTTCGTTCATAAACCTCCATTTTTTAATCCCTTTTTGCTTGCCCTTGCCTTTGTTTCCTTTTGAAATTTCTACTACTTTTTGTTCTACTTCTTCATCTTCACTTGTATCAGCTGTCATAAAATTTTGTTCAACTATTTCTATTATTTTTCGTGTACTCTCAGTCTCCGCATATACATTTATATCGTCTATTTTCATGTGCTGCCTTATCACTCCTAAAAATGGGACGAGACTTTTCGCCTTCCTTTTCTAACTCATCATTTAAACTGATTAACTCTAATAAGTTTAATTGCATTCGTTTTGAGTTTCTCCCACTCTGACTCTGGATTGAAATTCACAATTATTTCAATTTTTTATTTGCAAGGATTATAATTGGGATAAGACTATTAATTCTAAGTGTATTGTTTATTTTCAAATTTAGACTTGGGACTATTAGGGGGGTGTATTCAATTAAGATTTTTAAAGACTTTTAAAGACTTTAAAAGTTTGGTTGTATTGAATCAAGACATTTAAAGAGTTTATAAAAGTTTAGTGGTATTCAATTACAACTTTTTTAATGTCTTTAAAAGTTAGGTGATATTGAATTAAGATTTTTACAAAGTCTATAAAAGTATTTTGGTATTCAAAAAGTTATAGATTTTAAAAATTTCTATCAAATGGTAGAGTTTGACAGACTTTAGAATAAGGATTATAACTATCAACTCATATCCAAAGTCTTACCTCATCTCTAAAAATTTCTAAAAACTTCAAAATAAACACAAAGGTGGATAAAACTAGTTATTAATTGGACTTTGTCTTTTATTGGGTCAAATTAGTTATTTATTTTATATGAGCTAATAAATATTAATATATGATGGATAAATAATTTGGTAAAATTTGGGCCATAAAAATAATTAGATTTATTATAATTTTATTATAAGAGAATTAACAAGATATATTAATAAGTAAACAAATAACTAGACCTAATCTGAATCGGTGAGGAAAAAAGCAGCCGTTCGAAAGCTTACAATAGAAAGAGGAAAGAGATTTGTTCGTGAGATAAAATCATAAAACTCTCATATCAATTGTAAAGATTATGTATTATAATATATGAAAAATAGAAAATATATGATGTGTATGTGCATGTTTGTTTTTAGTTTTCTGACATTTTAAACAAAGGAAATCACTGTTAATTTTTGAGACATTCTCCATATTCGTCTTTAAGTGTCTTTGGTGTATCATAGTGAAATAATGTAACATGTGGTTGTATTCCTGCATGAAAAATTGACAGAATCGTTATCTTTCCCTTATAAAAAAGGAAAAAACGCACTGCTTTGATATATGTTAGGTGCATAAAAAAGGTCCACACAATCAAACAAAATTAGCAGCAATTAAGATGGAAAATTGGGTTGACAAAATCACACAATCACACAATCAACATATATATATATATATATATATATATATATATATATATATAAGTAAAGCAATCAATTATTAGTAAAAAATGTACGCATATGCATAAAGTATATATAGCTCAATGAAAAGTGAGCTTAATTTTTGTATTGCGTCTGTAGTTTCTAAAATTTTATCGATATCCGAGCATCCAAATATATCATGAAATGAACAGAATAATGTGAACGATTTCAACATATATAAAATCTCATGCCACAATAATATAATGAGATTTACTCTAGTTCATGAAAAAAGAGTGAGAGGTTGTACACATGGGTTAATTAACAATTAATATAAGTTGCAAGATATATTAGAAGTATATAAAAATCTATTACAGTCCTGATAAAAAGTTTATAAAAGTCTGTTACTTATTTCATGGAGTCTATAAAAGTCATTTTAAAAAAGTCTTTAAAGTCCGTAAAAGTCATTAAAATTCCACAAATTCTACAAAAGTCTGTCACTTAAAAAAAGTTTTTAAAAATCTTAATTGAATACACCCCCCCTTAGTTTAAAAATTATAAAATGACTTAATAGAGTCTTTAGATTATAATTATAATCTTAGGATGATTAATAGTCTTAGAATTATAATCTCATGAATTATAATCTCGATATTATAATTCTTGTAAACAAACATAACCCTAATTCTAATGATTTATTATTCTGTTCATTAAATGAATTAAAAGCTGGAGTTTCTATCTCATTTAATGCATTTTCTCGCTGGCATCTTTCTGTAAGTATCTGATATGTTTCTTTTATCCTATCTCTTTTCCCCTAACTTCCGACGAACAACTTTCCTCAACAGTATGCATCAGGATCAATCTCATAGACAGAGGCTTCATCCCAATTTTTCTCATTAATTGATCTGGATAGAATAGCTTCTATTATTCACACATAGAGACCTAGTACAACTCACCTTCTGATTATAGCTTGACCATATCATGATCTTGGCATGTTCCAGATTTTCCATATTTAAAGTATAATCGTCACATGTGACTATGTGAGGTACTCACCCCATTGACCATTTTTCCAGTTGACCCTTCAATCCCTCTTCCACTGCTCTTTTATCTTAACCATTTTGCAGGACAATCAAAAAACAATGCTTTCCTTTTGAACAAATTTTGGACCATTTAACATCCAACTTGCAACAAATATATTCAATTTCTTCCGACTCCCTTGGCTTTCGAGAAATAAACCAGAGGCAATTGCTCCATTTTACTCTTACATCTTCATTTACGACACCAACAATGTTCTGTTCTTTTATCTGTATTTCTGCCGCTTTAGAACTCTGGTTCTTACCCTCATGTTTAACTTCAAAATTTTACCTTTATAGTACGATCCATTTCTTCTTTTTATCCCTTCATAAGCTTCTTTCTTGCAACTAAATCGGACAAATCCAGACTACCTACCCACCTTGTTGCATTTCTTTGGTAGGTAGATATTTACAATCTTCCCAAATTCTTGAAATAGTTTCCAGATCTCCCTTTTGTATTCTCCTCTCACTACCCCTTGTACATACAGTTGTAACCTCATTTTTCCATCTGTTTTCCTTCAATTGTTTGGTATCTTCCTTCTCGGTCCAAATCCATTGTGTTTGATCTCTTGATGCCTCTTTTCTCCATTCTTTAGCCTCTGAGATTCCAATCTGTTTACTGTTATTAGCACCCTCCCCCACCCCCTCATAGCTTTGAGTATTTCTCTGCCCATATAACGGATTTGGTTATCATGAAGTTAACTTTAGGTAAGTTGGTTAATTGATCAATATGCCTGTCGACAGTGTATTACCCCATATAACCAGTAGTACACTTGTAAGTATTAAATTTTTCCCCTACTTCGACGGATCCGTTTTATCTCAATCCTAAATTTATAAATTCTATCGAGTGTAGTTGGGTATGGGATATACTATTTCCCTGTGACCCGATATATATATATATATATATATATATATATATATATATATATATATATATATATATATATATAATGATGCAACTATTCAGGTTATTTAATTAAAAATTTATAACATTTGGTAATATAAAGTGTTATTAGTAATAGAAATGTTACATGTTATTTATTTTTCAATTAAAAATAGTTGTAAAAAAATAATATAAAAATATTTTAAAATTTGGAAAAAGGGAAGAATTCGGGTAAATGGAAGGGGTGGGGAGGATATTGAATATTTATTTTCAAGATTGGGTCGGATTCAGGGGTTATGTATATATACATTGGTGGCGTGGGTAAGAGATGGGGTTCCCAGACCATACCTTTATCCGTTTTCAGGTCTAAGTATTATTATATTTTAACCAATAGGATTTACTCTTATTTTTACCAATAGGATTCACTCATACTTTTATGGAGGATCAAATATGAAGTCCATTTATTAGTTTTGAAGTTAAATTGATCTATAGGATTTGGATTTGAAGAAGCTAACACTTGATCAATTCATTGTGGAGTTTATAGCAATTAATGATCAGTTGAATTTTTATAGCATAATGTTGCATTTTCTTGGCATTATTGGTATGAAAGGTTATCAAAGGCCAAATGAATCCAACTATGGCATATAAAAATTTAACTCGTTGCTACTAGTTTCACAATAAAATTATAAAGTGCTACTTTCATTGAATCCGAATCTAAGTACATGGTGTGACGATTTATGTTGAAATAGTTATAATGTCTAAGCCATTCATTTTAATATAGAGAAATCATGTATGGTACACTTAATTCTGCACCCGATGACTTGTATGACTCATTACACCCTTCTTTAAGTCAAAATATTGCATCCTAATCCTTCAATTAATTTCAACTTACACTTGATGGTACAAAATTTAAATATTTCCAACATTCCCCAATTATTAATTTCGGAATCTGTATATTTTGTGGTAAGTGTGTTGAGTATTGTCCAACAAATTGTTTATCAATGACTAAAGAATATGAACTTTCTACGTATGATCGTCACGAATTGAATTATAATCAAATTGCTTTGGGGCGGTTACCGATCTCTACTATGTCGTGTCAAATTCGCATCGGAAAAAAAAAAGATTTTTCTCCTATGAAGATTTTTTTTGTAAAATCTCGTCCAATAACTATCAATTTTTTGGTAATTCTTACTTTCAATCTTAGTATTTTTATTACTGTTGGGATCCATTTTGATCCAGGTCTCAATATCAACTTTTTCTCTTAACACAAAAAAAAAAATTTCCTTGTGTTTAAATAATTTTTTTGGTCAATGTGATTTTGATATGTAAAATGTAATGGTTAAATGTCAGATCCACAAACTCCACGACATAGCTCAACAGAAACAGAAGCTGGAGCAGTTACTTCAGAGAGTACTCCAAACACCTAAAGCAAGAAGCTCTCCCAACTACCCAACTATACAAAGGCTTGGAGAGGAAAAAACAAAGGGCTAATTGTACAATCTTGACAAATTCATTTCTTCAACTCGATCTTTTTTATATCTTTGATGACCTTTCAGATTTATTTATTTTTGATCCAAAACTAAAGCCATTGGCTAATAATGATCAAAAGGTTACTTGTGATCTCAGCAGCTAATGGCAAGTACAGATGGACATATTAAACATCTTAATTATGTCCATTATTTTTTTCCTTGACAAACAAAAAAGAATCCATTTATATCATTTTTTAAAAGATATTTGAATTAACAAATACCTTTTATTATGTACGAACGTTACAAGGGAAGTGCTTCCCCTCAATAAACAATTTCGATAGTCACAAAATGCTTGTAATGCGAATGGCTTTGTGGATTTTAATATCGATAGACCATAACGAGCCGTATATTGTAGGTAATGAAGAATCCTCTGTACAGTAACCCAATCTGAATCAGTAGGAGAATGCATTGATTGGCACGCCTTATTTATGGCAAATAAAATGTCCGGACAAGGTAACATGATACTCCCTCTGTTCCTAAAACATTGACGTTCTAGAGAGTAATTTTTGTTCCTAAAACATTGACGTTGTGAGCTTATCAATGCAAATTAACCTTTTTTTTCCTATTTTACCCTTTCTCTTTCTTAATCGTTTTCCTCAAAAAAGAAAAAACCCTTCTTGATCAGACAAACAACCTTTCCAATTCCTTCCATTCCCGATGCTTATTCATATAACAATGGCGTCTTTTCTACTATTTCCTTTCAAAAGCATATACAATAATCATAAACTTCTGATAAACAATGGATATAGATGAAGAAGATATGAAGAAAATTGTCTCAAAAAAGAAGAAAATTGTTAATGATTTTGATTTGAATTTACCTGCAGATCGTAATTTTGATTTGAATAAATTTCCTGAAGAAGCATATCAAGTTTTTGAAAATGAAGAACTTCAAGCAGTATATCGATTCATGCTGAAAAATTATTTTCCCAAGTTCTATTAAGTGGGAGGCATGAGAGTTTTTACTTGGTTTGTTGGTTTGTCAGAAGTTCTCACGAGGTTAGTTTTTTTTTTGTTTGGCAGAGTGTGTAGGGATAGAACAGAGAGATGGGTGGGTTAGTTTCTTTTTTTGTTTGGCAGAGTGTGTAGGGATAGAACAGAGAGACGAGTGGCCTTTGTATTAAAGATTTTTGTGTAATTGAAGTGAATGCTTTTTTCAATTGTGGTTTATGAGATTTATGGTTTATAAAGAAATTGTGGTTTATGAGATTTATGATTTATAAAGAAATTGATATTGATCACTTGGACATCTCACCTTTTTGTTTCTCTCTCTGTGATTTGAAAGTTCTTGTTCAGAGCATATCCAACTTTTCAACTCTGTAATTGCAAATAATACTCGTTAAGTGTTTGTGGTTTTGCTTAAGTTGTGGTATAAATTTTAAATTTTTTAAAACGTTGAATTCTACTTTTGATCTGTTATCTTGATATGGGCATAGTTCTGACTTGTGATTTTTGGTACTTGCAATGCAATATATAGTTCAAAGGAGTCGTTAGATATCTTGTGGGATTTGCTCTAATTAGTCGAGCTAACATGGAAATTTGCTCAACTAAAGTTTTTCTGTGCTTTGTGGAACCTTTTAGATGTTTTGGATCTCTGCAGTCTATTGTAAATTCAGGTATTGGTTATGCAATAAAACTTACCAATCAATTTGAGTAAGTAATTAAACTTATTATAATGGTTATCAAAGCATGCTGGTGGTAAGAGAGTTGCTTTCATTCCTCAACAAGCATATTGGTAAATAAACCATATCTTCTGGACAGAGAGCATGAATGGCATGGGAAAAAACATTTATACATAAGAGAGTTACTTTAATCATCATTTCTGCAAAAGCATGCTGGTGATAAGAGAGTTACGGATATTTAATTGCATCAATATTTTATTACTCCAGACAATGAGATGAAGAACACAGGATCTAACACCACACTAGCTTATCCATGTTCAAAAACAAGTTTATCCATGTTCAATTGCAAAACAAATAAGAGAATTTAGAGAGCAGAACACTACATTACTGGGTAACATTAATTAATCCATTTAGAGAAGTTCTTGAACTCGGTGTTGTCACTATCTGAAGTCATAGTCTGATATAATGCCTTGCAAACAGCCTTGATTGTTGCAACATCCTCCTATATTCAAAAGCAAATCGGACAAAAATAGTTTTTTGCAGCCTTATTCCTGTTCAACTAAATTCCTTGCTCTAAATAATGGTGAACTTGTTGTACCAATTCAGCGTCGCATTTTATTTGAGAAGGGAGTTCACCTTTACTTTGCAACACTGATTTCTTGATATGTGGAATTTTGTACTGTTGGGAACCCTTAGCTTTCATGATCTCTACCATGCACAGTTGCAAGGTTAAAAAAATATAATCAGACTTTACGGTAGGAAAAGCTTGAAACGAATTCACAACGGCATTAATCAGCTCCTCAACATTTTTTGGTGATTCTTTATGCTGCAAGGATTGAATAGCAGCAAAAAAGCCAAGATCTAACACATTCAAATCAGGAGAATTTGAAGGCTGACACATCAAACGTATATCAAATCCATCTTGTGTGGCTGCTCGGCGAAAATCTTCATCATCAGGACTGATGTGTGTTTTGGCATTATCTTGTTGTATAAATATCGGATAATGCAACTCCTCTCTTGGCCATTTTTCCTTGATGGCAGGTAGTACTTTTTCAAGCAAATACCTCTTTATAACATCCCTGTTAACTGAAGTTATTGGCTTTGTTTCCATGACTTCTGCAGCTCTATTAATACTACTTCTTTTAGCAGGCTCTAAAGTAACAAAAGGAAACACTCCAATTTTTCCCGAAAAGATCTCATTTCTTTGCGCATCAAACCTTGGACGAGCTAAAGCTACTAAAAACATGACTTTTCCAATGAAATTTTTGCTTTTACAAGTGCGCAATGGATCTTCTTCATTGGGTAACAAGTAGTATTTTTCAATTTTTTTTGTCATGTAAAACCATTTTTCATCAATGTGAACCATATTATACATACCTGTGAAAATTGGATCATGGGGCATGCTACTTGCATCAAGCATTGATAGGCAATATTGCAGTCGCGATTTTTTGTTTTCTTCTTTTAGAAAAGGCTTGATAGCATTCGAATGTCGCCGGATATCTCCGGATTGCATATGTCTAAACAATGTGGTCATGCTTATGTTACTAGAAGAAGATAAACTTCGAAGAGTTGTCCATTTTTGTAAAGGGACTTCTCGAATTCTATCGATATCAATTTGGATTCTCTTACGACCACAATTCTTTGTCCTCTTAGAGACATCAGTAGTTTCACTATCTCTTGCTTGTTTCCAAATTCGCTGAACAGTACGTATCGGAACAAAAAATGATGAAGCCACCTCCGTTGTTGTCCCTTTTCTCAGTTTTCCATCAACACTCTTTTGCTGTAGCACATTATAAATGGCTTTGCGCTTTTCGTCACTTAAAATCGCATATTGTTTGCGATTATGTGTTGATGTTGACTCTAAATCTTCATTGCATTTCTCGACAATTTCATCTGTTTGAAAAAAAAAATATTCCATGAAACTTGTGATGTTTGATTAATATAAATAGGAAATAAAGGGATAAATGGTACCAATATTGAAGTTCAATGTTGCTTCAGATGTTTGCAATCCTTCTTCCTCGTCCACATCATAATCTATTGGTGAGTTTAGATTGATATTGAGACCCCGTATTGGTGAGTTTGGATTGATATTGAGATCCGGCAAATTAACTCGAGACCTATCCGTTCTTGGTGAGTTTGGAGTAATTTCTAATTCCTTATCTTGCTCAATATCACTGGAATTTATGATTTCCACATTCAAATCTATTTCTCCAAGAGGCCTTCGATGACTTTGGCAATATTTGGAGTTTGAATTTGTGTATCTTTCCCCCATTGCTTTGCTTGATCTAGATGAGAAATCAAGCTTTGGAAAAAATACTCAGAATGTCTATCATACAGAATTTGTGTATCTTTCCCCCATTGCTTTGCTTAAGAGAATAGCAAACGTTAGGAAGCAATTTATTTGGCAAAAAAACTTGATCTGTCAATTGTACAGAATTTTTTTTTGGCTCGTGTAGTACTCCTATAAGTTTTAGGCGGGAAGCTTAGTTTTGGCATTAATTGATGTATACTGCTTTTTGAAATCTACAAAGATAATTAATTGATTCAGCAATTATAATAAGGGTAATATAGTATTTTTCATAGGTATTAATTGTATTTCTTAATTTGTGTGCATTAACTTTAAAAGACAATGTTTTAGGAACAGAGGGAGTATACTGTAATGCACCAACTATTTGCCAAAAAAATTAAACATTAATGTGGGAAGTAGGTGGAGAAACCAAAGAGGAATGATGGGTGGAAGACGGTGTTCGAACTGGTTTGCAAGCAGTCATGTTGGCCCGTCCGATAACATCATTAATATACTTTTTCTGAGATAATAATAAACCTTGTGGAGTGCAAATTGCATCAACACCCAAGAAGAAACTGAGAGGACTAGATCCTTTAATGCAAATTCAGTACCAAGAGACTTCATCAATCTGACAATTGCTGCTGAAGAGTTTCCCGTGATGATAATATCATCCACGTAAACTAGCAATATCATTTTGTCCATGCTATTAGACTTATAGAACATTGATGTATCCAAACTGGAAATAGAAAAACCCAACTCTAGGAGTTATTCAGTTAGCCGTTGATACCAAGCTCGAGGGGCTTGTTTGAGTCCATACAAAGACTTATGAAGTCGACAAACATGATTAGGAAAATTCTTGTCCTCATACCCTCGAGGTTGACCCATATAAATTATTTCCTTGCAGCTAAGAGCGAATGGATCGAAGTATCCGATAAAGATAAGGGCAAAGCCAAAATAGATAAATAGTTATCTTGTAACAGAATAGTATAATATTGTATGAATTATATTATGACAATGAATGATGTAATGGTTATCAGAAGTTGTGAAGGGATTATTATTATTGTAATAAGAATTTAGTAAACAATTCATATTGATAAATGTTTTCAGTTGAATGAATGTGTAGTTAGTAGCATCGTGTAACACCATATCCGTGGGTTGAAAGTACTCGAATTTGAGGGCGTCACATTAACAATACGATACAACAATGCTTGCTATTTGGATGATATGGAAAAGAAGATTTGCAAGAGAATAATGTTTTCTTTAGTTGAAACTTAGATGGTATCACGATAATGATGTACAAAATTACATATATGTATAGTTTAGATTATTCAATGAATAAGAGATGTTTGTTTTGAAATGAGATGTACTGTGGTGAATTTTTGTATGAAAAATTATACAGGTAGAACCACTGTCGACGTCGGGATTTTTAATTGTCCTTTTCCGTTACTTGTTCTTTGGTGTTCTCATTTTAGGTGAGATTTGTTTGAAAAAACAAGTGAAAAAGGTCCGACATGTATAATGTTGACGATGGACTGTTAAGAGTCACCAGTTAGTTTTTTAAATGGTGTACCAACACAATTGAGAAAAGGTTTGCACATTTACCTAGTGATGTGACACTGCTAAATGGGTTGGTGAAACCGAGATTCATTAGGGTCCGGGGACTTGATTATGCTGAGGGAAGGTGTTAGGCACCCCCCGACATCCGTGTTACCATGGTGATCGCCACTTTTCAAGAAACTGTTATATGAATGTGTGTGTGTGTGTGTCTGTGTGTGTGTGTGTGGGTCAATGTGCTGTTTATTTAGAAGTTGTGCGAGGCCTCGTTCACACTTATATATGTGACGCCCCCAAAATAGGTTCATTCCACCCAACCCATTCTGAGTCGCCAAATCCATGGTACAGAAAATAACTACAACTTTATTATTACAATTGTCGTGCAAAATACGACAACACATATACTGTGAGTTTAACTACAAATATTGTCATCTAGACAGTATTCAAACTCAAATGGAGTCCTCATTACAATTATTGATATACTATTTTACAAAATAGTGAGGACTACTAAAACAACTATCTTGAACCATCATTCCATACCCCGACTAGTACCCGCTACATTCTCGCCTCCTGAGAAGAAAAATGGAACAAAAAGGAAAAGGGTGAGCTCAACTAGCGCAATAAAGAATATTATGACTAAGATAATATAGAACAAATTATCGTTAGTCCTCAACAGGGAAAAATCTGATAGAATACAATAGACAACAAGTTTTAGATCAACAACTGCAGCGGAAATAACAATTCATTAGAAGAGTTAAGTAGAGAATGAAATCTACTATCATCTATGAATTTAAAAGTCCATCATCGATATTTTATCCCTGTAACATCAATTAATAAACATCTTGAATCAAATATTCATCTTTGCACTACAGGCCAAAGATATTCATCAGTTGGTCATGTTCATCTCAACACCTGCTCATCTTTGCACTACGGGCCAAAGATATTCATCATAAAATCATTAATCTTTGCACTATAGGCCAAAGATATTCAGTTATATCATCATTTAGGACTGAGGATGATGAAAAATCTTTTAAAGAAAACGAATCCAGTGAAACAAAAGAATAAATATTAAGGATTCGTATTTCAAACAATCCGAGTTCAAAAATACTTTATAAATAATCATAGCGAAGTAAAATTCAAGAATGATCAAAACATGGATACAATCAAAGCTAGTATCCATAATAGATATTTTAGACACAGAGAAAAAAATTTAATTTTTTTGTGAATAGTGCCGTATTTGTGAATAGTGCCGTATACATGAATAGTGTCATATACGTGAATAGTAACTCCGACACCAAAAGATAGAAATTTCACAAAAAATATCATCATGCTTCGTGAATAGTAACTCGTGAATAGTAACTCGTGAATAGTAACACATGAATAGTAGCTCTGGCATGAAAAAGTTCTGAATTTGATAAAAAGTTCCAACCAATATTTCGGCATAATGATATTAAAGACATAATATCACTTACGAAGAAAATAACATCCCTTACCTCAAAAAGATAGTACTTCTGACTGTAATACAAGATATAGTGCTGAAGGAACTTGCACCGTATAACAATACTCAAAGTATTAAAATACTCACAAAAATACGCTCGATATTATAAAGAGAGAAAGAGAGAGAAAACTTTAGTTTCAGGTGTGATTTTTAATTCTAACCTAAGCACCCTATTTATAGAAAAATGTTTAGAACACCAAAGTAGAAAATTTAATATAATATTAATATAATTATTATAATTTCTACGCCAACCTTCCTAGATCTGAATTCAGCAACATAACACATTTATCAAATGTGGGACACTCACCAAAAACGTTTTTCTTTAAAAAAATAATTAAAACTTCCAAAAATCAATTATTTCGGAACTTCGGAACTTCAATAATTCATAATAAATAGCCCTTTTATCAGAAAATTCAAATCTCGCGACTTTTTATAGGAAATTCAATTCTCTACAACTTTACAGAAGAAAGTTTTTCTAAATTCCAAACAAAAATTGACCGAAATCCAGAAACGGGCGATTTTACAGGCTATAATCAAATTTCAGTCAAGAAATAGGGTCCACCGACACATAAAATATGTGTTAATCATTTAATGCAACAAAATTACTCTTTCTCCTCATATACTCATATATCCCACATTCATTGTAAAAATATCACCATTATTATATTATTAAAATATAATAATATATTTAAATAAATTATTTTATCAGAAAAAGATAAAATATTAATTTTCAACAATTGTCACATTAAAAATTTTCTCCATCTATATCCACATAAAATTAATATTTTTCTCATTATATAAATCAATAATTAATTATTCACAAATAATATTACAGAATCACAATATTGGCAACCAGGCCGTTCCCAAGAAAGAGGGGGCTTTCCAATAAGGATTTCTCCTTACTGGCACGCAATTAGGTGACCAAATCTCTCCTTAGACAGAACTTTCTAGACATTGCCAATAATGTTATCTAATAATATTATTCAGATAATATGAATTATTGCTCCGATAATAAAAAATACTGTGTAGTGACAATTATTGAAACAACAGTAATATAAAATATCAACGCAGCAATTATTGAATCAATAAAATAAAACACTGAACAGTAATTACTGTAAAAATTATTGAGTAGTGCCTTCTTACTTAAGAATCAATAATTAGTGCAATACCGTGTGTTACTGTGCAACAACGCGTATTATTGTGTTTTAACCACCGAGTATTCTAACAGTATTAATGGTAACAACTACGCCGTTATTTATAAATAACTTATACTTGTCATTTTCGTCATCCAATCGCTTTTCGTTATGGGGCCCACACAAGGCTGCGCCGTCGTACGAATATTCCCCGACAGCAAGAATATTCCACGACCAAACGAATATTTCTCGACAACAATGAATATTTTTTAACCACTTGCTTATTCAAAATATTTGCTCATTTTACACATAACTAACCACATTAATCAAATAAACCCTTACTATTTCAAAATAATAAATAAAAGAAATTCTATTTTATTAAAAAAAATTTTGGGGTCTTACAACCTCCCCTCCTTGTGAAATTTCGTCCTCGAAATTGACGTACGTACCTGGTATTTCGAAAAGGTGAGGATACCTCGCTTTCATTTCTGTTTCTAACTCCCAGGTCATTTCTTCAATAGAATGGTTCCTCCACAAAACCTTAACTTGTGGTATGACCTTTGTGAGTAGGACATGCTCCTTCCTATCCAAGATCTTGACAGGTACCTCCTCGTACGTTAAATCTTCGGCTATTTCATCTGGTTCTAACTCAATAACGTGGTTCGGGTCGTCCACATAATTTCGTAACTTCGATACGTGAAAAATGTTATGAACACGCGACATACTTGGCAGTAAAAGGAGTCCATAGGCCACAGTTCCTATTCGATCGAGGATTTCAAATGGACTAATAAATCGAAGTTTGAGCTTTCCTCACAACGCCAATTCTCGCTTTTGGAATAACAACTTCTTGTACCTCCTTCTTCATATTCATCAGCTCTGGTGTGTAGCTTGAGTGGTTTTAACTTTATCGATTAAAGTCGATTCTACTCGTATATCATCACGTGATCTATAGAGTCTTTAACTCTATCTCTATCATTTGTAAGTCATACAAAATGGGTCTTTGTGTTAACAATATCGCACTCGTACCCGCATACGATCTTCTACTTAACGCGTTAGCTACCACGTTCACTTTTTTCAAGATGGTATTGAATGGTATGGTCGTAATCTTCAGCAGCTCGAGCCAACGTCATTGTCGCATGTTGAGTTCTTGGAAGCTCTTCTCACATTCCTCGCTCCATTTGTATTTTGTATCTTTTCAAGTCAACTGAGTTAATGGAGTAGCGATTCGAGAAATCCTTCCACGAATCTCTGATAGTAACCAGCTAAGCCTAGAAAGCTATGTATTTCGATTACTGACTTATGTTGCTCTCAACTATGACTTATATCCCAATCTTGGATATCACATCACAATGGTACCTATCAGTTTACTACCACACAAATATGGAGTCCCCTACAGAGAGTCTGGCTTCGGTGCATTCCACAAAGGAAGTCACCAGATGGAGGCTCGGGTACCAAATTCTATAGTTGAATTTTTAACTCCTGAAGTTTAATAGGAGCCATTCGATATGAGATTTTAGAAATGGGTTTTGTACCGGGTTCAAAGTCGATACAAAATTCAATATCACACTTTGGGAGTAAGTCAAGAAATTCTTCAGGAAATGCATCAAGAAATTTACTAACAATAGAAATATCATTCAAATCTGACGTATTTTTGTTCAAGTCCATAACATGGGCTAAGAAAACTTAACATCCGTTTTTCAATAAACGAAAAACTTTATGGCTTGATATGAAAGTGTTTGACTTCAATGGTTTGGTTGCTTGAATTCGAATAACAGGTTGCTTAGGAATATGAAAACTAACAACCTTACGAAAGCAATCAATTTTGGCATGATGAGTAGTTAATCAATCAATCCTTAAAATCACATCAAATGCAAGTATCTTTAAAGAAATAAGGTCAATAGGTAATGTGATGGTGCCAACTTGGATCAAACAAGATTTATAAACAGTGGATATAACGAAAGTTTTTCCTAACGGAGTTTCAACAGATAAGTCAAAGTCTAATTTTCTTCGGAGTTAAGTTTAAACGTTGAGTATAAGTAGGAGAGATAAATGAATGGGTAGAACCGGTATCTAATAAGGTATAAACTTCGTAAGAATTTATAATTAACTAACCCATGCTAACTTCGTTCGGGTTCCTCGCATTCTGACCAGTCACGACAAACGCTCTTCCAAGAACCGTTGACTTTGACTTTTTTGGGACAGCTTTTTGAGTCACCATCCCCGCTGGACTGGGTTTTGCTACCGTACAATCTCGAGCGATATGACCTTTTTTTCTATAATTATAACATACCTTGGAAGGCTGTGAACAGTTTGGACTTATATGTCCCTCCTCTCCGCATTTGTAGCATCTAACTGGCGGTCGTTCTCCTCCCCTAGAATTTGTTACTGGTGCTGGTGCTGGTGCTGCTGCCGACATTTTTCCGTCGTCGTTAAATCTTCTCTTCTTAAAATTTCCATTTGAGTTATTTCTTCTATTATCTTGGCCATGATTACCACTGAAGTGGTTACCATTTATGGCACGATAATTTCCTCCACGATGGTTATCCTTGTTCTGATGACTGTTGCCATCGATACGATTATCATCGAGTTGTAGGTCGTTATTCTTTGATTGAGCTAACTCATTATCGCGCTCCAATAACTGAGCCCTATTCACAACATCTGAATGTAGAAAAAATTTATGAGAAATGAGATATTGACGTATGTCGGATTTCAAACCTCTCAAAAACATCCGCGTCATACGTTCCTCATTCTCCACCAAATGAGGTGCAAACCTAGATAACTCCGCGAACTTCGCCTCGTACTGGGACACCGTCGTGTTGTTATGTTCTAGTCTAATAAACTCTACCTCCTTCATATGACGAATACTTTCAGGAAAGTACTTGTCATTGAACAGTTTCTAAAACGTTTCCCAAGACATGCTGAGTGCGGCTGGCTGGGTACGCTTCATAGATTCCCATCAGTAATCTGCCTCGGTACGAAATATAAAAATGGCGAATGGAACCTTCTGTTCCTCCGTGTATCCTAAGACATCGAATATCTTGGTAATTTTCTTTACCCATGTCTCCGCCTTAATCGGATCCGGCTTTCCCCAGAATTTTGGTGGTCCCAACTCTTTGAACTATTTGGCTGTGACAAACCATGCGTTGCTATGATTTCCACTGGTATTTTGTACACGAGTCTCCCTCGTCTGATTTTGCATGAACCGCAAAAAGCTTCTAAATATCCCATCGTTAATCGTCTGATCAATGGTGTTGTTCACAGGAGGAACATTGCCAACCTGTTGCACGTTCTCCTCGTTGGTGAGCACATGTGTCTCCACGGTCTCATTTACTCCACTATTAACATTCTCAGTCGACATTCTCAAATACTGCCATAAAACAAGGGTTAATTTAAGCAATTAACATATCACATAATACCCCTATATTATGACCGACCAACAAATAAGCTTAGGTAAGACACACTAGCGAAGAATTTACTCGTCTCTCCCCTCCTAGTTTTATTCCCCGATCTCCGCCAGAGACCATATCCCTAAGCTCTGATACCAACTGTGACGCCCCCAAAATAGGTTCATTCCACCCAACCCATTCTGAGTCGCCAAATACATGGTACAAAAAATAACTACAACTTTATTATTACAATTGTCGTGCAAAATACGACAACACATATACTGTGAGTTTAAATACAAATATTGTCATCTAGACAGTATTCAAACTCAAATGGAGTCCTCATTACAATTATTGATACACTATTTTACAAAATAGTGAGAACTACTAAAACAACTATCTTGAACCATCATTCCATACACCGACTAGTACCCGCTACATTCTCGCCTCCTGAGAAGAAAAATAGAATAAAAAGGAAAAGGGTGAGCTCAACTAGCCCAGTAAAGAATATTATAACTAAGATAATATAGAACAAATTATCGTTAGTCCTCAACAGGAAAAAATCTGATAGAATACAATAGACAACAAGTTTTAGATCAACAACTGCAGCGGAAACAACAATTCATTTGAAGAGTTAAGTAGAGAATGAAATCTACTATCATCTATGAATTTAAAAGTCCATCATCGATATTTTATCCTTGTAACATCAATCAATAAACATCTTGAATCAAATATTCATCTTTGCACTACAGGCCAAAGATATTCATCAGTTGGTCATGTTCATCTCAACACCTGTTCATCTTTGCACTACGGGCCAAAGATATTCATCATAAAATCATTAATCTTTGCACTACAGGCCAAAGATATTCAGTTAAATTATCATTTAGGACTGAAGATGATGAAAAGTCTTTTAAAGAAAACGAATCCAGTGAAACAAAAGAATAAATATTAAGGATTCGTATTTCAAACAATCCGAGTTTAAAAATACTTCATAAATAATCACAGCGAAGTAAAATTCAAGAATGATCAAAATATGGATACTATCAAAGTTAGTATCCATAATAGATATCTTAGACACATAGAAAAAAAATTTAATTTTTCTGTGAATAGGGCCGTATTTGTGAATAGTGCCGTATACGTGAATAGTGTCATATACGTAAATAGTAACTCTGACACCAAAAGATAGAAATTTCACAAAAAATATCATCATGTTTTGTGAATAGTACTCGTGAATAGTAAAGTAGTTATATGTGAGCTCACAAGTGTTTAAAATGAGAAAGCACTCAGTATAGGGTGAGTACGGAGCAAATTTGACAGGGCTTCCTCGCCTTTTTTCTCTTACAAATGGCTAGCCCAAGCCCTCTATTTATAGAGGGGGAGCCACAGTTGTACCTACAGCTGCCCGGGTTGCCCCGGGCTTCGCGGGTCCTACCGTCTCGAAGTACGTGCACGTATGCACTGTAATGTCCGCTCGAACTTTTAGAATTGCAATCCGAGCATCTGATTGAGGTATGTAAGACCTATTTTGAATCGCTATTGTCGAGAGTTATGCAATGACATGGGATTAGAGGTTGTACGAAGTCAGGAAGATGGGACGGTGCCCTTCGATCTTCAAGCTTCAAATTCTATCCGTTACTTTGTGTAATAGTCACTCGGAATTGGTTTTTCTTGGCTCTTGTGGGACATTGCTGTATAGAAATGTGTGTATTGAAATGTTGAGACAGTACGGTGTGGCGTCAATGTGGCAAGATGATGACTTTGCCCCTTACCGAGGTTATCTCCGGTTTGGGCTGATAAAGTAGACGTTGCTCAGGGTTATTACTGGGATTGGACTGCTGCAAGTGTTGAAGGTCCTCAGTGTCATCTATGAGGTGTTCCTGTCTTCTCGGGGCTATGTCCGGGTTTTGTGCTGAGTGCCTCAGTGTGAGCACCGAGGCTGAAGCTGATTGCATACATTTGAAATAAGTATTTCTGGGGTTATCTCTGAAACTACAACTGCCTTCTTTGGGGTTATCACCAAGGTTTGTAAATGCTACTCTCATTGTTGGGACTGAGACTGGATACGTCGGGGTTATCTTCGAGATTAATCGGTCTTCTCCGATGGAATTTTTGGTATTGGAACTACATGCCTCGGGGTTATCTCCGAGGTTGGAACAATTACTCCCGTTGTGTGTTCCGGGGTTGAGGCTGAACTTTCGATGGTATCTGGACTTGATGTGAACTGTCTTCTAGGGTTATCTCTAAAAGACGAACCTGCCCTCCTGAAATGTCAGTGATAGGTGTGCAAAAAATTTCGAGTGTCTACAGATGCCCCTCTTTATCATATTCATGCAATGCATGGATAGGATAAAGAATCCTAGACACTTAAAATGCAATATAATGCAAATGTTATGATGCATGTGTGTGGAGTTGTGGCCCAACATGCTGGGGATGATTGCCGGTTCCTTGTAGCTTCTACCGGGGATTGGCAACTATGACTCGATTAGATGTGTGATCCAAATCTTTTAGGATGTTGACGTTGGGGCTATCACCAAACTCCTTAATCCTTGATACAGAGTTGATTCCGAATAGGTGCCTATTATGTGTAAGAAATCTTTGGGGATAAAGCTTTGTCTGTTTAAGGATGTGTATAACATATTCCATCATCAATCCTCCTTGATGATGTTGACCTTTCCTGGTTTGTATAACCAGGATATGTCACGGTTCTGTTGTATTTACTACCAACAACATATGCTGTCAGGGTTGCCTGACCTTCGTTGATGTGTACTTCACCGACGTGTGAATCAACGGATGAAAACCATGTTGGGTAGACTGTTAAAGCTGCTTGACCTTCGCTGACGTGTGACTCAATGGCTGATATGCGTTGTAACCCCCGTCGGGGTATGTTTGATCATCGCTGATGTGTGTATCAACGGCTAAAATCATCGGATGGCTTCCGACGCTTCATTGGATTTTACTTGCCAATGGTTACACTGATGTCAAGGTTGCTTGAACTTCATTGATATGTGTGTCAACAAATGACATTGTGTGATAACCCCACCGGGGAAAGGTTCTGTAGTCTACGTTGTGACCCCCGCCAGGGATCTAATTGAAAATTAGGGTGACGACCCTGAATTGGCGGCACTGGACATACGCGAGGTATTGTCGAGCGTGGCTTGTAACATTTAAGATCATTGGCATAGTGTACCCTATGCTTAGGTGAATACCAATGAATGACGTGCAGACCCAAGGTCCAATCTGAGAAGACCAGGATTTGTAAGCTATTATGCTCAATTGCGTAGTGTTTTTATTCCTGATTTGACCTTTTCAGTATGTGAGAACTCCTTTGCAACTCGAATTGGACCGAGCCGGAGTGGTAGGACCCACATAAGGGTGCCACAGGTACACCTACTGCAGCCGCAGATGGACCTGCGGCCAACCGTGGATACTAAAGGCCAGTAGGTTGCTTTCAAAAGTTATTTTTAAGTTGCACCGCGAAGGAAATCTGAGAGCTCTTCCTTAGATCTACTGAGTTCGGGCGACTTTCTACAAATTCTGTTACCATACAAGTGTTCTACACTGTCCTGGTAACGTATGCACGTATTTTTTTTCCAGTTTTTATCCGTTGAAAAATGACTTATCACATGAAATGCGTCTAAACACATAGTAGTGATTATCTATGCTCAAATGACTTGATAAAAAATATTCAACATAGTAAATGTTAGTATTAAACCATGCTGAACATAATGATGTGAAAAAATTTGACTTTTGAGACAGTCAAATTGACACCTTTTTTTGCTATTTCTTATCCTATTTGAGGACAAATGAGCAAAAGGTAAAAAGGTAAAGTACTCCTGGTATTGAGGTTAACCTTATGTATTGATGACTTTAATTTTTTATGCATATATCATGTATATGACTGTGGGCAGGTGTGCTACTGAATGGCCACCTAGTCATGCCTATGTGCATGTGGATAGTCCAATTTACAAAGGGGACTATGGTAAATTTTTTCAAAATGTAGGCATTGGGTAGTCATGCATTTTTAACTCTACTGTAGATGTATGTTAAAGTAAATGCATGCATGCATGTAGTCATAAGATGCATTTTGAAAAGCTCCATGTTAGAAAATACCACACCCTTTCTGAGGTGATTTGGAGACTTTTTGTCCAGATATTATGGATCCGGATCAGTTGAGTAGTTCCCGCAGGACCACTTCTGGTGTACGGAGGAGGGCTTCTGAAGTGCCTCGACCCCGTTCTGTTAGACAGCCTCGTTGGTTGGTGGAGGCGGTGATACGTCCAGTCCAAGTTGATGTGCCGGATGTCGAGGACGAGGAGGAAGATGTTCTGGTTGCAGACTCTGCTCTTGCTACACATGTTCCTCGTAGGGACCTCCCGAGTATTCATGTGGCAAACCCAGAGCTTCTGGGTGATTTGAGTCGACATCCCTTGATGTATTTGCATGCTAACGAGGTATGACGTTGGATCTTAATCTTCCTTTTGTCCTATTAATGAGGATGAAAGGGTTTTGATGTTGATTTACATTTCATGTAGGTTCCAGGCTTTACACAGCCTCGAGGGAACTGGTTCAGCATACACTCCATGTACCAGGCTCTTCATCCTGACTATAGAGCGATTGTGCATGACTGGGGCTTTGGAGCATTCTTTTTCATCCTTCCCCGCCGTTGTCCCTGGGGTTACCTCGGGGCATTGTCTGAGTGTTGGTTTCACCAGACTCAGTTACTCTATTTGCTGGACTGTGAGGTGATGATGACGCCGATGGATTGGCGGTTTATCATAGGTATAGAGTTTGGAGGGGCACCAGTGCCTTGCATGGCAGATATTACCCGTACTGCCATCAGATCCTTACTAGGAGTTTCGACGGAGGCGCTCAAGGGCAGGACTGTCCGTACGGGTCCTTTGAGTGTAGATGCTATGAGTGGGCTGTTGAGCGAGCCCATGCCAGATGATGTCAGAGTCAGGGATTGCATTCTTCGACGATTGTTCCTGATGATCATTAGAGGCTTCTTTATAGCAGATAACTCTTCTACAGTATCGTTCGCTTTGATCAGCGCCACGCGTCATGTGGACCGTATATGAGAGTATGATTGGGGTTCCTACACCTTTTCCTATTTCTTCAGAGGCGTGCGTATGCGCTCATAGTGTTTGACTGAGGGTTGGTTAGGATTCTACCCATTTCTGCTGGTGAGTATTTCTCTTGTCATTTCCCATTTATAGGTTAAGAGTGTTTATTAACCGTAGATGTTTGGCCATTGTGTTGGTAGTTTTGGGCCTATGAAAGGCTCCCATGCTTGCGTTCGGTGAGTGTGTTAGGTTTAGATACCTATCCATGAGGACGAAGATGACATCATTCCATATTGGCGGAGGTCCTTGTAACTGAGGGTTTCACTCATTGCCGCCTACAGCTAGAGTTGTTGACAGCTGACATTATTATATGGATTCCCTATTCTGGGGAGCACTTGGCCATCGGATTCGAGGATGGGTACCCGACTGGCGTCGAGTATGTGATTTCTACCCGGAGAGTTCCTCTCTTTACAGATGGAGGATAGGAGCTCTATCTAGGAGAGCGTGCTATTAGGAGCACCACATGAGAGATCCGTATACCGATCTTGCCTCCTGCCAAGCATCATTGGCCTGTGTTGCAGTCACCCGTCATTGATATCCCATTGTTGGGGGTTGACATGTTTTGCACTATCAGAGGGTCCCTGTACTCAGAAGATGTTCCAGCGTTGGTGGTTCCCTCTTACTATTGGAGCCCAGACCCGCGCCACTCAGTTCATAGGGGATATGGTTCTAGGATCCATGATGATGACGGATTGGCTAGCCTGTGTTTGAGATCCGACTCATGTGATACAGATTGACAGTTTGACTCAGCGACTGGACCGGGCACATTTCTTTATTTGGCATTTGGGCAGAGATCCGGCAGAGGCAGATTCGTTTGATCATTCCAACTCAGGTGCTGACCCCTCAAATGACTCATTTATCTTTGTCGACGCAGATCCTCCTCTGTATAGGCTTGACATCCCTATTGATAGAGATCCAGTGGCTCAGGAAGAGTTACATCAGGTGGACAGGATTGATGATGTAGACATCGACACCATTATCTTCTTCTGATGTGTATTCTCGTTATCTCTTTTGATAAGCCTCTGTTAGCTATTGGGTGGCTGTGCCCCATTCTCGCTATCTCTTTTGATAGGTCTCTGTTAGTAGTAGGGCGTCTGTGCCCCATTTCCCAGTATTTTTAGCTGTACAGAGATGATGTATTAGATGATGATATACTTAGGAATGTATGCACAGTTTTTCATTCCCTATATCATATTGCCATCTATTATCTGCAATGCATGTATCATGTTATGCATATATATGTATTTCCAGAGATATTCAGCATTGACCATTGGATGGTCTTATGACAGGGCAAACACAGATGTCTTCTTCGACAGTTAGCCGTATTGATCATACCCCACCATTATTGGTGGCACCTGTTATGCGATCGTGGTATGATAGCATGTCACCATCAGACAGGGTAACCATAAATCATTTATTGCAGCATACTATGACCTTGTTGATGTTTCAGGATCCCACAGGATTCGTGGATGGCATATTAGAGCACTGGGTATCAGAGAGGTAGGTTTTTTGATTTGGGACCCAGGAGTTGATTCCCACTCTGGAGGAGTATGCACGGTTGACGAGGCTGCCACTGGACAGACCTTGCGTGCGTATGGCTTTGGGGGACATGAGTCAACAATTTATGACCCTTACTGGATTGAGGCGTAGGGTGGTGTAGGATGAGCTTACATCTGGCCACGTTATATCCCTGCGTTTTCTTTTTGACAGATTTGGCTCTGAGGATAGTTATACATGACATTTTGGGGATTTCACCACACCGGAGGATCATTGGAGTCTGACTAGGGTGGATGTACTGCTATTGTGCGTACTGTCATATGTCTATATGCCACGGTATATGGATGAGTTGGACATAGGAGTTATCATGGCAGTGAGAGCTCTCAGGGAGGGTCATACCATCATACCGATGATCATAGCAGAGACTCTATGGTAAGCAACATAGTGCTGTACTTATTCGATAGGAGTGTTTACGGGCAGCTCGGTCATGCTGTACGTGTGGTTTATGTCACACTTGAGATCGATTGGCACTTTTAGACGGCATGGGTATTGTTTCACCCATGAGATAGCCATGTCATACTTCTTTCAGCTTGTGGAGTGTTTGGACGCTATGTCTTGGTCGGTATTTTTGACGGAGATCAGTGATCCGTTTAGTATACTGCCGTGCTCAGGGCTCAGCTCACCTTACAACTTTATTACTCACACTCTAGGCATGGATTATCTCCCTTTGGCTGGTTTGAGGGACATGACTACCTACCACCCGATGGTTGTGATGTCGCAGTTCGACCAGTTTTAGGATTTTTATCCTTTCGAGGGGGCGCTGGGCCAGCGTTTAGCTTCTCGCTATCTTTCAGCAGAGGACCGATCCTGTGTGTATGCTTGTTGGGATTAGCGTGAGATAGCTTCTTTTTCTGTTAGCCATCCGGGATGTTCGCCAGAGTATTCTGCGTGGATGGAGATAGAGACTTCATCGGTTGTGGCAGTATCCATATTACCGAGTAGTGATTTAGACGATGTAGAGCCCATGGAGGACATTGATTCCCACATCGAGGAGGAGCTAGTTGTCAGGTTGCCAACATCTCCTTTAGATTCTCCCAGTACTAGTACTATTGTGATTCAGCATTCAGCACAGTACTTTGAGCAGAGCCTTCATCTGATGACCTTCGAGAGAGATCAGGCTAGAGCCTTGATATTGACTGCCCTTGATGGGAGAGATGCAGCTCTGTTAGAGAGAGACGAGTCATTAGCTCGTAGAGATGTCGCTGTTGTTGAGCGGGATGAGGCCAGATCAGCCAGAGATGCAGTGATAGTTGAGCGGGATAGTGCCATATCTGCCCGGGATGTAGCTGTAAGACCCCAACTTATTAATGAATAAAATCAAATTTTCTCTAAATATTATTGTGAATAATAAGGTGTTAATTTGATATAATGCTTTGGTTAAGGGTGAAATGTGCAAATTTTACAAAATAAGCAAGTGGTTATAAAATATTCATTTTGTCGGGGAATATTCGTTTGGTCGTGGAATATTCTTATTGTCGGGGAATATTCGTACGACGGCGTAGCCTTGTGTGGGCCCCATAACGGGAAGCGATTGGATGAAGAAAACGATAAGTATAAGTTGTTTATAAATAACGACGTAGTTGTTACCGTTAATACTGTTGGAATACCATGTGGGTAAAACACAGTAGCACACGGTATTGCACCAATTAGTGATCCTTACGTAAAAAGGCACTACTCAATAATTGTTACAGTAGTTACTGTTCAATATTTTATTTTATTGATTCAATAATTGCTGCGTTGATATTTTATATTATTGTTGTTTCAATAATTGTTGCTGCACAGTATTTTCCATTATCAGATCAATAATTCATATTATTTGAATAATATTATTAGATAACATTATTGGCAATGTCTAGAAAGTTCTGTCTAAGGAGAGGTTTGGTCATCTAATTGCGCGCCAGTAAGGAGAAATTCTTATTGGAAAGCCCCCTCTTTCCTGGGAACGGCCTGGTTGTCATAATTGTGATTCTGTAATATTATTTGTGAATAATTAATTATTGATTTATATGATAAGGAAATATTTATTTTATGTGGATATAATTGATGGATATATTTATTTTATGTGAAGGAATTAATGTTGAGGTATTTTTGTCGGAATGGAGGTATTAAAAATTAAATTACTGTTCTTGAGATATATTGCGTGAGTTATAATTTTTAATCTGACCGTTGGATCATTGTGATTTTTGGATATGTTATACATATATAAGTTGAGTATATGCCCACAAATTTTGAACCGTTAAAAATGAACGTATAATTTGTTATGAATTTTAAGAGGTGACTGATTCAAAAATTAGGTTTATAAATGATTTTGGAGGAAAATTCTAGAATTGAGTGGGCCCCACTTGTGGTTGGTGAAGAAATGTGCTGAATTTTTATTCAAATGTGGTGGGTGGAAATAGTAGTAGGTAAAGCCATCAGGTTGCAGGTCAAGTCTGCTTCGGCATGCTAATATTTTCCTATAAATAGAGGGCTAAGTTAGAATTGAAAATCACACCAGAATTCATAAGTTTTCTCTCTTTCTCTCTCTATATTATCGAGCGTATTTTGTGAGTATTTAGATACTTTGTGAGTTTTTATTTATTAGTACAAGTTTCCTTCAGCCTTATACCGATATTCCGAACAAAAGTACTGTTATCTTGAGGTAAGGGATGTTATATTCTTCTTAAATGATATTATTTTTTTCAATATCATTATGCCGAAATATTGGTTTGAACTTTTTATCAAATTTAGAACTTTTTGTGTCGGGGTTACTATTCACGTATACGACACTACTCACGTATATGGAACTATTCACGAATACGGCACTATTCACCGAAAAATAAAATTTTTCCTTTTTGTCCAAGATGTCTATTATGGTTACTATCTTTGATTGTATCCATGTTTTGATCTTTATTTTTGAATTCTACTTCACAATTGGTTGTTATGGAGTATTATTGCACTTAGATAAACTGTAATACGAATCCCTAATATTTATCCTTCTGTCTCACTGGGTTCTTTTTCTTTAAAATATTTTTCACCATCCTCAGTCCTAAATGATGATATTACTGAATATCTTTGGCCTGTAGTGCAAAGATGAATGATTAACTGATGAATATTTTTGGCCCGTAGTGCAAAGATGAACAGGTGTTGAGATGAACATGACCGACTGGTGATACCAACGAATATCTTTGGCCTGTAGTGCAAAGATGAATATTTGATTAAAGATAGTTATTGATTGTTGTTACAGGGATAAAATATTGATGATGGACTTTTAAATCTTAGAATATAATAGAACTCATTCTCTACTTGACTATTCTAATGGTTTACTATTTTCGCTGCAGTTGTTGATCTAAAACTTGTTGTCTATTATATTTTATCAGATTTTTCCCTGTTGAAGACTAATGATAAGTTATTGTTTATTATCTTAGTCATAATATTCTTTACTGGGCTAGTTGAACTCACCCTTTTTCTTTTTGTTCCATTTTCTCAGGAGGCGAGAATATAGCGGTAACTAGTCGGGGTGTGGAGTGATGTTTTTAGTCAGTGGTGTTAGCAGTCCTCACTATTTTATAAAATAGTGTTTCAATAATTGTAATGAGGACTTATTTGAGTGTGGATATTCTCTAGAAGACAATATTTATATTTAAACTCATAGTATTGTGTTATCATATTTTGCGCGACAAGTGTTTTAATGAAGTTGTATTTGTTTCTGTACCATATATTTGGTGACTCAGAATGGGTTATGTATACCTATTTTGGGGGCGTCACAGTAGCCGTCACAGATAGTACTGCAGTGAGGTCCCTTACCATTTGCATGATTGTAGAGATGAGCACTTACATTGATGAGCATATGGTCACCATGCAGATGGCTACAAATCTGTTGGGTCGTGTGGATGTCCTCATATAGGAGACCACAGCTTCGCCTCCTTCTTCTGAGAGGGATGCCATGTTGGGCTTGTTAGCTCGCATATACCCTGACTTGTAGTTGGGCTGGTATTTTCTTGCACTGACTAGCATAGCCATTTTGTCATGTACAGTTTACTTTGTGTATATCAAACAACATTATATATAGCAGGAAAATATATTTTTGATCACTTCCCTTTTAGATATGCTCTGATACTTGCTTGATATTTTGCCTGCTTCTTCAGGGCTTGTGATCTTGATGTATTCTGAATTCCTCCTAGATGGATGGACATTGAGTTATCTCTGGACAGTTCAGAATGGATCATTGATCAGTGTGTATCCCTACCATCTTTAGTGTCTTGGGACTGGTTTCTGTATGGAAATGTGGAGAGGAGTGTGGCTTTCCTCTTTGAGATTGACCGCACCACAGATGGTCGCAGTACCTCTATTTAGGAGGAGCCTAGTTAATTCTATCTCTTATGGATTGGTGTTGCTCTTCAAGGTACAATCGCAGCTTAGATGGTTGCCGAATCTCCTATTTTGGAGGAGTTTAGGTAATTCCATCCCTTTGGTCTGAAGCCAATGAAATATGGAGGATTGAAGGATGATCCCAGTACCAGTTGACAAGTGTTTGTGTTTTGGTAGGGGGTGAGACCGAACCATGAATGGCTGCCTACGTACTCCTATTAAAGAGGAGATCAGGTCTGCGTAGTTCGAACTTGGTGTAAGAGGTTCAACGCTGTATGGTGGCAGGAATGGTGTAGGAATTTTTTCTATTGTTTTTGTTTTTTGTAAGGAGAAGGGGGTAGAAATATTTTTGTTGTTTTTGTTTTATTGCAACCGGGCCATATGAAATGGTTGCCTATGTACTCATATTGAAGAGGAGATCAGGTCAGCGTAGATCGCCCCTCAGGACGAGTTGAAAAGCGTGATCCCATATGCAGGTCAGACTGCGGGGAAGAGAAAGTTTAATCCTAAGTCCAGGATAAATTGCAAGTGTGAAAAGTTTAATCCCATATTTGGGGGGAAAAACTGCAAACGTGAAAGGTTCAATCCCTGGTGGGATGACCGAAGTTGTAGGAACGCAGTGAAGCCAGATTACTGGCTTGAAAAGTATGTTTCCTTGAGAGGCAAAGTATGGAAAAGAATTGTATGTGGTAAAGGGTTAAAGAACCAGAATGACTTGTGATCTGATGATCCAACACCAGGATGTTCGCTTGATGGTCACTTCAGACATAGTACCATTTCACGGTGTTCGAGTTGATGCGTTGTGGAAATTCATCGCCGTCCATTTCTTGCAATCTGAGAGTGCCTCCTGTCAATACTTCCTTGACAAAAAATGGGCCTTCCCAGTTAGGAGTGAATTTTCCCTTAGATTGATCTTGGTTGTCAATGATCTTCTTCAAAACCAAGTCATGTTGTTTAAACTTCCGTAGCCGAACTTTTCTATTGTAGGATCTAGCGATCCTTTGTTGATATAACTGACCATGGAAGATAGCCGCGGTTTGCCTTTCGTCTATTAGAGACAATTGGTGAAACCTGTCTTGTACCCATTGGTCTTCATCCAGCTGAACGTCTATTAACACTCTGAGGGATTCCATTTCTACTTCTATGGGGAGCACTGCTTCCATCCTATAGGTTAATGCGTAGGAGCTTGCCCTAGTGGAAGTGTGCATTGAGGATCTGTAGGCTAACAGAGTAAGAGGTAATAAGTCAGGCCATCCTTTGTGATTGGCGGACATCTTTTGCATAATCTTCTTAATGTTTTTGTTAGCCGCTTCAACAACACCATTCATCTACGGACGGTAGATGACAGAGTTAAAATGTTTGATGTGGAATTTAGTGCATAACTCCTCCATCATCTTGTTGTTGAGGTTCTTAGCATTGTCTGATACAATCACCTTGGGTTGTCTATATTGACAAATGACATTGTTTCTGATGAAAGCAATGATGACTTCTTTGGTAACCCTGGGGAAGGAGGCTGCTTCTACCCACTTGGTGAAGTAGTCGATCATGGTGAAGATAAATCGATGTCCATTACTGGCTTTAGGCTCAATGGGACCGATCACGTCCATTCCCCACATTGAGAAGGGCCAAGGCGAACTCATATTATGAAGTTCTCGTGGAGGGGCGTGGATAGCATTCTCATGAATTTGGCACTGATAACATCTCCTGATGTGGTCATTGCAGTCAGCTTTGAGAGAGAGCTAATAATGTCCTGTCCTGAGGATCTTCTTAATAAGGAGGGGGCCACAGTCTCCACCATGGATCTCATCTATAAGCCTTTGAGCTTCATCTTTGTCTAAACATCCGAGGAGACCTTATCCTGCATCTCTCTTATAGAGGGTATCTCCACTCAGGTAGAATTTCATAGTAAGTCGATGGATCCGCCTGTTCTCATTCGGGCTTGCCTCAGCGGGTGTAGATCCATCTCATAGGTACTCCTTGATATGGTGATACCAAGGATGCTGGATGGGAGGTATCTCATCCGATACTTCTCCAACGTAGTTCCCATAAGCTGGTGCCTTGCGCAGGGCAATTGTGACGCTTGGCAAGTTTCCCTTGTCAAGTATATGAATCAAGGAGGCCAAAGTTACTAATGCGTCTGCAAATTCATTCCTATTACGATGAATGTGTAGAAAGGAGATTTCTTCGAACTCCAAAACCATTTGTAAAACTTGCCGATGGTAATGCAGCAAATGTAGCTCTTTAGTTTGATAGATTTCCGTGGATTGTCTGACCACTAACTCCGAATCCCCAAAGACAGTTAATCGCCTGATGCCCATTAAACGGGCAAGTTTTAGCCCCATGAGACAACCTTCATATTCAGCTGTGTTGTTGGTGCTGACAAACTACAATTTGACGATGACGAGATACTGCTCCCACGTACTGGATACTAAAACTGCTCCAGCTCCAAAACCCTCCATATTAATAGCTCCATCAAAATACATCTTCCATGTTTGGCGTGTATTGTACTGATGGTGTTGCTGAACTGTCATTACCCCTTCATCAGGAAAGTATGTCTCCAAGGATTTGAAGTCCCCTTAAGGTGCGGCAGCCAGTTGATCTGCAATTCCTTGACCTTTGATGGACTTTTGAGTCACGTAGACGATGTCAAATTGTTGTAGGATCAACTGCCATCTAGACAGCCGGTAATTTAACATGGGTTTATTGAACATGTACTTGAGAGGATCCACGTGGGATATGAGATGGGTTGTGTGACCATGGAGGTAATGCTGTAACCTCATGGAAGCCCATGCTAAAGCATAACAAGTCTTTTTAATCAGAGTGTACTTGTGTTCACTACTGTTGAATCTTTTGCTGAGGTAATAGATATCTCGTTCTTGGCCTCTATCGTCCTTCTGTCCCAGCATGTAGCCCATGGCATTGTCACTTATGGACATGTACATGAACAGGAGAACATCATCCCTGGGTGGTACCAAAACGGGAGCTTTGATTAGCTGCTCTTTGATCGTAAAGAAGGCCTTTTGGCAATCATCATTCCATTTCATGGAGGAGTTCTTCATTAACAGCTTGAAGATTGGCTCACAGGTTGCGGTGAGTTGAGAGATAAACCTGCTAATGAAGTTGATTCTTCCCAAAAATCCCCGTATTTCCTTCTCTGTCTGAGGAATGGGCATTTCCGTGATGGTCTGGATTTTGGTGGGATCCAGCTCAATCCCTTTGTGGCTAATGAGAAATCCTAGCAACTTGCCTGATTTAACGCCAAAGGCGCATTTGGCTGGATTCAACTTCAAGTTGTACTTATGCAACCTATTGAAGAGCTTCCTGAGATGGTCTAAGTGGTCTTCCTCCTTCCGGGACTTGACAATGATGTCATCAACGTAGATCTCTATCTCTTTGTGTATCAAGTCGTGGAAGAAAGCCATCATAGCTCGCTGATAGGTGGCTTCAACATTGATGAGGCCGAATGACAACCGTCTATAGCAAAAGGTTCTCCAAGGTGTGATGAAAGTAGTTTTCTCACGATCTTTCTCAGCAACCATGATCTGATGGCACCCCGCAAAGCAATCAGCAAAGGAGTATATGCTGTATTGAGAAGTATTGTCAATGAGAATGTGGATAAATGGCACGGGAAAGCTATCTTTAAGGCAAGCTTTGTTCAAGTCCTGAAAATCCATGCAAACTCGCACCTTTCTTCCAGGTTTAGGCACGGGAACGATGTTGGATATCCATTCAGGATATGTGGACACCATGATGATGCCAGTTTGAAACTGTTTCACAATTTCTTCTTTAACCTTTAAACTCCACTCAGGTTTCAATCGCCTGAGCTTCTGCTTGATTGGCTTGAATTCCTCTTTAATGGGAAGGCAATGAAGGACAATGTCAGTGGACAAACCCACCATGTCTTCATGAGACCATGCAAACACATCCTAGAATTGAGTTATTAGCGTAATCATGTCATTCCTTTGGTTTGGGGTAAGGTCTGAACCAATCTGGATTAACTTAGGGTTTTCTAAGGTTCCGAGATTGAAGGAAGTGGTTTGATCAAGGTTGGGTTTAGGTTTGTCTTCGACCCATTCTTGAATTTCTGGAGGCACCTCAATGTCCTCATGTATTTCCATCAAGGCTGAATTCATCTCTACATCAAAGTTACAATCTTTGTAGAGAAGAGGCACCGTATCAGCAAGTACAGGCACATCTAAATTTAGGGTCCTGAAACAAAATATGCTTTCACTTAGTATATATGAAATGGTTTGATCATATAAAGTGTTAGCATGTACTGGCAAAACGACTGCTAATACTGTACAGAAAAGTAAACAGTTATGATATCTACAGGGCAGAAAGATTTCCTGCCCGTTTTACCCTTATCGACCAATGCATGGAGTGCTGCCCCAATTAGCAAGGGCAAAGTCTGGGTGGACCGCAGTGATAGAGGGGCTGTCATCATCCTCCTTATCCCGAATGATGACCATTATGTCTGGGAAATCATCGTCTGGGGTGTGTCTGTTTGTATGTTCATCATGAACGATGATGCATATGCCCGACATCATTCTGACGATATCTTTCTTGATTCTTTGTTCCTTTTCTTCCATTGCAGGATTTGGAACAAAGACTTCTTTCGCCTTCACCGGTACCGGCTTGGGAAATAACATAGCCATTACGTTGGTTGGCACCTTTACCGGAGGTTGTGCGGACTCAGAATTCGAAGATGAAGATAATCGCGATGTGGCTGAAGCTGCATGAATCTGCTAATACTTATGAGGATTCCTATGACTAGAATTGGCAGAATAGCCTAGTCCAGTTATCCCAGTTTGACTGGATACTTGATACCTTGTTGATCTTTACCCAGCCCTTGTCCCGGCTAATGACCCAATGACATCATTTCTT
This sequence comes from Panax notoginseng, assembly GCA_016801055.1. Taxonomy (NCBI): domain Eukaryota; kingdom Viridiplantae; phylum Streptophyta; class Magnoliopsida; order Apiales; family Araliaceae; genus Panax; species Panax notoginseng. The sequence continues at coordinate 78,467,438 of CM029021.1, forward strand.
GAGTAGCCGACATTACTTCGGCATAAATCTTGGATACGGGAAATGGCATTCCAATAGCATGGTACTGAGTGTTGCTTACTTCCAAGGCATGAAAACTGACTGGTTCAACATCTGAATTGACGTTGATGTATGGTATGTCACCATGTTGAGGACATTCCGGTTCAACGTTGACTGTGACTAGGCTATTGTTGATAATGTATTTCAGTTGTTGATGAAGGATGGAGGGGACTGCCCCAACCATATGAATCCACGGTCTTCCCAAGAGCAGGTTGTATCCTGAATCTATCTCGAGTACGTGAAAAGACACGCAGAATGTGTGGGGACCAATTTCTATTGGCAGCTCAATTACTTCGACAAAATTTCGGTGGGCTCCATCAAAAGCTTTGATAACCGTATGGCTACTCCGGATTCGGTTGAGATTGACATTCATCTTTAACAATGTAGCGTATGGACAAATATTTAGAGATGAACCTCCATCTATCAAGACTCCAGCTAGTATATACCCGGAGGACAAGACCGCAATGTGTAACGACTTGCAATGAGCGATCCCTTCGGGTGGTATATCATCATCAGTGAAGGATATCACATTGTTGTTAAAAATGTGATCAACTAAATGTTGAAACTTTTCCACATCCACTGATTTTGGTAGATAGGCTTCTTCTAAAACCTTCAGTAAGATCTTCCGGTGACCCTCGGAAGTCAAGACCAAGTCCAAAATTAAAATTTGGTGTGGAGCTTCTCGTAAGCTTAAAACCACCTTGGCTTCGTTATGACCCATAGTGCTAAGGAATTTTTCAATCTTCTCCATGGGTATTTTCCCCTTTAAATTGATGGTAGATTTCATCACCCGTTGGGGAAGGTACAGTGGATTTTCCTTCGACACTGCAGCAGTTGCATGCGATGTGGATCCTTTAGCTTCTCTATAATTCCATGAAACTCTTTGTAGGCTGACAATAGGATATTGTGATCTGCATGGTAAGTTGATTGGCTCTAGAGCGGGCATTTTCAAAGGATTGTCACTTCCTCTGAGTTGAATTGCTGGTATCGTGAGTGGTTTGTCAGTGTCATCAGCCTCAGCGTATATAACTGCTACCAATTCCTTCCATTTAGTAGGAAAGGTATTCTCACTCTCACGTAGTACAGTATCATCGTCTGCTAGTTGCAGGACACCACTATCAATTAAATTCTGGATAAGGTGGCGGAGTGCCCAACATTCTTCTGTGCTGTGACCGCGAGAATGGGAGTGATATTGACATACTCCATCAGAATTGAACTGTCCTGAACGGAGATTAATTGGGGGTAGAAGGGAAGTGACCCTTCCTTCATTGATTAGCATTTAAAGGATTTCCTCCATAGGTTGGCCCAGGTATGTAAATTCCCTTCTATTGGCAAAATTTCGACGGGCTTTGGCATTCACTATCTTTGTCACTTTGTTTTCCAGCATTTCATTTTCTGAAGGTGATGAGGGAATATTCATGACAAGAGGAAGGAGACTAGCATGCTCCTGGTTGACTAACTAGCGTGTAACTTGATGCTGATAGATCACCAGTTCTGCCAATTGCTCAATTTGCTTTCACAGAGCTTTCATCTTCCGTTCCATTGTAAACTGGAACTTGTCATAATCCCATTTGTCAACATCGTCTTTGGTGGTCTGAGATGATTCGCCGCTGAAATTGGAACTCTGTCCATTGCTCCAATTAATTATGTTGACCTCTTCTTCTTTGTTTTGAGGAAGAGGATTGTCTTATACGTGAGGTTGATCTGGTTTGGTGACCACGATCTTACCATTGTCTATCAGGTCTTGGATTTTGTGTTTTAAGGCCCAACAATCTTGAATATCATGTCCAGGTGCGCCAGCATGATAAGCACATTTTCGAGCAGCATTGAAACCCCTCCCATTAGGGCTGGCTGGTGGAAGAAGATGCGTGATTTTCTTCTGCGTTGTCAGAAGAGTGAGAATATTCTCGAGTAAGTCTCCTAAGGGTGTGAACACTCGAGGGCGTTTGACTTCTCCACCTTTCGGTAATGTAGGGTTCGAAGACTGAGCTTGCAAGGGAGTATAATTTCTCTTCTAGATAGGCATATTTTGATTGCCTTTCTGACCTTGTAGTATCAAGGAAATATCCTCCTCTCTCTTTTTATGGACCCTCCGGGGGTTGTTCCTATAATTTCTGGATTGGATATGCTCAGCAATAGCTTTAAGGGCAGCTAGGCCTTGAATCTTTCCTAACTTTAATCCTATCTCAGCCATCTCCCCGTGTTTAATCATTTCAAAAAATGGTTTATCGATGCCGGCTAAGACTCTTTCATAGAAAGGAGCTTCTTGTATGTCTATGAAAGTCATGACCATTTCTGATTCTATCATGAAAGGAATAACTTGAGCAACAAGGCGCCTCCACCTCTGAGCATATTCTCTGAAAGACTCATTAGACTGTTTCTTGACCTTGGTAATCTGGTACCGGTCGGGAGCCATCTGAGACTGGAAGCTGTATTGTGTGAGGAAGGCGTGTGCTAGCTCTTCCCATCTATGGATCTTTGAGTTGTCTAATCTGGTATACCACGAACGGGCTTCTCCAGTCAAACTCTTCTGGAACAGCTGCATTCTGAGCTTCTCGTCCTCTGCATAAGATCCAAGTTCTCCAATAAACACCTTCAAATGTGTGTAAGGATCTCCTAACCCGCATACTTTTTGAAGTCTGGAGTCTTAAACTTTTCTGGATAATGAACACCAAGGAATATACACAGGTCAGCATATGAAATACTCCCGTGTGCTCCAATTCCTTTGATAGCATGAAGGGTTTCTTCCATTTGAGAGACTTTCTTTCTGTTGTCACCGGTGTCTGGATCTCTTGTGAGATGGGTGGCATCATGAATTTTGTTGGTCGTATCCAGCTGCAGTTTAGGTATCGTAATGGCTTGAGTTCCCCCTTGTGTAGAGGATTCAACATGTATGGGTATCTTTGGACCCTGAGTAGACTGGTGTAGTTATTTAAGCAGAACAGCCGAATCTGTGATTTGTTTGCTTAATCCGTCGAATTCTTTGCGAGAAACTGGATTAAGGTCAGTCGGGTCGGATGACGACATAAGTGACAGTAGGCTCGCGACCTTTTTGGATTTTGACCAGGCAGTAGGTCTGATTGTTTCCCTACGAAAGACTTGCATAGTTTAGTCTTTAGAGAATGTGTAAATATTAACATGCTATGTGATGTGTCCATTTTAGGAATTTTATCCTGTAAAACGGATGTTAGATGTTTGTAATGATAGCATGTTAATTTAATATGTATGTATACATATTTCTTTATATTTCTCATTACATGGATATGAATATGGCATGATATTACAAGTAATTTACTTTACAAGTAATGAAAAAGCATGAAGAGACTTTCCTCCGTGTTTGGTTTATCAGAGGCTGACCTATCCTAGGTTACTCTCGCAGTTTTTTGGCTTGAAGGTTTCCAAATCATCACAATTTACTCGACGGGAAGTTAATCCGGTCTTTCAACTGGAGCGAATTTGGGTGGTGCCTTTCCTGAGCCTAGTTGGAATTAGTCTTCCTGCGAGTCCAGTAATCAAACACCGATAGGATAGCTTCCTGGTGGAGGGACCACACAATATATATTCATATACATCGCGTCTCACCGTATGAAAATGATGACATGTGCGAAGCACTAATATCACAAGTAGATATAGGGTATAACATTAAGCGCATTAAAGATATGCATTCATACACATTCATCATAAATGTAAATGCAACATCCACACACAAGCAGATAACAGTTTTGAAAAGATTATAATAGCGGCTTAAGTCCTCTTACTGGAGTCCCCAGCAGAGTTGCCACCTGTCGACGTCGGGATTTTTAGTTGTCCCTTTCCGTTACTTGTTCTTTGGTGTTCTCATTTTAGGTGAGATTTGTTTGAAAAAATAAGTGAAAAAGGTCCGACATGTATAATGTCGACAATGGACTGTTAAGAGTCACCAGTTAGTTTTTTAAATGGTTTTACCAACACAATCGAGAAAAGGTTTGCACATTGACCCAGTGATGTGACACTGCTAAACGAGTCGGTGAAATCGAGATTCATTAGGGTCCGGGGACTTGATTTTGAGGAGGTGAGATGTGTAGACACTCGAAATTTTTTACACACCTGTTACTAACTTTGCAGGAAGGCAGATTCGTCTTTTAGAGATAACCATGGAAGACAGTTCACATCCAGTTCGGATACTACCGAAAGCTCAGTTTCAACTCCAGAACACACACTGGGAGTAACAGCCTCAACCCCGAAAAACACACTAGGAGTAACAGTTCCAAACTCGGCGATGACACCGAGGCCTGCAGTTCTAATACCGAAACACACACCGGAGAAGACCGATTCATCCCGGAGATAACCCCAAGATGTTCCAGTCTCAGTCCCAACCATGGGAGTAGCTACCAACCTTGGCGATAACCCCAAGGAATGCAGTTCCGACGATAATCTCAGAAATGCTTGTTTCAAATGCAATCAGCTTCAATCTCGGCGCTCACAATGAGATACTCAGTACCAACCCGGAGATAACACCGGGAGGACATGCACACCTCAGAGATGACACAGAGGACCTTCAACACTTGCAGCAGTCTAATCTCAGCGATAACTCTGAGCAACGTCTGCTTTATCAGCCCAACCGGCGATAACCCTGGTGAGGGGCAAAGTCATCATCTCGCCACCATGATGCCACACCGTACCGTCTCAACGCTTTGACACATAGACAATGTCCCACAAAAGCTAAGGAAAACCAATCCCGAGTGACTATTGCGCAGGATAACAGATAGAATTTGAAGCTGAAGACCGGAGGGCATTGTCCCATCTTCATGAATTCATACAACCTCTAATCCCATGTCATTGCGCAACTCTCGACAACGGCGGTCCGAAATAGGTCCTATATACCTCAGTCAGATGCCCGGATTGCAATTCTGAAAGTTTGAACAGACATCACGTTGCATACGTGCACGTACTTCGAGACGGTGGGACCCACGATGCCTGGGGCACCCCGGGAAGCCTCTGGTATAAATAGAGGGCTTGGAGTGGCCATTTGAAGAGAGGAGAAGGTGAGGAAGCCCTGCCCAATTTGCTCTGTACTCACCCTATACGGAGTGCTTTCTCATTTTAAACACTTGTGAGCTCCCGTATAGCTATTTCTGTACTTGTGGAAGCTAGTGTTTATCTACTTTAAAGATATAGAAGTCTTTTTTGGCAGCCCACTGTAAGCCTTCTCACACACTTTAAAGCCTTTCTCTTCATCTGTGCACACACCGTTCTTCACGTTGAGAGTCGTGTTGCGTGTGTTTGCCCGGACTTCGGTTCGTGATTTTATTTCAGTTTGTATATACATATATATATTTATTTATATATATGGACTAACATTATTGAGTTATGCCTCGATTGAGCCTAGACTTCGGTCTGGAGCGTTTACTTGCTTTTGTATATATATACATTTATATATATGAACTGCGTGTCGAACTCTGTTCGATGAGCCTAGACTTCGGTCTGGAGCATTTACTGCTTTAATATATATATATATATATATATATATATATATATATATATATATATATATATATATATATATATATTAACTATTGTCGAACTTTGTTCGATGAGCTTGGATTTTACATTCGGTTCGTTTACTGCTTTAATATATATATACTTATATATATTAACTGTTGTTGGACTTTGTCTGATGAGTCTGGATTTTATATCCGGTGCGTTTATCGCTTATATATATATATATATATATATATATATAATATATATATATATATATATATATATATATATATTATATTTCGTCCCACCTGAAGTTTACTTCGTGGTGGTTGACCGTTTTTACTATTTCTGTACATTTCGTCCTGCCTGGAGTTTCATACGTGGCGGTAGATAGCTTTTATAGCTTTATTTACATTTCTGATCCCCATGGAGGTGCTTCGTGGTTGGTGATCATGTCTGTATATATATATTTACAGCTTTTATATAAATACCTGCTTACTGCATTTATATCAATTGCGGCATCATGTGAGCCTAGGAATCATGTGATCACAGATTCAGTCTACTGAATGTAGATTCGGTTCCCGTGATGGACCTTTTCAGCTGTAAGCAGCTTGTAAATTTATCTGTGATGTTTGGATATCCTCAGATGGTTTTCATACCCACGAGGAGTTCAACACCTTTTTGTACATTATTTTCTTACAGATGCCTCGCATCTGGAAAATAAAATCAACCAAGCCGAACATTTAATAAAATGGGAGTGTAAAAGGTTTCAATTACTATTGAGCACAGAGTTTGAAAAACCTCTTTTAAAACCTCATTGCTATATCTTGTTTAAAACCGAATTTTTACACAAATTCAAACCCTTTGTATATAGGTGCGAACGAGGCCTCGCACTACTTCCAAATAAAAGCACATTGACCCACACACACACACACACATATTCATATAATAGTTTTTTGAAAAGTGGCGGTCACCTTGGCAACACGGATGTCGGGGGGTGCCTAACACCTTCCGTCCGCATAAGCAAGTCCCCGGACCCTAATGAATCTCGGTTTCACCGACCCGTTTAGCAGTGTCACATCACTGGGTCAATGTGCAAACCTTTTCTCGGTTGTGTTGGTACAACCAGTTAAAAAACTAACTGGCGAATCTTACAGCCCAATTATCGACATTATACATGTCAGACCTTTTTCACTTATTTTTTCAAACAAATCTCACATAAAATGAGAACACAAAAAAACAGGAAATGAAAAGGGATAGATAAAAATCCTGACGTCGACAGGTGGCGACTCTGCTGGGGACACCAGTAAGAAGACTTAAGCTGCTATTACAAGCTTTTCAAAACTGTTATATGCTTGTGTGTGGATGTTGCATTTACATTTATGATGAATGTGTACGAATGCATAGCTTTACTGTGATTAATGCTTTACACTATATCTGCCTGTGATATTAGTGCTTCGCACATGTCATCATTTTCATACACGGTGAGACGCGATGTATGTGAATATATGTTGTGTGGTCCCTCCACCAGGAGGCTATCCTGTCGGTGTTTGATTACTGGACTCGTAGGAAGACTAATTCCCGCGAGGCTCAGGAAAGGCACCACCCAAATTCGCTCCAGTTGAAAGACCGGATTAACTTCCCGTTTAGTAAATTGCGATGATTTGGGAACCTTCATGCCAAAAAGCCGCGAGAGTAACCTAAGATAGGTCAGCCTCTGATAAACCAAACGCGGAGGAAAGTCTCTTCATGCTTTCTCATTTTAAATTACTTGTAAAGTCAATTACTTGTAATTTATATTCCATATTCATCTCCATGTAATGAGAAATATGAAGAAATATGTCCATGTACATATTTAAATTGACATGCTATCCTGTATTACAAACATCTAACATCTGTTTTGCAGGAAACAATTCCTAAAACGGACACATCACATAGCATGTTAACATTTACACCATCCCTAAAACTAAACTATGCTAGTTTTGTCACAGGGAAGCATTCAGACCTATTACCAGGTCAAAGTCCAAAAAGGCCGCAGGCCTACAACCAATCTTGTCTTCATTTGACCAGTCTAATCCAATTTCTCGCGAGGAATTTGACGGATTAAGTAAACAAATTACAGATTTGGCTGTTCTGCTTAAAGAACTACATCAATCTACGCAGGGTCCAAAAATACCCGTCCATGCTGAATCCTCCACACAAGGAGGAACTCAAGGTTCTGATAAAGCCATTACAATACCTGAACTGCAGTTGGATACAACCAACAAAAGTCATGATGCCGCCCATCTCACACGAGATCCAGACACCGGTGACATCAAAAAGAAAGTTCTTCAAATAGAAGAAACCCTTCGCGCTATCAAAGGAATTGGAGCACACGGGAGTGTTTCATATGCCGACCTTTGTATATTCCCTAGTGTTCATTATCCAGAAAAGTTCAAAACTCCTGACTTCAAAAAGTATGACGGGTTAGGAGATCCTTACACCCATTTGAAGGTTTTCATTGGAGAACTTGGATCTTATGCAAAGGACGAGAAGTTTAGAATGTAGCTGTTCCAAAAGAGTCTGACTGGGGAAGCACGTTCGTGGTATACCAGACTCGACAATGCAAAGATCCATAGCTGGGAAGAGCTGGCACACACTTTCCTTGCGTAGTACAGCTTCCAGTCTCAAATGGCTCCTGACCAGTACCAGATTACCAAGGTCAAGAAACAGTCCAATGAGTCTTTTAGAGAATATGCTCAAAGGTGGAGGCGCCTTTCTACTCAAGTAACTCCTTCTATGACAGAATCAGAAATGGTCATGACCTTCATATACATACAAGAAGCTTCTTTCTATGAAAGAGTATTAGCCGGCATCGGTAAACCATTTTTTGAAATGATCAAACACGGGGAGATGGCTGAGATGGAATTGAAGTCAGGAAAGATTCAAGACCTAGCTGCCCTTAAAGCTGTTGCTGAGCACATCTAATCTGGAAATTATAGAAACAACCCCCGGATGGTTCATAAAAAGAAAGAAGAGGATGTTTCCCTGATACTACAGGGTCAAAAAGGCAATCAGAACATGCCTATCCAGAGGAGAAATTACACTCCCTTTCCAGCACAATCGTCAAACCCTTCAATACCAAAAGGTGGAGAAGTCAAACGCCCTCGAGTGTTCACACCCTTAGGGGACTCTCTCGAGAATATTCTCACTCTTCTGACCACGCAGAAGAAAATCACACATCTTCTTCCACCAGCCAACCTTAATGGTAGGGGTTTTAATGCTGCTCGAAAATGTACTTATCATGTCGGGGCACCTGGACATGATACTTAAGATTGTTGGGCCTTGAAACACAAGATCCAAGATTTGATAGACAACGGAGAGATCGTGGTCACTAAACCGGATCAACCTCACGTTCAAGACAACCCTCTTCCTTAATACAAAGAGGAAGAGGTTAACATGATCAATTGGAGCAATGAACAGAGTTCTAATTTCAGCGGCGAGTCATCTCAGACCATCAAAGACGGTGTTGACAAGTGGGATTATGCCAAGTTCTAGTTCGCAATGGAACGAAAGATAAAAGATCTTTGCAAACAAATTGATCAATTGGCAGAGCTGGTGACCTACCAGCATCAAGTTACACGCCAGTTAGTAAGCCAGGAGCATGCTAGTCTCCTTCCTCTTGTCATGAATATTCCCTCGTCACCTCTAGAAAGTGAAACGATGGAGGACAAAGTGGCAAAGAGAGCGAATGCCAAAGCTCGTCGAAATTTTGCCAACAGAAGGGAATTTACATATATGGGCCAACCTATTGAGGAAATCCTTCAGATGCTAATCAATGAAGGAAGAATCACTTCTCTTCTACCTCTAATCAATCCCCATTTAGGACGGTATAATTCTGATGGAGTCTGTCAATATCACTCCCATTCTCGCGGTTACAGCACAGAAGAATGCTGGGCACTCCGCCACCTTATACATAATCTCATTGATAGCGGTGTCCTACAGATAGCAGATGATGATACTGTGCTACGTGGTTGTGAGAACATCTATCCTACTAAATGGAAGGGATTGATAGTAGTTATCTCCACTGAGGCTGATGGAATTGTCAAGCCACTCACTATACCAACAATTTAACTCAGAGGAAGCAACAATCCTTTGAAAGTGGCCGCTCCCGAACCAATCAACTTACCATGCAGAGTACAATATCCTATTGTTAGCTTGCACACAGTTCTATGGAATTATGAAGATGGTGAAGGATCCACCTCGTATACAACCGCTACAGTGTCGATGGAGAATCCACTGTATCTTCCCCAACGGGTGATGAAGTCTACCATCAAATCAAAGGGGAAAATACCCATGGAGAAGATTGAAAAATTCCTCCGCACTATAGGTCATAACGAAACCTAGGTGGTTGTAAGCTTAAAAGAAGCTCCACACCAAATCTCAATTTTGGACTTGGTCTTAATTTTTGAGGATCACTGGAAGTTCTTACTGAAAGTGTTGGAAGAAGCCTATTTACCAAAATCAGTGAATACGAAAAAATTTCAGCACCTGGTTGATCACATTTTCAACAACAATGTGATATCCTTCACTGATGATGACATACCACCCGAACGGACCGGTCATTGCAAGCCGTTACACATTGCGGTCTTGTCCTACGGATACATGCTAGCTAAATTCTTGGTAGATGGAGGTTCGTCTTTAAATATATGTACTTATGCTACGTTGCTAAAGATGAATGTCAATCTCAACCGAATCCGAAGTAGCATACAATCATCAAAGCTTTTGATGGATCCCGCCGGAATGCAGTCGGAGTAATTGAGTTGCCAATCAAAAGTGGTCCCCATACATTTTGCATGTCTTTCCACGTACTCAAGATAGATTCGGGATACAACTTGCTCTTGGGAAGACCGTGGATTCATATGGCTGGGGCAGTCCCCTCCACCCTTCATCAACAACTGAAATACATTATCAACAATAGCCTAGTCACGATCAACGCTGAACCGGAGTGTCCTCAACATGGGGACCTGCCATTCATCAACACTAATACAGATGTTGAACCGGTCAGTTTTTATGCCTTGGAAGTGAGCAATACTCAATACCATGCTATTGGAATGCCATTGCCTGTACCCAAGATCTTTGCCAAAGTAATGTCGGCTACTCAGGAAATGATGTCCTTGGGTCATCAGCCAGGACAAGGGCTGGGTAAAGATCACCAAGGTATCAAATACCCCATCTAAGTAGCCAGGAAAACTGGGATAACTGGACTAGGCTATTCTACCAGTTCTAGTCAAAAGAATCCTCATAAGCATCAGCAGATTCCTTCAACTTCAATCATATGGCGTTTATCTTCGCCATCAAACTTTGAGTCCGCGCAACCTCCTGTAAAGGTGCCAACCAGCGTTATGGCTATGCTATTTCCCAAACCACTGCCGTTCAAAGCAAAAGAAGTCTTTGTTCCAGATCCCAGAGTAGAGGAAGAGAAACGAAGAATCAAATAAAACGTCGTCCGGATAATGTCGGGCATGCGCATCATTGTTCATGATGAACATACAAGTAGATACACCCCAAACAATGATTGTCCAGACATCATGGTCATCATTCGGGAAAAGGAGGACGATGACAGCCCCTCCATCAATGCAGTCCACCCGGACTTTATCCTTGCCAATTGGAGCAGCACTCCTTGCATTGGTCGACAAGGGTAAAATGGACAGGAACTCTTTCTGCCGTGTAGATATCATAACTGCTTACTTTTTTATACAGTATTAGCAGTCCTTTTGCTAGTACATGTTAACACTTTGTATTATTAAACAACTTCATATGTACTAAGTGAAAGTATATTTTGTTTCAGGACCCTGAATTTAGATGTGCCTGTACTTGCTGATACGGCGCCTCTTCTCCACAAAGATTGTGACATTGATGTAGAGATGAATTCAGCCTTGATGGAAACACAAGATGACATTGAGGTGCCTCCAGAAATTCAAGAATGGGTCAAAGACAAACCTAAACCCAACCTTGATCAAAATATTTCCTTCAATCTCAGAACCTTAGAAAACCCTAAGTTAATCTAGATTGGTTCAGACCTTACCCCAAACCAATGGAATGACATGGTTATGCTACTAACCCAATTCCAGGATGTGTTTGCATGGTCTCATGAAGACATGGTGGGTTTGTCCACTGACATTGTTCTTCATCGCCTTCCCATTAAAGAGGGATTCAAGCCAGTCAAGCAGAAGCTCAGGCGATTGAAACCTGAGTGGAGTTTGAAGGTGAAAGAAGAAATTATGAAACAATTTCAAGCCGGTATTATCATGGTGTCTACATATATTGAGTGGATATCCAACATCGTGCCCATGCCTAAAACTGGAGGAAAGGTGCGAGTTTGCGTGGATTACAGGGATTTGAATAAAGCTTGCCTTAAGGATAGCTTTCCTGGGCCATTCATCCACATTCTCATTGACAATACTGCTCAATACGGTATGTACTCCTTTGTTGATTGCTTTGCGGGGTACCATTAGATCATGGTTGCTGAGGAAGATCATGAGAAAATTACTTTCATCACTCCTTCGGGAACCTTTTGCTATAGACGGTTGTCATTCGGCCTTATCAATGCTGGAGCCACCTATCAACGAGCTATGATGGCTCTCTTCCACGACTTAATGCACGAAGAGATAGAGATCTATGTGGATGACATCATTGTCAAATCCCAGAAGGAGGATGACCACTTAGACCATCTCAAAAAGCTTTTCAACAGGTTGCGCAAGTACAACTTGAAGTTGAATCCAACCAAGTGCGCCATTGGCGTTAAATCATGCAAGTTGCTAGGATTTCTAGTCAGCCACAAAGGAATTGAGCTGGATCATACCAAAATCCAGGCCATTACGGAAATGCCCATTCTTTAGATAGAGAAGGAAATACAGGGATTTTTGGGAAGAGTCAACTTCATTAGCAGATTCATCTCTCAACTCATAGCAACCTGTGATCCTATCTTCAAGTAGTTAAGGAAGAACTCCTCCATGAAATGGGATGATGAGTGCCAGAAAGCCTTCCTTACCATCAAAGAGCAGCTAGTCAAAGCTCCTACTTTAGTACCACCCAGGGATGATGTTACCCTGTTCATGTACCTTTCCATAAGTGACAATGCTATCGGCTACATGATGGGTCAGAAAGACGATAGAGGCCGAGAACGAGCTATCTATTACCTCAGCAAAAGATTCAGCATCAGTGAACACAAGTACACTCTGATTGAGAAGACTTGTTGTGCTTTAGCATGGGCTCCCATGAGGTTACAACATTACCTCCATGGGCACACAACCCATCTCATATCCCGCGTGGATCCTCTTAAGTATGTGTTCAGTAAATCCATACTGAATTGTCGGTTGTCCAGATGGTAGTTGATCCTACAATAATTTGACATTGTTTATGTGACTCAAAAGTCCATTAAAGGTCAAGAAATTACGGATCAACTGGCCACCGTACCCTCAGGGGATTTCAAACCCTTGGAAACATACTTCCCCGATGATGGGGTAATGGCAATTCAGTCACACCATCAATACGATACACGCCAAGCATGGAAGATGTATTTTGATGGAGCTGATAATACATAAGGTTCTGAAGTTGGAGCAGTTCTAGTATCTTGTACGGGGAGCAGTATCCCGTCGCCGTCAAATTGCAGTTTGTCAGCACCAACAACACAGCTGAGTATGAAGGCTGTATTATGGGGTTAAAACTTTCTCGTTCAATGGGTATCAGACGGTTAACTGTCTTTGGGGATTCAGAGTTGGTACTCAAACAATCCACGAAAATCTATCAAACCAAAGAGCTACGTTTACTTCCTTACCATCGACAGGTTTTGCATATGGCTTTGGAGTTCGAAGAGATCTCCTTTCTACACATTCCTCGCAGTAGGAATGACTTCGCAGACGCATTAGCAACTTTGGCCTCCTTGATTTACATGCCTGACAAGGAACACATGCCAAGCGTCACAGTAGCCCTGCAAAATGCACCAGCCTATGGGAACTATGTTGGAGAAGTATCGGATGAACTACCTCCCATCTAACAATCTTGGTATCAGCATATCAAGGAGTACTTGCGAGATGGATCTACACCCACTGAGGCGAGCCTAAATGAGCAAAGGAGAATTCATCGACTTGCTATGAAATTCTACCTGAGCGGAGATGCACTCTACAAGAGAGATGTTGTAACAACCTGATATTTTCTATAACAATTAAATTATAAATTTTGCGTATAATTTTTTTTACGGATGAGGATTTGTACAAGATAATGTGTATATGTAATTATGTAATAAATAAAAATATATTTATTACATAAATGTTTGCAAATAATTTTATTTTAGAATTATTGATTATTATAAAGCATATTCTTTTAATAATTAATTTTATAGTAGAAATATTTTTATTAATTATTTTCTATGAAAATGTGATTATATATAATTTAAATAACATATGAAATGATTTTTAGAATTATTATAATAATTATTTATTTTATTTATGCAAAATTAATTAAGTTAATTATTTTAACTTAATTAATAATGTTATATATAAAGAATAAATCAGATATGAAATCCAAACTCTAATTTTAGATTTTTATCAATGGATAAGAATAATAATATAATAATATTATATTTTGATTTTTAGTGTTGTAATTATGTACCGTATTTTTGTGGACTGACAATGGTTGGTCAATTATAGGGTATTATGATAAAACTCTAATTTTTACTGACAAACACTAATTTCGAAGTCACATGAGACTTTAAAATCTGTTAAGTCAATATGTTATGTGATTCATGATAATTATAATTATTAATAATCAAGAGAAAACCCTAATTTCTTAAATTGGAAACCTTAAATCAATACTTAACTTATTGATAAATGGAAACCCTAATTTGGAACTCGATTATGAGTTCGAGGTTGTTATGTAGCTGTGTTATTGTGTTTAAGGTTATGTATTATAGAATTAAATGTTAATTAGCGAAACCCTAATTAATATTTAGAAATCTTAATTTCGGGAAACCTTAATTTCTAAATTAGTAAATCTAATTTCTAAATTAGAAACTCTAATTTGCTAAGATGAAACCCTAATTGTTATTTTGGCACGCTTAATGATAATTAGTAAAACATAAACCTAATTATCAAGTCTATGTAATTAGAAAATCTTAATTTTATAATTAAAACCCTAATTTATAATTAGTAACTCAATTTGTGATATGGGTAATACTAATTGCTAAGTATTTGCACTAATTGTTAAATTAGCAAGTTTAATTATAATTATTAAATTATTGAACTTAATATTTAATTTCAAAAAAAAATTTAGAAAACCTACACTAATTAAGAAATCCTAATTACATTTTTGGAAACTAAATTGTTATTTATTTTATTAAATCCTATTTTTGGAAATCCTAGACTTTTGCTAAAATGGCTCAAACCCTAAACCCTAAACCAAACCCTAAACCTTAAGGGTTTATGACATGATTACACAAATGCCATTAAAAATACGAGCGAAAAGACCATTTTGCCCTTATTGCATAATTGAGGCTTGCTTGCAAATCTTGCTAAAATTGGAGTTGTTGGACAACTTATATCAGCCATGTGACACAAAATCTCCAGCACATCAGTACATTATCAACCAATTCATGCATCCTAGACTTCTATAAATAGATTTGAAGAGAGAGAAAATTCATTTGTTACTTACATTTTCTCATACACTCAACCAAATGCTCTCAAGCACAAGACCCACGAAATTTATACCTATACCAGTCCCAAAACCGAGCTCCACTAGTATCCATAACAAATCACAATATCAGAATCAAGGATCAAGGTGTAAAGAGGTAGAACCCTAATTTTAAATCTGACTTTGATCCTTTGTTAGATGTTAATTTTTTTATGTTAAACATGTGAGTTATGGTGTCAATAGATGATCTGGGTTGGCACATGTTAGATTCATAACATCAAAGTGCTCGAAATTGAAGTTTTTCAAAATCTAGAAATGTTTGTTTTTGAGTCTGACAGTCGAATGTCAGTCCTTGTAAATCCATGTATATTATGTGTTTTTGTTGTTTAAATGTTTGAAGTTGTAGTATGTTATGATATCTTTGATGTCAAACTGGAATCATGGTCAGGATATGAGTAGATTGCAAATTATTCGTGGTCAAACTCGGTTGACCGAGCATGACCGGTAGATTTCTGGGTAACCCAGAAATCGTTTTTCAGTGTCTGACAAGATGTTTAAGGCTCCAGATCTGTCAGGTTTTTGTGCTTTTTATTCTTGTTCTTGACATCATGTTGTAGTATGTTAGATAAACTCTAGATCTATGTTTATAGACCCTTCATAACATCAGTATATCGATCACAGTAGCTGGTCAAAGTAGACCACTCATCACTGATCGCGCATTTCTGGAAAACCCAGAAACCATATGAACAAGGTTTTCTGACATGGTTTGACCGGAGCATACATGTTGATTATGTTGTTGTTTTATGTATTTTAAATGATAGATCTCTTCACTTACATTTTGGTTACCTACTAAAGCTTATACATCATAAAAACATTACACATATTTCAAGTTGTGGAAGCCCAAATATGGCTACACGAACTGTTCTTCATTTTTGGGTAGCCCAGAAAATGAAGAACAGCTTTGACAGCTAGTTTGGACGATCAGATCTGCTTTGTTATGTATTGGTTGAGCAAGATTGTTGTTGGATAATGTAGTACTGCACAAGCACTACAAGATCTGATGATTAGTTGGTCCAGAAACACAACACACGCTAAGTTATAATTGGTCAAACCAGCCTACTCGGTCACTGCCATGCATTTTCTGGGTTTGGCCAAGAACATGAAGAACACCTATAGCAACAGTTCTGTCGCTATAGGTGGTCTTTAGCGACATATATTATTGATTTTTCCAGAAATTATTAAATAAATAGAAAAAAAAATAGTTTTTAATTATTAAAAATACAAAATAAATTATTAAAAATTATTTAAAATTCTGAAAATTAGTTTTTAATTATTTTTAATATATTTCATAAATATTTAATATTTTTGGAATATTAAAAATATTTAATTTATTTAATTTTAATATTAAACAAATTATTTAAAAATAATTTTATTACTTGAAAAATCATTTAAAATTATATTGTGATATAAGAAAATATTTTAAGTTATTTTTAATGACTTTTAATATTTTGTGATAAATTTTATTAATAAAATAATATTAATGATAATTAAGTTATTTACTAAATGAATTAAATAAATAAATTAAAAATAATTTTATTATATTAAAAATCATTTTAAATAATAATAAGGTATTTAAAAATATTTTAAGTTATAAAATATAACTTTTAATATTTAAAGGTAAATTTCATTAATTAATTATTATTAATGATATTAAAGTTATTTAATAATTGTATTAAATAATTTAGTTTAAAAATGATTTTAATATTCTAATAATCATTTTAAATGAAAATAAAGTGTTTATAGATATTTTAAGTTATAAAATATAACTTTTAATATTTAAAGAATAATTTTATTAATAATTTAATATTAATAATTATTAATTTATTATTAATGATATTAAATTTATTTAATAATTATATTAAATAAATAGTTTATAAATGATTTTATTAATTTTAAAAATCATTTAAAAAGGATATAAAGGAATTAAGAATATTTTAAGTTATAATTAATGACTTTTAATATTTTAATAAATAGTTCATTAATACTTTAACATTAATAATAATTATTTAAAAATAATTTTAAATGTTTTAAAAATCATTTAAGGGTAATATTAATACTTTAAAAGTATTTTAAGTTATTATACATAACTTTAATATTTTGAAAATAATTTCATTAATAGTTTAATACTAATTAAATATTAATGATAATAGAATTGATTAGTATTTAAATCATTTAAATATGATTCCGAGGTTTGAAATTTATGATAAATCATAATAAATGTTTTAAAATTATTATAAGTCATTTAAAAATAATATGACCGATACGTACGGATATTGAGTTACAGGACAGAGTCTAAGACTCGGTAATTACCCGAGAAAGCTGTCGGTACACCGACATATTTCAAAAATTGATCTGGACTTAGATAATTTGTTGAGATATGTGGTTATATGTGATTCAATGGTTATTAAACATATGTGCCAATGTGATTAGGGTATGTGCTGACTGCAATAAGCAGTGTTATGTGTTATAGTATGTTATTCTAATCGAACGAACGATCTTATTAATGATGGGTCGTGAGATAAGCGATAAATTTAAATTACAAACTGTAAGTAACGCTTCAGGCAAGTATCTTACCTTTGCATTTTCTTTATGCAATGGACATGAGTAAGAATGTTTCTAAATTATATTATTACTGTACAGATTATGAACCTTATATTATATAAGCTCATTGATTATCAACATGTTAGTATATGATAATTCAGATATATATATTCTGTTCGTTAATTTCTAGAAATGGTTAAACAAGTGTCCCCACTTGGATAATCATTGTATTTCATCACATGTTGATATACCTTTGTCAATTACCCGTATACATATATGTTGAATTATAGATTATTGTTGAACAAGATAAAACCTTTGATTTAGAACCCAGACAAGTATGAACATCCCTACACGGGAACATTTTTATGCGCCCAAGGCGGAACAGAGTGAACGATCCTATCGTTCGTGTAATGTAGTATTGATTAATACAGGGCCCATGGGAGGTACAACCTAACACCCGTAAGTTATGATGGTTTACAGATAAATTTCTGTTTAACCTTTTTGAAAATGAAAACAATGTTCATGGCATGTCATCTAAACCCTATTTATAGTAAATACGTAGTTTCAAAAATTTGAAAGAGAGTTGTTATATTATTATTATCGGTTCAGAATACTTCACAACTATTGACTTGTTGTAGAAGAATAGTACAAAGAAAATATTTAAATTCTTTCAGATTATATATATAATTGCTATTACTTGCTGGGCACTCAAATGCTCATCCTTGCTTAATTTAAATGTTTTCAGCTAAGTGTGAACGATCAGAGAGCTCTGCTAAGAAGAAGGAAAAGGGAAAGGTCGCTGAATGAATGAATGAACGTTATCTTATGTAATAGTTTAATGTTATTAAGACAAGTATGATATATATTATCTATCATGGTTTGTAATGAATGTTTAAAGGTTACGTAATTGGGATTAGACTTTGATAAATGTAAGTTAAGTTTGATATTTATATTATTGTTATTATTATTAGTATTATTCCGCTGATAGAAATGGTATCGTGAAAGAATCGAGTTCGGGTTTCAAGTACCTGAGTTTGGGGTCTTCACAGATGCAAGAGTAGGTCTCCTCAAATGCCTGAATAAAGACCAAGCTCAGAGACTCATGGATGAGGTCCATGGTGGAGTCTGTGGCCCACATATGAGTGGCCCCCTCCTTGTTAAGAAAATCCTCAGGAAAGGACATTACTAGTTATCTCTCAAAGCTGACTGTAATGATCACGTTAGGAGATGTTATCAATGCCAAATTTATGGGAATGTTATCCACGCCCCTCCACGGGAGCTCCACAATGTGAGTTCACCTTGGCCCTTCTCAATGTCGGGAATGGACGTGATTGGGCCCATCGAGCCCAAAGCCAGTAATGGACATTGCTTCATCTTCACCATGAACGACTACTTTACCAAGCGGGTAGAAGCAGCCTTCTTCCCCAGGGTTACCAAAGAAGTCATCATTGCTTTCCTCAAAAATAATGTCATTTGTCGATACGGACAACCCGAGGTAATTGTATTAGACAATGCTAAGAACCTCAACAAAAAAATGATGGAGGAACTATGCAGTAAATTCCACATCAAACACCTTAACTCCGTCATCTACTGTCCAAAGATGAATGGTGCTGTTGAAGCGGCTAACAAAAACATCAAGAAGATTATGCAAAAGATGTCCGCCAACCACAGAGGATGGCCTGCCTTATTGCCTCTTACTCTGTTAGCCTATAAAACATCAATATGCACTTCAACTGGGGCAACCCCCTACGCATTAACCTATGGGATGGAAGCAGTACTCCCTATAGAAGTAGAAATAGAATCCCTCAGAGTGTTGATGAATGCTCAGCTGGATGAAGATCAATGGGTACAAGACAAGTGTCACCAATTGTCTCTAATTGATGAAAGGCGAACCGTGGCTATCTTCCATGGTCAATTATATCAACAAAGGATCGCCAGATCCTACAACAGAAAAGTCTGGGTACGACAGTTTAAACAACATGACTTAGTTTTAAAGAAGATCCTAGACAACCAAGATCAATCTAAAGGGAAAATTTGGTCCTAACTGGGAAGGCCCATTTATTGTCAAGGAGGTATTGACAGGAGGTGCTCTCAGATTGCAGGAAATGGACGGCGATGAATTTTCACAGCTTATCAACTCGGACACCGTGAAACGGTACTATGTCTGAAGTTACCATCAAGTAAACATCCTGGTGTTGGATCATCAGATCATCAGTCATTCTAGTTCTTTAACCCTTTACCACATATAACTCTTTTCCACACTTTGCCCCTCAGGGAAACATATTCTTTAAGCCTGCAGCCTGGCTTCACTGTGCTTATACAACTTAGGGCATCCCTATGACGCCCCCAAAATTAGGTATACATCACCCATCTTGGGTTGTCAGATACATGGTACATAATACAAATATAACTTACTAATACAATTGTCGTGTACAATACGACAAAACATAACTGTGAGTTTGAATACAATTATTGTCTACTAGAGACTATAAAAACTCAAAAGGAGTCCTCATTACAATTATTGTCACACTATTTAACAGAATAGTGAGGACTACTAATACTATCATCTGGTCCATCACTCCGTTCCCCGACTCGTCCCAACTATATTCTCATTTCCTGAAGAGAACAGTGAAAGAAAGGGTGAGCTCAACTAACCCAGTAAGAAATATTATGACTAAGATAATGCAGAATAAATTTTTATTAGCCTTCAACAGTGTTAAACTGATAAAATATAACGAACATCAAGTTTAACTGCAGTGGAACAAGCAATCCATTAAAAGAGTCAAGTAGAGAATAAAATATGCTATCTTCTATGATTTAAAAGGTTTTTCAACACTGTTATCGCTGGGACTCAGCTTAATAAAATAATCCACATCATCGAATCACCCCTGCACTACGGCCAAGGATATTCGTGTATTCATTAATGGTCATGATCATGCCAACAACTATCCATCAATGCACTATGGGCCAATGATGACTTTTACCACATCATTTGTAACATTACGGTCATGATTATACCGAATAATCCCTGGTCATAATCATACCAAGTCCATCTATGCACTACAGGCCACAGATGACTTTTAACATTTTATAAACATGAGGATGATGACAATGATATAAGAATTCAATAAAACAAGTTCAAGAATTAATTTATCTAAGAATTAACAACGTCCAAATTGTCAACATGATACTACTTTGTGGAGTAAAATTCAAGAATGCTTAGAAGAATATTTTCATGAAAAGATACTGGATGAAACACAATTATCAAGGATATTCCACAAATTTCATGGAGTATAGAAGTCAAAACTTAACCAACTGAGTATAATAAAGAATGGAATAACAAAAGAAATCACCATGCATGCGATAGACCGCACAGACAAGTTATTCCAATAGAATAATAAATAATGGAACCAGGTCCGGCGTAAAACGCACAGATATGATATTACAACAGAATAATAATAAAGACGGAACCAGGTCCGCTGCAAAACACATAAACAGGATGTTCCAACAAAATAATAGAAGAATGCCACCAAGTATAGGGTAGACAGCGTATACAGGGTATTCCAACAGAATAATAAAGAATGGAATAACAGAAGTTCTCTTCATGAATAAGAAAGAATAACACCCCTTACCGTTTTAAAGAAGAACTGAAATAAGGAAGTGATTAAGTAGCAGAATACTTTTCTTCTCTCTCTCTATAGTTTCTCTCTATAGTTTCTCTATCTAGAGTTGTGACGCCCCCAAATCCAGGTTCTCTAACCTCAGATTCGGTGCTCACCATCTATCATCATCATAAGCATTCTATAACAATTACAAAATAATAAACATACATTGTTCATTATAATAAAGTTTTCATAGCATGGTCCCAAGGTCTTCTTAACCTTAACTTAAACACACCATTCATATTACAAAAGGTTTACATAAGAACTTCCATTAGATAATAATAATTAATATTCATTCTAAACTATTCCTGGATATTGCTCTTGTCCTTCGTATTGGATCCTTCAGGCTTAGCTGAAATAAATGTCATGATATAGCAAGGGTAAGCAACTAATTTGCATAGTAAGTTTATATACAAAGGAGATATATCATGACTAGAAAGAAGTTTTGCTTTCAATGTTCAACAATAATATCAGGTTGTGAAGGAACATGAATTAATAATCAACAATTGAATATTCGAATAATTGAATAACATGAACTGAGTGGTTTTGAGATAAATGAACATTTGCCAAGGTTCTCAGTAATTTAAACTGGACCTCTTAATAAGTTTTAGTATTCTAGGGGATCAGCCTTTCATACCCCGTGATTTATGCATAAACACTTAATATTCCGGCATCGATATCATGCCTTAATCAAATTCGTCCTTTTCTCAGTCAAGAGTTCTTATCATATCAATTTAATAAGAACAGCTTTTTAAAAAACATTTGATTTAACAAATTTAAACATGCTTGATCTAGCTGATACAATTAGCATAGATCTATCTCATAAACAGTTCATAAATGAAAGAACTTTAATTTAATTCACAGTTCAATAATAATAGAATAGGAATTTAATTGCACAAAATGCGAATTTCAATAATCAATATAGATGTGAATAATCATCAATAATTATTCACTAACATGCTTTGAAAATAATAACTCGAGTTTGAGTTAGGACACTTGCCTCGTCTGTAGATTACGACTACACAATTAATTTATATCCACTATGCAGTTAAATTATCTTCCTTTGAGAGACCTATAGTTAATC
Source organism: Panax notoginseng (assembly GCA_016801055.1). Classification (NCBI taxonomy): domain Eukaryota; kingdom Viridiplantae; phylum Streptophyta; class Magnoliopsida; order Apiales; family Araliaceae; genus Panax; species Panax notoginseng. The sequence goes on from CM029021.1 coordinate 78,489,974, forward strand.
TTTCAATTAGTCATAGTATAACATTAGATTATGTAATCACATAAATATTATGTATTATATTTAGTTCTTATAAATATTATCATGTCTTGATAATGTTACTATAACCACATAATATTATTAATGTTGATAATATTTAATTCACCTCTTAGTATTATTAGTTCCCTAATATTAAATGATTAATATTATTAATCATTTAATAATATTTTATTCATTTACTAATATTATTAATCATTTAATAATATCTTATTCTATTACTAATATTATTAATTATTTAATAATACTTTAATCATTTATCAATGCTTAAATCAAATATTATTAACCATTTAATAATATTTTAAAGAAATTTTAATCTTAATATTTTTATTTACTTATCAATATCATATTCTAATATTATTAATGTCATAATAATATTTTAATAATTTATTGGATTAATAAATAATTTATTCTAATTGTTCATCCTTTATTAAACCTCTTATTTAATATCCATAAAAGGTCATAAATAATATTTATTATCATAAATTACCAAAGTGCTCTAAGATAGTCATGATATGATATATTATGAGTATTCAAGCATAAAAATCACATTTTTCTTATTAAAGACATCATTTAACTATTTATTTTCTTTTATTCATAACTTAACCATTTTTAGGAAATATAGTAAACTTACTCCAAAAATTCTCAGCTTCTGTGATTTGACACAATATGAACCTGCAAGGATCCCCAAATTTTTCTGGAATTTTAGAAAATGATCTACTATTTTTAAAGTTCCCAAAAGACTCGGATCTTGCTTCATTTTTAATAAATTGAGTTTTGCTCAGAAAAATCTAAAATTTTCAGGGTATGCTCTCCTAACATATATGAATCTACTGTAAACATTTCGGAATTTTCCAGTGTATACACAGTGAGATATTCGACGATAAAATTTTAGGAGTCCTTTACGAAAATTGTCATTACGCATAATCTATAACTCGAAATGTGTCCGTTCTTTTTCCTACACGTAGATAACTTCTCAAGGTACCTCTGTTAATTTTCCTAGATTTTTAAGGGACATGAAACTCTCCAAAACAGACTCAAGAAAAATAGGAAAGAAACTATTTTAGGGTTTTTGAACCCTTAACATTCGAAGTGGGATGTTTTGGGGAAATCAGCTCCAAAGGATTCAAAACTTGCTAGATTTGTGTTCTATCACTTGGGTTTACTAGATAACTCATGTATCTAGCACCCCCCTTTGACGGATCACAAATCTAAGTTGGAAAACTTGAGTTACACAAGATTTAGTGGAAGAAAACAAGAGTTTTCACCCTTGGAGAACATATGCTCATACTCTTCCTCTAAGCCTTTGATCTAACACTCAAGATACTTAGTTCTATACATGATGATATGTAGGACTAGGGTATCTTGAGTATTTGTTTATAACCCCAACAAAACTCAAGCTAAAGAAAAAAAAACAAAGTAGAAGAAGAAGATGAATGTTAGGTTATACCTTGATTTAATGACAACCTTCCTTGATTTACCAAAGTAAGTGATGAACTTTGGATGCATTAACAAACTAGCACTCCTCTCTCTCTCTCTCTATATATATATATATGTCCAAACCTCTCTCTCCTTTCTCTCTCTAGAAGTGGCTAGCTTGGGAGAAATTATAAGAGGAAGAATGAGAGAAGAAATGAAATGAAATGAAAAGATGAAGTAAAAGGATACTTAAAAAAATATAGATACACTTAGTGTATCTAACTATTATCCCCCATACCTTCTTTAACCCATGGATAGAAGCTTTGCCTTATCACTTTAATTAGTCTAATCATGATTAAGGATGCTTAATAAAGTGGCAACCAATGGGAGCTTGACAACCATGTCCTTTTGTGTAAGAGTTACTACAAATGGACCTTGCTTAGCTTAATTAGTAGCCTTAAAAGGCTAATGTGGCCAGCCATATTTATGCCCACTAACTACTTCATTTAGCTTTTATTTTAATGCATAAATTAGATAAATCAAATGTCTAAAATACCCTTACTCAAGTGGGCTAAGTTTAGGCTTGCATTTTATTTCTTTTGGGCTTCTCCTTTAATTGTTTTGGGCTATGTAATAAACATAGTCTAACACTTTTAATATATGTTACCCAATTTAATTATTTAGGGTTTCCATTCCTAATCTTATGAAATTTAATACCTATACATGTGACTTTAGCTCATAACCTAATTAGGCTCACAAGAATTAGGTTTTAAATTATTAGTCACTTGAAATAATAAGATTATCCACTTAAGTTAGTATACATATTAAATACTAACCTCTCCTTATTACCATAACCCTTAGATTATTTAATTGTCTCACCTAATTTATAATTAGGTTACGAGGCTTTCATTTTTAATGAAACCTATAAATGTATATATCCATAACTATAGCATACATGTTAATTGACCCATGCACCATTTCACATATGTTGTCACATATTAAATCACTGTATAACACAAAGTTTTAAATATTAATAATGTACATACATATATAGTGACTTAAAATTAACGGTTATTACATCCTCCCACCCTTATAAGAATTTCGTCCCCGGAATTACTTACAAGTTTACTTAAAAATATGTGGATAACTTTCCCTCATCCTTTCTTCGAGTTCCCACGTAGCTTCTTCAGCATTGTGTTTCCTCCAAAGAACCTTTACAGAATGTATAACCTTATTTCGTAATTTTTGTTCTTTTCTATCTAAAATTTCAACTGGAATTTCCTCGTACGACAAATCCTTTTCAACCTGAATTGGCTCGTACGATATCATGTGCTTGTAATCAGGCTTGTATGGTCGTAGCACTGACACATGAAACACATTATGAGTATGTTCCAGTTCAGGAGGTAGAGCTACCTCGTACGCCATTTCGCCTATCTTTTTTAAGATCTCGAAAGGTCCAATAAATCTCGGACTCAGTTTACATTTCTTTCCAAACCTTATCTTCCCTTTCCAGGGAGTTACTTTCAAAAATACATGGCTTTCCACCTCAAAATCTCTCTTCTGGCGATGTAAGTCTGCATACTTCTTCTGGCGATCTTGAGCTGCTACCAATCGGGCTCTTATCACCTTGATGATCTCTATAGTCTGCTGTACCAGTTCTGGTCCCAACAGTCGACGTTCACCCACTTCATCCCAGCATAAGGGCGTTCTATATTTCCTTCCATATAGTGCTTCGTACGGTGGCATTCCGATGTTGGCATGATAACTATTGTTATATGCGAACTCTACTAATGGAAGATGATCCTCCCAGCTACCCTTGAAGTTCATCACACAAGCTCTGAGCATGTCTTCAAGTGTTTGAATTATTCTATCGCTTTGCCCATCGGTCTGCGGATGATACGCGATGCTCATCCGTAGTTGCGTCCCCATTCTTTCCTGAAGGCTCTTCCAGAAGTTTGACATGAATCGCGGATCTCTATCCGACACAATAGATACCGGTACGCCATGCCTCGAGATAATTTTTTTGATATACAATTTGGCTAGCTGGTCCAAACTATACCTGATCTTGATCGGCAAAAAGTGAGCTGACTTCGTAAGACGATCTATAATCACCCATATGGCGTCGTGTCCTTTTTGCGTTGCTGGAAGTCCCACCACAAAATCCATCGTGATGTGCTCCCACTTCCACTCTGGAATCTCTAAAGGCTGTAGTAACCCACTCGGTCGTTGATGCTTTTCCTTGACTCTTTGACAAGTTAGACATCTACTGACGCATTCTGCAACCTCTCTCTTTATGTTTAGCTACCAAAAGTGTTGACGGAAGTCTTGATATATTTTTGTGCTTCTTGGGTGCATCGAGTACCTCGTACTGTGCACTTCTTGCAAAATCTCTTCTCTTAGTTCTGGTACTAGCGATACCGAAATTCGCCCTTTGAATCTCAGCAGTCCGGTGCCATCAATCTTGTATTTCAATTCATCCCCTTCAGCTAACCGCTTCTTGATGTTGTCGCAATCTTCGTCCTTCTCTTGAACCTCTTTAACCTTATCTATTAAAGTCTGGCTCGCTGCTACTGTAAATAATTCCTCGTTGGTCTCCATCGGATACTTAACTTCTAAGTCAAGTCGTTCGAAATCTTTCACCAATTCCTCTTGAATGGTCAACTTCAGTAACTTCTCTCTGCCTTTTCTGCTCAGGGCATCTGCCACTACATTTGCTTTTCCTGGATGGTACAGAATCTCACAATCATAATCCTTGATCAATTCTAGCCATCGGCGCTGCCTCATATTTAGCTCTTTCTGCGTGAAGATATACTTCAGACTCTTGTGATCTGTATATATCTCACACTTCTTGCCATACAAATAGTGCCTCCAAATCTTCAAGGCAAAAACTACTGCTGCTAATTCCAGGTCATGAGTCGGATAACCCTTCTCATAGTCCTTCAGCTGACGTGAAGCGTACGCAATGACCTTGCCATGCTGCATCAGTACACAACCAAGACCCTTGTGTGACGCATCACTATACACTACAAATCCTCCCGTGTTGTCTGGTAAAGTCAACACAGGTGCCTGACTGAGCCTCTTCTTCAATTCCATGAAACTCTCTTCGCATTTCTCCGTGCAAATGAACTTCACTGTCTTTCTGGTAAGGTTGATCAACGGTGATGCTATCTTTGAAAAATCTTGGATGAATCTCTGATAGTATCCTGCTAATCCTAAGAAACTCCTAATTTCTGTCGGCATCTTTGGCTGTTCCTAGTTGATAACCGCTTCTACCTTTGCTGGATCCACCGAAACACCATCCGTGTCGATAACGTGACCCAAAAACTGCACTTTCTGCAACCAAAACTCACACTTAGAGAACTTTGCTTACAACTTCTCCCTCCTTAACATCTCCAACACTATCCTTAGATGTTCAGCGTGCTCTTCCTCTGTCTCTGAATATACCAGAATGTCATTGATGAACACGACAACAAACTTATCCAAATACTGTTTAAACACTCTATTCATCAAGTCCATAAATGCTGCTGGCGCATTCGTCAACCCAAAAGACATTACCAAAAACTCAAAGTGTCCATACCGAGTTCTGAATGCCGTCTTTGGAACATCCTCCTGCCTCACCTTTAGTTGGTGATAACCGATCCTCAAGTCGATTTTTGAAAAATATTTTGCCCCCTTCAACTGATCAAACAAATCGTCGATCCTGGGCAACAGGTACTTGTTCTTAATGGTGACCTTGTTCAACTCCCGGTAGTCGATACAAAGTCTTAATGACCCATCCTTCTTCTTTACGAATAAGACTGGTGCTCCCCACGGTGATACGCTCGGTCGAATGTATCCCTTATCTAACAATTCTTGTAGTTGAATCATCAGTTCCTTCATTTCTACCGGAGCCATACGATACGAAGCTTTGTATACCGGTGATGTCCCTGGTGCCAAATCAATAATAAACTCTATCTCTCTATCTGGTGGCAATCCCAAAATCTCATCTGGGAAAACGTCAACGAATTCCCTTACAATAGGTATTTGACCCAGTTCACCCTCGACTCTGCGGGTATCCACAACGTGAGCCAAATAACCTATACAACCTTTCCTAAGTAACTTCTTTGCTTGCATCATCGTCAGACAACAAGATTGTCTCGGCGATTTACTGCCATGAAATACCACCTTTGACTTATTCGGAGTTTTTAGGTGTACACACTTTTTCTTACAGTCAATGACCGCTCTGTGACTTGATAACCAATCCATCCCGAGGATTACATCAAACTCTCCAAGACGAATCGGTATCAAATCCACATTAAGCTTAAACCCTCGTACATCAGCACAACAGTTCCTATGTATGTAGTCTACAGGAATAATTTCTTTGTTTGATACTTCTATATTCATTGGGTGTTCTAATAGTTCACGAGATAAACTTAATCTTTGAGCAAATTCATTAGATACAAAAGAACATGAAGCTCCCGAATCGAATAACACATAAGCATTTATACCGTTGATCAAAATTATACCTGACACCACCTCCCTGGATGCCATGGCATCTTGCACTGTCATATTGAATGTCCTCGCTGTCGGCTTGTTTGGCTGGGTTGGTCCTCCACTGGTTGTCTTAGTGTTATTGTCCCTGTTGCCGTTTTCATCATCCGTGCTTTTCTTCTTTGGGCAATCCTTGATCCGATGTCCCAATTCACCACAGTTAAAACAACCTCCCTTCTTCACCTTAGAACAATTGGGTGAGGTATGCCCTTCTTGTCCACAGGTACAACATACTGTTTTTCCTTTCAAGCACTCTCCCGAGTGACCCTTTCCACAGTTTCCACACACTGACTTCTTTTGTTGGACACTTCCTTGCTGAATCTCCAAATTACTACCCCCACTGCTCCATTTCCGCTTCTTGTTGTTGCTACCGCCACCGCTAACATTCTGATTCCCATCTTCTACTTTCTTCTTGTTCTTCTCCCGATTGTACTTTGAGACTGCTTCGCTTCCACCTTCTGCTATGAGAGCTTTCTCCAACAGAGTTGAGAATGACGTGATTTGTAGAACCGCTACCTTACTATAAATTCACGGCTTTAGTCCATTTTCGAACCTTCTTGCTTTCCTCACCTCTATGTCTACCTGATGTGGAGCGAATCTGGCCAATTCATTAAACTTTGCGGCGTACTCTGACACTGACATATTCTCCTGCTTCAATTCCAAAAATTTGATCTCCATTCTCGCTTGTGTACTCTCAGGGAAGTAGTTCTCAAAGAACAACTTCTTAAACGCTTCCCAAGTCACAATTCCAGTCCCGACTTTGTTCTGGTTGGCCTCCCACCAATAGTTAGCCTCACCCTTCATTAAGTAGGTAGCAAAAATTGTTTTCTGTTCTTCTGCTACTCTAGCAATAATGAAGGCCTTCTAAATCTCCTTCATCCACTCCTGGGCCTCTAACGGGTCTGCTATTCCTCTAAACTGCGGCGGTCCTACTGCCTTGAAGTCCTTAAAGTTGGCTAATTAGTTTCTCGCCTGATTTCCTGCAGGTTGAGCTTGATTCCTCATAGCTTCAGTCATCATGTTGATAAAGTCTTGCATTGGGTTTGGTTGAGCTCCCGCTGCATTATTAACTGACTCTTCGATCTCTTGGTTCCTTAGTACACGTCTGGGCAAAATTATCTAGTGGAACAAAATTCTAACACATTACTCGAGTTTTATTATCATATAAGTACTTAGCATGTAACACGCAACTGTATTCAACAATCATATGATCATTATGGGAGAGTTTTAAATTACCAAGATTTTGGAAGTCTTTCTCCTTGATTAGTGGGTTACGTTTGTTTTTAAAGAAAATTTTCCAAATCAGTCTACTAGACTCACATAACATTAAATAGACAATTTACTATTTAAAATTTTCCAACACATATCATAATAATAATGCATTTATATTCATATACCAATCTTCAGTGTCTCACATGATTAATACAGGTATATTCTTATAAATACTACTATCCCATTTTAAACACAAAAGATGGGATTAACTCAAAATGATACTTCCCTACAAATAAAAATAGGGATACTACCTAACTACTTACTACCTCACACCTGCTGAGGTTTACATCAACATAAAACCCTATTACACAAAAGGGGTACTAATGCCTCTATCTACAACTAGTCCATAGCATAATCATAACTGGTGGCCCTGTTGGGTCACCTGAACAGGCTCCGGGGGAAACCACCCCTCCATAGCTCTACGTCGAACGGATCGACTCAACTCTCCTATCTCGAACTGCGCCCTCCTAGTCCCACTGCGCTGGCCCTCATACACTGTGTCTAGCGCCAGACCTAAAGTCTCGGCCCTGACCTTCATGGCCTGCAGTGCTAACTCCAATTGGTCCACCCGCTGGGCTGACTCATAAAATGCCTCCTCCACGCGAATCTTGTCTACAATCTCCATGTCAATCTCGCCCCGCATCGCCAGATGCTCTATGCTCAGCTCTCCGAACTTTGCCTTTTCATGCTCTAGCTGTACCCTCAGCATCTCAACTTGCAACTGGGACTCATCCAACTTTCCATTCTGCTCGACTACCTCCATATGGGCTTGATAAGCCGCCTCCTTGTATTGACCTTTTGTGAACTGAAGTGTGTGGTTTTCAACCTCCAGTTCTCCCACCCTGCCTTCCAACTGATTGATTCTCCTTAACAAATCCCCTATAAGTGGACCCTGAGGGGCTTCTTCCGTAACCTCACGCTCAATGAGCTCCTGATCTACTGAGTGACTGTCCTGGCGCTCGTCAGACATCCTACAATCACCATAAATAAAACCAACATCAGTACCACAATAAAATATATCCATTGATAAAATGAAATAATATTTTATTAAGTACAACACAAACTCTATAAATTTCCACAATCCATCTCCTAACATACTCTATAAGAGTTTTCTACTAAGGTTATAACCTAGGTTTCGCATTCCTAATATTTATAACCTGCATCTTTGATACCAACCTGTGACGCCCCCAAATCCAGGTTCTCTAACCTCAGATTCGGTGCTCACGATCTATCATCATCATAAGCATTCTATAACTATTACGAAATAATAAACATACATTGTTCATTATAATAAAGTTTTCATAGCATGGTCCCAAGGTCTTCTTAACCTTAACTTAAACACACCATTCATATTACAAAAGGTTTACATAAGAACTTCCATTAGATAATAATAATTAATATTCATTCTAAACTATTCCTGGATCTTGCCCTTGCCCTTGACCTTCGTATTGAATCCTTCAGACTTAGCTGAAATAAATGTCATGATATAGCAAGGGTAAGCAACTAATTTGCTTAGTAAGTTTATATACAAGGGAGATATATCATGACTAGAAAGAAGTTTTGCTTTCAATGTTCAACAATAATATAAGGTTGTGAAGGAACATGAATCAATAATCAACAATTGAATATTTGAATAATTGAATAACATGAACTGAGTGGTTTTGAGATAACCATGAACATTTGCCAAGGTTCTCAGTAATTTAAACTGGACCTCTTAATAAGTTTTAGTATTCAAGGGGATCAGCCTTTCATACCCCGTGATTTATACATAAACACTTAATATTCCGGCATCGATATCATGCCTTAATCAAATTCGTCCTTTTTCTCAGTCAAGAGTTCTTATCATATCAATTTAATAAGAACAACTTTTTAAAACACATTTGATTTAACAAATTTAAACATACTTGATCTAGCTGATACAATTAGCATAGATCTATCTCATAAACAGTTCATAAATGAAAGAACTTTAATTTAATTCACAGTTCAATAATAATAGAATAGGAATTCAATGCCACAAAGTGCGAATTTCAATAATCAATATATATGTGAATAATCATCAATAATTATTCACTAACATGCTTTGAAAATAATAACTCGAGTTTGAGTTAGGACACTTGCCTCGTCTGTAGATTACGGCTACGCAAGTAATTTATAACCACTATGCAGTTAAATTATCTTCCTTTGAGAGACCTATAGTTAATGTTTCAATTAGTTATAGTATAACATTAGATTATGTAATCACATAAATATTATGTATTACATTTAGTTCTTATAAACATTATCATGTCTTGATAATGTTACTATAACCACATAATATTATTAATCTTGATAATATTTAATTCACCTCTTAGTATTATTAGTTCCCTAATAATACTTTCATTTGCTTACTAATATTATTAACATCTTAATAATATTTTAATACCTTACTAATATTATTAATCCTCTTAATAATATTTTAATTAATATTATTACTTTAATTATATCTTACTTATACTTTAGTATCATTAATTATTTAATATTATTAATCATTTAATAAAATTTTATTCATTTATCAATGCTTAAATCAAATATTATTAGCCATTTAATAATATTTTAAAGAAATTTTAATCTTAATATTTTTATTTACTTATCAATATCATATTCTAATATTATTAATATCATAATAATATTTTAATAATTTATTGGATTAATAAATAATTTATTATAATTGTTCATCCTTTATTAAACCTCTTATTTAATATCTATAAAAGGTCATAAATAATATTTATTATCATAAATTACCAAAGTGCTCTAAGATAGTCATGATATGATATATTATGAGTATTCAAGCATAAAAATCACTTTTTTCTTATTAAAGACATCATTTAACTATTTATTTCCTTTTATTCATAACTTAACCATTTTTAAGAAAAATAGTAAACTTACTCCAAAAGTTCTCAGCTTCTGTGATTTGACACAATATGAACCTACAAGGATCCCCAAATTTTTCTGGAATTTTAGAAAATGATCTACTATTTTTAAAGTTCCCAAAAGACTCGGATCTTGCTTCATTTTTAATAAATTGAGTTTTGCTCAGAAAAATCTAAAATTTTCAGGGTATGCTCTCCTAACATATATGAACCTACTGTAAAAATTTCGGAATTTTCCAGTGTAAACACAGTGAGATATTCGACGGTAAAGTTTTAGGAGTCCTTTACGGAAATAGTCAATACGCACAATCTATAATTCGAAACGTGTCCGTTCTTTTTCCTACACGTAGATAACTTCTCAAGGTACCTCTGTTAATTTTCCTAGATTTTTAAGGGACATGAAACTCTCCAAAATAGACTCAAGAAAAATAGGACAAAAATTATTTTAGGGTTTTTGAACCCTTAACATTCCAAGTGGGCTGTTTTGGGGAAATCAGCTCCAAAGGATTTAAAACTTGCTAGATTTGTGTTCTATCACTTGGGTTTATTAGATAACTCATGTATCTAGCACCCCCCTTTGACGGATCACAAATCTAAGTTGGAAAACTTGAGTTACACAAGATTTAGTTGAAGAAAACAAGAGTTTTCACCCTTGGAGAACATATGCTCATATTCTTCCTCTAAGCCTTTGATCTAACACTCAAGATACTTAGTTCTATACATGATGATATGTAGGACTAGGGTATCTTGAGTATTTGTTCATAACCCCAACAAAACTCAAGCTAAAGAAAAAAAACAAAGTAGAAGAAGAAGATGAAGGTTATGTTATACCTTGATTTAATGGCAACCTTCCTTGATTTACCAAAGTAAGTGATGATCTTTGGATGCATTAACAAACTAGCACTCCTCTCTCTCTATATATATATGGCCAAACCTCTCTCTCATTTCTCTCTCTAGAAGTGGCTAGCTTGGGAGAAATTATAAGAGGAAGAATGAGAGAAGAAATGAAATGAAATGAAAAGATGAAGTAAAAGGATACTTACAAAAAATATAGATACACTTAGTGTATCTAGCTATTATCCCCCATACTTTCTTTAACCCATGGATAGAAGCTTTGCCTTATCACTTTAATTAGTCTAATCATGATTAAGGATGCTTAATAAAGTGGCAACTAATGAGAGCTTGACAACCATGTCCTTTTGTGTAAGAGTTACTACAAATGGACCTTGCTTAGCCTAATTAGTTGCCTTAAAAGGCTAATATGGCCAGCCATATTTATGCCCACTAACTCCTTCATTTAGCTTTTATTTTAATGCATAAATTAGATAAATCAAATGTCTAAAATACCCTTACTCAATTGGGCTAAGTTTGGGCTTGCATTTTATTTCTTTTGGGCTTCTCCTTTAATTGTTTTGGGCTATGTAATAAACATAATCTAACAATTTTAATATATGTTATCCAATTTAATTATTTAGGATTTGCATTCCTAATCTTATGAAATTTAATTACCTATACATGTGACTTTAGCTCATAACCTAATTAGGTTCACAAGAATTAGGTTTAAAATTATTAGTCACTTGAAATAATAAGATTATCCACTTAAGTTAGTATACATATTAAATATTAACCTCTCCTTATTACCATAACTCTTAGATTATTTAATTGTCTCACCTAATTTATAATTAGGTTACGAGGCTTTCATTTTTAATGAAACCTATAAATGTATATATCCATAACTATAGCATACATGTTAATTGACCCATACACCATTTCACATATGTTGTCACATAATAAATCACTATATAACACAAAGTTTTAAATATTAATAAAGTACATACATATATAGTGACTTAAAATTCACGGTTATTACAAGAGTTCAGTGAATTCGTAAGAAATAATGAAGGAATGAGCTGCTATTTATAGAAAAATAGAATGCATAGTAACTAATCCATGAACGGTCCAGATTGATTACTTTAATCTGACGGTCCATATTTAAAGAAAAATCTTTTAAATAAAATATAATATATTCTATTTATAGAATAACTTTAATAAAGTATTCTGTTTTATATAAAAAGATGTTTCTGTTTTATTACGTTAATAATACGAATAAAACAAAACTTCATTATCGCTAAATAATTCATATTATTAACTGACAATAATTGAATCAAACTGAGTGACTTCTCACATAAGCATTAATAATCAATACCGTGTGCTACTATGCAATCACACGTATTACTGTACTTTTACTACCGAGTAGTTCAACAGTATCAATGGTAAAACTTCTACCGTTATTTTTAATAAAATATTTTTGTCGTTTTCTTAATCCGACAATAATTTCGTTGTGGGGTCCACCAATGATTGTGCCGTTGTACGAATATTCCCTATTTAAACGAATATTCCCCGACTAATCGAATATTATATAACAACTTGCGTACTTTGCAAAATTTATAAATATTACCCACAACTATAACATTATATCAAATTAACTCCATAATATTCAAAAATAATATTTATAGAAAATTCATCTTTATTTATAAAAGTTGGGGTCTTACAACCTCCCATTCTTATGAAATTTCTCCCTCAAAATTAGGGTACGTACCTGGTATGTCGAAGAGGTAAGGATACCTTGACTTCATTTCAGATTCTAACTCCCAAGTCATTTCCTCAACATCGTGATTTCTCCACAAAACTTTGACTTGAGGTATAACCTTGGAGCGTATAATATGTTCCTTCTTATCAAAGATTTGAACAGGAACTTCTCCATACGTTAAATCCTCCGTTATTTCGTCGGGTTCTAACTCAATAATGTGGTTCGGGTCTTTCACATATTTACGTAACATGAATATGTGAAAAACATTATGAACACGAGACATACTTGGCAGTAAATCGAGTCTATAAGCCACAGTTCCTACTCGATCGAGGATTAAAAATGGACCGATGAATCGAGGATTGAGCTTTCCTCTCTTTCCAAATCTCGTAACTCCTTTCCATGGAGCAACACGTAAGAACACATGATCTCCTATATCAAATTCCACGTCCTTTCGATGAAGATCAACATAACTCTTTTGTCGATCTTGTGAGGTTATTATACGTTGTCGGATCGCTTGAATCTTTTCTGTAGTCATATGTACCAACTTCGATCCCAACAACGTTGCTTCACCCACCTCATCCCAACATACTGGAGAACGACATTTTCTTCCATACAATGCTTCGAATGGGGCCATACCAATACTTTCTTGATAACTGTTGTTGTAGAAAAACTCCACCAATGGTAAGAACTTGTCCCAACTTCCCTAGAAGTCAAGGACACAGAGTCTTAATAAATCTTCTAGAGTTTGAATAGTCCTCTCCAATTGTCCGTCCGTCTGAGGATGATATGCCGAACTAAATCGTAAATTCGTGCCCATAGCTTTTTGTAAACTAACCCAAAATTGTGAAGTGAATCTTGGGTCTCGATTAGAAACTATGGATACTGGCATACAATACAGTCTTATAATCTCGTTTATGTACATACGAGCAAGACATTCAAGTGTATAAGTTTCTCGTATCGGTAAGAAATGAGCAGACTTGGTCAATCTATCAACAATGACCCAAAACACATCTATACCTTGAGAAACTTTAGGAAGACCGATAACGAAATCCATGGTAATGTGCTCCCACTTCCATTCTGGAATTTCAAGTGGTTGCAATGGACCTTTCGGTACTTGATGCTCCGCTTTGACTCGTTGACAAGTTAGACACCTCGAGTTAAACAGCGCTATCTCTCTCTTCATATTGCTCCACCAAAATGTATGATGAAGATCATGATACATTTTGGTACTTCTAGGATGGATTGCAAACGGTGTGTTGTGTGCCTCCATCATGATTTCATACTTTAAATTAGGGTCGTTAGGAACACAAAGTCTAGAGTTGACTCGAAGTATTCCTTCTTCATCGATTCTTGCTTCCGGCATAGCACCTTCTTGCACTTTCTTCCTCATACGCATCAGTTCCAGGTCTGTAGCTTGATCAGCTTTAACTTTATCGATTAAAGTCGGTTCTACTCGTATATTCGCCATCATCACATGGGTCCCTGGAGTCTTTAACTCTATCTCCATCCTTTGAAAGTCACACAAAATGGGCATTTGTGTTGACAATATCGCACTCGTACTTGCATATGATCTTCTACTCAATGCGTCAGCTACCACGTTCGCTTTTTCAGGATGGTATTGAATGGTATGATCATAATCTTTCAACAGTTCAAGCCAACGTCATTGTTGCATGTTGAGTTCCTTTTGAGTGAAGAAATATTTAAGGTTTTTATAATCCATAAAGATCTCCACCTTCTCCCCATACAAGTAATGCCTCCAAATTTTAAGTGCAAAGACAACAGCTGCCAACTCTAGATCATGAGTAGGATAATTTCTCTCATATTCCTTGAGTTGTCTTGATGCATAGGCTATGACTTTCTCATATTGCATGAGAGCGCATCCCAACCCTTTGCTCGAAGCATCACTGTAGATGACAAATCTCTTCGAGCCAGATGGTATTGTTAGAACATGTGCTGAAATGAGTCTTCTCTTGAGTTCTTGAAAACTCTTCTCACATTCTTCGCTCCAACCGAACTTTGTATCTTTCCGAGTCAGCTGAGTTAATGGAGTAGTGATTCGAGAAAATCCTTCCACGAATCTCCTATAATAACCAGCTAAACCAAGAAAGCTAGGTACTTCGGTCACTGATTTAGGTTGCTCGCAGCTTTGAATAGCTTCAATCTTTGCCGGGTCAACAGATATTCCACGACTTGATACTACGTGACCAAGGAATGCTACCTCCTCCAGCCAGAACTCGCATTTCTTTAACTTGGCATAAAGCTTGTATTCACGAAGCTTTTGGAGTACCAGCCTCAAGTGTTGCTCATGATATTCATGGCTTTTGGAATAAATAAGGATGTCATCAATAAAGACGACCACAAAGTGATCCAAATATTCCTTGAATACCCGGTTCATCATATCCATGAAGGCAGCAAGAGCATTAGTCAATCCAAATGACATGACTAGGAATTCATAATTCCTGTACCGAGTTCTAAAAGCCGTCTTTGGAATATTCTCAGTTCTAACCTTCAGCTGGTGATATCCAGAACGAAGATCCATCTTTGAAAAGAATTGTGCTCCTTGCAATTGGTCAAACAGGTCATCAATATGTGGCAATGTGTACCTATTTTTGATGGTGACATGATTCAACTCCCGATAATCAATACAAAGTCGCATACTTCCATCTTTTTTCTTCACGAATAGCACAGGAGCACCCCAAGGAGAAGTACTAGGACGAATAAAGCCAATGTCTAACAATTCCTGCAGTTGGATCTTTAACTCCTGAAGTTCAATAGGAGCCATTTGATATGGGGCTTTGGAACCGGGTTCAAGGTCGATACAAAATTCAATTTCACGCTCTGGGGGTAGGCCAGGAAGTTATTCAGGGAATACGTCAGGAAATTTATTAATAATAGAAATATCATTCAAAACTGATGTATTTTTGTTTAGATCCGTGACATGAGCTAAGAAAGCTTGACATCCATTTTTTAATAAACTAATAGCTTTATGGCTTGAGATGACATCGATTGATTTTAATGGTTTGGTTGCTTGAATTCGCATAATAGGTCGATTAGGAATATGAAAGCTAACAACCTTACGAAAACAATCAATTTTTGCATGATAAGTAGTTAACCAATCAATCTCTAGAATCACGTCAAATGCAAGTATTTTTAATGAAATAAGATCGACAGGTAATGTGTGGGTACCAACTTGAACCAAACAAGACTTATAAACTGTGGATGTAACGAAGGTTTCTCCCAATGGAGTTTCAACAGATAAGTCAAAGTCTAATTTCTCTAGAGTCAAATTTAATCGATGAGCGCAAGTAGGAGAAAAAAAAGAATGGGTAGAACCGGTATCAAATAAAGTATAGACTTCGTTAGAGTTTATGATAAGCTTACCCGTGATGACCTCATTCGGGTTCCTTGCTTTCTGGGAGGTCACAACAAACGCTCTCCTTTGCACTACCGGTTTTGACTTTTCTGGGACGGCCTTTGGTGTCTCCATCTTGGCTGAACTTATTTTTGGTAAACGACAAAATCGAGCTAAATGACCTTCTCTTCCACAAGTATAACATGCTTTAGACGGCATCGCGCAGTTTAGACTGATGTGCCCCTCCCCTCCGCATTTGAAACATATGATAGGTGGTCGTTCTCCTTTCTTAACAACGGGTGCTGGTGCTGACGTCTTTCCATCATTGTTGAATCTCCTCTTCTTGAAATGACCATTCTTATTATTTTAGCCCTGATTACCACCGAAGTGGTTACCATTTCTGGCCTGTTGATTCCCTCCATGCTTGTTGTCACCGCTTCGATGACTGCTCTCACTGGTATTATCATTTTGCCGACTGCTCTCTTTTGGTTGAGTTAACTCATTATCGCGCTCCACTAACTGAGCCCTATTCACAACATCTGAATACAAACATAGTTTATGAGAAATAAGATGTTGACATATCTCAAGTTTCAAACCTCGCAAAAACATTCGCGTCATTCGCTCTTCATTATCCACCAAGTGGGATGCAAATCGGGACAACTAAGCAAATTTAGCCTCATACTGCGACACGGTCATATTATTCTGCTCCAACTTGATGAACTCCACCTCCTTCATGTGACGAACACTTTTGGGAAAGAATTTGTCATTAAACAGCTCTTGGAACTTCTCCCAAGACATCTTCAGTGCGGCAGGTTGAGTACGCTTAATCGATTCCCACCAGTAATCTGCCTCTCCTCGCAACATAAAGGCAGCAAAGGGAACCTTTTGCTCCTCAGAGCATCCCAAGACATCAAATATCTTGGTGATATGCTTTATCCATGTTTCCGCTATAAGTGGTTTTGGCTCTGCCTTAAACTCCGGTGGTCCCAGCTCCTTGAACTGTTTAGTGGTGACCGTCCGAGAGTTTTCAGTGTTTCCACCTACATTTTGAATAGGAGCCGCTCTCGCCTGATGTTGCATGAACTGCATAAAGCTTCTGAACATTTCATCATTCATCATTTGGTCAGTATTGTTGTTTGCATGAGGATTGTCGCCTTCCTGATGCACATTGTCCCGATTATTGATATGTGGTGAATCAACAGTCGCCTGTGCTCCATTGCTATTCTCAACATTCTCGGATGCCATTTTCAGATACTGCCACAAAATAAAAGTTAATTGATATGTCATATATTATCCTTATATTCTGACCGACCAATTAAATACCATGCAAATAAACTTAGGTAGGTCATACTAGCGAATGAATTCCCTGTCTCTCCCCTCCTAGTTCTATTCTCACATCTTAGCCAGGGATCATATCCCTAAGCTCTGATACCAACTGTGACGCCTCAAAAATTAGGTATACATCACCCATCTTGGGTCGTCAGATACATGGTACATAATACAAATACAACTGTCGTGTACAATACGACAAAACATAACTATGAGTTTGAATACAATTATTGTCTACTAGAGACTATAAAAACTCAAAAGGAGTCCTCATTACAATTATTGTCACACTATTTAACAGAATAGTGAGGACTACTAATACTATCATCTGGTCCATCACTCCGTTCCCCGACTCGTCCCAGCTATATTCTCATTTCCTAAAGAGAAAAGTGAAAGAAAGGGTGAGCTCAACTAGCCCAGTAAGAAATATTATGACTAAGATAATGCAGAATAAATTATCATTAGCCTTCAACAGTGTTAAACTGATAAAATATAACGAACATCAAGTTTAACTGCAGTGGAACAAGCAATCCATTAAAAGAGTCAAGTAGAGAATAAAATCTACTATCTTCTATGATTTAAAAGGTTTTTCAACACTGTTATCGTTGGGACTCGGCTTAATAAAATAATCCACATCATCGAATCACCCCTGCACTACGGCCAAGGATATTCGTGTATTCATTAATGGTCATGATCATGCCAACAACTATCCATCAATGTACTATGGGCTAATGAGGACTTTTACCACATCATTTGTAACATTACGGTCATGATTATACCGAATAATCCCTGGTCATAATCATACCAAGTCCATCTATGCACTACAAGCCATAGATGACTTTCAACATTTTATAAACATGAGGATGATGACAATGATATAAGAATTCAATAAAACAAGTTCAGGAATTAATTTATCTAAGAATTAACAACGTCCAAATTGTCAACATGATACTGCTTTGTGGAGTAAAATTCAAGAATGCTTAGAAGAATATTTTCATGAAAAGATACTGGATGAAACACAATTATCAAGGATATTCCATAAATTTCATGGAGTATAGAAGTCAAAACTTAACCAACTGAGTATAATAAAGAATGGAATAACAAAAGAAATCACCATGCATGCGATAGATCACACAGACATGTTATTCCAACAGAATAATAAATAATGGAACCAGGTCCGGCGTAAAACGCACATACAGGATATTCCAACAGAATAATAATAAAGACGGAACCAGGTCCGGTTGTAAAACACAGACAGGATGTTCCAACAGAATAATAATAAAGACGGAACCAGGTCCGGTGTAAAACACACAGACAGGATGTTCCAACAGAATAATAATAAAGACGGAACCAGGTCCGGTGTAAAACATACAGACAGTATGTTCCAACAGAATAATAGAAGAATGTCACCAAGTATAGGGTAGACCGCGTATACAGGTTATTCCAACAGAATAATAAAGAATGGAATAACAGAAGTTCTCTTCATGAATAAGAAAGAATAACACCCCTTACCGTTTTAAAGAAGAACTGAAATAAGGAAGTAGTTAAGTAGCAGAATACTTTTCTTCTCTCTCTCTATAGTTTCTCTCTCTAGAGTTCAGTGAATTCGTAAGAAATAATGAAGGAATGAGCTGCTATTTATAGAAAAATAGAATGCATAGTAACTAATCCATGAACGGTTCAGATTGATTACTTTAATCTGACGGTCCATATTTAAAGAAAAATCTTTTAAATAAAATATAATATATTCAATTTATAGAATAACTTTAATAAAGTATTCTGTTTTATATAAAAAGATGTTTCTGTTTTATTACGTTAATAATACGAATAAAACAAAACTTCATTATCGCTAAATAATTCATATTATTAACTGACAATAATTGAATCAAACTGAGTGACTTCTCACATAAGCATTAATAATCAATACCGTGTGCTACTATGCAACCACACGTATTACTGTACTTTTACTACTGAGTAGTTCAACAGTATCAATGGTAAAACTTTCGCTGTTATTTTTAATAAAATATTTTTGTCGTTTTCTTAATCCGACACTAATTCTGTTGTGGGGTCCACCAATGATTGTGCCGTTGTACGAATATTTCTTGTTAAAACGAATATTCCCCGACCAATCGAATATTATATAACAACTTGCGTACTTTGCAAAATTTATAAATATTACCCACAACTATAACATTATATCAAATTAACTCCATAATATTTAAAAATGATATTTATAGAAAATTTTTCTTTATTTATAAAAGTTGGGGTCTTATAATCCCACCACGGATTGAACCTCTCGCATTTGCAGTTTGGCTACCCATGCATGGGATCAAACTTCTCGTACCTGCAGTTTATCCTCAACCTAGGATCAAACTTTCTCTTCCCCGCAGTCTATCTTGCACATGGGATTAAACTTTCTTCCCCAAAGTTTGACCTGTACATGGGATTAATCTTTCTTCCCCACAGTTTATCCTGCATATGGGATCATACTATTCAACTCGCCCTGAGGGATGAACTACGTTGACCTGATCTCCTTGATACGCGAGAGTACGTAGGCAACCATATTCTACATGGCCCGGTAGCAATAAACAAAAAAAAACAAAAAACATTTCTACCATTTTCTACAAAAACAAAAACCACAAAAACACTTCAATAACCTTTTTCATCAATAAAGCTTCTACACCCATCTGCCTTTCATAAACAACATTGAACCTCTTACACCAGGTTCAAACTACGCAGACCTGATCTCCTCTTCAATAGGAGTACGTAGGCAGCCATTTATGTTGCGGTCTCACCCCGTACCAGAACACAAATACTTGTCAACGATACTGGGATCATACTTCAATCCACCACATTTCATTCGGCTTCAGACCAAAGGGATGGAATTACCTGAACTCCTCCTAAATAGGAGATTCAGCGACCATCTAAGCTGCGGTTATTCCTCAAAGAGTAACACCAATCCATAAGAGATGGAATTAACCAGGCTCCTCCTAAATAGGAGTATTGTCGACCATCTGTGGTGCGGTCAATCTCAGAGAGGAAAGCCATAATCCTTTCCACATTTCCATACAGAAACCAGTCCCAAGACACCAAAGATGATAGGGATACACACAGATCCATGATCTATTCTGAACTATCCAGAGACAACTCAATGTCCATCCATCAAGGAGGAATTAAAAATACATCAAGATCACAAGCCCTGAAGAAGCATGCAAATATCAAGCAAGTATCATAGTATATCTAAAAGGGAAGTGATCAAAAATATATTTTCCTTCTATATATAATGCTATTTGATATACATAATGTAAACTGTACATGACAAAATGGCTAAGCTAGTCTGTGCAGGAAAATACATGCCCATCTACAAATCGGTTTATATGCGAGCTAACAAGCCCAACATGGCATCCCTCTCCTAAGAAAGAGGCAAAGCTGTGGTCTCCTATACGAGGATATTCACACGACTCAACAGATCTGTAGCCATCTGCATGGTGACCATATTCTCATCAATATATGTGCTCATCTCTGCAGCCATGCCAGTGGTAAGGGACTTCACTGCAGTACTATCTGTGACGGCTACATTCTGAGCAGATATGACACTATTCTTCTCAACTATCACTACATCTCTGGCTGATCTGGCCTCATCCCGCTTAACTACAGCGGTATCTCTACGAGCCAATGCCTCGTCCCTCTATAATAGGGCTGCATCTCTCCCATCAAGAGCTATCAACATCAGGGATCTAGCCTGATCTCTCTCAAAGGTCATCAGATGAAGACTCTACTCAAAGTACTGTGCTGAATGCTGAATCACGACAGTGCTAGTACTGGGAAAATCTAAAGAAAATACTGGCAACCCTGTAGACGGCTCCTCCTCGATGTGAGAATCAATGTCCTCCATGGGCTCTCCACCATCTTAGTCAATACTCGGCAATGTGGATACTACCTCAGCCGGTGCAGTCTCTATCTCCATCCATGCGGAATACTTTATAGAATAACCTGGATGACTAATAGAGAAAGCGGCTATCTCGCGCTAATCCCAACATGCATACACACGGGATCTGTCCTCTGCTGAAAGATAGCGAAAAGCTAAACGCTGGCCTAGCGCCCCCTCGAAAGGATGAAAATCCTAAAACTGGTCAAACTGCGACATCACGGCCAGTGGATGGTAAGTAATCATGCCCCTCAAACCAGTCAGAGGGATATAATCCATGCCTGGAGCATGAGTAATAAAGCTATAAGGTGAGCTGAGCCCTGAGCATGGCAATATACTAAACGGGTCTACAATATCAGTTAAGAAAGCGGACCAAGATGCAACATCCGTACACTCCGCAGGCTGAAATGAATATGTCATGGCTATGTCATGGGTGAAGCAATACTCATGCCGTCTGAAAGTGCCAATCGGTCTCAGGTGTGACAAAAACCACACGTATAGCATGACCAAACTGCCCGTAAATACTCTTGTTGGATAAGTGCAACAGTATGTAGCTGACCTCAATGTCTCAGCTATAATCATAGGTATGATGGTACGACCTTCCCCGAGAGCTCTCACCGCCATGATAACTCCTATGTCCAACTCATCCATATATCGTAGCATGTAGACATATGACAGTACGCACAATAGCAGTACATCTACCCTGGCCAGACGCCAATGATCCTCCGGTGTGGTGAAATCACCGGAATGTCATCTAAAATTATCCTTAGAGCCAAATCTGTCAAACAAAAAATGCTGGGATATAACGTGGCCAGATGTAAGCTCATCCTGCACTACCCTACGCCTTAATCCAGTGAGGGTCATGAACCGTCGACTCATGTCCCCCAAAGCCATATGCACGCAAAGTCTATCCAATGGCAACATCATCAATCGTGCATACTCCTCCAGAGTGGGAGTCAACTCCTGGGTCCCAAATCGAAAAACCTACCTCTCCGATTCCCAGTGCTCCAGCATGCCATCCATGAATCTTGTGGGAACCTGAAACATCAACAGGGTCATAGTATGCTACAATAAATGATCTATGGTCACCCTGTCTGATGGTGACATAATATCATACCACGATCGCATACCAGAGACCACCAATAATGGTGGGGTATGATCAATACGGCTAACTGTCGAAGAAGACATCTGCACGGGACGTGTCATAAGACTATCTAGGGGTTAATGCTGAATATCTCTCGACATACATACATATGCATAACATGATACATGCATTACAGATAATAGATGGAAATATGATATAGGGAATGGAAAAATTGTACATACATTCCTAAGTATATCATCATCTAGTACATCATCCCTGTACATCTACAAATACAGGGAAATGGGGCACAGACGCCCTATTACTAATAGAGGCCTATCAAAAGATATAGCGAGAATGGGGCACAGACACCCACTAGCTAATAGAGGCCTATCAAAAGATATAACGAGAATACATATCAGAAGAAGACAATGGTGTCGATGTCCATATCATCAATCTTGGTCTCCTCAGATTGAACCTTGGGTCTGTACATCACTCATTGGTATTCGCCCAATCACAGGGTATACTATGCCAATGATCTCAGACATTTTACATTCGGCAATACCTTACACAGGTCTAATGCTGATGACTCAAGATCGTCATCCTCATTTACAAAAATAAACCCCGACGGGGGTTACAACGTGCTTGTATATATCAAAATATAACAACCCCGGCGGGGGTCACAACGCATTGTCATCCATTGATGTACGTATCAATGAAGGTCAAGCAGCCTTGACGTTATTTCAACCGGTGGCAAGTAAACCCATCGAAGCATCGAGAGCTATTCGAGGATTTCATACTCGGGTAGTCATATTCCCCAGCGTCTCCCCGACGGGGGTTACAACGCATGTTCCATTGACACACACATCAATGATGATCCAACACGTCTCCCCAGTGGGGGTTACAATGCATGTTTCGTTGACACACACATTAATGATGATCCAACACGTCTCCCCGGCGGGGGTTATAACGCATGTTCTGTTGACACACATCAACAATGATCCAACAAGTCTCCACGACCGGGGTTACAACGCATGTTCCGTTGACACACACATCAACGATAATACAATAACCTTGGCAAGGATCATAACACATTATCATCCATTGATGTACGTATCAATGAAGGTCAAGCAACCTTGACATCAGTTCATCCGTTGGCAAGTAAACCTAACGTCGCATCAGAAACCATATGATGATTTCATCAGTTGATACACACATCAACAAAGTCCAAGCAGCCTTGGCATTTATCCCCATCAGGGAGTTCATCCATTGATCTACACGTCAACAGAGGATCAAATGTATCCTCAATGGGGGTTATAACGCGTGGTAAACCTTTGGTTCACACGTCAACGAAGGTCGGGCAGTCCTGATAACATTTGCTGTTGGCAGTAAAATCAACAAAACATTGACATACTCTGGCGATACAAACCAAGAAAGGTCAACGTCATCAAGAAGGATTGATGACGAAATATGTTATACACATCCTCAAACAGACAAAGCTTCATCCCCACAGATCTTTTACACATAAGAGGCACTTCTTCAGAATCAAGTCTGTATCAAGAATTAAGGACTGTGGTGATAACCCCAATGTCAACATCCTCAAAGATTTGGATCACATATCCAATCTGGTCATAATTGCCAAATCCCTAGTAAAAGTTATAGGGAGATAGCAATCATCCTCAGCATGTTGGGCAACAACCCCATACACATGCATCACCCAGTTGCTTCATGTTATATTTCAAGTGTCTAGGATTCTTTATCCTATCCATGCCATTGCATTGCATGAATATGATAAAGAGGGGCATCTGTAGACACTAAAATTTTTTTGCACACCTGTTACTGACATTGCAGGAAGGCAGATTCATCTTTCAGAGATAACCCTGGAAGACATTTCACATCCAGTCCGGATACTACTGGAAGCTCAGTTTTAACTCCATAAAACACACTGGGAGTAACAGCCTCAACCCCAAAAAACACACCAAGAGTAACAGTTCCAAACTCGGCTATGACATCGAGGCCTGCACTTCCAATACTGGAACACACACCGGAGAAGATCGATTCATCCCAGAGATAACCCCGAGATGTTCCAGTCTCAGTTCCGACCATGGGAGTAGCTACTAACCTTGGCGATAACCCCAAGGAATGTAGTTCCGACGATAACCCCGAAAATACTTGTTTCAAATGCAATCAGCTTCAATCTCGGTGCTCACAACGAGATACTCAGTACCAACCTGGAGATAACACTATGAGGATAGGCACACCTTAGAGATGACACTAAGGACCTTCAACACTTGCAACAGTCCAATCTCAGCGATAACTCTGAGCAACGTCTGCTTTATTAGCCCAACCGGCGATAACCCCGGTGAGGGGAAAAGTAGTTATCTCGCCACCATGACGCCACATCGTACCATCTCAACGCTTTGATACATACACAATGTCCCACAAAAGCCAAGGAAAACCAATCCCGAGTGACTATTGTGCAGGATAACGGATAAAATTTAAAGCTGAAGTCCGGAGGGCATTGTCCCATCTTCATGACTTCGTACAACCTCTAATCCCATGTCATTGCGTAACTCTCGACAATGACGGTTCGAAATAGGCCTTATATACCTCAGTCGGATGCCCGAATTGCAATTCTAAAAGTTCGAGCGAACATCACATTGCATGCGTGCACGTACTTCGAGACGACAGGACCCACGAAGCCCAGGGCACCCCGGGCAGCCTCTGGTACACCTGCGGCTCCACCCTCTATAAATAGCGGGCTTGGGGTGGCCATTTGAAGAGAGGAGAAGGCGAGGCAGACCTGCCCAATTTGCTCTATACTCACCCTATACTGAGTGCTTTCTCATTTTAAACACTTGTGAGCTCACATATAGCTATTTCTGTACCTGTGGAAGCTAGTGTTTATCTACTTTAAAGATATAAAAGTCTTTTTTGGCAGCCCACTGTAAGCCTTCTCACACACTTTAAAGCCTTTCTCTTCATTTGTGCACATATCGTTCTTTACATTGAGAGTCGTGTTGCGTGTGTTTGCCCGGACTTCGGTCCGTGGTTTTATTTCAGTTTGTATATACATATATATTTATATATATGGACTAATATTATCGAGTTATGCCTCGATTGAGCCTAGACTCCGGTCTGGAAAGTTTACTTGCTTTTGTATATATATACATTTATATATATGAAATGTGTGTCGAACTCTGTTCGATGAGCCTAGACTTCGGTCTGGAGCGTTTACTGCTTTAATATATATATATATATATATATATATATATATATATATATATATATTAACTGTTGTCGAACTTTATTCGATGAGCCTATATTTTACATCCGGTGCGTTTACTGCTTTAATATATATATATACTTATATATATTAACTGTTGTTGGACTTTGTCCGATGAGCGTGGATTTTATATATGGTGCGTTTATCGCTTTTATATATATATGTATATATATATATATATATATATATATATATATATATAAAATATTTCGTCCCACCTGGAGTTTACTTCGTAGTGGTTGACCGTTTTTACTTCTTTTTGTACATTTTGTCCTGCCTGAAGTTTCATCCGTGGCGGTAGATAGCTTTTACTACTTTATTTATATTTCTGATCCCCCATGGAGGTGCTTCGTGGTTGGTGATCATGTCTGTATATATATATATATTTACAGCTTTTATATATATACCTGCTTACTGTGTTTATATCAATTGCGGCATCATGTGAGCCTAGGAATCATGTGATCACAGATTCAGTCTACTGAATCTAGATTCGGTTCCCGTGATGGACCTTTTCAGCTGTAAGCAGCTTGTAAATTTATCTGTGATGTTTGAATCTCCTCAGATGGTTTTCATACCCACGAGGAGTTCAGGACCTTTTTGTACATTATTTTCTTACAGATGCCTCGCATCTGGAAAATAAAATCAACTAAGCCGAATATTTAATAAAATGAGAGTGTAAAAGGTCTCAATTACTATTAAACACAGGGTTTGAAAAACCTCTTTTAAAACCTCATTGCTATATCTTGTTTAAAACTGAATTTTTACACAAATTCAAACCCTTTGTATATAGGTGCGAACGAGGCCTCGCACTACTTCTAAATAAAAGCACATTGACCCACACACAAACATTTATATAACAGTTTCTTGAAAAGTGGCGGTCACCATGGCAACATGGATGTCGGGGGGTGCCTAATACCTTCCCTCCGCATAAGCAAGTCCCCGGACCCTAATGAATCTCGGTTTCACCGACCCGTTTAGCAGTGTCACATCACTGGGTCAATGTGCGAACCTTTTCTCGGTTGTGTTGGTACAACCAGTTAAAAAACTAACTGGCGACTCTTACACTCCAATCGTCGACATTATACATGTCGGACCCTTTTCACTTGTTTTTTCAAATAAATCTCACATAAAATGAGAACACAAAAAAATAGGTAACGAAATGGGACAGATAAAAATCCCGACATCGACAAGGTGTTAGGCACCCCCCGACATCCGTGTTACCACGGTGACTATCACTTTTCAAGAAACTGTTATATGAATGTGTGCGTGTGTGTGTGGGTCAATGTGCTATTTATTTGGAAGTAGTGCGAGGCCTCGTTCGCACCTATATACACCGGGTTTGAATTTATGTAAAAAATTAATTTTTAGCAAGATATGGAAGTGATGTTTTATAAAAGAGGTTTTTTAAACCCTCGTGCTCAATAGTAATTGAAACCTTTTACACTTTCATTTTATTAAGTGTTTGGCTTGATTGCTTTTATTTTCAAAATGCGAAGCATCTATAAGAAAATAATGTACAAAATAATGCCGAACTCCTCGTGGGTATGAAAACCATCTGAAGAAATACGTACACCGTAAATAAATTTACAAGCCCCTTACAGCTGAAAATGTCCATCACGGGAACCGAATCTAGATCTAGTAGACTGAATCTGTGATCACATGATTCCTAGGCTCACATGATGCCGCAATTTGTATGAAAGCAGTAAGCAGGTATATATATAAAAGCTGTAAATATAAATATATATATATACAGACATAATCAGCCACCACGAAGCACCTCCATGGGAGATCAAAAATTGTAAATAAAGCTGTAAAAGCCATCAACCGCCACGGAGGAAACTCCAGGCGGGACGAAACGTAAATAAAGCTGTAAAGGTGATCAACCGCCACGAAGTAAACTCCAGACGGGACGAAATATATATATATATATATATATATATATATATATATATATATATACAAACTGAAATAAAACCACGGACCGAAGTTTGGGCAAACACACGTAACACAACTCTCAACGTGAAGAAGGGTGTGTGCAAAGATGAAGAGAAATTCTTTAAAGTGTGTGAGAAGGCTTACAGTGGGCTGCCAAAGAAGACTTCTATATCTTTAAAGTGGATGAACACTCAGCTCTCGCCAATACAAAAGTAGCATATGTGGGGTCACAAGTGTTTAAAATGAGAAAGCACTCAGTATAGGGTGAGTACGGAGCAAATTTGACAGGGCTTCCTAGACTTTTTTTCTCTTACAAATGGCCATCCCAAGTCCTCTATTTATAGAGGGGGGAGCCACAGGAGTACCTGCGGCTGCCCGAGTTGCCCCGGGCTTCGTGTGTCCCACTGTCTCGAAGTACGTGCATGCATGCACTGTAATATCCGTTCGAACTTTTAGAATTACAATTTGGGCATCCAATTGAGGTATGTAAGACCTATTGCGGACCGCCGTTGTCGAGAGTTGCGCAATGACATGGGATTAGAGGTTGTACGAAGTCAGAAAGATGGGACGGTGCCCTCCGGTCTTCAAGCTTCAAATTCTATCCGTTACCCTGCGTAATAGTCCCTCGGGATTGGTTTTCCTTGGCTCTTGTGGGACATTGCTATGTAGAAATGTGTGTATTGAAATGTTGAGATGGTACGGTGTGGCGTCAAGGTGGCAAGATGATGACTTTTCCCCTTACCGGGGTTATCTCCGGTTTGGGCTGATAAAGCAGACGTTGCTCAGGGTTATCGCTGAGATTGGACTGCTGCAAGTGTTGAAGGTCCTCAGTGTCATCTCTGAGGTGTGACTGTCTTCCCAGTGCTATGTCTGGGTTTTGTACTAAGTGTCTCGGTGTGAGCGCCGAGGCTGAAGCTGATTGCATACATTTGAAACAAGCATTTTCGGGGTTATCTCCGGAACTGTAACTGCCTTCCTTGGGGTTATCACCAAGGTTGATAAATTCTACTCCCATTGTTGGGACTGAGACTGGATACCTCGGGGTTATCTCCGAGATTAATCGGTCTTCTTCGGTAGAATTTTTGGCATTGGAACTGCATGCCTCGGGGTTATCTCCGAGGTTGGAACTTTTACTCCCGGTGTGTGTTCCGAGGTTGAGGCTGAACTTCCGGTGGTATCCGAACTTGATGTGAACTGTCTTCCAGGGTTATTTCTGAAAGACGAATCTGCCCTCCTGAAATGTTAGTGACAATTGTGTAGAAAATTTTGAGTGTATACAACCACAATATACAAAAGATGTTATCTATTGGGATTTGATCTATTATAGTTCAATTACTCTGATTATATCGGGAATCATGAAGGTTGTAATTCAGGGAACGCAAGAAAAGAAAGACATATATAGTAAAACCCCTATTTAGGAATACTCTATATAAGAATAACCTCTACAATATTATAAAAAAATTTGGTTCCAATTTGGGCCAGTTATAAATAGGAATAACCTCTAAATTATAATATGTTATATATTTTTTAAGTCCTGTATTAAAAAATTATACCTCTATATAGTAATAATTATATATATATATATATATATATATATATATATATATATATATATATATATATATATATGAGAGAGAGAGAGACAATATTAATTTTAAAAGACTACATTTTTTATAAAAGACTACATTTCCTATAAAGAACTACATTTTCCTATAAAAGACTACATTTCCTATAAAGGACTACATTTTCCTATAAAAGATTACATATCCTATAAAAGACCACATTTTCCTATAAAAGACTACTTTGCATAAATATTTTTTGAATAATAATTATTAGGGAGTTTTTATTGATATTTTTGTTAAAGTGGATATTTTTGGGTGTTCGGAAAATATTTTGTACCAATACCTCTATTTAGTAATAACCTCTCAATTAGAATATAAATAGTTTGGTCCCAAGTCTATTCCTAAATAGAGGTTTTACTGTAAAAGAAATTTTTAATTATCCATATTTTCAGCCGATATTACATCTAATTTTGATGTAAGGCTGAACTTAAATAGTATTGAACGCACAAGGTCGAGGCTAATATTAATCCTAATATTGGGTTAAGTTGATCCCGATTTTGTGGTCATCACATGCATTAACCGAGGAATGCAGTGTTTCCCTATAAACATAAGTTACCGTCGAAGTTGAAGGATCCAGCGAGTTTCACTATTACATGTGTGATCGATAATCAGTTTTCGGGAAGGGCATTTTGTTATTTAGAGGTTAGTATCAATTTAATGCCACTATCGGTCTACACTTAGCTGAGGTTAAAGGCACCAAAATAGACAAATATTAGCTTAGAGTTAGTAGACAGGTCAGTTACGTATCGGAGGGGTATTGTGGAAGATATCTTAGTGAAGGTCGATAAGTTCATCCTTTTAGTTGACTTCATCATTCTGGATTATGAGGAAGATAAAGAAATCCTAATCATTATTGGTCATCCGTTCTTAGCTACAGGGAGAACTCTTATTGACGTGTAGAAAGGTGAATTAACAATGAGAGTTCAAGATCAAGAAGTCACCTTCAATGTATTTAAATCAATGAAGTTCCCAAAAGAAGGTGAAGAATGCTTGCAGATAAACTTAATTAAGGAAGTAGTGAATGAGAGGATCAACAAAAGTTACTTAGAAGATCTATTAGAAGCTGCCTTGGTCAGTGTAGATACATTTGATGGGTTGGAGGGTATAAATTATGTCAAAGTGTT
This sequence comes from Panax notoginseng, assembly GCA_016801055.1. Taxonomy (NCBI): domain Eukaryota; kingdom Viridiplantae; phylum Streptophyta; class Magnoliopsida; order Apiales; family Araliaceae; genus Panax; species Panax notoginseng. The sequence goes on from CM029021.1 coordinate 78,520,381, forward strand.
GGATGCTTTACCGGTTTCTTAGAAAATCAGAAAATAGTTTGATACTCTTGACCGGCTCGAAGGAGGAGACAAGAAGTCTAAAACATCATTGGAGGAGCCACCAGTGCTACACCTAAAACCTCTTCCTTCTCATTTAAGGTATGCCTACTCGGAAAATTCTTACTCTCTACTGTAAGGTTTTGTGAAAATCAAAGTAGCAATCAAATTGCAAAATTAGCGGAAGCAAAATAAAATAAAATTTTAAAATTTTTCACAAACCAATTACCCGGATCATCCTTTATGCATATTATTAATTAAAAATGAAGAACAAGAAGTTATGGAATCATACCCTTGTAGATACGAGCTTCCACAGGTACGAGTTCAACTCCTACTTCTCCGTGATCTCCTTGAATCTCCGGGTAGATTCCTTCATTTGATCAATGTTAGCCACCCAAGTGTATGGCCTCTACAGGTGATCCGCCAAGGAAGAAGAATTTTCAAGAAGAATGGTATATTGACTCAAACCCTAATTTTTCCTATCTCTATAGAAAAAGGGGACGTACTCTCCAACTTTTGGAATCACGTATATCTGATATCTGATATAAGACTTCTTATATAAAAATATCAGGTAACCCTATTTAATTAAAATAAGGTATTATTTATTTAATTAAACTCCTTTAATTAATTGGGCTCCCTAATCTTATTAGGGATAATTAATTAAACTCCTTTAACTAATTTTGCCTCCAAATCCTATTAGAAATAAATGAGAGTACTTATATTAAATTAATTCCAAAACTCTTTTAAAAATTAAAAATAATAATAATTGTAATAATATTAATAAGACTCCTCTTATTAATTTATATTTAATATTTTCAAAATATTAAATATTAAATATTAAGCTATTTAATTTATTGTATCACCATAGATTAAATTAAATATACTTAACATATTATTACGATTATGCAATTAACTTCTTAAATAATTATTCTTCCTTTTATGGTGTGACCCTTTAGGTTGTCCATATTAAACCGGTTGTGAATAAATCAATTAGAACAATTCTAATCTTATTTAAATAAATTAAACAATTAATTTATTTAAATAAATAATATTTATTCTATAATAGGGATAAGCCTCCCTAGCGATTAACAACTTTCCAGATAATATAGATTTCGACATTTATTATAAAAGAACCTTTGAGTAAATAGTTACCGTACAATTCAATCCTTCCACCATAAAATGTCTCAAATAAATATAAGACATGAAATTATTGTCAAGTCTTATTTTATTTAATTATATGTATTTCGATTCCCAAATGTACAACTATGTATAAATGCAAATTAGAAACTACTTTCTAATTTCATTTCACCTTGGCCAAGGATTCCTGGGTTGTCATTTATTGAATCACATAGGACATTTCTCTTCTTTTACTAGAAGTGGTAGATTCTTTAATGATCATTCATTATCTCCATATATAACGTATTACACCCAAGCATACCCTTTGATATACCATAAGGGTCTTAAGGAATAAGTCAAAGTGTAATTCATTATATATAAGATACTATGATGATATCAAGTCTAAAGATCATTTGTACTACTATCACTACAGGAATTCCTATTGGCAGGTAAGTAAAACTCCATTAGGTATTCCTTAGCGAGTCACGTTTAGTGCACTTATTCTCCAATAAGCACCTACATACATGCTTTAGTGTCTCCACACAAATGATCATGAGATCAATCATCCTCATCCAATGAGTAAGCAACGTATGTATCAATCTATCCGAATTCACTAATATCCTTTTTTGTAATCCATTGATTGAGAACATTATAGTTTTAAGATATCTAAGAATTTAGATCTCATTAACATGATCTCATCATGATTTTAAAAGCATTGCTTAAAACTATGGGTTTATCATATATTATTAAAATAACACCATGTAGATAATAAATGCCTTTAATAAGTAATTCTTTTATTAATAAATAAATAAGATTGATTACAAAGTATTTGCTTTATCATCATACATGATTGGCTTGTATGCATACTACTTTTAATCTCTCACTTGCACTAAAGTCAATCGCCATGGTATCTCATACCCATCTTCTCTAAGTGACGATCGAACTGATGTTATATTAATTCTTTAGTAAATGGATCTGAAATATTGTCTTTAGAGTCCACATGCTCTAGGGTGACATCTCATCTTTCAATGATCTCTCTGATCGAATGAAACCACCGCAACACGTGTTTGGATTTCTGATGAGACCTGGGTTCCTTAGTCTGCACAATAGCTCCGGTGTTGTCACAAAATAAAGGTATTGGTCCTGTAATGCTAGGAACCACACCAAGTTCGGTAATGAACTTCTTTATCCAAACATCGTCCTTTGCAGCTTCACTTGCACCTATGTACTCTGCCTCTATCACTGAATCAACAACTGTTTGCTGTTTAGAACTCTTCTAAATCATGGCGCCACCGTTAAAGGTAAACACATACCCCGAAATGGATTTACTGTCATCTTGGTCCACTTGGAAACTTGAGTTTATGAAGCCCTCTAGTTTTAATTCATACCCACCGTAAACAAGAAATACATCCTTAATTCTTCTTAAGTACTTTAGGATATTTTTCACTGCCTTCCAGTGTTCTTCTCCTGGATTCGACTGATATCTGCTTGTTACACTAATTGCATGAGTGACATCCGGTCTAGTACATATCATACCGTACATGATAGATCCTATTTCTGAAGCATAAGGAATCTTACTCATATGATCTCTCTCCTCAGGTGTCTTTGGGGCCCGTTTCTTGGAGAGATGTATTCCATGACTCATCGGCATGAGACCTCTTTTGAAATCTTCCATGCTAAACTTCTTTAGCATTGAGTCAATGTATGTCCTTGGGATAAGCCAAGCATCCTTTTAGATCTATCTATATAAATCTTTATCCCCAAAATATAGGATGCTTCTCCCAAGTCCTTTATGGAGAAGTGTTTAGATAACTAGATTTTAATTGATTGTTGCATAGGAATATCATTCCCTCTCAGTAATACATCATCAACATATAATACAATGAATGAAAAAACGCTCCCACTAACCTTCTTGTACATACATGGTTCATCCTCATTTTTGATAAAATCAAACTTTTTGATTGTCTCATCAAAACGGATGTTCCACCTACGAGAAGCTTGCTTTAATCCATAAATGGATCATTGTAGCTTACAGACTTGATTTGTTCCAACCTTTGAAACAAATCCCTCTGGCTGTGTCATATACACATCCTCCTCAAGTTTCCCATTGAGGAATGCCATTTTCCCGTCCATCTGCCAGATTTTGTAGTCATGGTAAGCTGCAATCACAAGTAAAATCTGAATGGACTAGAGCATTGCTACTGGTGAGAAGGTTTCGTCATAGTCAACATGTGACACTCCCAAATCCGGGTACTTTATTCCCACAAGATTTGGTGTTCACATGATAAAAACATTCATTTCTAACTACCTAAATAAAATAAAATTTAACAATAAACCTTTCCTTTAAAGGATTACATCAATAAGTTCAATAAAATATCTCAGGTTATCTAACCTTTAAATACAAACATCAAATGCGGAAAATTAAATAACTACATCACAATATTTAAAATAGATTCTGACAATAAAAAAATCAACAGGTTTACAAGTCTTCAACACTTGTTCATCTTTCCTTTACCTTTAGTGGTGGTAGGTTCATTGACCTTCTCAACTTTAGCTGTAATAGTTATATAAGCAAGAGTGAGCAAACAAATGCTCACTTGAAGTGACAATGAATAATAATATCATAACAACTTCCAAACACATAGGCTGAATAGGATTGAATAATATTCTTTATCAATGATAATCAGGAACAGAAATTGAAGTATATATCTGAGGGTCACAAGACTACGAACTATGTCCAAAGTTATAAGTATTCTTTCAACTTAAACCTAAACAGTCATAAGACTGTAGGGACTTCTCGTACTTAGGGGAATCAGCCCTTCGTACAATGTATTTTGCATAAACATCTAAACGCTTTGCGTAATTTATTCCCTGTAATAGGGTTGTTCATCTCAGTATTTAGAATACAAGTCCGCACCAAAGTAAGTTTGGTTTGGATAAGTTTCAAGGTAATTTAGAGTTTAACGAACATCAACTATGGATTAGTTGAATAAAAATGTAATAACAATATGCTATGAAATAAGTCATAAATGAATCAACATTGTATATTAAGGTCATGCTTTAGAAATGAACTAAAAGCATAAGTATTGAATAACGTAACATACCTTGCTTGAACAATATTAAGCTAAGGCTAGAATTTTGTTTAGTAACAAAATTGAGCTATTGAGCATGCATACTAAATTGCAAGGTGAACGATAAAACTTGTTCAACATAAGTGTATCAGAATTTAGAAGCTTATATACTAAGAAACAAGTTAAAAGTAGGGAAACCTTCTCAAAGTAAGAGTTAGGTTAAATAGCTTTGCATGAATATAATTAAATTGTATAATTAGGATTAGGAATTACTTGTTCAATATAAAGGTAGATAGAACAAATTCAAATAGAGGTTAGAGTTCGAAAACTTGCCTTACACGTAAGCTAAACCGTAATAACCCGATTCTCAATACCCTATATACATGTCCTCATGACATAATTAGTTACTACATGTACTCCATACATAATTAAGTACCTATTTCATGTATGACTTAGTTTTAATCATATAGTCAAGTCACACTATTAATGCAATAACATAACTCATTAATTACTTATAATATTCTCACTCTTGGTACTGTAACACCACAATATAAAAATCACATTTTTAACAGTCATAACATTGCACCTTATCAACAATTACATATTTTGTATAATTAAAACAACCTTTCTGGCCAACACTGCTAACCGGCGCTGCGGCGCCTTAGTTTGCAATGGGAATGGCGCTGCGGTGAGAGACACATACCTATAATTGGCGCTGCGGTGCGAGAACTGTACTACGAGGCAGCGCTGCAGCGCCGAAGTACAGTTTTTGGCGACCAGTTTCGCGAAGAACATAAACAAAGCCAATTTGGCATATAAGTTACTTTCTAACAACCAATTTAACACACAATATATATATATATATATATATATATATATATATATATATATATATATATATATATATATATAGACCTCACAGAAACATAAATTAAGGTCTCGTAACATGATTTTACCCATATAAACAATATAAACATCGAATTTAAGACCTCTAATTACACTGTTCTTGCTAAAACTTCACTTTTTGACATTTTTAGTGAAAATCATCACTGTAACTTTGTTTTTCAACCAAAATAGTTAATTTAAAATGCTTTGTTTTCGTTTCTTCATGTACTTTCACAATCAATAATCAATTTATACATTATACAATGAATTAAACATCAATTTTGTCTTCAAAATAAGCTATATTCATATATATTTCACTGCTAAATAACTTTCTCCTTACATATCATATTTACATGAAGTAAACTTGTGACGCTCCCAAAATAGGTATACATCACCCATTCTGAGTCACCAAATACATAACACTATTGACAACTTCATTTATTCAACTGTCGTGCAAAATACAACGACACATATACTGTGAGTTTCAATACAAATATTGTTACGTATATAATACGACAATATTCATACTCAAATTACTACAATGCCGTATAAACTATAGTAGCAAATATTTCAAGTCCCCAAAGGAACACGAGAAGATTTTTGTCCTTCTCATTCTAATGAAGTGCATTTTCGACTCTTCCAAATTCGAGTTTGCCTCACCCTATTGTTGTTCACCAAAATTAAATATTAAATTTGTATAAAATATGTCACCAACATTTTAAGTTCTCAGTACAATTATTATGCCACACCGTTTCATAATTTGATTAGGCTTGCGACTAATTCGAAACACCACTTTATACCCATGTTTTCTCTGCTAGTCCCAGCTACACTTTTATTTCCTGAAAGGGGTGGTGAAGTAAAAGGGTGAGCACAAATAGCCCAATAAAGAATATCATGACTTAAGATAAATAAATTATTAATAGCTTTCATCAATAATAAATCAGATATTTAGAACATATGGTAGATGATAAAAGTTTTCAACCATAATAGCAGCGGAATCAACAATCCATTAGAAGAGTCAAGTAGAACATTATGTCAACTATCTCCTCTAAATTAAAAGTCCATTGTTAATATTTTATTCCTATAATACTCATCAACAGTTCTTTGTTGTACCCAAGACAAAGAGTACTCTCATCACCTGTCTTCACCTGAACCACCAAAGATTATAATTAAATTCAAAATTCATATTTATAACCAGGTAAATCAACAGTCCATCTTTGCAATCCGAGCCTAAGATATACAACTGAAAAACTAATAACGCTGAGACTCAGCTCAATAGTATCACATCCACGAATTATCCATGTAGTACGGGCCAAGGATATTCGTGTTATCACCAATGGTCATGATTATACCGAATAATCCCTGGTTATAATCATACCAATCAACTGTCCATCTTTGCATGTAAGCCAAAGAGGACGTTGTCTATCATCAATTTTATCATTGAGACTCAGCTCATTAGTATCACAATCATAAATTATCCATGCACTACGAGCCAAGGATATTCGTATTTTCACCAATGGTAATGATTATACCAAATAATCACTGGTAATAATCATGCCAATCAATAGTCCATCTGTGCACAACTGTCTAAAGACGACTTTTAACACAATATAAGCATGAGAATGATGACTGTGACCCCCCTAAAATAGGTATACATCACCTATCTTGGGTCGCCAAATACATGGTACAAAATTCAAATACAACTGTCGTGTAAAATACGACAAAACATAAGTTGATAGTTTTAATGCGAATATTGTCTTCTAGACAGTATTCAAACTTAAATGGAGTCCTCATTACATTTATTATCATACTTTTTCACTTAATACTGAGGACTACTAATGCAAATATCTGGACCGTCACTCCGTTCCCTGACTAGTCCCAGCTATATTCTGATTTCCTGAAGAGAATAATGAAAGCAAATGGTGAGCTCAACTAGCCCAGTAAGAAATATTAGGACTAAGATAATACAAAATAATTTATCGTTAGGCTTCAACAGTGTTAAACTGATAAAATATAATAAACATCAAGTTTAATTACATCGAAATAAGAAATCCATTAGAAGAGTCAAGTAGAGCATGATATCTACTATCTTCTATGATTTAAAAAGTTTATCATCAATTTTATCGCTGAGACTCAGCTTAATAAATAATTCACATCATTGAATCATACCTGCACTACGGGCTAAGGATATTCATTAGTATTACGACCACGAATTATCCATGCACTGCGGGCCAAGGATATTCGTGTTTTCACCAATAGTCATGATCATGCCAACAACTGTCCATCAATGCACTACGGGCCAATGAGGACTTTTATCACATCATTTGTGTGACGCCCCCAAAATAGGTATACATCACCCATTCTGAGTCACCAAATACATGGTACAGAAATAAATACAACTTCATTATAATAATTGTCGTGCAAAATACGACAACACAAATATTGTGAGTTTAAATACAAATATTATCTTCTAGACAATATCCACACTCAAATAAGTCCTCATTACAATTATTGAAATACTATTTTACAAAATAGTGAGGACTGCTAACACAATTGACTGGAAACATCACTCCATACCCCGACTAGTTCCCGCTATATTCTCGCCTCCTGAGAAAAATGGAACAAAAAGGAAAAGGGTGAGCTCAACTAGCCCAATAAAGAATATTATGACTAAGATAATAAACAACAACTTATCATTAGTCTTCAACAGGGAAAAATATGATAAAATATAATAGACAACAAGTTTTAGATCAACAACTGTAGCGGAAATAGCAAACCATTAGAAGAGTCAAGTAAAGAATGAGTTCTACTATCTTCTAAGATTTAAAAGTCCATCATCAATATTTTATCCCTGTAATAACAATCATAATCATCTTTAATCAAATATTCATCTTTGCACTACAGGCCAAAGATATTCATTTGTATCACCAGTCGGTCATGTTCATCTCAACACCTGTTCATCTTTGCACTACGGGCCAAAGATATTCATTAGTTAATCATTCATCTTTGCACTACAGGCTAAAGATATTCAGTAATATCATCATTTAGGACTGAGGATGATGAAAAATATTTTAAAAGAAACGAATTCAGTGAGACAGAAGAACAAATATTAGGGATTCGTATTACAGTTTATCCAAGTAAAAAAATACTCCGTAACAACCAATTGTGAAGTAGAATTCAAAAATAAAGATCAAAACATGGATACAATCTAAGATAGTAACCATAATAACCATCTTGGATAAAAAGGAAAAAAATTTATTTTTCGGTGAATAGTGCCGAATTCGTGAATAGTATCGTATACGTGAATAGTCTCGTATACGTGAATAGTAACCTCGACACAAAAAGTTCCAAATTTGATAAAAATTTCATAATATTTCAGCATAATGATATTGAAGAAAATAATATCATTTAAGAAGAAAATAACATCCCTTACCTCAAACGAATAGTACTTCTGATCAGAATATCGTATATGAGGCTGAATAAAATTTGTGCTGAATAACAACTCTCAAAGTATCAGAATACTCACAAAATACGCTCGAGAATATAGAGAGAGAAAAAGAGAAATCTTATGAATTCTGGTGTGATTTTCAATTCTAACTTAGCCCTCTATTTATAGGAAAATGTTAGCACGCCGAAGCAGACTTGACCTGCAACCTGATGGCTTTACCTGCTACTATTCCCACCCATCACATTTGAATAAAAATTTCAGCATATTTCTCACCAACCAAAAGTGGGGCCCACCAATTCTAGAATTTTCCACCAAAATGATAAATTCTGAAACTTCAACAATTTCTGAACCAGTCATCTCTTAAAATTCATAACAAATCATACGTTCATTTTTAACGGTTCAAAATTTGTGGACATATACTCAACTTATATATGTATAACATATCCAAAAATCACAACGATCCAACGGTCGAATTAAAAATTATAACCCCCGCAATATATCTCAAAAATCCTGATTGATTTTTAATACCTTCATTCCGACAAAAATACTGATAAAACATCTCAGCATTAATTCCTTCATTTATAACCACAAAAATATATCCCTCATTTATATCCATAAAAAAATAAATATTTTCTTATCATATAAATCAATAATTAATTATTTATAAATAATATCACCGAATCACAATTATGACAACCAGGCCGTTCCCAGGAAAAGAGGGCTTTCCAATAAGGATTTCTCCTTACTGACGTGCAATTAGATGACCAAACCTCTCCTTAGACAGAACTTTCTAAACATTACCAATAATGTTATCTAATAATATTATTCAAATAATATGAATTATTGATCTGATAATGGAAAATACTGTGCAGCAACAATTATTAAAACAATAATAATATAAAATATCAACGCAGCAATTATTGAATCAATAAAATAAAATATTGAACAATAACTACTGTAACAATTATTGAGTAGTGCCTTCTTACGTAAGAATCAATAATTAGTGCAATACCGTAGTATTTTAACCACCGGGTATTCTAACAGTATTAACGGTAACAGCTACGCCGTTATTTATAAACAACTTATACTTATCTTTTTCTTCATCCAATCGCTTTTCGTTATGGGGCCCACACAAGGCTGCGCCGTCGTATGAATATTCTCCGACAGCAAGAATATTTCACGACCAAACGAATATTCCCCGACAAAATGAATATTTTATAACCACATGCTTATTTTGCAAAATTTGCACATTTCACCCATAACCAAAGTATTATATCAAATTAACCCCTTGATTTTATTCATTAATAAGTTCGGGTCTTACAACCTCCCCTCCTTATGAAATTTCGTCCTCGAAATTGACGTACGTACCTGGCATTTCGAAAAGGTGAGAATATCTCGCTTTCATTTTTGATTCCAACTCCCATGTCATTTCTTCAATAGCATGGTTTCTCCACAAAACCTTAACTTGTGGTATAACCTTCGTGCGTAGAACATGCTCTTTCCTAACCAAGATCTTAACAGGTACCTCCTCGTACGTTAAATCTTCGGCTATATCGTCTGGTTCTAACTCAATTATGTGGTTCGGGTCTTTCACATATTTACGAAGCACAGATGCGTGAAAACCATTATGAACACGAGACATGCTTGAATGTAATGCGAGTCGATATGCCACATTTCCTATTCAGTCAAGAATTTCAAATGGACCAACAAATCGTGGATTGAGCTTTCCTCTCTTCCCAAATCTTGTAACACCCTTCCATGGTGCAACATGTAACAATACATGATCCCCAATACTAAATTCCACATCCTTTCGATGAAGATCCGCATAACTCTTTTGTCGATCCTGTGCCGTTTTTATACGTTGTCGAATCGTTTGGATCTTCTCTGTAGTTATGCGTACCAATTCTGGTCCCAACAACGTTGCTTCTCCCACCTCGTCCCAGCATACTGGAGAACGACACTTTCGTCCATACAAGGCTTCAAATGGAGCCATACCTATACTTTCCTGATAATTATTGTTATAGGAGAATTCCACCAGTGGCAAGTACTTATCCAAACTTCCTTGGAAATCTAGAACACAGAGTCTTAATAGGTCTTCAAGAGTTTGAATAGTCCTCTCTGATTGCCCGTCCGTTTGAGGATGGTATGCTGAACTGAATCGTAAATCCGTGCCCATAGCTTTCTGCAAGCTAACCCAAAATCGTGAAGTGAATCTTGGGTCACGATCCGAAACTATGGATACTGGCATGCCATGCAATCTCACAATCTCATTCACGTACATATTAGCAAGACGTTCAAGGGAATAAGTCTCACGCATAGGCAATAAATGGGCAGACTTGGTTAATCTATCAACAATTGCCCAAATCACATCTATGCCTTGAGACACCTTGGGAAGACCCGTAATGAAATCTATAGTAATGTGTTCCCACTTCCATTTCGGAATCTCAAGTGGTTGCAATGGACCCTTTGGTACTTGATGCTCCACTTTTACACGTTGACAAGTTAAACACCTCGAGATAAACTCCGCGATCTCTCTTTTTATATTGCTCCACTAAAATGTATGTCGAAGATCGTGATACATTTTGGTACTCCCAGGATGGATTGCAAACGGTGTGTTGTGTGCCTCCATCATTATTCTATGCTTCAAGTTAAAATTGTTACAAACACAAAGTCTGGAGTTGACTCGAAGTATTCCTTCTTCATCGATTATTGCTTCTGGAATAGCACCTTCTTGTATTTTCTTCTTCATATGCATCAGCTCCATGTCTGTAGCTTGAGCAGCTTTAACTTTATCGATTAAAGTCGGTTCTACTCGTATATTTGATATCATCATGTGAGTACGTGGAGCCTTCATCTCTATCTCCATCCTTTGCAAGTCCTACAAAATGGGTCTTTGTGTTAACAACATTGCACTCGTACCCGCATATGATCTTCTACTCAATACATCAGCTACTACGTTTGCTTTTCCAGGATGATATTGGATGGTATGATCGTAATCTTTCAGTAGCTCGAGCCAACGTCGTTGCCGCATGTTGAGTTCCTTTTGGGTGAAGAAATATTTGAGGCTTTTATGATCTTTATAGATCTCCACATTCTCCCCATACAGGTAGTGTCTCCAGATCTTCAACGCGAAAATGACTGCTGCCAACTCCAAATCATGAGTAGGATAATTCCTCTCATATTCTTTGAGTTGTCGTGAGGCATAGGCTATGACTTTCCCATGTTACATGAGAACACATCCTAACCCTTTGTCTGAAGCATCACTGTAGATAACAAATCCATCCGAACCAGATGGTATTGTCAGAACAGGTGCCGAAATGAGTCCCCCCTTGAGTTCTTGGAAACTCTTCTCGCATTCCTCACTCCATACAAATTTTGTATCTTTCCGAGTCAGCTGAGTTAACGGAGTAGCGATTCGAGAAAATCCTTCCACAAATCTCCGATTATAACCAGCTAAGTCCAGAAAGCAATGTGCTTCGGTTATCGACTTCGGTTGCTCCCAACTTTGTATGGCTTCAATCTTCGCCGGGTCGACAGATACTCCATGTTTTGACACCACGTTTCCAAGGAATGCTACTTCCTCAAGCCAGAACTCACATTTTTTCAGTTTGGCATATAGCTTGTTTTCACAAAGCCTTTGCAATATCAGCTTTAAATGGCGCTCATGATCTTCACGACTTTTGGAATAGATGAGGATGTCATCAATAAAGACAACAATGAACTGATCTAAATATTCTTTGAACACACGGTTCATCATATCCATGAAGGCAGCATGAGCATTAGTCAATCCAAAAGACATGACTAAGAATTTATAATGCACGTACCGAGTTCTGAAGGCAGTCTTTGGAATATCCTCAGTTTTAATCTTCAGCTGATGATATCCAGAACGAAGATCGATCTTTGAAAAGAATTATGCTCCTTGCAATTGGTAGAACATGTCATTAATACGAGGTAGCGGATACCTATTCTTGATGGTGATATGGTTCAATTCTCGATAGTCAATACAAAGTCGCATACTCCAGTCTTTCTTCTTTACGAATAAAACAGGAGCACCCCAAGGAGACGTACTAGGACGAATGAAACCGATGTCTAACAATTCCTGTAATTTGACTTTTAACTCCTGAAGTTCAATAGGAGCCATTCGATATGGAATTTTAGAAATGGGCTTTGTACCGGGTTCAAGGTCAATAAAGAATTCAACTTCACGTTCTGGGGGTAGACCAGGAAGTTCTTTAGGAAATACGTCAGGAAATTCACTAACAACAGAAATATTATTCAAATCTGACGTGTTTTTGTTCAAGTCCATAACATGGGCTAAGAAAGCTTGACATCCGTTTTTCAATAAACGAATGGATTTATGGCTTGATATAACAGCGATTGATTTTAATGGTTTGGTTGCTTGAATTCGCATAACAGGTTGGTTAGGAATATGAAAACTAACAACCTTACGAAAATAATCAATTTTTGGCATGATGAGTAGTTAACCAATCAATTCCTAAAATCACATCAAAAGCAAGTATCTTTAAAAAGATAAGGTCAACAGGTAATGTGATTGTGCCAACTTGGATTAAGCAAGATTTATAAACTGTAGATGTAATGAAAGTTTCTCCTAATGGAGTCTCCACAGATAGGTCAAAGTCTAATTTCTCCGGAGTCAAGTTTAAACGTTGAGCACAAGCAGGAGAGATAAAAGAATGGGTAGAACCGGTATCTAGTAAAGTATAAACTTCGCAAGAATTCAAGATTAGCTTATTCGTGATCACCTCGTTCGGGTTTCTCGCGTTTTAGCCAGTCACGACAAACACTCTTCTAGGAACCGCTGATTTCGACTTATCCGGGACAGCTTTTGGAGTCACAATCCACGCTGAACTTGGTTTTGCTACAGAACACTCTCCAGCTATATGACCCTCCTTTTCACAGTTAACATACCTTGGATTGTTGTGGGCTGTTTGGGCTGATTTGTCCCTTTTTCCCGCATTTGTAACAAACGACCGGTGCTCGTTCTCCTCCCCTAGAAACAATTGATGTTTGTGCTAACATTTTTATGTTATCATTGATGTACCTTCTCTTCTTGAAATCTCCTCCCGACTCGCTCCTTCTATTATCACGGCCACTATTTCCACCAGAGTGGTTACCGCTTTTGTCCAAATGTTTTCCTCCCTGCTGGTTTTCATTGGTCCGATGACTGCTTCCACCGGTATTACCTTGGTTGTGTTCCCTTGGTTGAATATAATCATTTTCTCGCTCTAATAATTGAGTCATGTTTACAACATCTGAATATAAAGAAAATTTATGAGAGATAAGATATTGCCGAATCTCTTGTTTTAAACCTCTCAGAAACATCCTTCTCATTCGTTCCTCATTCTCGACCAAATGAGGTGCAAACATGGATAACTCTGCAAACTTCGCCTCGTACTGGGACACCGTCATGTTATTTTGTTCCAGTCTAATAAACTATACTCCTTCATATGACGAATACTTTTAGGAAAGTACTTGTCATTAAACAGTTTTTGAAATGTTTTCAAGGACATATTGAGTGCGTCAGGCTGGGTACGTTTCACAGACTCCCACCAGTAGTCTGCCTCACCGCGGAACATAAAGGTGGTGAATGGAACCTTCTGTTCCTCCGTGCATCCCAAGACATCGAATATCTTGGTAATTTGCTTGACCCACGTTTCTGCAATGATCGGATCTGGCTTTCCCTTAAATTCTGGTGGTCCCAACTCTTTGAACTGCTTGGCTGTGACAAGCCGCGCATTGTTATCATTTTCACCCGTATTCTGCTCACGAGTCTCCCTCGTCTGATTTTGCATGAACTGCAAAAAGCTCCTAAACATTCCATCATTCATCGTTTTCTCGGTAATGTTGATTACAGGAGGAATATTGCCAGCCTGTTGCACATTCTCCTGATTGGTAACTAAAGGTGTTTCCACGGTCTCATACACTCCATTGTTAACGTTCTCAGCAGCCATTCCTAAATACTGCTATAAAACAAGGGTTAATTAAACAAATTAACATATCACATAATATCCCTATATTATGACCAACTAACAAATAAGCTTAGGTAGGACACACTAGCGATGGATTTACTCGTCTCTCCCCTCCTAGTTCTATTCCCCGATCTCCGCCAGAGACCATATCCCTAAGCTCTGATACCAATTGTGACGCCCCCAAAAAAGGTATACATCACCCATTCTGAGTTGCCAAATACATGGTACAGAAATAAATACAACTTCATTATAATAATTGTCGTGCAAAATATGATAACACAAATACTGTGAGTTTAAATACAAATATTGTCTTCTAGACAATATCCACACTCAAATAAGTCCTCATTACAATTATTGAAATATAATTTTACAAAATAGTGAGGACTGCTAACACAACTGACTGAAAACATCACTCCACACCCCGACTAGTTCCCGCTATATTCTCGCCTCCTGAGAAAAATGGAACAAAAAAGAAAAGTGTGAGTTCAATTAGCCCAATAAAGAATATTATGACTAAGATAATAAACAAAAACTTATCATTAGTCTTCAATATGGAAAAATCTGATAAAATATAATAGACAACAAGTTTTAGATCAACAACTTCAGCGGAAACAGCAAACCATTAGAAGAGTCAAGTAGAGAATGAGTTCTACTATCTTCTAAGATTTAAAAGTACATCATCAATATTTTATCCCTGTAATAACAATCAATAATCATCTTTAATCAAATATTCATCTTTGCACTACAGGCCAAAGATATTCATTTGTATCACCAGTCGGTCATGTTCATCTTAACACCTGTTCATCTTTGCACTACGGGCCAAAGATATTCATCAGTTAATCATTTATCTTTGCACTACATGCCAAAGATATTCAGTAATATCATCATTTAGGACTGAGGATGATGAAAAATATTTTAAAGGAAACGAATCCAGTGAGACAGAAGAACAAATATTAGGGATTCGTATTACAGTTTATCCAAGTGAAAAAATACTCCATAACAACCAATTGTGAAGTAGAATTCAAAAATAAAGATCAAAACATGGATACAATCTAAGATAGTAACCATAATAGCCATCTTGGATAAAAAGGAAAAAAATTATTTTTCGGTGAATAGTGCCGAATTCGTGAATAGTGCCGTATACGTGAATAGTCTCGTATACGTGAATAGTAACCTCGACACAAAAAATTCCAAATTTGATAAAAAGTTCATAATATTTCAGCATAATGATATTGAAGAAAACAATATCATTTAAGAAGAAAATAACATCCATTACCTCAAGCGAACAGTACTTCTGATCAGAATATCGTATATGAGGCTGAATGAAACTTGTGCTGAATAGCAACTCTCAAAGTATCAGAATACTCACAAAATACGCTCGAGAATATAGAGAGAGAAAGAGAGAAAACTTATGAATTCTGGTGTGATTTTCAATTCTAACTTAGCCCTCTATTTATAGGAAAATGTTAGCACGCCGAAGCAGACTTGACCTGCAACCTGATGGCTTTACCTGCTACTATTTCCACCCACCACATTTGAATAAAAATTTCAACACATTTCTCATCAACCAAAAGTGGGGCCCACCAATTCTAGAATTTTCCACCAAAATGATAAATTCTGAAACTTCAACAATTTCTGAACCAGTCATCTCTTAAAATTCATAACAAATCATACGTTCATTTTTAACGGTTTAAAATTTGTGGACATATACTTAACTTATAAATGTATAACATATCCAAAAATCACAACGATCCAACGGTCGGATTAAAAATTATAACCCCCGCAATATATCTCAAAAACCCTGATTGATTTTTAATACCTTCATTCCGACAAAAATACTGATAAAACATCTCGGCATTAATTCCTTCATTTACAACCCCAAAAATATTTCCCTCATTTATATCCACAAAAAAATAAATATTTTCTTATCATATAAATCAATAATTAATTATTCATAAATAATATCACAGAATCACAATTATGACAACTAGGCTGTCCCCAAGAAAAAGGGGGCTTTCCAATAAGGATTTCTCCTTACTGGCGCGCAATTAGATGACCAAACCTCTCATTAGACAGAACTTTCTAGACATTGCCAATAATGTTATCTAATAATATTATTCAAATAATATGAATTATTGATCTGATAATGGAAAATACTGTGCAGCAACAATTATTGAAACAACAATAATATAAAATATCAACACAACAATTATTGAATCAATAAAATAAAATATTGAACAATAACTACTGTAACAATTATTGAGTAGTGCCTTCTTACGTAAGAATCAATAATTGGTGCAATACCGTGTGCTACTGTATTTTAACCACCGGGTATTCCAACAGTATTAACAGTAACAACTACGCCGTTATTTATAAAGAACTTATACTTATCGTTTTCTTCATCCAATCGCTTTTCGTTATGGGGCCCACACAAGGCTGCGTCGTCGTACGAATATTCTCCGACAACAAGAATATTTTACGACCAAACGAATATTCCCCGACAAAATGAATATTTTATAACCACATACTTATTTTGTAAAATTTACACATTTCACCCATAATCAAAGTATTATATATCAAATTAACCCCTTATTATTCACAATAATATTTAGACAAAATTTAAGTTTATTCATTAATAAGTTGGGGTCTTACAACTTGTAACATTATGGTCATGATTATACCGAATAATCCCTGGTTAAAATCATACCAATCAACAGTCCATCTATGCACTACAAGCCAAAGATGATTTTCATAAGAATATAAGCATGAGGATGATAACAATGATATAAGAATTCAATTAAATGAAAGCAAAGGATAAATTTTTAAAGATTTATAATTTAATTTATTCAGAATTCTAAAACGTCCAAATTGTCAACATGATACTGCTTTGTGGAGTAAAATTCAAGAATAATATTATATCAAAAATAATTTGGACCGAAAAGAAATTATTTTTTGTCATGAATAGTACACCGGGTGAATAGTACTCGAGTGAATAGTATTCCGTATATAGTAATTCGTAAATAGTACCCCGTGAATAGTACTTTGGCATAAAAAGTTAAAACTTATCAAGAATGTTCAGAATAATATTTTCATGAAAATAATACTGGATGAAGCGCAAAATTCAAGGATATTCTACTAATTTCATGGAGTATAGAAGCCAAAACTTAACAAAACGAGTGTAAAATTCGAAATCTAAAACGAAATAATATTACTTACATACTATAGAGTATGGAAGAAAATATTATTTCTTACGAGTATTGAACAAAAATAATATCTCTTACCTTAAAAAGAAGAGTATTCCAACTAGTATAGCGGGAATAATCTTGAAGAAAACTTTCACTATTTTCTATGATCAAAGTTTCTTAAAACTCTAAAGAAATATGCTCAATATTATAGAAGAAAAATTATCTGATTTTGGTGTGATTATCAATTCTAACTAAGCATCCTATTTATAGGAGAATAGAAGGATACTATTCAAATTTAGAAAATCACGGACTGCATAGTAAGGAACCACGGGCAAATTCAGCCGGCGAATTTTTTTGAAAAATTGATTTTACTATTCATTATTGTGCAATAAAATATTCTAATAAAACAAAGACTTTAAATAAAATATAATATATTCTATTTATAATCTAATAAAATAAAACATATATATATATATATATATATATATATATATATATATATATATATATATATATATACCCCTTTCTTCTTTTTTCCATGCCATCCGTGACTAATTATTCCTACCCCCACATTTCATTTTTTTTCCATACGTGGGCCCTATGTGTGGCCCCCCCCACCTAATATATATATATATATATATATATATATATATATATATATATATATATACTGAATAATTTTCTACCGATTATTTTGAAAAATGGGTAAATGGGGGTCCAAATAATAATCAAAATTTACAACAAATACTTCATAAAAAATCCCCTCAATATTTTTAACAACATTTATTCATCATTATTATAACCCGTAATATTAACAACCAGATCATTCCAAGGAAAGAGGGGGCTTTCCAATAAAGATTTTTCTCTATTGGCGCACAATTAGGTGACTAAACCCCTTTCCTCGACAGAACTTTTTGGACATTGTTAATTATGTAAATAATAATATGAATAACTTGTCATCTTAATTATTGATTTAATAATATAAAATATTGACAATAATTGAATCAAATAATGTGAGATACTATGTAGCAATTACTGTAGCAATAATTGATCAAAACTAAGTGACTTTTCATGTAAGCATCAATAATCAATACCGTGTGCTACTATACAACCACGCGTATTACTGTACTTTTACCACCGGGTAGTTCAACAGTTTAACAGTAAAACTTTCGCCGTTATTTTTATAAAAAGATAATTCTGTCGTTTTTTAACTATGACAATAATTTTGTTGTGGGGTCCACCAATGATTGTGCCGTCGTCCGAATATTCGCTGTTAAAACGAATATTTTCCGACTAATCGAATATTTTATAACAACTTGCTTACTTCGCAAAATTTATAAATATTTCCCACAACTTTAATATTATAACAAATTCACAACATAATTATTCAAAATGATATTTAGAGAGAAATTTATCTTTATTCATAAAAGTTGGGGTCTTACAATGACAATGATAAACATAAATAATCAGAATAATAAGATAACATAGATCTTAGTAATTTTTAACTTAATTATCCAGAGTCTAAATTGCTAACATAATATTAGATGAAGCACAAACTTTTAAGGATATTAAAAGCACAAACTTTTAACATCAATAATCAATACCGTGTGCTACTATACAACCACGCGTATTACTGTACTTTTACCACCGGGTAGTTCAACAGTTTAACAGTAAAACTTTCGCCGTTATTTTTATAAAAAGATAATTCTGTCGTTTTTTAACTATGACAATAATTTTGTTGTGGGGTCCACCAATGATTGTGCCGTCGTCCGAATATTCGCTGTTAAAACGAATATTTTCCGACTAATCGAATATTTTATAACAACTTGCTTACTTCGCAAAATTTATAAATATTTCCCACAACTTTAATATTATAACAAATTCACAACATAATTATTCAAAATGATATTTAGAGAGAAATTTATCTTTATTCATAAAAGTTGGGGTCTTACAATGACAATGATAAACATAAATAATCAGAATAATAAGATAACATAGATCTTAGTAATTTTTAACTTAATTATCCAGAGTCTAAATTGCTAACATAATATTAGATGAAGCACAAACTTTTAAGGATATTCTAATCCTTTTAGGACTTTTCACCATTTAATGATAAACTGAATAAATGAATAATAATATATTACCATAACATGGACTATGAAAGAAAATGATATTCCTTTTACCATAAAAATGATACCCCCTTACCATAATGATATCCCTTACCTAAGCATGTGACTTGATTTTGCTTTCTGTGAAATTGATCAACTTAAACAATGATTGCATTCCTTATCTACACTTGGAGTAACATTACACTCAATAGAAATACTCATAATATTATAGTACTCACAATATTTTAGTAAAAGAATTCTATATGTTTAGTGTAGTGATGGTGTGTGTTTAGTTACTCAACCGAGCAACCTATTTATATTAAAAATTTAGTAAACAACTAGCACACCCGCTTTAACAAAATAACCAAATGAGGTATATAATAATGGTAATGGATTTTATGGTCCCACAGAGAAAATTAAACCAACTTGTACACGTTTTAAAAATAATTGAGTTGTGGTTCAGGCTACTTTAGAAAAAGTAGAATGTCGACAAGTCCTTCCAAACTTCCTTTTGTAAAAAAAAAATAATTGAACAAACATCTGCATAGCATACTTATCTTTAATCAACACCTTTTATTCATCAATTATTTACACATTTTCAATCTTTCAATAATTATTCATAATTATTAACATAGACTCACAATACTGCCAACTGGTTTAATTATATCAAATAATATGAGTTACTGTGCAATAACTACTGTGACAATTATTGAATAAAAGACTGAGTGACTTCTTACGTAAGAATCAAATCAATACCTTACTAATTCTATTAAAAGTCGGGGTCAACACCAAAACATATTTACATCGAATAATATATAAACCAACTCACAATTCATTATTCATTCAAGTTGTCTTTATTTATCACATAACATCATTATTCATATTCCAAAACTTTAGAAATGAATAATAAAACTTGAGAAATCTAAAACCTCATATATGATAATTTATTTTTAAAACATCAATCCACTATTCTGATATTATCACCATTTTTATTTTAACAAAAATATTATTTTTATTTTTATCATAACTCATTTGTTACTTATGCGTTTACATCCTGACACCTCATAAGCTTACTAACACTTCTAAAATATTTAAAATAGTATTCGGAACTTTCTAAATAATTTTTACATTTTTCAGATTATCCAACAATTTTTTATAATTATTTCTATTTATAAAAACTATCATTTAATAGCTTCAAAATAGAAATACTAACTTCACATACTTTTATATCTTTAAAACATCATCAATATTAATCTTATATTATTATAATATTTTTTAGTAGAATTCATAATTTTCCACCATTCATAGAATTTTCTATGAATTTCCTCTATTTTTAAACTAACCATAAATAGCTTAAAAATACAATAAATATTTCTGTTATTCAAAAAAATTTCAAAATAGTCCAAAAATTATAAAGTAATTTTATAATATTTTTCACCAAGTTTCATAATTTTTCATCATTCATAGAATATTCTATAAATTTCTACTATTTTCAAACTAACTATAAATAGTTTAAAAATACAATAATTACTTATTCTTTTCAATATTTCATAAAAAATTTACAGAAATTCTAAGATGATATTATAAGCATTCTGTAAAAATATTTTAGCCCAAATAATTTTTTTGATAAATTAATTATAAATTCCAATATTTAGAAACTTCAATAATTCATAATAATTAGCATTTTTATCAGAAAAATATGGATCTTAAGTGTTTTTATGTAAAGCTTAATTCTATACAACTTTGTAGAAGAAAGTTTTTCTAAATTCTGACTCTAACATAGAGAAACAGGTTCACCGAAAATTATGCTACAAAAATTATGAATCAGTCACCTCACGAAATATAGCTTAATAAAACTGATTTTTCAGACTATAAGTCCTTCGCACCAGTTTCACTCAAACTGTTACCACGACAAATCCACAAAGAATTTTTGGGTGATTCAAATTTCTGCGTTTAGCTTACTTCCAGGGCTTTCTTTTGATATATGGCTCATCTCCTAACTCATTATACACAAAGAGTTGTGGATTTTACAAAATCAAATAGTAAACTAATTTTTTTGAAAATCTCCATATTTTGTTCTTCTTTTGATTTCTAGATTTCTCTCATTTGATTCATGTTTATGCAAGTTTAAATCATCCAAATCAAGTATGAACAAAATCTCTTCATATAAAATTCATGAAAACATAAATAGAAAAATAAATCAATGGTTTAAACATACCTTTTTCTTTTAATTTTCTCATCATCTTCTTCTTCTTCCTCCTCTTCTTCTATCTATCTCTCTCTCTCTATTTCTTTCTTTTCTTTCTGCTAATTTGGGAGTGAAGAGTGGGTGTGTGAATGAAGG
This sequence comes from Panax notoginseng, assembly GCA_016801055.1. NCBI lineage: Eukaryota > Viridiplantae > Streptophyta > Magnoliopsida > Apiales > Araliaceae > Panax > Panax notoginseng. The sequence continues at coordinate 78,542,564 of CM029021.1, forward strand.
AATAATTTCCTTCCCCCTCTTTCTTATTCTTCTCCTCCTCCCGTGACTTCCTTTTTCCTTTTCTCTCTTTCTTTTCATCACTTCCTTCCTCTTTTTCTCCTTTTTTTTCTTCCTTTTCTTCCTTTCTTTTCTCTTCCTTCCCCCACATGTTCCCTCACACTTGCGTAACATTTGAAAATCCACCAATTATGAAAGACTTTGGTGAATGAATTATCAAAAGCTTGGAGCATATGGAAAATTAATATCACAATTCTCTCATGTCTCAGCCGCCCACACGGGCAACTCCTCTAAAAAAATATTTCTTCTCCTATTTATTTACTCATTTATCCGATTAATTGATCATTTGATCATTTATCAATTTAACATTTTAAAATTTTAGAATAATAATCATAAATTAAATTAGACTTTTATTTCATAAAATTTGGGGTCTTATAAAACTACTCTAATTCATATATTAAACATATAAAACAGTTTATCAACAATCATTATATATACAATTGATATAATCACAATCACTACCCATATATTTTTAACAGAGAACCTTTGGTAAAATAAAACTAGAACTATATAAAAACTAAAATTATACATTTGATTGCTAGAAGATATAAAGAACTTGAAAATCTCTCCCCTTCTTCTAAATTCTCAACTCATAGGGAAACTCTCTTTTCTCTCTTCTTCTTTTCGCTGTTCTTCCTTTCTCTTTTACTAATACGTAATATAAATTGATATATTATAATATAATATAATGTATACATATAATACCTATTAATATATAACATACATACATATATAACTGATGTCAGTTATATTATTTGAAAATCAAAAGCCATAAGGCTTGATTGGCTAAAATACTTTAAAACTTAGAACTTAAAACCCTTAAGCCTTGTTTGGCAAAATAAGATTAAAATAATAATTTCAAAGTCCTAAGGCTTTATTTGGTAAAACCAATTAAAGCTCTTTTAATTTATTTTAATAACTCATTTATAATATAGTTTATGGTCACACTTTGTTTAATTAAATTCTCATATTCAAATTTAATTAAACTAAAGCCAATAACAACTTATTAAATCCATTTGTCACATAATCATATTACTACAAAATTATAATCTTCATTATAATTTTATTTAATAAATTTTAATAAATTAATACACCCCATTAATTACCAAATTAAATTAAAAACATTATAGTAATTCATTTAATCCCTATCAACTCTCTAACTTAATTATTAAATTTAATTAGAATATTATCTCATAATAATTAATTTTCTTAACTCATAAATTATTTATTAAACAAATAAATAATCAAATCAAATCAAATTCAACAATAAACACATCAATTAAAATATTTATATAATTCAATAAATATTTGGAATTACAATTTAAAATTTTGGATTGTTACACAATTCCTTGTCTTTGTTTGAAACCTTTTGCGACCAGTCGTGCCTTATAGGTCTCTACCTTGCCGTCTACTCCAGTCTTTCTTTTAAAGACCCATTTACACCCAATAGGCTTAATGCCGGTGAAACCAGAGTCCATAATTGGAATTACAATTCAAAATTCTGGATTGTTACACAATCTCTTGTCTTTGTTTGAAACCTTTTGCGACTAGTCGGGTCTTATAGGCCTCTACCTTGCCATCTGCTCCAGTCTTTCTTTTAAAGACCCATTTACACCCAATAGGCTTAATGCCTTCAGGTAGTGAAATCAGAGTCTATAATTAGTTTTCATTCATGTAGTCCATCTCGGATTTCATGGCTTCTTGCCACTTCTCTGAGTCTTTGTCACTCATAGCCTGTTCGTAATTCAATAGATCATCATCATTTATGATGTGTACCCTTCAAGGATAAACTTCTTTTCCAAGAAGGTAGCATGTTTCGCAAGAAATACCTTTTGATCAGTTGGCTGATAGAAACAATACCCTAATGTTTCTTTAGGGTATCTTACAAATCTACACTTGTTGGATCTAGTCTGTAGCTTATCGTTATCAATCTTTTTGACATAAGCTGGATAACCCCAAGTCTTAACATGCTTAAGATTTGGTTTCCTCCCTGTCCATAACTCATATGGGGTTTTAGGGACGGATTTGGTAGGTACCTTGTTAAGTAGGTATGCAACCGATTCTAAGGCATATCCCTAGAAAGAAACTGGAAGATTGGTAAAGCTCATCATAGATCGAACCATGTCCAATGATAAGTGAATTTTATAGCCATGAATCGATGTCCATTTCAAGCTTAATTCGTGGTTACTCTCGTGTTTTCATGTTCATTTTTACTCATTTCGTGTTCTTTTATGTGCAAGGTGGTTGTTGATGCAAGGTGGTTGTTATGGCAAGTAGTGAAGAAAGGAGGTTGTTTGGAGCAAAAATTGGAAAAAACTTGAAATAAGCAAAATCCTTTGACAGTGGCCATGCCCGCCGGGGCAGGGGGTCGTGAAATCTGAACTCTGCTGATGTGTTTTGAACTCTGCTGGGATACAACTTTGGGCATTTAAATAGCATATGGACTCTAATAAGCAGAGGATTTCGACTGGGACTTGTGTGGGGATGTTTATTACTCAATTAACAAGGAATTAAACACACATAAGGCATATTACGAAGATCAATTCTAGTTTTTCATAGCAAGCATTGGAGGAAGATTTTGAAGAGATTTTTGGGACAATTACAAATCTAGGCTATGTGAAGGGTGTTTTTCACTATTCTTCTCCTTAGTCTTTTATTTGTAATTAAAAGAATGTTATCTTTAAATTATTCAGTTTTTATTTCATTCATTATGAACTAATTCGCTTTTTAGGCTAATGATGGATCCTTAAGTGAAACGATGATTTAGTAAACTTTGATTCCCAGTTCATAAAACTATTTTCCAGTTTATCTATATTAATTTGAGCGTGAATTTATGAATTGCCTGATCAACAATTCGTTAAGGATTTGTATGGAATCGAGAGAGGATATTCAAATCTAGACTTAGTTAATATAACATGTGTTCATGAATTTTGTGAATAACAGAATCTTGATTAATGTTAAGGTAGAGATATGCTTGACATCGCGTGTAATCGAATAGAGAACGTAATATTAACCTTCTTTAATTTTAGTTCACATAGAGATATAGTGAGTTGGTTGATTAAGGTGTTTAACTTGTTTCTATCTAAATTGTAGATTTAAGTTAATACGGTATTAGTGCATCGAGTGGTGACTAGTACTACATCCGTGTTCTTGATTAATAAACAGGGATAGTGAGTTGAATTAGAATAAAGGTGTGAAAATCAGAGTGAAACTTAGGGTGAAATCATAAGTCTAATTCTCTATTATTTGTTTGAAATTCCAGATTTTGATATTTGTGATTGTTTTGTGATAATTTATTTATTTATTAATTTAGTTTCCATAAATTTAAATCATTGAATTCAATAGTTTAATAGAATTAGGATTAATAGAAAATTGGTAATTGTGAAGTTAAATTTCTTACTAATTTGTCTCCGTGGGAACGATACTCTATTCATTACTATATTACTTGTTGACCACATACACTTGCATGTTTTGCGTATATAGATTTTACCCAACATCCAACAATGTTCGATTTCTCTTTTCAGATACACCATTCATCTATGGCATCCCTGGTGGAGTCCATTGTGAGATTATACCATTTTCTTTGAGATAATTGAGAAACTCATCACTTAAGTTTTCATCATCTCGATCTGATCGAAGAATCTTAATACATTTGCCAGTTTGTTTCTCTACTTCATTTCTGAACTATTTGAACCTTTCAAATAATTTAGATTTGTATTTCATTAAATACACATATCCAAATCTTGAGTGATCGTCAGTGAATGTAATAAAATAAGAATAGCCTCCTCGTACATTCGTTGTTATAAGTCCACATACATCTGTGTGTACCAATGCTAACAACTCTGTAACTCTTTCTCCTTTTCCACTAAAAGGAGATTTAGTCATTGTTTTCATGAGATAAGATTTAAAAGTTGGATATGATTCATAATCTGATAGCTCTAGGAGCCCATCATTATGCAACTTGGATAATCTTGTTTCTTTAATATGACCAAGTCTACAGTGCCACATATAGGTATAATTAACATAATCTCTTTTTCTTTTCTTAGTTTGTTCAATTTGAAGTATATTTTAATGCAAGTCAAGTATATAAAGTCCATTTCACAAATTACCAACACCATATAAAACATTATTATTATAAATAGAACAACTATTGTTCTTTATTATAATATTAAAACCATCCATATCCAATACAGAAATTGAAATAATGTTTCTAATAATATTTGGAACAAAATAACAATTATTTAAACTAATGGACTTACCCGTAGGCTGCTAAACAATAAGTCCCTACAGCTAATGCAGCAACCTTTGCTCCATTTTCCACTCGTAGGACGACCTCATCCTTGCTCAGCTTTCTACTTCTGATCAGTTCTTGCATATTATTACATATGCGAGAACCACAGCCGGTATCTAATACCCAAGTAGAAGATTGACTTTTAGAAAAATTAATTTCAATCATAAACAAATCTTGATTACGATTCAAAGCTTCTCTAAGCTTCTTCTACTTTTGCTCCGCAAGATAATCTTTGCAGTTCCTCTTCCAGTGACCCGACTTGTTGTAATGGAAGCAAATTCATTTGCTAGCTGGATCAGGTTTCTTTTGATCCTTCACTTTCGCCTTAACCTTAGCCTTCTTGAATTTCTTCTTTTCAGAAGATACCTTGGGCCTCTTCATTTTCTTGGAAGAATCATCCACCAGTAAGATATGGTTCTTCTTGGATGGAAAGTGACCTTCGGCAGTTTTCAACATGTTAAGTAATTCAGGAAAGCTGACATCTAACTTATTCATGTGAAAATTCACAACAAATTATGAGAAAGTGTCCGGAGTGACTGCAAGACTAAATCTTGACTCAACTCCCCATTCATGACGAACCCAAGCTGTCCAAGATGTTCAATCAGATTGATCATCTTTCAGACATAAGTCTCAATGGTAGTACCCTCGGCCATCCGAGATCGGAAGAGCTCCTTAGATATTTCATATCTACCAGTCTTAATTTACTTACCATACAACGCTTGTAGGTACAGTAGCATAGTAGGAGCAATCATTGTTTCATGCTGATGCTGAAGCTCATTACTCATGGATGCTAGTATGATGCATTGAGCCACAAATGCATCATCTTGCCACTTTTCAAAAGTAGCAATCTCTTCCTCAGAGGCTGTCTCTGCAACATTTACAGGTACAAGCGAATTTAGGACATAAGAAATCTTTTTAGTAGTGAGAACAATTCTCAGATTCCTTAGCCAGTTCATGTAATTCTGTCCGGTCCGTTTGTTAGCACCAAGTATGCTACGCAGTGAAATTAGTGAATGTGACATTTTTAAATTCTACATGTAAAAAAACAATATTTTAACAAACATTTATTTAATTAATTACCAAAATAAATTAGGTCTTATTTTAAATTGGTATCTCCCACACTATTATCTTCAAACTATATTACCCTCATTATATAGTTCGGCAATATCTAGTTAAAAATTTGCTAGTTAGAATAAGGATTCCATTTGAAATGTATATAGCCTTGTGTGTGCACAACAAACTATATATAAATAAATAGGTAGACAACTCTTGTCAATTACATCATTATGTAACTCCTTATATTTTACCTTTTAAATCATAATGGTCAAGTGTGTGCACATCCGAACTAAAATAATTTAAGTTAATTCCAACCTAACACTTCCATATATTCAAAAAAGAAAAATATTGTCCTTGTGGTGACACAGCAAAATAATATTGTTCAATTTTCTTTATAAGCATCAAATTTAAAAAATTAACATCTTAAATACTTAATGCTTTCCTTATGGTGACACAACAAACTCATATTAAATATTTAATACTCTATTAATTTTATCATGCTAGAAGGCGACGTTCGATATTCTAAATATCTTTGAACGTTTAAGACTTAATATATAAAAACTTTGAGGGATGTTATTATTTATCTCATATTGTTTAGCGCGCACGCACACACACACACACACAAACACACACACACACACACACAACACACACACACACATATATATATATATATATATATATATATATATATATATATATATATATATATATATAATACTAGTATGCATATTATAGAACACTATATTCTACCAGGATTGATTATAGACTTTTATTCTAGTTTGGTTCACTAGAGCCACCAAGTGAACCAAAAGGTCAAACCCTAGCGTGCAAGAATAAATATTTAAATATAACTATTACATTTAAACCCGGGCTCCATTACAAACGGGTCTTTGAGCGCTCCTTGCACTTTGATCTCCGGTTCTTCGAGAAATTCTAACTAATCCTATTACATAAACTATTTAATTTAAATAGAAACCTTGATCAGCAGTCAAAGGAAAGTACATAAGAGAGGGATAAAATTTACATCAAGAATAATATCAGAAAAGACGAGGTACACAGACCCCATTTAATAAAACTTATTCATTCAAACATCCAACCAAAATAAATCCAATCACATTGGTCAATAGTCCATAATCAATTCCATTTATTATCATATATAACATCATATGTATCAATAAATAAAACATTCATCTTATGAATTAAAATCATTCCATATATATATGAGTATCATTTAATGGGCAATTTTAAGTTGTATGAAATCCAATTTCAAGATAAAAATAAGCTCTTTATTTTAATTATAAAATTATTAATAATATATATATATATATATATATATATATATATATATATATATATATATATATATATATATATATATATATATATATATATATATATATATATATATATATATATCCTGATTCTTGAACATGAATCACATGAATCATATTATACTTCTATCTGCGTGAATATATTATATATATAATTATACTATTAACGGTTACTAGATCAGCCACGCGAATCACGGAAAGTATAATTTTATTTTTTTATTTTTTTAAAATAAATTTATACAACAAATTATACCCTATAAATTATTCTAAATAGATGCCCATACATATATAGAATCAAAACAATTAATAATTCGCATAAAGGTTGGCTTTGATACCAATGTAAAGTTTTGTGAAAATCAAAGTAGCAATCAAATTGCAAAATTAGTAGAAGCAAAATAAAATCAGATTTTAAAATTTTTCACAAACCAATTACCCTGATCATCCTTTATGAATATTATTAATTAAAAATAAAAAACAAGAAGTTATGGAATCATACCCTTGTAGATACAAGCTTCCACAGGTACGAGTTCAACTCCTACTTCTTCGCGATCTCCTTGAATCTTTGGGTAGATTCATTCCTTTGATCAATATTAGCCACCCAAGTGTATGATCTCTACAGGTGATCCACCAAAGAAGAAGAATTTTCAAGAAGAAGGGTGTATTGACTCAAACCCTAGTTTTCCTATCTCTATAGAAAAAGGGGGCGTACTCTCCAACTTTTGGAATCATGTATATTTGATATATAATATAAGAGTACTCCTTATATAAAAATATCAGGTAACCCTATTTAATTAAAATAAGGTATTATTTATTTAATTAAACTCCTTTAATTAATTGGGCTCCTTAATCTTATTAGGGATAATTAATTAAACTCCTTTAACTAATTTTACCTCTTAATCCTATTAGAAATAAATGAGTGTACTTATAATAAATTAATTCCTAAACTATTTTTGAAATTAATAATAATAATATTAATAAGACTCCTCTTATTAATTTATATTTAATATTTTCAAAATATTAAATATTAAGCTATTTAATTTATTCTATCGCCATAGATTAAATTAAATATAGGGATAATACACTTTTTTGTCAGTGTACTAGGGTCCGATTTTCATTGTGGTTACCGAAACGTTTTTTGTTACAATCGAATAACTATACTTTCAAAAATTTCAAAATGATCATTATTTTTAATTTCCGTCCGAAAAAACGGACGAAATGCTGACTGTGCATAGTTTTGCTGACGTGACCCGTTATTTTTGCTGATGTGGAGCTAGACTTGCCAGGATAAAATTTTCCTTAAAGAAAATATTGCTCGCGAGTGTTGAACTCCAGACCTCTCCAAACTAAAAACCTTATATTCCAACAAAAGACACTGACCAACTACCTATCATACTAAAATTTATGTAACACTAATATTTAAACCACCTAGCATCGTTTCTATACATGTGAAGATGAGATAATACATTTTTTGGCCACTGTACTAGGAATTATAATAATAATAATAATTATTATAATAATTGTAATAATAATAATAATAAATTTTAAATAATTAAAATAATAATAATAATAATAATAATAAATTTAAATAATTAAAATAATAATAATAATAATAATAATAATAATAATAATAATAATAATAATAATAATAATAATAATAATAATAATATCAGTTCCTCAACTTTATAATAATAATAATAATAATAATAATAATAATAATAATAATAATAATAATAATAATAATAATAATAATAATAATAATTGTAATAATAAAATACTCTAGGGCTTACTGTTCACAAGCTCCATCCGATGCTAGCATTTATAAAGCTGAGGAACTAATATTTATTATTATTATTATTATTATTATTATTATTATTATTATTATTATTATTATTATTATTATTATTATTATTATTATTATTATTATTATTACAATTATTATTATTATTATTATTATTATTATTATTATTACAATTATTATTATTATTATTATTACAATTTCTAGTACAGTGGCTAAAAAGTGTATTATCTCATCTTCACATGTATAAAAACGATGATAGGTGGTTTAAATATTAGTGTTACATAAATTCTAGCATGATAAGTAGTTGGTCTAGTGGCTTTTGTTGGAATATAATATTTCTAGTTTGGAGAGGTCTGGAGTTCAAAACTCGCGAACAACATTTTTTTTAAGGAAATTTTTTAGCCTGACAAGCCCGGTTCCACGTCAGCAGAAATAACGGGCCACATTAGCAAAAATATGCACAGTCAGCATTCCGTCCATTTTTTCGGACGAAAATTAAAAATAATGATCATTTTGTAATTTTTGAGAGTACAGTTATTCGATTGTAACATAAAAAGTTTCGGTAATCACAATAAAAATCGGACCCTAGTATAATGACCAAAAAGTGTATTATTCCATTAAATATACTATATATATTATTACGATTATGCCATTAACTTCTTAAATAATTATTCTTCCTTTTATGGTGTGACCATTTAGGTTCTGCATATTAAAGCAGTTGTGAATAAATCAATTAGAACAATTCTAATCTTATTTAAATAAATAAATTAAACTATTAATTTATTTAAATAAATAATATTTATTCTACAATAGGGATAAGCCTCCCTAGCGACTAACGACTTTCCAGATAATATATATTTCAACATTAATCATAAAAGAATCTTTGAGTAAATAGTTACCGTACAATTCAATCCTTCCACCACACAATGTCCCAATTAAATATAATACATAGAATTATTGTCAAGTCTTATTTTATTTAATTATATGTATTTTGATTCCCAAATGCACAACTCTGAATAAATGCAAATTAAAAACTACTTTCTAATTTTATTTTACCTTGGCCAAGGATTCCAGAATTGTCATTTATTGAATCACATAGGACATTTCTTTTCTTTTACTAGAAGTGGTAGATTATTTATTGATCATTCATTATCTCCATATATAACTTATTACACCTAAAAATACCCTTTGATATACCCTAAGGGTCTTAAGGAATAAGTCAAAGTGTAATTCATTATATATAAGATACTATGATGATATCAAGTCTAAGGATCATTTGTACTACTATCACTAAAGGAATTCGTATTGACAGGTAAGTTAAACTCAATTAGGTATTCCTTAGTGAGTCATGTTCGGTGAACTTATTCTCCAATAAGCACATACATACTTGCTTTAGTGTCTCCACACAAATGATCATGATATTAATCATCTTCATCCAATGAGCAAGCAACGTATGTATTAATCTATCCGAATTCACTAATCCCCTTTTTAGTAATCCATTAATTGAGAATATTTTAGTTTTAAGCTATCTAAGAATTTAGATCTCATTAGCATAATCTCATCATGATTCTAAAAGCATTGCTTAAAACTATGAGTTTATTATATATTATTAAAACAACACCATGTAGATAATAAATATCTTTAATAATTAATTTTTTTGTTAATAAATAAATAAGATTGATTACAAAGTATATGCTTTGTCATCATACATGATTGTCTTGTATGCATACTACTTTCATCTACCAGTTATCGTATCTGGTGATCTAAATGAGACTAAAAAAGAAAAGCTGATAAGGGTGTTATGGGAGTACAAAACAACAATTGGGTGGACCATAGCAGATAGTAATGGGATCAGTCCATCATTTTACATGCATAAAATTTTGCTTGAGGAAGGAGCAAAGCCGAGCATTGAGCAACAGGGAAGATTAAATCTGATCATGAAGGAAGTGGTAAAGAAAGAAATTATCGTGGTTGGATGTCGGTATTATCTATCCAATTTCAGACAGTTCTTAGGTAAGTCATGTACAGTGTGTACCGAAAAAAGGAGGAATGACTGTGGTTGAAAATGAGAGTAAAGAACTCATTTCTACTAGAACAGTTACAAGTTAGAGAGTGCACATGGATTACAGTAAGTTGAACAAGGCTACTCGCGAAGATCACTTTCCCTTGTAATTTATTGATCAAATGTTTGATAGGTTGTCGGGTCATCAGTTCTACTGCCTTCTTGATGGATATTCGGGATATAACTAGATTGCAATATCGCCGGAGGATCAAGAGAAAAAGACATTAACATGTCTGTATGGAACTTTTGCATTTCGGCATATGTCTTTTGGTCTTTGGGACGCGCCGTCTACTTTTCAGCAATATATGATGGCAATCTTTTCGGATGTGGTAGAGAAGAATTTGGAAGTCTTTATGGATAATTTTTTTGTGTTTGGGATAGCTTTGATCTTTACCTCAACAGTATGATTTTGGTTTTGAAATGTTGTGTGGAGACAAATATGGTACTCAATTGGGATACGTGCCACTTCATGGTACAAGAAGGTATAATAATGGTTCACAAGGTTTCAGCAGCAGGCTTGGAGGTAGACAAAGCGAAGATATAAACTATTGAAAAGTTGCCCCCGCCTATATCCGTAAAGGGAATAAGGAGTTTCCTTAGACACGCGAGTTTTTACCGACGATTCATCAAGGACTTTTCTAAAATCTCAAAACCCTTGTGTTCTTTACTTGAAAAGATTTGTCGTTTAGAATGGATCAAGCTTACATTAAAGCCTTTGACGAGCTAAAAAAGAAGTTGGTAACAGCCTCAGTAATAGTTGCTCCTGATTAGACCTTGTCATTCGAGCTGATGTGTGATGGGAGTGATTATGCGGTTGGTGCAGTGTTGGGGCAACGGAGAGATAAGATTTTTCACACCATCTACTATGCAAGTAAGACTTTAGCTTACGCCCAACTCAATTACAACATAGTGGAAAAGGAACCACTTGATGTAGTGTTCGCCTTCGATAAATTTCAATCATATCAGATTAGTACTAAGGTAATAGTTTACACTGATCACTTAGCTATTAAGTTTTTTATAGAAAAGAAGGATGCAAAACATAGGTTGATTCGATGGGTCCTTCTACTGCAAGAATTGGATTTAGAGATCCGACACAGAAAGAGTACAAAAAATAAGGTAACTGATCATCTTTCCAGATTAGAGAATTTAGAAACTCAGGAAAAAGATGGGTTCATGATCAATGAGATGTTTCTGGAAGAGCAACTTTTCATAACAACAACTAAAGTGACTTGGTATGCGGACTACATGAACTACTTTATAAGTAATGTACTCCCACCAGATTTGAATTCTCAACAACGGAAAAAGTTCATTCACAATTTTAGATAGTGTTTTTTGGATGAACCATTTCTGTTCAAAACTTGTGCGGATCAAATGATATAATGGCGTGTGCAACGTGAAGAGATGGAAAGTATCTTTACTCATTGCCACTCATTAGAGTATAGGGGACATTACAGAGGAGATAGAACAATGGTAAAAGTGTTATAATCGGGGTTTTCGGGCCTACATTATTTAAAGATGCCGACTTCTTTGTTCTAAAGTGCGTTCGATGCCAAAGGGTTGATAATATCTCAAAACTCCACGAAATGCCTCTCAATATAATTCTGGAGGGAGATCTATTTGATGTATGGGGTATTGACTACATGAGCCCTTTCCCATCGTCATACAATAATTAGTACATACTATTAGTTGTGGATAATGTGTCAAAATGGGTTGAAGTCGATGCGCTACCCACAAATGATGCCAAAGTAGTGCTGTGATTTTTAAGGAAAAACATATTCACACGAATTGGTACACTAAGGGCTATAATCAGTGACTGTAACAATCCATAATTTTTATATGTAATTTAAAATATTTATTAGAATTAAATAAATATTTTAGTTGATGTGTTTATTATTAAATAAATATTTGTTTAATTTGATTATTTATTAATTAAATAAATAATTCATGAGTTGAGAGGAATTAACTTGATTAAGTGTAATTTATTAATTAAATTGATGTTTGGTAATTTTGTGATTCAGAATTTTAATTTAATGAGTTGATTAAATTAAATGAATTTTTAAATTTATCATTATATTACATAATGGTAATATTCTAATTTAGTTTAATAATTAAATTAGAGAGTTATTAATTTGTTAGATAAAATTATAATTTATATAGAAATTATAATTTTATAATTATTTGATTTATGAAGCAATTTGATTTATGTGGCTATATGATTTAATAGATTGATGTTAACTTTAGTTAAATTTAAATATTACAATTTAACTAAATAAAGTGTGACCATTAAACTATATAGTAAGTGATTTATTAAAATAAATTAAAAGAGGTTTAATGTAGTTTTGCCAAACAAGACTTAGGGCTTGTTAATCCTTACTTTTATTTTTGTTTTACCAAACAAGCCTTAGTGGCTTTTGAATCTAAAAATAAAACATAACTGAAATGTATTAAGTATGGTTATTATTATATGTCAGTTTTTATTTTTGTTTACGTCTGTTTTTTTTACGCAAGTTATATCAGTTAAGCCTAATATTAAAGAAAGAACAGAGAAGAGAAGAGAGAAAAATAGAGAGGAAAGAGAGAAGGAAGAAGAGAAAACTATTTGTGAATTATAGAAAACAAGAAGGTTGCTATCATATTTGTTGGTTAAACAAGAACTTGAAGGTATCAATTCAACTTTTAAATTATTAGTTTTGTTTTTTATCGTTCTTCATTGAAAAACTTATTTTTATTTCTCTGTAATTAGAATTCTATGATCATTGTTGACGATATGGCTCAAATATGTTAATTAGTAAACATAAACTACTTTTATATAATTTGTATATGATTTAGAGTTGTTTAATTCATGTAAACATGATATATATGAAGAAATCATGCTTATAGTAAGTTTACAATGATATATATATATATATATATATATATATATATATATATATATATATATATATATATGTATATGACTTATATGATGTTAAAATTGATGTTCAATTTGTATGATAAACCGTAAATTGATTCTTGAATGTGTTAATTCATGAAAAACGAAAACAAAATAATTTAAACAGATTGTTTTGATGTAAAAATGAATTTTCAGTGATTACTTTTCATAAGGATGTCAAAAAATGGAGTTTTTACAAAATTATGAAATTTAAAGGATTCAATTCGATTGTTGTTGTTGTTTTGATGTTTTAAATCAATATATACATGTTGGATAACGTTTATATAAAGTTTATATAATTTGGGTGTATTCAATTTGTTGTTTAAATAGTGAAATTCGTGAGTTTGAGTTTGAACAGAGCCGAGAAAACAGTCTGTGTTGTTTTTATCTATGCACCAGCGCAGCTGCGCTAGTGTCAAAAGCAGAAACGGCGCAGCTGCGCCTGTCCCAAGGCATAGAGCAGCGCAGCTGCGCTGGATCCAGAACAGTGACAGTGATGAGATGTTATTTGTTCAATCACTTAAACTTAGTCTAATCTAGTTTAAAGTTCATGACAATCTGTTAGGCTTATATCAAGATATTATAACAGATTGTTCATGTGTAATTGATGATTTCAAGTTGTGAAAATTTATAATTATACTTTTAAGCTATTATTGTAAAGCTTTATTATGTGATTAATGAAGTTGAATCGTTGACTAAGAAAGAACTTTAGATTGGTGAAGTCTTATCGATTTAAGAAATCAGAATTCAAGTTGGGTTGACAAGTTATATAAAAGTGGAAGTTGAATCTATGAGATTAATATTATGTGACTGAAGTTGTGTTACGATGTTAATAGTATGTTTAAGGTGTTCGAGAAGCGTGAGTTATAATTGTGTAGCTAACACACGAGGAAAGTCTTCTATCCCTACTCTTATATAACGCAAGTTCCTTGAATCTATTATTTAGTTGAGTAAGTTTCCGAACACTAATCTCTATTTGAGCTTATCCTACCTTGTTGATAATTATGCAAGTTTGTTAATCGATTTTGTTTATAAATTACACAAGTTCTTGAATTCTATTGAGCAAAGTTCTTAATTCTGTTTCCTTATTAGAATGTGTAACCTTAGCTTACCATGTTTGTTCACGCAAGGTTGATTATATTTTTACAATACTTTGAACTTTATTCTTAAAGCATGGTTTTGATAAAGAACAATATTCATTTATAGTTCAGAACTACTTTGTATTACGTTGTTGACGAACCTTTGCATTGTCATTACACTTTTGATTCAACTAATCCTTAGTTGACGTTCGTTGAACTCTAAATTACCCTTGAAACTCATCTAAACTAAACTTACTTTGGTACGGACTTGTATGTGAAAACTAAGACGAACAACCCTATTATAGGGTATTATTTACGCGAAATCGTTTAGATGTTTGTGCACAATACATGGTACGAAGGGCTGATCACCCTAACTACGGGAGTCCCTACAATCTAATGACTGTTTAGGTTTAAGTTGAAAAAAAATACTTATAACCTTGGACATAGTTCATGGTCTTGTGACCCTCAGATAGTTTTGTGTATCAATTCTTGATTATTGATATTAATAAATGTTATTCAATTCAATTGAGTTTATTCATTTCCAGTTATTGTATCTTTTCAAGTGAGCATTTGTTTTGCTCACTCTTGCATATATATAACCATTGCAGCTAAAGTTGAGAAGGTTGACGAGCCAACCACTAGCAAAGAAAAAGGGAAAATGAACAAATGTTGAATACTTGTTAATTGTTGAGAATTATGTTTTCAGACTTAAATTTTAAATTATGAGTTGTAATTAATTATTTTTTTTGCATTTGATGAATGTTTTAAGGGTAAATAACCTGGGAAATTATTGGTTTAAGTTTTGTAACCCTTTAATGGGAAGATTTATTGCTTAAATTTTATTGAATTTGGGTTAGTTAGAAATGAATGTTTGGATAGTGAACACCAATCCTGTTGGAATGAAGTACCTAGATTTGGGGGTGTCACAAGTTGGTATCAGAGCCATAGGTTATAAAGCTTAGGTGGGGAAACACCTTAGGAAGTAACCTTATAGGAGATTGAAAAGATAGTTGTTATAAACTCTTATCGAGTTTCAAGGTAGAAATAATAAAACACTCTATGTGCTTATGTGGTTGCAACCTATGTGCTTGTGAGTGTCGAGTATTGAAGGTTAGTAATTAAAATCTTAAAATTTTTGTTGTCAGGATGGCTAATGTGGGAGAATCCAATCAGGCTAGGGAGGAGGGATCTAAGATGCCTAGAGAGGAGGAGCCTCGAGATATTTCGGTAGTTTGGGAACAACTGGTGCCAAGGGAGTCATCTCTATTGGTCACAATGGTTGGTTATGCCCCGGAGTATGAGCAGGAGGGGATACCTGATGGTGAGGATATGGTAGAGACGGATGAGGAAGACCCCGTGGAACTACCACCGACAGATGAGGAAGAGGAAGGGGAAGAGTTTCCACCAAACTCTATTGCAGCTCAAATGTATGACGAGGTGTACGACCGTAACTTTGAGCTTCAGGATAGAGTCAGCAAGTTGAAGGAGTTGGTAGATGAACATCAGACTTTGATGACACGTAAGGACGATGAGATCCAGGATCTTGACAAATGTCTCGGTAATGTGGAATTGAAGCTGGTTCACATGGAGGGGAGAAGGAGCAGCTGATGAAGGAGGTTGCAAAACTGAAGGATAACTTGAAAGAAGAGTCCGCTAAGAGAGCAAGAGTTGAAGATTCATACGAGAAAGCTTTCCAGCATGCAGAGGTAGCAGAGGGAGAGGTACAAGCAAATAAGATCAAGATGGAAGAGATGGACCGTGCTTTCCACTGTAACGCCTGAGAAAAATTGGATTTTATGTGAATTAAATTTTTATTCGATTATTTGAATTAAATGGATTTAATTGTTTATTTACGTGAGTAAACTGTTTAAAGGTCGTTCTATGACCTATAAGGTGTGGATGTGGTTTGGATTCTGACTATGTGCTAGGATTAATTGGTTTGAATTTCCAAGACGAAAATAAAAGTTTTCTGAGAAATTTCCGTAAAAATACTATTCATCTGTTTCTGCTTGGAGATTAGTTATGAATTTCTGAGAAATGCGTAATGATAGAATTCTAAGATGAGATAGAATATCCAATAATATTTCAGTTATGGAAAACGAAGTTTTCGCCTGCGGACTTAAAACCTAAGTGTTAGGAAAAGTGAGTTTCGAGAATTAAATGACTATGTATAATAATTATAGTTATTATACGTGAGAAGTACGAGTATGATACTAGTTATTATACGAGTATAGTATGAAGATTTTTACGACGTATAATACGAATATCGCACGAATTATATACAAAGAGAATACTAGAATTATACGAGTAAAATACGATTAGTTTTTAATGGACTTTAGTAATTGGACCTTGTCAATTCCAATTGGATGAGATTTATGTCAAGCCCAATGTTATATTAAATCAAGCCCAAGATAAGCCCGATATGAATTAATTCTAAGCCCCAACCAAGAAACCAAATCGTGGGTCAAACCGATGGATCATCGGATGGGTAAAACCCATGTGACAACCCATGTGGGACCCCCAAAGGGCATGTGGGTCGGCTACTTGGTGACCAAGTAAAGTGGTTTGCTTGGTGGGAAAGAAATGAATATTATGGAGGTGGACCTTATGACCAAATTGCCCTCCACTTGATCTTTCTATATAAGAGAAGCTATATTAGTTGATTTGTTGTTTTCACCAATATTAAACAATATATTGAGAGAGAGAGAGAAGAGCAATAACAAGTAATCAAGAGGAATCAAAGCAAAATATTCAAGATTAGGTCAAAAACGTGAAGAACATTAAGGTAAAAATACGTAAACTCTAGTCTTCGATTCTTTTCTATTTATTTTTCATAGAGAAGTATGAATTGGTAGAACATGTCTCTTTCAGAGTAATAAGGATGGCTATTATTGAATTAAAACATTAATAAGCCATGCATAAGTAAGAATCATAAGCGTCTAATTGAGTTTTAAGCAAAGAAAACCATTAAAATGTTGTTTTGGTTGTTGATGGACAAATTGAAAACCATCAAGTATAGGTTATATGCATATTTCTTGGTTAGGTTATAAATAACAAATCAATGGATTGGTTCCATTTGGTTTGGTGTAAAAATCTCAAGTAACGAAGTTATGTCAAAATTTACGAGATTAGACGATAATCGTCGAAATCGTAGAATTCTCGGAATGGTAGTCAAAAGTCGCCGTTTAACTCAAAAACCTTAGTTTTCGAAGGCATATCGTAGAACAACATATTTAAGAGTTGTGGACTCAAGAATGGTCGAATTTTGACTTAAAACAAAGAAACGAGTTATGAACGTTCACGAACGTTAAACGAACGCGTAATAGAAAAGTTAAATGGTAAATTCATTGTTAACGAATTTAAAAACTACTTTTATCTAAATGAAATCGAAGTATATGAGATATGTAAGATAACGGCTTTTGAACGAGCCAATTCTGACTTATAACGATCAAGTTACGAGGCCGGAAAGAATTGAAATGAAAAAGTCTGATTTAATTGATTATTAACCCAACTATTTACATGATAACTATGGGGCATGTATATACTTAATATACATGATAAGACCATTCCTAAATAGCATATATAGTGATGATTTTAGAAAATTAACGTTGTTTAAAAGTAATTAAACGAAGAACGTAAAGTGTGAGAATGTAAATCGTAAATCGTATTAAAGTTTAACGCGCGTCCTAATATTATACATTATGTAATAGATGTGCGTAATACGTAAATGATAAGAAGTGAAGGTAAAACCTATGTATGTACTATACGGAGTCCGATGTCGGTAATCTGAGAGGAATTCATTTGAGTTAACGAATCAATTAGGGTTCAACTACTATTGTACTTAACCAACGGTTGTTGAGTGTTTGTTTAGTGACGTAAGAACGTTAATAAGCCGAAAGGAAGGTTAAGTAACTCGAAGCGAATATTATTAATGAAATAAATTCGGTTAAGTTATAGAAGAGAAAGAAGTTGGTAAAAATAATGTGATTAGATTGTTTGGTAGCTAATTCTAGTGTGCTATATGAATATATCATGTAGAAACTGTAAAGACCAAGAACTGTTGAATTTTAATTGAAGACGCTTGAAGGCAAGTTTCCTTAACACTTGTCTAACCTTCATGTTAGCCAAGTTTCTGTGATTCATGTTATAATATGCATGAATTGTTTTACGAAACAGTCGATACCAGTTTTAACTCGGCTAGACTAATTTTAAAAGTTTAATTGATTTGTTTACAAGTCTTTCGATATAGTATTGATAACGCTATCCTATGCCAATTGTTTGGTATGGATTCAAAGTTAAGCCTGAGTCTTAATAAACAAAAGTATTTTACATCGATTATTCGATGGGCACGTGAGGTTGCCAAAACTTAAACGTAGATACGTTTAACGGATGAGTGTTAATCAACATAGAGTACTATATGCTGATCACCTAAAAGTGCTCGTAAAATATATCAGACTTACGGACATAGTGTCGGGTTGTCCTTTTCATGAATGAAAATTAAAAGAGAATGATCATGGTCTTTTGACCTACTCAGAATTTCTAAGTTACTGTATGTACTTTGGAATGGTTTTATGAGAATGAAAAGTGCTATCTTAATGTTTCATAGTACTTCATAGCTATTTGTTCAGTTAATGAAGAATAATCATATAATTCTCGACGTGGTACTTGTATTATATATTGCTAGACTTGTTGAGCTAGTTATGCTCACTTCTTTCTTGAATTATATGACTGCAACTAAGGCCGAACGAACCGATGGTTGTATTAAAGATAAAGGCAAAGCTAAGAAGGATAAGTAGTTTATCCTATAATAGACTAGTATATTTATATGAATTTTACTATGACAAACGAAGAATGTATTTTGTTACAGAACTTGGGAAAGGATTCATTACTATTGTAATAAGAATGGAGTAAATACAATTATTTTGATGTTGTTTCGATGGAATGAATGTATCGTTATGAGTACCGTGTAGCACCATATCTATGGGTTGAAAGTACCTAGATTTGGGGGCGTCATAGGTTGGTATCAAAGTATTAGGTTATAAAACTTTACGGGGGAAGAACCTTAGGCTAATAACCTCGTTAGTAAATGAGAAGTTAAAAGGAAATGAACTCTAGTAGAATTTGTTAATTGAGTATTGAGGAAACTCAGTACCAAAATATTTAAAAGATGGAAATTAACCTTAAATAAACTAAATGTGATTTGTTCTTATATTATTGTGTATTATGTACTAATCAACATGTTATGTATTCTTGTAGATGTCCATCGATAGCTTCATGTATAGGGATATACACGTGGTGAGTGAGGAATCAATAAACATGATAGAGCTAGTACCAATGCCAGTGACAGAGGTACCAATGGTGAATATAGATGAGTCCAAACCAGAGGAGGACTATCCAGACGGGGACATGGAAAACTTGGGATCGACGTCATATTTCAATATGGTGGACGATGTGGACGAGGATATGGAGGTAGCATCGTTTGATACGGTGGTACCTGCACTAGAGCCAACACCTCCAGAGGCAATGAGGGCATTGTATCTGGCGGTGCTTGACCAGAATGTGCAACTGCGCATTATTGAGTAGAACCTGAGGGAGGAGGTTAGTGACCTCCACGAAACCAAGGAGTCTGCAGAAGCAGATTTTGAGATAGAGCATGATGAGAAGGTGCTCATGAAGGATAAGGCGATGGATTTTAAGAATGAGGCCGTTGAGCTTCGTAAAGAATTGGGGAAGAGAAACCAGAAGATAGCACGGATGTCTTACATCCATGAGAGTGCTCATGAGGATTTCAAGCTGAAAATTACTTGTTATTCCATTGAGTCAGAGCAAACTCGTCATACGATTAGTCGGGATGTTGTGTCGATTCTTGCGAATCAGAAGCATGAGAATGCTGTTATGCAGTATTAGTAGTAGATAGAGAAAGTCTAGATCGGTAAATATGTTGTGTAGTGATGTAAAACCATCTTTTGTATAATTAAAGGGTAGTATTTTTATAAATCCCAATTTTTGTGAAATTCAATCGCGGGATAGAAATGTAATAGCTTTGGCTATGGAATCAATCTGTAAATAGTTCGAATTATGAAGAAGCATATTAATATAATGAGATTTTTATTAAATGTGTTTTGTTGTGGTATGAGTTGTTGTTTGACGAATAAGAACTAAGTAAGCAAATAAATAATAATGAAACTTTATTTATTTAATCAGAAAAATGCCGCAAAGAAGAAGACAACGTAATCAGGAAGCTGAATCCCATAACAATAACCAAGGGGGTCAGAACAACCCAATGTATGAGTTCGCTAATTTATTAACGGCTGTATTTAATCAAACCGGGGGTAGAGCACCCGTAGTCCCTAGGGTAGGCAGAATGACTACCTTTAAGGAATTTAAAAGTGTAGGTCTGCTGGAGTTCAAAGGAACTACGGACCCAATTGAGGCCCAGACATAGGTGAGGGAAATTGAGAAGGTGTTTGTAATCGAAAACATAGGGGAGGCACAAAAGACTTTTTTTGCGACCTATATGATGAAAGGAGAAGCCAACTTCTGGTGGGAGGCTCACCAAGGTAGGGCTAGGATAGATGCTGTAACGTGGGAACAGTTCAAGAAGGTTTTCTTTGAGAACTATTTTCCTACAAGCATGTAGGGGAGAATGGAGATTATGTTCTTAGAACTTAAGTAAGGGTACATGACGATTCCCCAGTTTGCGGCCAAGTTCAATGAATTGGCAAGATTTTCTCCACATCAAGTGGACAACGAGGAGAGGAAGGCTCGTAGGTTTGAGTAGGGACTGAAACCCTGGCTATATAGTAAGATTTCGGTGTTGCAGAGTGTTTCGTATGGAACCATTCTGGAGAAGGCAATTATTGCTGAGGGTGGTAGTAAGGCTTTAAGCCAATACCACAAAGAGAGAAAGAATAAGAGCAAAGGAGAGGGAGTATCCAAGGCAGAGAGAGCTAGTGGCAGTGGAAGTATGCCCAAGAGGAAGAGTTTTAACTCCGGGAATACTGGAGTAAATCTAGGGGATCCTAAGCGTAGGATCGAAGCATTGAAGACATACGGAAAAGCTCATCTAGGAGTCTGCCTTAAGGGGAAGTCAGCCTGTTATAACTATGGGCAGGAGAGTCATATATCACCTAATTATCCTAACCCTAAGAAGAACCAAGGTTGTTTTGTTTGTGGGTGATGGACCCATGACGAGAAATTACCTAAAAAAGGGTCGGAGGGTAGCAATGGTGATAGTAGTGGTAAGTTAGCCATTACTGGACCAACACCATCGGGTAGACCCACAACCCGTACTTTTAATATGACTGTCCAAGATGCGGTTACATCAGCGGATGTAGTAGCATGTATTATTCCAATCAATGAAATAAATGCTTACATGCTGTTTTATTCGGGTGCTACTTGTTCTTTTATAACATGTGAATTTGCTAAGCGATTAGGTTTGTTCTCGGAAAGATTAGAAATAATTTTAAACGTTAAGATAGCGAACGAAGAGATAATTCCCGTTGAACACATTCATAGGATACATGTGCCATGTTGTGGATACCTAGAGAGTGGAAGCATCATTGGAACAGATACCTATATTACAAGTATTCACGGATGTATTTCCAGATGAGTTAATAAGTCTTCCATCGGATAGGGAGGTCAAATTTGTAATTGATGCGTTACTGGGTACGGTACCAGTTTCTAGGGTACCATATAGGATGGCGCCGATAGATATGAAAGAGTTAATGGTTCAATTACAAGAATTATTAGACAAGAAGTACATTCAACCGAGTGTGTCTACATGGGGAGCACCGATATTATTTGTAAAGAAGAAGGATGGATCGTTACGACTTTGTATCAACTATAGTAAGTTGAATAAGTTAACAGTTAAGAATAAATACCATTACCTAGAATCGATGATCTTTTTGATCAGTTGAAAGGGGCAAAGTTTTTCTCTAAGATAGATTTACATACGGGGGTGCCGTCAGCTGAAAGTAAGGAAGGAGGATGTACCTAAGATGGCGTTCAGAACTCATTATGGTTATTACGAGTTTCTGGTTATGTCGTTTGGGTTGAGTAATGAACAAGCCACATTTATGGATATGATGAATAGAATGTTCAAACAATATTTGGACAAGTTTGTAGTAGTGTTCATTGATGATAATCTAGTATATTCAAAAATGCCAGAAGATCATGCTGAACATTTGAGGACAGTGTTAGAAACACTACGGAGGGAGAAGTTGTATGCAAAATTCACTAAGTGTGAATTTTGACTTGAAAGAGTGCAGTTTCTAGGACATGTTATTGATAAAGATGTCATTTTTGTGGATCCAACAAAGGTGGAGGCAGTTAATAATTGAGAAAAACTGAAAACACCAATCGAGATTTAGAGTTTTCTGGGGTTAGCATGATACTATCGAAGGTTCATTCTGGACATTTCTAAAATAGCTTCACCGTTGACGAATTTGACAAGGAAGTCTGTAAAGTATGTGTGGACTGAAGAGTGTGAGAATAGTTTTCAAGAACTAAAAAGGAGGTTAAGCGAGGCACCTATATTATCTTTACTAGATGATACGGAAAATTTTGTAGTTTATAGTGATGCTTCGCATAGAGGACTGGGTTGCGTACTCATGCAACATGGCAAGGTCATTGTGTGATAACCCGGGATTTCAAATAATCAAAATTTTACGAATAAATTTTTTTGTTATTTAATATTGACTGTTAATATTTTACTGAGTATCTGTGATACGAGTTTCGAGAAGTAGTTAATTTATGTATTGACGGGTAAATTAGAGTAGAGTTGTGCTTAACAGCTTTAGAAACCCTAACCCTAATTTCTGGATAGGGATTCGATAGAAAATATAATTAAAATAATTATATTAATGAGTATGTGTTTGTACCGAAGAGAAATTTTGATCAATGATTGATCATATAAGGTTTAAAATTTATAAACCCTAATAAGAGATTAGAAACCCTAATCTCAGATTTAGAAAATCTAACGTATAGTTAGAAACCCTAATTAAAAGCTGAGAAACCCTAATTTTATATTCGAGAATCCTAAAATCCTAATTAGGAAACCCTAATCCTAATTAGTAAGCTTGATGTGTTTAGTAAATGTTAATATGATTAGGAAACCCTAATTGTAATTTAGAAATTTTAATTTTTAAATTTTCTAATAAAAAACCCTAATTAGAAATTTTTAGAAAATAAATATTTAAAACCTAAGGGTTGAAACCTTAGGGTTAAACCCTAAGGATGTGATAAATTCTATGTATGCCATTAAAAATATAATCCTAAAGACCAAAATGTCCTTTTTCATTTTCTTTAAATGGTAACTTGTAAAAATACCAATACCTTTACTGGGTGACCAACTAAATTGACTTGGTGACACAAAACTCCAGCCAAATCAGTCCATAACATCATATCATACATGCATCTACATAATATATATAGATTAAAGAGAGAGAAAATGTAAGACCCCAACTTTTATGAATAAAGATAAATTTTCTATAAATATTATTTTTGAATATTAAGGAGTGAATGTGATATAATGTTATAGTTGTGGGTAATATTTATAAAATTTGTAAAGTACGCAAGTTTTTATATTATATTCGATTGGTCGGGGAATATTTGTTTTAACAGGGAATATTCGTACGACGGCACAATCATGGGTGGACTACACAGTGGAATTATTGTCAGAGTTAGAAAACGACAGAAATATCTTTTTATAAAAGTAACGGCGGGAGTTTTACCGTTACCTGTTAAATTACCCGGTGATGAAAAGTACAGTAATACGCGTGGTTGCACAGTAGCACACGATATTGATTATTGATGCTTCTGTGAGAAGTCACACAGTTTTATTCAATTATTGCTACAGTAATTGCCGCATAGTATCTCAGTTTATTTGATTCAATTATTGTCAATATTTTATATGTTATTAAATCAATAATTGAGACGACAAAGTTATTAATATTATTATTTACAATATTGACGATGTCTAGAAGTTCTGTCAAGGAGAGGTTTGGTCACCTAATTGCGCGCCAATAGGGAGAAATTCTTATTGGAAAGCCCCCTCTTTCCTGGGAACGACCTGGTCGTTAAATATTGTGAATTATAATAATGATGATAAATGTTGTTAAAAATATTGAAGGAATTTTTTTATGAAGTATTTGATTTAAATTTTGCTTATTTTATGGACCCTTATTTACCCACTTTTCAAAATAATCGGTAGAAAATTATTCGGTATATATATATAATAATAGGCGGGACCCGCGTTTGAAATTGAAAAGGAAGGTGACTGATGGTTGTTCACGGGTTGTTGTAAGATTATATATTTATATTATATTAATTTTGTTTATATATATATATATATATATATATATATATATATATATATATATATATATATATATATATATATATATATATATTTGAAAAGTTGCCAAAATGGATTCACGGGATGAATCTCGTGATTTTTTATATATAATATATTATATATTTTATTTAAAAGTTTTCGTTTTATTAAAGTAGTATCCTTTCCATTCTCCTATAAATAGGATGCCTAGTTAGAATTAAAAATCACACCAGAATTAGAGAATTCTTCTTCTATAATCTTGAGCGTATTTCTTTAGAGTTTAAGAAAGCTTTGAGTGTAGAAAATAGTGCAAGTTTTCTTCAAGAATATCTCCGCCCTATCAGTCGGAATACTCTTCTTTTCAAGGTAAGGGATGTTATTTTTGTTCAATATTCGCTTGAAATAATATTTTCTTTCATACTCTGTAGTATGTAAGTAATATTATTTCGTTTCACATTTCGAATTCTATACTCATTTGGTTAAAGGTTTGGCTTCTATACTCCATGAAATTAGTAGAATATCCTTGATATTTACGCTTCATCTAGTATCTTTTCATGGAAATATTATTCTGAGCATTCTTGATAAGTTTTAACTTTTTCATGTCGGAGTACTATTCACGGGGTTACTATTCCTAAAAGTACTATTCATTGGATACTATTCACCCAGGGTACTATTCATGATAAAAAAATTGATTCATTTTTTGTCCAAATTATATTTGGTATAATATTATTCTTTAATTTTATTCCACAAAGCAGTATCATGTTGACAATTAGGACGTTATTGATTTCTGGATAAATTAAATTATAAATATTTAAAAATTTATCCTTGAACTTGTTTTATTGAATTCTTATATCATTGTCATCATCCTCATGTTTATATTATGTTGAAAGTCATTTGTGGCCTGTAGTGCATAGATGGACTTGGTATGATTATGACCAGTGATTATTCGGTATAATCATAACCGTAATGTTACAAATGATGTGGTAAATGTCCTCGTTGGCCCGTAGTGCATTGATGGACAGTTGTTGGCATGATCATGATCGTTGATAAATATACAAATATCCTTGGCCCGTAGTGCATGAATAATTTGTGGTCGTGACATTAAAGAATATCCTTGGCCGTAGTGCAGGGGTGATTCGATGATGTGGATTATTTATTAAGCTGAGTCTCAGTGATAAAAGTGATGAAAAACCTTTTAAATCGTAGAAGATAGTAGAGTTTATGCTCTACTTGACTCTTCTAATGGAATGCTTGTTCCGCTGCAGTTAAACTTGATGTTTGTTATATTTTATCAGTTTAACACTGTTGAAAGCTAACGATAAATTATTCTACATTATCTTAGTCATAATATTTTTTACTGGGCTAGTTGAGCTCACCCTTTTGCTTTCATTGTTCTCTTCAGGGAATGAGAACGTAGCCGGGACTAGTCGGAGAATGGAGTGACGGTCCAGATGATAGCATTAGTAGTCCTCACTATTCTATGAAATAGTGTGATAATAAATGTATTGAGGACTCCATTTGAGTTGAATACTGTCTAGAAGATAATATTCGTATTAAAACTCTAAGTTTATGTTTTGTCGTATTTTACACGACAGTTGTATTATTAAGTTGTATTTGAATTTTGTACCATGTATTTGGCAACTCAAGATGGGTGATGTATACCTATTTTGGGGGTGTCACAGTTGGTATCAAAGCTTAGGGATATGATATCTGGCTGAGATGTGAGACTAGAACTAGGAGGGGAGAGACGAGAAATTCCTTCGCTAGTATGACCTACTTAAGTTTATTTGGTATTTATTTGGTCGGTCAGAGTATAGGGATAATATGTGACATGTCAATTAACCCTTGTTTTGTGGCAGTATTTGAAAATGGCATCCAAAAATGTTGAGATAAGCAATGAAGCACATTAGACTGTTGAGTCACCAACGATCAATACCCAGGATAATGTGCATCAGGATGGCAATAATCCTTAAGAAAACAACAACGCTGACCAAATAATGAACGATGAGATGTTCAGAGCCTTTATGCAATTCATGCAACATCAGGCGAGAACAACTCCTGTTCAAAATGCAGGTGGAAACACTGGCAACTCTCGGACGGTCACCGCTAAACAATTAAAGGAGCTGGGACCACCGGAGTTTATTGGAGAGCCAAAATAACTTAAGGCAGATCTAGACGTGGATAAAGCAGATTACCAAGATATTTAATGTCTTGGGATGTTCCGAAGAGCAAAAGGTTCCCTTTGCCACCTTTATGTTGCGAGGAGAGGCAGATTATTGGTGAGAATCGGTAAAGCGTACTCAATCTGGCGCACTGAAGATGTCTTGGGAGAAGTTCTAAGAACAATTCAACGACAAGTACTTTCCCGAAAGTGTTCGTCACATGAAGGAGGTAGAGTTCATCAAGTTGGAGCAGAACAATATGACAGTGTCGCAGTACGAAGATAAGTTTGCCGAGTTGTCTCGGTTTGCGTCCCACTTGGTTGATAATGAGGAGAGAATGATGCGGATGTTTCTAAGTGGTTTAAAATTAGAGATACGTCAATATCTAATTTCTCATAAACTGTGTTTGTATTCAGATGTTGTAAATAGGACTGAATTATTGGAGCGCGATAACGAGTCAACCCAACCAAGAGAGAGCAGTCGGCAAAATGATAATACCAGTGGTAGCAGTCATCAAAGCAGTGACAACAAACGTGGAGGGAATTAACATGCCAGAAATGGTAACCACTTCGGTGGTAATCATGGCCAAGACAATAAAAGTGGACAATTCAAGAAGAGGAGATTCAACAATGATGAAAAGACGTCAGCACCATCACCCGTTGTTAAGGAAGGAGAACGACCACCTATCATATGGTTCAAACGCTGAAGGGAGGGACACATCAGTCCAAACTGTGCGCAGCAGTCCAAAACGTATTACAATTATGGAAGAGAAGGTCACCTAGTTAGATTTTGTCGTACATAGAAGCTAAGTTCAGTTGGAACGGTGACACCAAATGCCGTCCTAGACAAGTCAAAACCAGTAGTTCAAGGGAGAGCGTTTGTTGTGACCTCCTAGAAAATAAGGAACCCGAACGAGGTCATCACGGGTAAGCTTATCATAAACTCTAGCAAAGTATATACCTTATTTGATACCGGTTCTACCCATTCTATTATTTCTCCTACTTGCGCTCAACGTTTAAATTTGACTCCGGAGAAATTAGACTTTGACTTATCTGTTGAAACTCCGTTGAGAGAAACCTTTATTACATCCACTGTTAATAAGTCTTGTTTGATTCAAATCGATAACCGCAAGTTACCTGTCGATCTTATCTCCTTAAAAATACTTGCATTTGACGTGATTCTAGGGATTGATTGGTTAACTACTCATCATGCTAAAATTGATTATTTTCATAAGGTTGTTAGCTTTCATATTCCTAATCAACCTATTATGAGAATTCAAGCGACCAAACGATTAAAATCAATCGCTATCATCTCAAGCTATAAAGCTATTCGTTTATTAAAAAACGGATGTCAAGCTTTCTTAGCTCATGTCACGGATTTAAACAAAAATACATCAGTTTTGAATGATATTTGTATTGTTAATAAATTCCCTGATGTATTCCCTGAAGAACTTCCTGGCCTACCATCAGAGCATGAAATCGAGTTTGGTATCGACCTTGAACCCGGTACAAAACCCATTTTCAAAACCCCATATCGAATGGCTCCTATTGAACTTCAGGAGTTAAAAACCCGACTGCAGAAATTGTTAGACATCGGTTTCGTTCGACCTAGTACGTCTCCTTGGGGGTGCTCCTGTTCTATTCGTGAAGAAGAAAGATGGAAGTATGCGACTTTGTATTGATTATCGGGAGTTGAATCATGTCACCATCAAAAATAGGTACACTTTACCTCGCAATGATGACCTGTTTGACCAGTTGTAAGGCGCCAAATTCTTTTCAAAGATCGATCTTCATTCTGCATATCAACAGTTGAAGATTAAAACTGATGACATTTCAAAGACTACTTTCAGAACTCGGTACGGGCATTACGAATTCCTAGTCATGTCTTTTGGATTGACTAATGCTCCTGCTGCCTTTATGGATATGATGAACCGAGTATTCAAGGAATATTTGGATCACTTTATGGTCGTCTTTATTGATGACATCCTCAGTTACTCCAAAAGTCGTGAATATCATGAGCAACACTTGAGGTTGATACTCCAAAAGCTTCGTGAAAACAAGTTATATGCCAAGTTAAAGAAATGAGAGTTTTGGCTTGAGGAAGTAGCATTCCTTGGGCACGCGATATCAAATCATGGAATATCTGTTAACCCGGCAAAGATTGAAGTAATTTAAAGCTGGGAGAAACCTATGTCAGTGACCGAAGTACGTAGCTTTCTCGGCTTAGCTGGTTATTATCGGAGATTCGTAGAAGAGTTTTCTTAAATCACTACTCCATTAACTCAACAGTCTCGCAAAGATACAAAATTCGGTTGGAGCGAGAAATATGAGAAGAGTTTTCAAGATCTCAAGATGAGACTTATTTCAGCACATGTTCTGACAATACCATCTGGTTCGGATGGATTTGTCATCAAAAGTGATGCTTCAGGCAAAGGTTTAGAATGTGTTCCTATGCAACATGGGAAAGTCATAGCCTATGCCTCACGACAACTCAAAGAATATGAGAGGAATTATCCTACTCATGATCTAGAGTTGGCAGCTGTCGTTTTTGCGCTTAAGATTTGGAGGCATTACCTGTATGGAGAGAAGGTGGAGATCTATACAGATCATAAAAGCCTCAAATATTTCTTCACTCAAAAGGAACTCAACATGCGCCAACGACGTTGGCTTGAGTTGTTGAAAGATTACGATCATACCATTCAATACCATCCTAAAAAAGTGAACGTAGTAGCTGACGCATTGAGTAGAAGATCAAATGCGGGTACAAGTGCGATATTGTTAACGCAAAGGCCCATTTTGTATGACTTACAAAGGATGGAGATAGAGTTAATAACTCCAGGGACCCATGTGATGATGTCAAATATACGAGTAGAACTGACTTTAATCGATAAAGTTAAAGTTGCTCAAGCTACAGACCTGGAGCTGATGCGTATGAGGAAGAAAGTGCAAGAAGGTGCTATTTCAGAAGCAAGAATCGATGAAGAAGGAATACTTCGAGTCAACTCTAGACTTTGTGTTCCTAACTATTCTAACTTGAAGTATTAAATCATGATGGAGGCGCACAACATACCATTTGCAATCCATCCTGGGAGTACCAAAATGTATTATGATCTTCGTCATACATTTTGGTAAAGCAATATGAAGACAGTGATAGCGGGGTTTATATCAAGGTGTCTAACTTGTCAACGAGTCAAGGCAGAGCATCAGGTGCCAAAAGGTCCATTGCAACCACTTGAAATTCCAGAATGGAAGTGGGAGCACATTACCATGGATTTCGTTACTGGTCTTCCCAAGGTTTCTCAAGGCATAGATGCGATTTGGGTCATTGTTGATAGATTGACAAAGTTTGCTCATTTCTTACCAATACGAGTAACTTATACACTTGAACGCCTTGGTCGTATGTACATAAATTAGATTATAAGACTGCATGGTATGCCAGTATCCATAGAATTTGATTGAAACCCAAGATTCACTTCACGGTTTTGGGTTAGTATGCAAAAAGCTATGGACACAGATTTGCGATTCAGTTTGGCATATCATCCTTAAACGGACGGGCAGTCGGAGAGGACAATTCAAACTCTTGAAGATTTATTAAGACTCTGTGTCCTTGACTTCAAAGGAAGTTGGGACAAGTTCTTGCCATTGGTAGAATTTTCTTACAACAACAGTTATCGAACAAGTATTTGCATGGCTCCATTCGAAGCGTTGTATGGGCGCAAGTGTCATTCTCCAGTATGCTGGGACGAGGTGGGTGAAACAACGTTGTTGGGACCTGATTTGGTACGTATGACTATGGAAAAGATTCAAATAATCTGGCAACGTATAAAGACCTCACAAGATCGACAAAAGAGTTATGTTGATCTTCATCGAAAAGACGTAGAATTCAATGTTGGAGAACATGTGTTGTTACGTGTGGCACCATGGAAAGGAGTTACGAGATTTAGAAAGAGAGGAAAGCTCAATCCTCGATTCATTGGGCCATTTGAAATACTTGACCGAGTAGGAACTGTGGCTTATAGACTCGCATTATCGCCAAGTATGTCTCGTGTTCATAACGTTTTTCACATATCCATGTTACGTAAATATGTGGAAGACCAGAATCACAGTATTGAGTTAGAACCAGACGAAATAGTGGAAGATTTAACGTATGAAGAGGTTCCTATTAAAATTATGGATAAGAAGGAACACATTCTATGCTCCAAGGTTATACCTCAAGTCAAAGTTTTGTGGAAAAATCACGATGTTGAGGAAATGACCTGGGAGTCAGAATATAAAATGAGATAAATGTATCCTCACCTTTTCGTCATACCAGGTATGTACCCTAATTTCGAGGGTAAAATTTCATAAGAAGGGGAGGTTGTAAGACCCCAACTTTTATGAATAAAGATGAATTTTCTATAAATATCATTTTTGAATATTAAGGAGTGAATGTGATATAATGTTATAGTTGTGGGTAATATTTATAAATTTTGCAAAGTACGTAAGTTGTTATATTATATTCGATTGGTCGGGAAATATTCGTTTTAACAGGGTATATTCGTACGACGGCATAATCATGGGTGGACCCCACAGTGAAATTATTGTCGGAGTTAGAAAACGACAGAAATATCTTTTTATAAAAGTAACGGCGAGAGTTTTACCGTTATCTGTTAAATTATCCGGTGATGAAAAGTACAGTAATACACGTGGTTACACAGTAGCACACGGTATTGATTATTGATGCTTACATGAGTAGTCACACAGTTTTGTTCAATAATTGATGCATAGTATCTCACGTTATTTAATTTAATTATTGTCAATATTTTATATATTATTAAATCAATAATTAAGGAGACAAAATTATTATTATTATTTGCAATATTGACGATGTCTAGAAGTTCTATCAAGGAGAGGTTTGGTCACCTAATTACGCGCCAATAGGGAGAAATCTTTATTGGAAAGCCCCCTCTTTCTTAGGAACGACCTGGTCGTTAAATATTGTGAATTATAATAATGATGATAAATGTTGTTAAAAATATTGAAGGGATTTTTTTTATGAAGTATTTGATTTAAATTTTACTTATTTTATGGACCCCGATTTACCCAATTTTCAAAATAATCGATAGAAAATTATTCCGTATATATATAATAATAGGCGGGGCCCACGTTTGAAATTGAAAAGGAAGGTGGCTGATGGTTGTTCACGGGTTGTTGTAAGATTATGTATATATATTATATTAATTTTGTTTTATATATATATATATATATATATATATATATATATATATATATATATATATATATATATATATATATTGAAAAGTGGCCAAAATGGATTCACGGGATGAATCCCGTGGTTTTTTTATATAATATATTATATATTTTATTTAAAAGTTTTCGTTTTATTAAAATAGTATCCTTTCCATTCTCCTATAAATAGGATGGTTAGTTAGAATTGAAAATCACACCAAAATCAGAGAATTCTTCTTCTATAATCTTGAGCGTATTTCTTTAGAGTTTAAGAAAGCTTTGAGCGTAGAAAATAGTGCAAGTTTTCTTCAAGAATATCCCTGCCCTACCAGTCGGAATATTCTTCTTTTCAAGGTAAGGGATGTTATTTTTGTTCAATATTCGCTTGAAATAATATTTTCTTCCATACTCTGTAGTATGTAAGTAATATTATTTCGTTTCAGATTTCGAATTTTATACCCATTTGGTTAAAATTTTGGCTTCTATACTCTATGAAATTAGTAGAATATCCTTGATATTTGCGCTTCATCCAGTATCTTTTCATGAAAATATTATTCTGAGCATTCTTGATAAGTTTTAACTTTTTCATGCCGGAGTTGTAAGACCCCGAATTTTATGAAATAAAAGTATTCAATTTTTCTTATAATTACTATTCAGTAAATGGTTAAATTGATAAATGTTAAAGTTAAGGGTGATATATGAATTTTTTTTCAAAATACACAAGTGGTTATAAAATATTCATTGTTGTCGGGAAATATTCGTTTGGTCGTGAAATATTCTTTTTGTCGGGGAATATTCGTACGACGGCGCAACCATTTGTGGGCCCCATAACAGAATAACTGTCGGATGAAAAAAATGATAAATTTGAGTTTTTACAAATAACGGCGTAGTTGTTACCGTTAACACTGTTAGAATACTCGGTGGTTTAAATACAGTAATACGCGATATTGCACAGTAGCACACTGTATTGTACAATATTTTTGAAATTATTGATTCTTACGTAAGAAGGCACTACTGAATAATTGTCACAGTAATTACTGTTCAATATTTTATTTTATTGATTCAATAATTGATGCGTTGATATTTTATATTATTGTTGTTTCAATAATTTGGTGCACAGTATTTCCCATTATCAGATCAGTAATTCATATTATTTAAATAATATTATTAGATAGCATTATTGACAATGTCTAAAAAGTTCTGTCTCATGAGAGGTTTGGTCATCTAATTGCGCGCTAGTAAGGAAAAATCTTTATTAGAAAGCCCCCTCTTTCCTGGGAACGGCCTGATTGCCAGTACAGTGATTCTGTAATATTATTTATGAATAATTAATTATTGATTTATTTGATAAGAAAATATTTATTTTATGTTGGGTATATTTATTGTGGGTAAAAATGAAGGAGTTAATGTTGAGGTGTTTTATCAGTATTTTTATCGGAATGAAGGTATTAAAAAACAAATCAAGGTTTTTGAGAAATATTGCGGGGGTTATAATTTTTAATCCGACCGTTGGATCGTTGTAATTTTTGGATATGTTATACATATATAAGTTGAGTATATGTCCACAAATTTTGAACAGTTAAAAATGATCGTATGATTTGTTATGAATTTTACGAGATGATTGGTTCAGAAATTGTTGAATTTTCGGAGTTAATCATTTTGGTAGAAAATTCTAAAATTGGTGGGCCCCACTCTTGGTTGGTGAAGAAATGTGCTGAGATTTTTATTCAAATGTGGTGGGTGGGAATAGTAGCAGGTAAAGCCATCAGGTTACAGGTTAAATCTGCTTCGGCGTGCTAACATTTTTCTATAAATAGAGGACTAAGTTAGAATTGAAAATCACACCAGAATTCATAAGTTTTCTCTCTTTTTCTCTCTAGATTATCGAGTGCATTTTGTGGGTATTTAGATACTTGGTGAGTTGCTATTCATCAGTGCAGGTTTCCTTCAGCGTCATATCCGATATCCAGTCAGAAGTGCTGCTCTTTCGAGGTAAGGGATTGTAAGGGATAGTAAGTGATAGTTTTAAGGGTTATTATGTTTTTCAGTTCGTAATTCTTCTGACCTTCAAAAAATTCTAAAAAAATTTGAAATGATATTTTGATGAGTTTTATTGATTGTGTCAAAAAATGGTGATTTTTGGATGTATATATTAAGAGTTATGAATTTTACGGGAAAAGACTATTTTAAAAGTAACCGCTTATAACTCCTTGTGGTTAACTCCAAAATTGATAAAGTTTTTATTGGAAGTATATATATATAATATCAGTGTACTCTGTGAATTTCGGAATTTTTGGACAAAAGTACAATTTTTGATAAATGTCTAAATATTCGACGGTTTTGGCCATATGAAAAATAGTAAATGAATTTTAAAAATTCCAGAAAAATATATGTTCAATATAGGACTATATTCTGCAAAATTCCAGAAAAGAAATATTTTTGGGACTGATTTGGTATTTTTCATGAAAATGGTCTAGTTATGAGTAAATGAATTAAATATGTTATGTGAAGTAAGAAAATTAGAAATATGATTTTATGGCTTGAGAATCATATATGAGTTATAAGTAGATTTTTTATGAGAGTTTTGGTTATTGGTGATGAAATCTTAAGATTTGGCATTTTATGATGATTAAATGCATTAATTAGTAAAGTGTAAACAATTTAAATAAATTATTATAAGCTTAAGAAATATTATTCTTTCAATATCATTATACCGAAATATTGGTATGTATATTATTGTGGAATTTCTACCTTTTTCATGTCCGGGTTACTATTCATGAGTTACTATTCACGAGTTACTATTCATGAGTTACTATTTACGACAAAATTGGTTTCTTTTTCTAACCAAATTATAGTTGATTTATGAATATTACTCATGAGATTAAATCTATTTGTTGATCATATTATTTTAATTATCATATATAATATTTTTATAACCCTGATATTGAAATTCTCTTTCACTTGAGTATAAAGATGGATAGATTATTGGTATGATCATGACTTTGGGTTCTCTTTGGCCAGTAGTGTAAAGTTGAATTATTGACTAGTATGATCACGACCATTGAATTTATAATTGAATATCTTCAGCTTAAGTGCAAAGGTGAAATGATCAACATTGTTATAATTATTGTTTATATAAATGATTATATATTTCTTTGAGATATTAATATATTTGGCCTGTAGTGCAAATATGAACTGTTGATGAATATATTTGGCTTGTTGTGAAAATATGAACTGTTGAGGAATATCTTTGGCCTGTAGTGCAAAGATGAATTGTTGATGAATATCTTTGGCCAGTAGTGCAAAGATGAATTATTTATGAATATCTTTGGCCCGTAGTGCAAAGATGAATTATTGATGAATATCTTTGGCTCGTAATGCAAAGATGACTTGTTGTTGAATATCTTTGGCCTGTAGTGCAAAGATGAGTTGTTGATGAATATCTTTGGCTCGTAATGCAAAGATGACCTGTTGTTGAATATATTTGGCATGTAGTGCAAAGATGACTTGTTGATGAATATCTTTGGGCCGTAGTGCAAAGATGAATTTATTAGTATGATTATGAACATGAACTGTGATTTGGTATAACCATGATGTTTGATGTTTCAGGTGATGAAAATTATCTTTGTCCTAGATGAGAAAAGAAATTTAGAACTACAATTACGATTATGAGTTATACACGTGATTGTGGATAGGAATTGTTGATTGATGTTACAGAGATAAAACATTGTTGGTGGACTTTTAACGTGGAGAAGATAATAAACTTTATAGTCTATTTGACTCTTCTAATGGATTGCTCGTTTCGCTGTAACTATGGTTAAATTTTTTTATCATCTATCATATGTTCTAAATCTCTGATTTATGACTATTAAAGACTATTGATATATTATTTATCTTTAGTCACGATATTCTTTACTGGGCTAGTTGTGCTCACCCTTCTGTTTCACAATTCCTTTCAGGTAATAAGAGTGTAGCTGGGTCGAGCGGGGGTAACAGGGGAATCGAACGGTGGTCATCATTTAGTAGTTATATTTGGTGAATCATCTAGGGTGAGGCGAACTCAACGTTGGAAGGGTGTTTTGCCACTGTCATACAAGATGTCTAATGACATACAACCTCGTGTCATCATAAGACAGTGTTTTGCTCATCCACTTCCTGAGTATATTTACGAGCACTACCTATATAATCTTGGTGTTCGTTTGAAGTATAATTCTCAATTAGAGACAGTGGAGATAGTGATAAGTCAAGAGAAGACTCACCATTGGGAAGAATATGATAGTAATCTTCTCATTTTTCTTTGGGGTCTATTGGGTCAACCAAGGATAATTCTGTGGCCATATGATATCTATCATAACCTAGACGCATGGCCTCCCATGTACAAAGGTTTCCTTGAGCACTTCCCAAAGATTCTAATTTCTAAAACAGTCTTTGACTATACCTTTATGTAAGGTGCCACAGTGAGGTGCTATCCACGGTTGAGACATGTATCACATTTGGTATATATTTGTATCCAAACTCACAGCATATGTGTTGTTGTATTTTATACGACAATTGTTGTAATAAAGTTGTAGTTATTTTCTGTTCCATGTATTTGGCGACTCAGAATGGGTTGGATGGAATGGGCCTATTTTGGGGTCATTACAGGAGTACTATTCATGGGAAAAGTACTATTCACGGGGTACTATTCACTCGAGTATTATTTACCCGGGGTACTATTCATGATAAAAAAAATTGATTCGTTTTCGGTCCAAATTATTTTTGGTACAATATTATTCTTGAATTTTACTCCACAAAGCAGTATCATGTTGACAATTTGGACGTTATTGATTTCTGGATAAATTAAATTATAAATATTTAAAAATTTATTCTTTAACCTGTTTTATTGAATTCTTATATCATTGTCATTATCCTCATGTTTATATTATGTTGAAAGTCATCTGTGGCCTGTAGTGCATAGACGGACTTGGTATGATTATGACCAGTGATTATTCGGTATAATCATAACCGTAATGTTACAAATGATGTGGTAAAAGTCCTCATTGACCCGTAGTGCATTGATGGATAATTGTTGGCATGATCATGATCATTGATGAATACATGAATATCCTTGGCCGTAGTGCAGTCGTGATTCGATGATATTGATTATTTATTAAGCTGAGTCTCAATGATAAAAGTGATGAAAAACCTTTTAAATCATAGAAGATAGTAGATTTTATGCTCTACTTGACTCTTCTAATGGATTGCTTGTTCCGCTGCAGTTAAACTTGATGTTTGTTATATTTTATCAGTTTAACACTGTTGAAGGCTAACGATAAATTATTCTGCATTATCTTAGTCCTAATATTTCTTACTGGGCTAGTTGAGCTCGCCCTTTTGCTTTCATTGTTCTATTCAGGGAATGAGAACTTAACCGGGACTAGTCGGGGAACGGAGTGATGGTCCAGATGATAGCATTAGTAGTCCTCACTATTCTATAAAATAGTGTGATAATAAATGTATTGAGGACTCCATTTGAGTTGAATACTGTCTAGAAGACAATATTCGTATCAAAACTCTCAGTTTATGTTTTGTCGTATTTTACACGACAGTTGTATTATTAAGTTGTATTTGAATTTTGTACCATGTATTTGGCAACTCAAGATGGGTGATGTATACCTATTTTGGGGGCGTCACAGTTGGTACCAAAGCTTAGGGATATGATCCCTGACTGAGATGTGAGACTAGAACTAGGAGGTGAGAGACGAGAAATTCCTTCGCTAGTATGACCTACCTAAGTTTATTTGGTATTATTTGGTCGGTCAGAGTATAGGGATAATATGTGACATGTCAATTAACCCTTGTTTTGTGGCAGTATTTGAAAATGACATCAAAAAATGTTGAGATAAGCAATGAAGCACATGAGACTGTTGAGTCACCAATGATCAATGCCCAGGATAATGTGCATCAAGATGGAATTAATGGAATTAATCCTCAAGAAAACAACAACGCTGACCAAATAATGAACGATGAGATGTTCAGTGGCTTTACGCAATTCATGCAACATCAAGCGAGAACAACTCCTGTTCAAAATGCAGGTGGAAACACTGGCAACTCTCGGACGGTCACCGCTAAACAGTTCAAGGAGCTGGGACCACCGGAGTTTATTGGAGAGCCAAAACCACTTAAGGCGGAGACATGGATAAAGCAGATCACCAAGATATTTGACGTCTTGGGATGCTCCGAAGAGTAAAAGGTTTCCTTTGCCACCTTTATGTTGTGAGGAGAGGCAGATTATTGGTGGGAATCGGTAAAGTGCACTCAACCTGGCGCACTGAAGATGTCTTGGGAGAAGTTCCAAGAACTATTCAACGACAAGTACTTTCCCGAAAGTATTCGTCACATGAAGGAGGTAGAGTTCATCAAGTTGGAGCAGAACAATATGACCGTGTCGCAGTACGAAGCTAAGTTTGTCGAGTTGTCTCGGTTTACGTCCCACTTGGTTGATAATGAGGAGAGAATGATGCGGATGTTTCTAAGAGGTTTGAAACCGGAGATACATCAATATCTAATTTCTCATAAAATGTGTTTGTATTCAGATGTTGTAAATAGGGCTCAATTATTGGAGTGCGATAACGAGCCAACCCAACCAAGAGAGAGCAGTCGGGAAAATGATAAAACCAGTGGTAGCAGTCATCGAAGCGGTGACAACAAACGTGGAGGGAATTAACATGCCATAAATGGTAACCACTTCGGTGGTAATCATGGCCAAGACAATAAAAGTGGACAATTCAAGAAGAGGAGATTCAACAATGATGAAAAGACGTTAGCACCATCACCCATTATCAAGGAAGGAGAACGACCACCTATTATATGCTTCAAATGCTAAGGGGAGGGATACATCAGTCCAAACTGTGCGCAGCAGTCCAAAACGTATTACAATTGTGGAAGAGAAAGTCACATAGTTAGATTTTATCGTACAGGGAAGCCAAGTTCAGTAGGAACGGTGACACCAAATGCCGTCCTAGACAAGTCAAAACCAGTAGTTCAAGGGAGAGCATTTGTTGTGACCTCCCAAAAAATAAGGAACCCGAACGAGGTCATCACGGGTAAGCTTATCATAAACTCTAGCGAAGTATATACCTTATTTGATACCGGTTCTACCCATTCTTTTATTTCTCCTACTTGCGCTCAACGTTTAAATTTGACTCCAGAGAAATTAGACTTTGACTTATTTGTTGAAACTCCGTTGGGAGAAACCTTCATTACATCCACTGTTTATAAGTCTTGTTTGATTCAAAACGGTAACCGCACGTTACCTGTCGATCCTATCTCCATCAAAATACTTGCATTTGACGTGATTCTAGGGATTGATTGGTTAACTACTCATCATGCTAAAATTGATTATTTTCGTAAGGTTGTTAGCTTTAATATTCCTAATCAACCTATTATGAGAATTCAAGAGATTAGAAACCCTAATATCAGATTTAGAAAATCTAACGTACAGTTAGAAATCCTAATTGAAAACCGAAAAATCCTAATTTCATATTCGGAAATCCTAAAACCCTAATTAGGAAACCCTAATCCTAGTTAGTAAGCTTGATGTGTTTAGTAAATGTTAATATGATTAGGAAACCCTAATTGTAATTTAAAAATTTTAATTTTTAAATTTTCTAATTAAAAACCCTAATTAGTAATTTTTAGAAACTAAATATTTAAAACCTAAGTGTTAGAACCTTAGGGTTAAACCTTAAAGGTGTGACAAATTCCATGTATGCCATTAAAAATATAATGCTAAAGACCAAAATGCCCTTTTTCATTTTCTTTAAATGGTAACTTGTAAAAATACCAATACCTTTAGTGGGTGACCAACTAAATTGACTTGGTGACACAAAACTCCAGCCAAATCAGTCCATAACATCAGATCATACATGCATCTACATAATATATATAGATTAAAGAGAGAGAAAATACATGTAATTGCTCATTTTGCATACAAGCTCTCACCAACTCTCTCTCTCTCTCTCTCACTAAAAGCTCCGAAAATAACAAGTAGATCAGTCACTAAAACATCTTCTAGATCATCAATATTAGTTCAGTAGATCTAAGATCAAAGCTTTGCATAAGAAAGGTATAAACCCTAGCTAGCCTTTGATCTTGTATGCTTATAAAAATTTCGTGTTTAAGTGTTTAATCAGGAGTTATTTGATGTTTTTAGTTGATCTATGATGATCCATCATGGATCCATAGCTTCAAAGTGGGTAAAAACCATTTTTTTCAATATCTGTTCTTGAGCTTGAAATGTGGTTTGACAACTAAATGTCAGTGGCCACAAATCCTTGCTCGTTTGAGTTTTTTATTGTTTTATGTTATGGATCAGTAGTCTAGTATGTTGTCTTTGACTTGCAAATGAAAGCATAGTCATTAGATATCTGGATTTGAAGATATAATCGGTCAAAACCCGTTGACCGGGCATGACCAAGCCAAATCTGGGTAACCCAGAAAAGCTAAACCAGCGTCTAACAATTATTTTCAAGGTCCGGATCTGACAGATGTTATGTTGTTTAATGTTGTATTTGTAATCAAGTTATAGCCTGATATGTGGACTCTAGAATTGTATCTTTAGATCTCTTAAAAAGTAAACAAATTGAATGTAGCAAGTGGTCAAAGTATCCTAGTCGACTATGATGGCTGTTTTCTGGAATTTCCAGAAAATCGGATGAACAGCCCTCTGAAAGGGTTTGATCGAGTCGTATCTTGTGGATCTGTTGTTGTTAAACAGACTTGTTGTTATATTCATGTACCTTGACACTAGTACTACAGATTTGGACTATAACATAACTAATTTGAAGACCAGAACATAGAATTAATTGAGCCCAAAGGTAGACCCTCGAAGCTGCTGGGTTTTTGGGTTGCCCAGAACACCCAGAACTTGGTCTGACAGTACCTTTGTGAGCTTAGATCTTCGTGATATATGATTAATTGACTCGGGTGATGATTCGAACTTGTAGTACTACATATCTACTACAAATTAGATGCAAAAGAAAGCCCAGAAACACACTGTATTGGAAATTAGAAGTGGTCAAACATGACATGTTAAGCACTAAGCTGTCAGTGTTCTTGAGCTCAAGAACACCAACAGCAACGCTTTGTGTCACTAAATATCTTTAGCGACAGTTTTATTATTTTCTAATTTCTGATTTTCCAGAAATTATTTAAAAATAGAAATAAATTCTAAAAAATTACAAAAATGGTTTTAAAAATCATTTTAAATTCTAAAAAATAACTTTTAATTATTTGGGACATTTTTAATTAATAATTATAATTATTTGAATAAAAATGATATTTAATTTATTTAATTAGTATATTAAATAAATTAGAGAAAAATGATTTAATATTATGAAAAATCATTTTAAATAAGAATAATGTATTTAAAAATATTTTGAATTATAAAATATAATTTTTAATATTTTTTGAGAATTTTCATTAATAATTTAATATTAATGATATTAGATTTATTTAGTTATTAAATTAAATAAATAATTTAAAAATCATTTTATTGATTTAAAAATTATTTTAAATAAGAATAAAGTGTTAGAAAATATTTTGAATTATAAAATATATATTTCATTTTTTTTGGAGAATTCTCATTAATAAATTAATATTAATGATATTCGATTTATTTAATTATTATATTAAATAAATAAATTAAAAATAATATTATTTATTTAAAATCATTTAAAAATGAGAAAAATATTTTAAAAATATTTTAAGTTATAATTAATGACTTTTAATATTTGAATGATAATTTCATTACTATTTAAATATTAATGATGATGATTTAAAAATGAATTTAATTAAGTTAAAAACCATTTAAGTAGAATATTGATGATTTAAAAATATTTTAAGTTATTAACAATAACTTTAATATTTTGACAAGTATAACATTAATATTTTTATATTATTAAATATTAATGATAATAAGATTATTTGATAATTAAATTATTTAAAAATGATTTAAGTGTTTGAAAAATTATTATAATTATAATAATTATTTAAATATTATTAACAGCTTTTGAAAAATATTATAAATGATATATGATTTATCTAATATAATATTGAAGCTTTGAAACCGAATTTAATTGACAATAATTGTGTTAATTATCAGATAGAGTGACCAGAATACCGAGAATGGACCGAAGTCAAACCTGACCGAAATAGTTAGACTTAATAAGTGTTTATATAGGTTATAAACACTGATGTGGCTATGTGGTAATGTATCTAGGAGAAGATTGACTGTGAATTACAGTGTTGTATGTTATAAATTATTGTGCTAATTGTGAGACCGATATTATTGGTTATAGGTCTTACGAACGCAGATAAGTTTATCGTGTAGCTGTAAACAGTGGAAGAGGTAAGTTTTTTAACTCAGCCTTGAGTTATATTCATTCAATTATTATGGTGGTTAATTATTGTTAATTATACCACGTCCAAGAATTTATTGTTGATTATTCGCAGTTAGTGCATGTTTAATAATTCAAATTGAATTACTGATTCGGAAAATATACATTCGTAGAATAACTGTTGTTGGATATTCCAATTCATAAGAAGTTAACATTGACAGTACAGATAATTCCTGTTTATTGTCGAATTATGTTGAGAAATGTCTTAGCTAATTATTCTGGCTAGACGAACATTTGTTAGAACTTGATAGGTTCGAGAAGAGAAGAGAATTATTATTGATAGATCAATGCCAGTTGTATCGGCTAGATCGAAATAGAAAACTTGATAGGTTTGAGAAGAGAAGAGAAGTGATTAGATATTTAAATCATTGAATTTTGTTGTTAAATCAAATCTTGATTGTGAGACTGAGAAGAACAACCTTTTATAAAGGGAACATTTTTAGTCGTATATTCGACCATTGCGCGCGACTTAAGTATTATGCATAATATAGGATACAAGGAGTTGGGCGGCTCTAAGTACTTACAGAGGGGTATGATGTAAGACCCCAACTTTTATGAATAAAGAATAATTTTCTCGAAATATATTTTTGAATATTATGGTGTAGATTTGATATAAT
Source organism: Panax notoginseng (assembly GCA_016801055.1). Taxonomy (NCBI): domain Eukaryota; kingdom Viridiplantae; phylum Streptophyta; class Magnoliopsida; order Apiales; family Araliaceae; genus Panax; species Panax notoginseng. The sequence goes on from CM029021.1 coordinate 78,585,955, forward strand.
GTTATAGTTGTGGGTAATATTTATAAATTTTACAAAGTAAGCAAGTGGTTATATAATATTCGATTGGTCGGAGAATATTCGTTTTAACAAGGAATATTCATACGATGAAACAATCATTGGTGGACCCCACAACAAAAGAATTGTAGTAGTTAGAAAGCGACAAAATTATCTTTTAATAAAAATAACGGCGAAAGTGTTACCATTAAAACTGTTGAAGTACCCGGTAGTAAAAGTACAGTAATACGCGTGGATGCATAGTAGCACACGATATTGATTATTGATGCTTACGTGAGAAGTCACTTAGTTAAACTCAATTATTGCTACAGTAATTACTGTATTATATCTCTCATATTATTGATTCAATTATTATCACAGTATCATCTGCATAATATTTTATATTATTAAATCAATAATTGAGACGATAAAGTTATTCATATTATTATTTGCAATATTGACAATGTCTATAAGTTATATCAAGGAGAGGTTTGGTCACCTAATTGCGCGCCAATAAGGAAAAATCCTTATCGGAAAGCCCCATCTTTTCTGGGAATGACCTGGTTGTTAAATATTATGAGACATAATATTAATGATGAATAAGTTCATGTTGATTAAAGATAAAATTGATAATATCATTGTGTGAAAATTATTAGTGTTAGTGGAAATCGACATTTATTTCGATAATAATTAATGTCTGGAGGTTATATTGACAAATCAGGTAATTCACCGGATAAATGAGCAATTAATTGCTATTAATTCACATGCTTATAACTATGTGTTCACATGTGTGTACTATTGATTCACGTGATTTACTATTAGGAGAGTTGGTGCAGGATTGATAATACTTACATGACTAAATTAAAAATAGAGGTATAGATGAAGGTACTATATTGTAATTAGTTTTTTTACATGATTTTACTATTAAGTCAAATGAATGAACTATTAATTCACATTATTTACTAATAGGGGAGGTGGTGCAAGTTTGATAATAATTGCAGGACTAAATTAAAAATGAAAAAAAAGAGGAAGGTATTATACAGTAATATTTCGAGCCCCAAAACGTGCAATTACCAAAATTATATTTTCCTATAAATAGAAGCTCATTCTTCTTTCATTCTCACCAATTCACTAAGTCTTACAAGAACAATTATTATAGAGAGAAAGAAGAAGAGAAGTCTGTTACCTCACTATTCTAATATCCAGTTTCTTCTAAGGTAAGGGGTATTATTTCTTTCGTATTCATGAAGAGAGTTATTTTCTTTTAATACTCGTAAGGGTTGTTATTCCATTCTTTATTATTCTATTAGAATAACCTGTCTGTGCGGTATATCGCATGCCTAGTGAATTCTTCTGTTATTTCATTCTTTATTATTCTGTTAGAATAACCTGTTTGTGCGGTCTATCGCATGCCTGGTGAATTCTTCTATTATTCCATTCTTTATTATTCTGTTGGAATAACCTGCCTGTGCGGACTACCTCATGCATGGTGAATGATCCTTCGTACTCATTCCTTGTTAAATTGTGGAAATGATCTGTCTACGTGGATTACCGCATGGCGGGCGAAAATCCATTTACAGTTTTATATATTTTATTATACTCAGTTGGTTAAAGTTTTGGCTTCTATACTCCATGAAATTAGTAAAATATCCTGGATATTTGCACTTCATCCAGTATCTTTTTATGAAAATATTCTTCTGAGCATTGTTGAATTTTACTCAACAAAGAAGTATCATATTGACAATTTGGACGTTATTGATTTCTGGATAAATTAAATTATAAATCTTTAAAATTTATCTTGAACTTGTTTTATTGAATTATTATGTCATTGCCATCATCCTCATGCTTATATTATGATGAAAGTCATCTTTCGCTTACGTGCGTAGATGGACTTGGTATGATTATGACCAGGAATTATTCGGTATAATCATGACCATAATGTGACGAATGATGTGGTGAAAGTCCTCATTGGCCTGTAGTTCATTGATTGACAGTTGTTGGTATGATTATGACCAGGGATTATTCGGTATAATCATGACCATTGATGATTACATGAATATCGTTGGCCGTGATGCAGGGATGATTCGATTTTATTTATTAAGCTGAGTCTCAGCGATAAAGTTGATGAAAAACTTTTTAAATCATAGAAGATAGTAGATTTTATGCTCTACTAGACTCTTCTAATGGATTGCTTATTCTGTTGCAGTTGTTGATCTAAAACTTGTTGTCTATTATATTCTATCAGTTGTTATACTGTTGAAGGCTAAGGATAATTTATTCTGCATTATCTTAGTCATAATATTTCTTACTGGGCTAGTTGAGCTCACCCTTTCTTTCACTGTTCTCTTTATGAAATGAGAATATAGCTGGGACGAGTCGGAGAACGGATTGACGGTCCAGATTGTTATTTTAGTAGCCCTCACTATTCTATAAAATAGTGTGACAATGAATGTAATGAGGATTCCATTGAGTGTCAATATTGTCTAGATGACAATATTCTTATTAAATCTCTTAGATTATGTTTTGTCGTATTTTACACGACTGTTGTATAATTAAGTTGTATTTAAATTTTGTTCCATGTATTTGGCGACTCTAGATGGGTGATGTATACCTATTTTGGGGGCGTCACAGTTGGTATCAAAGCTTAGGGATATGATCCCTGGCTGAGATGTGAGATAAGAACTAGGAGGGGAGAGACGGGAAATTCATTCGCTATTATGACCTACCTAAGTTTATTTGGTATTTAATTGGTCGGTCAGAGTATAGGTGTAACGACCACAAAATAGATCCATTCCATCCAACCTATTCTGAGTCGCCAAATACATGGTACAGAAAACAACTATAACTTTATTACAACAATTGTCGTGCAAAATACAACAACACATATGCTGTGAGTTTGGATACAAATATATACCAAATATGACTCATGTTCCAACCGTAGACATCACCTCATAATGACACCTTACATAAAGGTATAGTCAAAAATTGTTTTAGAAATTAGAATATTTGGGAAGTGCTCAAGGAAACCTTCGTACATGGGAGGCCATGCGTCTAGGTTATGATAGATATCATATGGCCACAGAATTATCCTTGGTTTACCCAATAGACCCCAAAGAAAAACGAGAAGATTACTATCATATTCTTCCCAATGGTGAGTCTTCTCTTGACATATCATTATCTCTGCTGTCTCTAATTGAGAATTATACTTTAAACAAACACCAAGATTATATAGGTAGTGCTCGTATATATACTCAGCAAGTGGATGAGCACATCCCTGTCTTATGATGACACGAGGTTGTATGTCGTTAGACATCTTGTATGATAGTGGCAAACCACCCTTCCAACGTTGGGTACACCTTACCCTATTGGATTCACCAAATATAATTACTAAATGAACTTTTCTATACTGCTTCGGGAGAACATCCACAGCTAGAGACCACCGTTCTATTTCCCCGTTACCCTCGCTCGACCCAGCTACACTCTTATTACCTCAAAAGAGCAGTACTTCTGATCGGTATAAGGCTGAAGGAAACTTGCACTGATGAATAACAACTCACCAAGTATCTAAATACTCACAAAACACACTCAATAATCTAGAGAGAGAAAGAGAGAAAGCTTATGTTTCTGGTGTGATTTTCAATTCTAACTTAGCCCTCTATTTATAGGAAAATTTTGGTAGGTTTGACCTGCAACCTGATTCCTTTACCTGCTACTATTCCCACCCACCACATTTGAAATATAATTCAGCACATTTCTTTACCAACCACAAGTGGGGCCCACCAATTCTAGAATTTTCCACCAAAAATGATTTATAACCTGATTTCCGAATCAGCCACCTCTTAAAATTCATAACAAATCATACGTTCATTTTTAACGGTTCAAAATATAAAAACCTCAACATTAACTCCTTCATTTTTAACCACAAAAATATATCCCTCATTTATATCCACATAATATAAATATTTCCTTATCATATGAATCAATAATTAATTATTCACAAATAATATTACAGAATCACATTTATGACAACCAGGCCGTTCCCAGGAAAGAGGGGGCTTTCCAATAAGAATTTCTCCTTACTGGCGCGCAATTAGATGACCAAACCTCTCCTTAGACAGAACTTTCTAGACATTGACAATAATGTTATCTAATAATATTATTCAAATAAATTGAATTATTGATCTGATAAAGGAAAATACTGTGCAGCAACAATTATTGAAACAACAATAATATAAAATATCAACGCAACAATTATTGAATCAATAAAATAAAATATTGAACAGTAACTACTGTAACAATTATTGAGTAGTGCCTTCTTACGTAAGAATCAATAATTTCAAAAATACTATGCAATACCGTGTGCTACTGTGCAATAACGCGTATTACTGTATTTTAACCACGGGTATTCCAACAGTGTTAACGGTAACAACTACGCCGTTATTTGTAAAAACTCAAATTTGTCGTTTTCCTTCACCCGACAGTTATTCGTTATGGGGCCCACAAATAGCTGCGCCGTCGTACGAATATTCTCCGACAGAAAGAATATTCCACGACCAAACGAATATTCCCCGACAACAATGATTATTTTATAACCACTTGCTTATTTTGAAAAAAATTCATATTTCACCCATAACTTTAAACTTTTATCAATTTAACTATTTACTGAATAGTAATTATAAGAAAAATTGCATACTTTTATTTCATAAAATTCGGGGTCTTACAATCTCCCCTCCTTATGAAATTTCGTCCCGAAATTTACGTACCTGGTATTTCGAAGAGTTGAGAATACCTTGCTTCCATTTCAGATTCTATCTCTCAGATCATCATGATTTCTCCATTGCTCTTCTCCCATGATAACTTCATTTGGGTTCCTTATTTGTTGGGAAGTCATGACAACCGCCATCCCTCGAACTACTCGGCTTTGACTTGTCTGGAGCAGCATTTGGCGTCATCATTACCGTTGGAATATACCTTTCTATAGGACATATTCTCCCTCAACTGCCTCTTCGTACTCCTCATTCATGATCTGAATCATCAATCTTCGATCCATATCGGATTCAGGTTGACCGCTATGTACAGGGTAATTCAAAACTCGATGTTGGGTTCTCCCAATTGCTTTCCAAAAGAGAAATTCATATCATATATTTTAGCCTTCTTAGATCGAACATCTCTTTCCACAATATCCACGTGTCGTGCGGCTTTTGCCCATGCATCACTTATTCTCACTCGTTCAATTTTTTCTTCTTTCAGCTCAGATTCCATTTTTATCATCTTATACTCTGCCAAAGAATGCTTTCTGTTCAAGCATCACATATCGGGTAACACAAGCTTGAATTGTTGCATCCTTTTGTTCCACGACCGCCTGTCGTTCTTCTGCCTGCTCTTCTAACTCATGAATACAATTTTGAAATTCTACATTTTGATCATATAATACCTCTAATAAACTCTCCTCTGGTACTTCTTCTTCCTCTTCTTCCTCAGTCTCAGCTGTTACCTCTGCGACTATCTCGGGTGCAACTATCAATTCTTCACTCACCACATAGATATCTCTAATTCCTTCTTCGTCTGACATCACATTATCATGGTTAGTGATTAGAGGTATCCCCACAGTCTCATTCACTCCATTGTTAGCATTCTCAGCTGCCATTCTCAAATACTGCCATTAAATAAGGGTTAATTAAACAAATTAACATATCACATAATATCGCAATATTATGACTAACCAACAAATAAGCTTAGGTAGGACACACTAGCGAAGGATTTACTCATCTCTCCCCTCCTAGTTGTATTCCCCGATCTCCGCCAGAGATCATATCCCTAAGCTCTGATACCAAATGTAACGACCCCAAAATAGATCCATTCCATCCAACCTATTCTGAGTCGCCAAATACATGGTACAGAAAACAACTATAACTTTATTACAACAATTGTCGTGCAAAATACAACAACACATATGCAGTGAGTTTGGATACAAATATATACCAAATATGACTCATGTTCCAACCGTAGACATCACCTCATAATGACACCTTACATAAAGGTATAATCAAAAATTGTTTTAGAAATTAGAATATTGGGAAGTGCTCAAGGAAACCTTCGTACATGGGAGGCCATGCGTCTAGGTTATGATAGATATCATATGGCCACAGAATTATCCTTGGTTTACCCAATAGACCCCAAAGAAAAACGAGAAGATTACTATCATATTCTTCCCAATGGTGAGTCTTCTCTTGACATATCATATTATCTCTACTGTCTCTAATTGAGAATTATACTTTAAACAAACACCAAGATTATATAGGTAGTGCTCGTATATATACTCAGCAAGTGGATGAGCACATCCCTGTCTTATGATGACACGAGGTTGTATGTCGTTAGACATCTTGTATGATAGTGGCAAACCACCCTTCCAACGTTGGGTACACCTTACCCTATTGGATTCACCAAATATAATTACTAAATGAACTTTTCTATACTGCTTCGGGAGAACATCCACAGCTAGAGACCACCGTTCTATTCCCCGTTACCCTCGCTCGACCCAGCTACACTCTTATTACCTCAAAAGAGCAGTACTTCTGATCGGTATAAGGCTGAAGGAAACTTGCACTGATGAATAGCAACTCACCAAGTATCTAAATACTCACAAAATACACTCAATAATCTAGAGAGAGAGAAAGAGAGAAAGCTTATGTTTCTGGTGTGATTTTCAATTCTAACTTAGCCCTCTATTTATAGGAAAATTTTGGTAGGTTTGACCTGCAACCTGATGGCTTTACCTGCTACTATTCCCACCCACCACATTTGAAATATAATTCAGCACATTTCTTTACCAACCACAAGTGGGGCCACCAATTCTAGAATTTTCCACCAAAAATGATTTATAACCTGATTTCCGAATCAGCCACCTCTTAAAATTCATAACAAATCATACGTTCATTTTTAACGGTTCAAAATTTATGGACATATACTCAACTTATATATGTATAACATATCCAAAAATTACCACGATCCAACGGTCAGATTAAAAATTATAACCCCCGCAAAATATCTCAAAAACCTGATTTTTAATACCTCCATTCCGACAAAAATACTGATAAAAACCTCAACATTAAGTCCTTCATTTTTAACCACAAAAATATATCCCTCATTTATATGCACATAATATAAATATTTCCTTATCATATGAATCAATAATTAATTATTCACAAATAATATTATAGAATCACATTTATGACAACCAGGCCGTTCCCAGGAAAGAGGGGGCTTTCCAATAAGAATTTCTCCTTACTGGCGCGCAATTAGATGACCAAACCTCTCCTTAGACAGAACTTTCTAGACATTGACAATAATGTTATCTAATAATATTATTCAAATAATATGAATTATTGATCTGATAAAGGAAAATACTGTGCAGCAACAATTATTGAAACAACAATAATATAAAATATCAACGCAACAATTATTGAATCAATAAAATAAAATATTGAACAGTAACTACTGTAACAATTATTGAGTAGTGCCTTCTTACGTAAGAATCAATAATTTCAAAAATACTATGCAATACCGTGTGCTACTGTGCAATAACGCGTATTACTGTATTTTAACCACCGGGTATTCCAACAGTGTTAACGGTAACAACTACGCCGTTATTTGTAAAAACTCAAATTTGTCGTTTTCCTTCACCCGACAGTTATTCGTTATGGGGCCCACAAATAGCTGCGCCGTCGTACGAATATTCTCCGACAGAAAGAATATTCCACGACCAAACGAATATTCCCGACAACAATGATTATTTTATAACCACTTGCTTATTTTGAAAAAAATTCATATTTCACCCATAACTTTAAACTTTTATCAATTTAACTATTTACTGAATAGTAATTATAAGAAAATTGCATACTTTTATTTCATAAAATTCGGGGTCTTACAATCTCCCCTCCTTATGAAATTTCGTCCCCGAAATTTACGTACCTGGTATTTCGAAGAGTTGAGAATACCTTGCTTCCATTTCAGATTCTATCTCTCAGATCATCATGATTTCTCCATTGCTCTTCTCCCATGATAACTTCATTTGGGTTCCTTATTTGTTGGGAAGTCATGACAACCGCCATCCCTCGAACTACTCGGCTTTGACTTGTCTGGAGCAGCATTTGGCGTCATCATTACCGTTGGAATATACCTTTCTATAGGACATATTCCTCCCTCAACTGCCTCTTCGTACTCCTCATTCATGATCTGAATCATCAATCTTCGATCCATATCGGATTCAGGTTGACCGCTATGTACAGGGTAATTCAAAACTCGATGTTGGGTTCTCCCAATTGCTTTCCAAAAAGAGAAATTCATATCATATATTTTAGCCTTCTTAGATCGAACATCTCTTTCCACAATATCCACGTGTCGTGCGGCTTTTGCCCATGCATCACTTATTCTCACTCGTTCAATTTTTTCTTCTTTCAGCTCAGATTCCATTTTTATCATCTTATACTCTGCCAAAGAATGCTTCTGTTCAAGCATCACATATCGGGTAACACAAGCTTGAATTGTTGCATCCTTTTGTTCCACGACCGCCTGTCGTTCTTCTGCCTGCTCTTCTAACTCATGAATACAATTTTGAAATTCTACATTTTGATCATATAATACCTCTAATAAACTCTCCTCTGGTACTTCTTCTTCCTCTTCTTCCTCAGTCTCAGCTGTTACCTCTGCGACTATCTCGGGTGCAACTATCAATTCTTCACTCACCACATAGATATCTCTAATTCCTTCTTCGTCTGACATCACATTATCATGGTTAGTGATTAGAGGTATCCCCACAGTTTCATTCACTCCATTGTTAGCATTCTCAGCTGCCATTCTCAAATACTGCCATTAAATAAGGGTTAATTAAACAAATTAACATATCACATAATATCGCAATATTATGACTAACCAACAAATAAGCTTAGGTAGGACACACTAGCGAAGGATTTACTCATCTCTCCCCTCCTAGTTGTATTCCCCGATCTCCGTCAGAGATCATATCCCTAAGCTCTGATACCAAATGTAACGACCCCAAAATAGATCCATTCCATCCAACCTATTCTGAGTCGCCAAATACATGGTACAGAAAACAACTATAACTTTATTACAACAATTGTCGTGCAAAATACAACAACACATATGCTGTGAGTTTGGATACAAATATATACCAAATATGACTCATGTTCCAACCGTAGACATCACCTCATAATGACACCTTACATAAAGGTATAGTCAAAAATTGTTTTAGAAATTAGAATATTTGGGAAGTGCTCAAGGAAACCTTCGTACATGGGAGGCCATGCGTCTAGGTTATGATAGATATCATATGGCCACAGAATTATCCTTGGTTTACCCAATAGACCCCAAAGAAAAACGAGAAGATTACTATCATATTCTTCCCAATGGTGAGTCTTCTCTTGACATATCATTATCTCTACTGTCTCTAATTGAGAATTATACTTTAAACAAACACCAAGATTATATAGGTAGTGCTCGTATATATACTCAGCAAGTGGATGAGCACATCCCTGTCTTATGATGACACGAGGTTGTATGTCGTTAGACATCTTGTATGATAGTGGCAAACCACCCTTCCAACGTTGGGTACACCTTACCCTATTGGATTCACCAAATATAATTACTAAATGAACTTTTCTATACTGCTTCGGGAGAACATCCACAGCTAGAGACCACCGTTCTATTTCCCCGTTACCCTCGCTCGACCCAGCTACACTCTTATTACCTCAAAAGAGCAGTACTTCTGATCGGTATAAGGCTGAAGGAAACTTGCACTGATGAATAGCAACTCACCAAGTATCTAAATACTCACAAAATACACTCAATAATCTAGAGAGAGAAAGAGAGAAAGCTTATGTTTCTGGTATGATTTTCAATTCTAACTTAGCCCTCTATTTATAGGAAAATTTTGGTAGGTTTGACCTGCAACCTGATGGCTTTACCTGCTACTATTCCCACCCACCACATTTGAAATATAATTCAGCACATTTCTTTACCAACCACAAGTGGGGCCCACCAATTCTAGAATTTTCCACCAAAAATGATTTATAACCTGATTTCCGAATCAGCCACCTCTTAAAATTCATAACAAATCATACGTTCATTTTTAACGGTTCAAAATTTATGGACATATACTCAACTTATATATGTATAACATATCCAAAAATTACCACGATCCAACGGTCAGATTAAAAATTATAACCCCCGCAAAATATCTCAAAAACCCTGATTTTTAATACCTCCATTCCGACAAAATACTGATAAAAACCTCAACATTAAGTCCTTCATTTTTAACCACAAAAATATATCCCTCATTTATATGCACATAATATAAATATTTCCTTATCATATGAATCAATAATTAATTATTCACAAATAATATTATAGAATCACATTTATGACAACCAGGCCGTTCCCAGGAAAGAGGGGGCTTTCCAATAAGAATTTCTCCTTACTGGCGCGCAATTAGATGACCAAACCTCTCCTTAGACAGAACTTTCTAGACATTGACAATAATGTTATCTAATAATATTATTCAAATAATATGAATTATTGATCTGATAAAGGAAATACTGTGCAGCAACAATTATTGAAACAACAATAATATAAAATATCAACGCAACAATTATTGAATCAATAAAATAAAATATTGAACAGTAACTACTGTAACAATTATTGAGTAGTGCCTTCTTACGTAAGAATCAATAATTTCAAAAATACTATGCAATACCGTGTGCTACTGTGCAATAACGCGTATTACTGTATTTTAACCACCGGGTATTCCAACAGTGTTAACGGTAACAACTACGCCGTTATTTGTAAAAACTCAAATTTGTCGTTTTCCTTCACCCGACAGTTATTCGTTATGGGGCCCACAAATAGCTGCGCCGTCGTACGAATATTCTCCGACAGAAAGAATATTCCACGACCAAACGAATATTCCCCGACAACAATGATTATTTTATAACCACTTGCTTATTTTGAAAAAAATTCATATTTCACCCATAACTTTAAACTTTTATCAATTTAACTATTTACTGAATAGTAATTATAAGAAAAATTGCATACTTTTATTTCATAAAATTCGGGGTCTTACAATCTCCCCTCCTTATGAAATTTCGTCCCCGAAATTTACGTACCTGGTATTTCGAAGAGTTGAGAATACCTTGCTTCCATTTCAGATTCTATCTCTCAGATCATCATGATTTCTCCATTGCTCTTCTCCCATGATAACTTCATTTGGGTTCCTCATTTGTTGGGAAGTCATGACAACCGCCATCCCTCGAACTACTCGGCTTTGACTTGTCTGGAGCAGCATTTGGCGTCATCATTACCGTTGGAATATACCTTTCTATAGGACATATTCCTCCCTCAACTGCCTCTTCGTACTCCTCATTCATGATCTGAATCATCAATCTTCGATCCATATCGGATTCAGGTTGACCGCTATGTACAGGGTAATTCAAAACTCGATGTTGGGTTCTCCCAATTGCTTTCCAAAAAGAGAAATTCATATAATATATTTTAGCCTTCTTAGATCGAACATCTCTTTCCACAATATCCACGTGTCGTGCGGCTTTTGCCCATGCATCACTTATTCTCACTCGTTCAATTTTTTCTTCTTTCAGCTCAGATTCCATTTTTATCATCTTATACTCTGCCAAAGAATGCTTCTGTTCAAGCATCACATATCGGGTAACACAAGCTTGAATTGTTGCATCCTTTTGTTCCACGACCGCCTGTCGTTCTTCTGCCTGCTCTTCTAACTCATGAATACAATTTTGAAATTCTACATTTTGATCATATAATACCTCTAATAAACTCTCCTCTGGTACTTCTTCTTCCTCTTCTTCCTCAGTCTCAGCTGTTACCTCTGCGACTATCTCGGGTGCAACTATCAATTCTTCACTCACCACATAGATATCTCTAATTCCTTCTTCGTCTGACATCACATTATCATGGTTAGTGATTAGAGGTATCCCCACAGTCTCATTCACTCCATTGTTAGCATTCTCAGCTGCCATTCTCAAATACTGCCATTAAATAAGGGTTAATTAAACAAATTAACATATCACATAATATCGCAATATTATGACTAACCAACAAATAAGCTTAGGTAGGACACACTAGCGAAGGATTTTCATCTCTCCCCTCCTAGTTGTATTCCCCGATCTCCGCCAGAGATCATATCCCTAAGCTCTGATACCAAATGTAACGACCCCAAAATAGATCCATTCCATCCAACCTATTCTGAGTCGCCAAATACATGGTACAGAAAACAACTATAACTTTATTACAACAATTGTCGTGCAAAATACAACAACACATATGCTGTGAGTTTGGATACAAATATATACCAAATATGACTCATGTTCCAACCGTAGACATCACCTCATAATGACACCTTACATAAAGGTATAATCAAAAATTGTTTTAGAAATTAGAATATTTGGGAAGTGCTCAAGGAAACCTTCGTACATGGGAGGCCATGCGTCTAGGTTATGATAGATATCATATGGCCACAGAATTATCCTTGGTTTACCCAATAGACCCCAAAGAAAAACGAGAAGATTACTATCATATTCTTCCCAATGGTGAGTCTTCTCTTGACATATCATTATCTCTACTGTCTCTAATTGAGAATTATACTTTAAACAAACACCAAGATTATATAGGTAGTGCTCGTATATATACTCAGCAAGTGGATGAGCACATCCTGTCTTATGATGACACGAGGTTGTATGTCGTTAGACATCTTGTATGATAGTGGCAAACCACCCTTCCAACGTTGGGTACACCTTACCCTATTGGATTCACCAAATATAATTACTAAATGAACTTTTCTATACTGCTTCGGGAGAACATCCACAGCTAGAGACCACCGTTCTATTTCCCCGTTACCCTCGCTCGACCCAGCTACACTCTTATTACCTCAAAAGAGCAGTACTTCTGATCGGTATAAGGCTGAAGGAAACTTGCACTGATGAATAGCAACTCACCAAGTATCTAAATACTCACAAAATACACTCAATAATCTAGAGAGAGAAAGAGAGAAAGCTTATGTTTCTGGTATGATTTTCAATTCTAACTTAGCCCTCTATTTATAGGAAAATTTTGGTAGGTTTGACCTGCAACCTGATGGCTTTACCTGCTACTATTCCCACCCACCACATTTGAAATATAATTCAGCACATTTCTTTACCAACCACAAGTGGGGCCCACCAATTCTAGAATTTTCCACCAAAATGATTTATAACCTGATTTCCGAATCAGCCACCTCTTAAAATTCATAACAAATCATACGTTCATTTTTAACGGTTCAAAATTTATGGACATATACTCAACTTATATATGTATAACATATCCAAAAATTACCACGATCCAACGGTCAGATTAAAAATTATAACCCCCGCAAAATATCTCAAAAACCCTGATTTTTAATACCTCCATTCCGACAAAAATACTGATAAAAACCTCAACATTAAGTCCTTCATTTTTAACCACAAAAATATATCCCTCATTTATATGCACATAATATAAATATTTCCTTATCATATGAATCAATAATTAATTATTCACAAATAATATTATAGAATCACATTTATGACAACCAGGCCGTTCCCAGGAAAGAGGGGGCTTTCCAATAAGAATTTCTCCTTACTGGCGCGCAATTAGATGACCAAACCTCTCCTTAGACAGAACTTTCTAGACATTGACAATAATGTTATCTAATAATATTATTCAAATAATATGAATTATTGATCTGATAAAGGAAAATACTGTGCAGCAACAATTATTGAAACAACAATAATATAAAATATCAACGCAACAATTATTGAATCAATAAAATAAAATATTGAACAGTAACTACTGTAACAATTATTGAGTAGTGCCTTCTTACGTAAGAATCAATAATTTCAAAAATACTATGCAATACCGTGTGCTACTGTGCAATAACGCGTATTACTGTATTTTAACCACGGGTATTCCAACAGTGTTAACGGTAACAACTACGCCGTTATTTGTAAAAACTCAAATTTGTCGTTTTCCTTCACCCGACAGTTATTCGTTATGGGGCCCACAAATAGCTGCGCCGTCGTACGAATATTCTCCGACAGAAAGAATATTCCACGACCAAACGAATATTCCCCGACAACAATGATTATTTTATAACCACTTGCTTATTTTGAAAAAAATTCATATTTCACCCATAACTTTAAACTTTTATCAATTTAACTATTTACTGAATAGTAATTATAAGAAAAATTGCATACTTTTATTTCATAAAATTCGGGGTCTTACAATCTCCCCTCCTTATGAAATTTCGTCCCCGAAATTTACGTACCTGGTATTTCGAAGAGTTGAGAATACCTTGCTTCCATTTCAGATTCTATCTCTCAGATCATCATGATTTCTCCATTGCTCTTCTCCCATGATAACTTCATTTGGGTTCCTCATTTGTTGGGAAGTCATGACAACCGCCATCCCTCGAACTACTCGGCTTTGACTTGTCTGGAGCAGCATTTGGCGTCATCATTACCGTTGGAATATACCTTTCTATAGGACATATTCCTCCCTCAACTGCCTCTTCGTACTCCTCATTCATGATCTGAATCATCAATCTTCGATCCATATCGGATTCAGGTTGACCGCTATGTACAGGGTAATTCAAAACTCGATGTTGGGTTCTCCCAATTGCTTTCCAAAAAGAGAAATTCATATCATCTATTTTAGCCTTCTTAGATCGAACATCTCTTTCCACAATATCCACGTGTCGTGCGGCTTTTGCCCATGCATCACTTATTCTAACTCGTTCAATTTTTTCTTCTTTCAGCTCAGATTCCATTTTTATCATCTTATACTCTGCCAAAGAATGCTTCTGTTCAAGCATCACATATCGGGTAACACAAGCTTGAATTATTGCATCCTTTTGTTCCACGACCGCCTGTCGTTCTTCTGCCTGCTCTTCTAACTCATGAATACGATTTTGAAATTCTACATTTTGATCATATAATACCTCTAATAAACTCTCCTCTGGTACTTCTTCTTCCTCTTCTTCCTCAGTCTCAGCTGTTACCTCTGCGACTATCTCGGGTGCAACTATCAATTCTTCACTCACCACATAGATATCTCTAATTCCTTCTTCGTCTGACATCACATTATCATGGTTAGTGATTAGAGGTATCCCCACAGTCTCATTCACTCCATTGTTAGCATTCTCAGCTGCCATTCTCAAATACTGCCATAAAATAAGGGTTAATTAAACAAATTAACATATCACATAATATCCCAATATTATGACTAACCAACAAATAAGCTTAGGTAGGACACACTAGCGAAGGATTTACTCATCTCTCCCCTCCTAGTTGTATTCCCCGATCTCCGCCAGAGATCATATCCCTAAGCTCTGATACCAAATGTAACGACCCCAAAATAGATCCATTCCATCCAACCTATTCTGAGTTGCCAAATACATGGTACAGAAAACAACTATAACTTTATTACAACAATTGTCGTGCAAAATACAACAACACATATGCTGTGAGTTTGGATACAAATATATACCAAATATGACTCATGTTCCAACCGTAGACATCACCTCATAATGACACCTTACATAAAGGTATAGTCAAAAATTGTTTTAGAAATTAGAATATTTGGGAAGTGCTCAAGGAAACCTTCGTACATGGGAGGCCATGCGTCTAGGTTATGATAGATATCATATGGCCACAGAATTATCCTTGGTTTACCCAATAGACCCCAAAGAAAAACGAGAAGATTACTATCATATTCTTCCCAATGGTGAGTCTTCTCTTGACATATCATTATCTCTACTGTCTCTAATTGAGAATTATACTTTAAACAAACACCAAGATTATATAGGTAGTGCTCGTATATATACTCAGCAAGTGGATGAGCACATCCCTGTCTTATGATGACACGAGGTTGTATGTCGTTAGACATCTTGTATGATAGTGGCAAACCACCCTTCCAACGTTGGGTACACCTTACCCTATTGGATTCACCAAATATAATTACTAAATGAACTTTTCTATACTGCTTCGGGAGAGAGAACATCCACAGCTAGAGACCACCGTTCTATTTCCCCGTTACCCTCGCTCGACCCAGCTACACTCTTATTACCTCAAAAAAGAGCAGTACTTCTGATCGGTATAAGGCTGAAGGAAACTTGCACTGATGAATAGCAACTCACCAAGTATCTAAATACTCACAAAATACACTCAATAATCTAGAGAGAGAAAGAGAGAAAGCTTAAGTTTCTGGTGTGATTTTCAATTCTAACTTAGCCCTCTATTTATAGGAAAATTTTGGTAGGTTTGACCTGCAACCTGATGGCTTTACCTGCTACTATTCCCACCCACCACATTTGAAATATAATTCAGCACATTTCTTTACCAACCACAAGTGGGGCCCACCAATTCTAGAATTTTCCACCAAAAATGATTTATAACCTGATTTCCGAATCAGCCACCTCTTAAAATTCATAACAAATCATACGTTCATTTTTTAACGGTTCAAATTTATGGACATATACTCAACTTATATATGTATAACATATCCAAAAATTACCACGATCCAACGGTCAGATTAAAAATTATAACCCCCGCAAAATATCTCAAAAACCCTGATTTTTAATACTCCATTCCGACAAAAATACTGATAAAAACCTCAACATTAACTCCTTCATTTTTAACCACAAAAATATATCCCTCATTTATATCCACATAATATAAATATTTCCTTATCATATGAATCAATAATTAATTATTCACAAATAATATTACAGAATCACATTTATGACAACCAGGCCGTTCCCAGGAAGAGGGGGCTTTCCAATAAGAATTTCTCCTTACTGGCGCGCAATTAGATGACCAAACCTCTCCTTAGACAGAACTTTCTAGACATTGACAATAATGTTATCTAATAATATTATTCAAATAAATTGAATTATTGATCTGATAAAGGAAAATACTGTGCAGCAACAATTATTGAAACAACAATAATATAAAATATCAACGCAACAATTATTGAATCAATAAAATAAAATATTGAACAGTAACTACTGTAACAATTATTGAGTAGTGCCTTCTTACGTAAGAATCAATAATTTCAAAAATACTATGCAATACCGTGTGCTACTGTGCAATAACGCGTATTACTGTATTTTAACCACCGGGTATTCCAACAGTGTTAACGGTAACAACTACGCCGTTATTTGTAAAAACTCAAATTTGTCGTTTTCCTTCACCCGACAGTTATTCGTTATGGGGCCCACAAATAGCTGCGCCGTCGTACGAATATTCTCCGACAGAAAGAATATTCCACGACCAAACGAATATTCCCCGACAACAATGATTATTTTATAACCACTTGCTTATTTTGAAAAAAATTCATATTTCACCCATAACTTTAAACTTTTATCAATTTAACTATTTACTGAATAGTAATTATAAGAAAAATTGTATACTTTTATTTCATAAAATTAGGGGTCTTACAATCTCCCCTCCTTATGAAATTTCGTCCCCGAAATTTACGTACCTGGTATTTCGAAGAGTTGAGAATACCTTGCTTCCATTTCAGATTCTATCTCTCAGATCATCATGATTTCTCCATTGCTCTTCTCCCATGATAACTTCATTTGGGTTCCTCATTTGTTGGGAAGTCATGACAACCGCCATCCCTCGAACTACTCGGCTTTGACTTGTCTGGAGCAGCATTTGGCGTCATCATTACCGTTGGAATATACCTTTCTATAGGACATATTCCTCCCTCAACTGCCTCTTCGTACTCCTCATTCATGATCTGAATCATCAATCTTCGATCCATATCAGATTCAAGTTGACCGCTATGTACAGGGTAATTCAAAACTCGATGTTGGGTTCTCCCAATTGCTTTCCAAAAAGAGAAATTCATATCATCTATTTTAGCCTTCTTAGATCGAACATCTCTTTCCACAATATCCACGTGTCGTGCGGCTTTTGCCCATGCATCACTTATTCTCACTCGTTCAATTTTTTCTTCTTTCAACTCAGATTCCATTTTTATCATCTTATACTCTGCCAAAGAATGCTTCTGTTCAAGCATCACATATCGGGTAACACAAGCTTGAATTGTTGCATCCTTTTGTTCCACGACCGCCTGTCGTTCTTCTGCCTGCTCTTCTAACTCATGAATACGATTTTGAAATTCTACATTTTGATCATATAATACCTCTAATAAACTCTCCTCTGGTACTTCTTCTTCCTCTTCTTCCTCAGTCTCAGCTGTTACCTCTGCGACTATCTCGGGTGCAACTATCAATTCTTCACTCACCACATAGATATCTCTAATTCCTTCTTCGTCTGACATCACATTATCATGGTTAGTGATTAGATGTATCCCCACAGTCTCATTCACTCCATTGTTAGCATTCTCAGCTGCCATTCTCAAATACTGCCATAAAATAAGGGTTAATTAAACAAATTAACATATCACATAATATCGCAATATTATGACTAACCAACAAATAAGCTTAGGTAGGACACACTAGCGAAGGATTTACTCATCTCTCCCCTCCTAGTTGTATTCCCCGATCTCCGCCAGAGATCATATCCCTAAACTCTGATACCAAATGTAACGACCCCAAAATAGATCCATTCCATCCAACCTATTCTGAGTCGCCAAATACATGGTACAGAAAATAACTATAACTTTATTACAACAATTGTCGTGCAAAATACAACAACACATATGCTGTGAGTTTGGATACAAATATATACCAAATATGACTCATGTTCCAACCGTAGACATCACCTCATAATGACACCTTACATAAAGGTATAGTCAAAAATTGTTTTAGAAATTAGAATATTTGGGAAGTGCTCAAGGAAACCTTCGTACATGGGAGGCCATGCGTCTAGGTTATGATAGATATCATATGGCCACAGAATTATCCTTGGTTTACCCAATAGACCCCAAAGAAAAACGAGAAGATTACTATCATATTCTTCCCAATGGTGAGTCTTCTCTTGACATATCATTATCTCTACTGTCTCTAATTGAGAATTATACTTTAAACAAACACCAAGATTATATAGGCAGTGCTCGTATATATATACTCAGCAAGTGGATGAGCACATCCCTGTCTTATGATGACACGAGGTTGTATGTCGTTAGACATCTTGTATGATAGTGGCAAACCACCCTTCCAACGTTGGGTACACCTTACCCTATTGGATTCACCAAATATAATTACTAAATGAACTTTTCTATACTGCTTCGGGAGAACATCCACAGCTAGAGACCACCGTTCTATTTCCCCGTTACCCTCGCTCGACCCAGCTACACTCTTATTACCTCAAAAGAGCAGTACTTCTGATCGGTATAAGGCTGAAGGAAACTTGCACTGATGAATAGCAACTCACCAAGTATCTAAATACTCACAAAATACACTCAATAATCTAGAGAGAGAAAGAGAGAAAGCTTATGTTTCTGGTGTGATTTCCAATTCTAACTTAGCCCTCTATTTATAGGAAAATTTTGGTAGGTTTGACCTGCAACCTGATGGCTTTACCTGCTACTATTCCCACCCACCACATTTGAAATATAATTCAGCACATTTCTTTACCAACCACAAGTGGGGCCCACCAATTCTAGAATTTTCCACCAAAAATGATTTATAACCTGATTTCCGAATCAGCCACCTCTTAAAATTCATAACAAATCATACGTTCATTTTTAACGGTTCAAAATATAAAAACATCAACATTAACTCCTTCATTTTTAACCACAAAAATATATCCCTCATTTATATCCACATAATATAAATATTTCCTTATCATATGAATCAATAATTAATTATTCACAAATAATATTACAGAATCACATTTATGACAACCAGGCCGTTCCCAGGAAAGAGGGGGCTTTCCAATAAGAATTTCTCCTTACTGGCGCGCAATTAGATGACCAAACCTCTCCTTAGACAGAACTTTCTAGACATTGACAATAATGTTATCTAATAATATTATTCAAATAAATTGAATTATTGATCTGATAAAGGAAAATACTGTGCAGCAACAATTATTGAAACAACAATAATATAAAACATCAACGCAACAATTATTGAATCAATAAAATAAAATATTGAACAGTAACTACTGTAACAATTATTGAGTAGTGCCTTCTTACGTAAGAATCAATAATTTCAAAAATACTATGCAATACCGTGTGCTACTGTGCAATAACGCGTATTACTGTATTTTAACCACCGGGTATTCCAACAGTGTTAACGGTAACAACTACGCCGTTATTTGTAAAAACTCAAATTTGTCGTTTTCCTTCACCCGACAGTTATTCGTTATGAGGCCCACAAATAGCTGCGCCGTCGTACGAATATTCTCCGACAGAAAGAATATTCCACGACCAAACGAATATTCCCGACAACAATGATTATTTTATAACCACTTGCTTATTTTGAAAAAAATTCATATTTCACCCATAACTTTAAACTTTTATCAATTTAACTATTTACTGAATAGTAATTATAAGAAAAATTGCATACTTTTATTTCATAAAATTCGGGGTCTTACAATAGGGATAATATGTGACATGTCAATTAGCTTTTGTTTTGTGGCAGTATTTGAAAATAGCATCCGAAAATGTTGAGATAAGCAATGAAGCACATGAGACCGTTGAGTCACCAACGATCAATACTCAGGATAATGTGCATCTGGATGGCAATAATCCTCAAGAAAATAACAACCTTGACCAAATGATGAACAATGGGATGTTCAGAGGCTTTATGCAATTTATGCAACGTCAGGCGAGAGCGGTTCCTGTTCAAAATATTGGTGGAAACACTGGGAACTCTCGGACATGCACCGCTAAATAGTTCAAGGAGCTGGGACCACCGAAGTTTATTAAAAAGCCAAAACCACTTAAGGTGGAGACGTGGATAAAGCAGATCACCAATATATTTGATGTCTTGGGATGCTCCGAGGAGCAAAAGGTTCCCTTTGCCACCTTTATGTTGCGAGGAAAGATAGATTATTGGTGGGAATCGGTAAAGCGTACTCAACCTGCCGCTCTGAAGATGTCTTGGGAGAAATTCCAAGAACTGTTCAACGACAAGTACTTTCCCGAAAGTATTCGTCATATGAAGGAGGTAGATTTCATCAAGCTGGAGCAGAACAATATAACCGTGTCACACTACGAAGCTAAGTTTACCGAGTTATCCCGGTTTGCGTCCCACTTGGTTGATAATAAGGAGAGAATGACACGAATGTTTCTAAGAGGTTTGAAACCCGAGATACGTCAGTACTTAATTTCTCATAAATTGTGTTTGTATTTAGATTTTGTAAATATGGCTCAGTTATTGGAGCGTGATAATGAGTTAACCTAACCAAGATAGAGTAGCTGACAAAATGATAATACTAGTAGTAGCAGTCATCGAAGCGGTGACAACAAACGTGGAGGGAATCAACATGCCAGAAATGGTAACCACTTCAGTGGTAATCATGGTCAAGATAATAAAAGTGGGAGTTTCAAGAAGAGTAGATTTAATAATGATGGAAGGACGTCAACACCAGCTCCTGTTGTTAAGGAAGGAGAACGACTGCCGGTCGTATGTTACAAATACGGAGGGGATGGACAAATCAGTCCAAACTATACGCAGCAGTCCAAAGCATGTTGCAATTATGGAAGAGAAGGTCACCTAGTCCAATTTTGTTGTGCACTGAAGTCAAGTCCTGCTAGGATGGAGGCATCAAAGGTCATCCCAGACAAGACAAAATCGGTAGTTCAAGGGAGAGCGTTTGTCTTAACCTCCCAAAAAGTAAGGAATCCAAACGAGGTGATCACAGGTAAGCTAATCATAAACTCTAGTGAAGTCTATACCTTATTTGATACCGGTTCTACCCATTCTTTTATTTCTCCTACTTGCGCTCAACATTTAAATTTGACTCTAGAGAAATTAGACTTTGACTTATCTGTTAAAACTCCGTTGGGAGAAACCTTCAATATATCCACTGTTTATAAGTCTTGTTTGATTCAAATTGAGAACCGCACGTCACCCGTCGATCTTATCTCCTTAAAAATACTTGCATTTGACGTGATTCTAGGGATTAATTGGTTAACTACTCATCATGCTAAAATTGATTATTTTTGTAAGGTTGTTAGCTTTCATATTCCAAATCGACCTATTATGAGAATTCAAGCGACCAAACGATTAAAATCAATCACTAACATCTCAAGCCATAAAGCTATTCGTTTATTAAAAAATGGATGTTAAGCTTTCTTAGCTCATGTCACGGATTTAAACAAAAATACGTCAGTTTTGAATGATATTTGTATTGTTAATAAATTTCCTAACGTATTCGCTGAAGAACTTCTTGGTCTACTCCCGGAGCGTGAAATCGAGTTTGGTATCGACCTTGAACCCGGTACAAAACCCATTTCCAAAGCCCCATATCGAATGGCTCCTATTGAACTTCAAGAGTTAAAAACCCAACTATAGGAATTGTTAGACATCAGTTTCGTTCGACCTAGTACGTCTCCTTGGGGTGCTCCTATTCTATTCGTAAAGAAGAAAGATGGAAGTATGCGACTTTGTATTCATTATCGGGAGATGAATCATGTCACCATTAAAAATAGGCACCCGTTACCTCGTATTGATTACATGTTTGACCAGTTGCAAGGTGCCAAATTCTTTTCAAAGATCGATCTTCATTCTGGATATCATCAGTTGAAGATTAAAACTGATGACAGTCTAAAGACTGCTTTTAGAACTCGGTGTGGGCATTATGAAATTCTAGTCATGTCTTTTGGATTGACTAATGCTCCTGCTGCCTTCATGGACACGATGAACCGAGTATTCAAGGAATATTTGGATCACTTTGTGGTCATCTTTATTGATGACATCTTCATATACTCCAAAAGTCGTGAAGACCATGAGCAACACTTGAGGATGATACTTCAAAAGCTTCGTGAAAATAAGCTTTATGCCAAGTTGAAGAAATGCGAGTTCTGGCTTGAGGAAGTTGCATTTCTTGGGAACGTAATATCAAATCGTGGAATATCTATTGACCTAGCGAAGATTGAAGCAATTCAAAGTTGGGAGCAACCAAAGTCAGTGACCGAAGTACGTAGCTTTCTCGGCTTAACTGGTTATTATCATAGATTCGTGGAAGAATTTTCTCGAATCACTTCTCCATTAACTCAGCTGACTCGAAAAGATATAAAGTTCGGTTGGAGCGAGAAATGTGGGAAGAGTTTTCAAGAACTCAAGAGAAGACTCATTTTAGCACCTATTCTTATAATACCATCTGGCTCGGAGGGATTTGTCATCTACAGTGATGCTTCAGGCAAAGGGTTTGGATGTGTTCTCATGCAACATGAGAAAGTCATAGCCTATGCCTCACGATAACTCAAAGAATATGAGAGGAATTATCCTACTCATGATCTAGAGTTGGCAGCAGTCGTTTTTGCGCTTAAGATTTGGAGGCATTACCTGCATGGAGAGAAGGTGGAGATCTATACGGTTCATAAAAGCCTCAAATAATTCTTCACTTAAAAGGAACTCAACATGCGGCAACGACGATGGCTTGAGCTATTGAAAGATTACGATCATACCATCCAATACCATCCTGGAAAAGCGAACATAGTAGCTGACGCATTGAGTAGAAGATCATATGCGGGTATAAGTGCAATACTTTTAACGCAAAGACCCATTTGGTATGACTTACGAATGATGGAGATAGAGTTAAAGACTCCAGGGACCCAGGTGATGATGGCAAATATACGAGTAGAACCGACTTTAAACGATAAAGTTAAAACTGCTCAAGCTACAGACCTGGAGCTGATGTGTATGAGGAAAAAAGGGCAAGGAGGTGCTATTTCGGAAGCAAGAATCGATGAAGAAAGAATACTTCGAGTCAACTCCAGACTTTATATTCCTGACGATTCTGACTTGAAGTATAAAATCATGATGGAGGCGAACAACACACCATTTGCAATCCATCCTAGGAGTACCAAAATGTATCGTGATCTTCGACATATATTTTGGTGGAGCAATATGAAGAGAGAGATATTTTGCGAACTAGCATGAACAAAATTTATATATATATATATATATATATATATATATATATATTTATATATATATATATATATATATATATATATCTGGACCGAATGGTAATAAAGGGATCAGCCTTTCATACCTGATGAATACATGCAGTATGCACAGAGTGCGATTTAATAATTCTTAGACATGGCAATCAGAAATGATTAACCACAAGTATAATTGAATAATATAACTCGAGGTCGAGTTAAGAAAAATTTGTCTGTTCCGTTGATTATCGTTACACATTTTAATAAGCTTTGTCTAAAGACCTAATATATAAATAATATCGATATACAAGTATTAGAATAATATCATCACAGTACTTAAAACAACCTATACACATTATCACATAATCCTATCAATCTATAACACACGTAAAACTTAACCTCAAGTCAAACTTTTATAGTCTGAGTCGAGTTCGGCACAATTCTAATATCCCGATGGCTTAGTCGGATAAAAAATAGAGTTTAAGTTCAAGTAAACTCTGTCCAAATACTTAACAATTATCTTAGATAATTTTATTATTAGTCAAAATATTTTTCATAAGCTTATACTAATATTTAAATAATTATTACTATTTATCATAATTTTTCAATCATTAATATCCTATTCATACTATTTAAATACCACCTTATTCTCTTATCATTAATATTTATTTAATATTAAATATTAATGAAAAATCATAACATAATATTATAATATATTTATAATATTTCATAGTATTTTTAATACCTTAATTTCATTTAATTGATTTTTAAACATTTAAATCAATTATCCAATAATTACCATTAATATTAAAATATTAATGTTTTTCATGACAAAATACCAAAAGTTATATTTTATAACTTAAAATATTTTTACAACACTTAAATCATTTTTATATGATTTTTTATCATTAATTCTAATTTTTTATAATTTATTTAATCCATTTATTAAATAAATTAAATTCCATTAATATTAATTAATTAATTAAAATTTTCACAAAATATTAAAAGTCACTAAAAATAACTTAAAATATTTTCTTATACCATAATATAATGTTTCATGATTTTTCATGTATTAAAAATTATTTTTAAATAATTTATTTAATATTATAATTAAATAAATTAAATACCATTATTATTCAAAAATATTAAATATTTATGAAATATATTCAAAATAATAAAAACTCATTTTTGGACTTTAAAATACTTTTTAGGAATTTATTTTGTATTTTTAATAATTAAAAACTATTTATTTCAATTTATTTATTAAAATAATTAATTTTCTAATTTATCTGTCGCTAAAGGGCCCTATAGCGTCGAAACTATCGCTATAGGTGTTCTTGAGCTGTTCTTGGCCAAACCCAAAAATCCATGTCAATGGACAAGGTGTCACGTTTGACTGGTTCTAATTTATGGATCTTGATACTATCTATTCTTGTAATGATGCTAAGGTTATAGTATTTATGTAATATTAAAACCTCAAACAAATTTCAGAACCAAAACACTACACATCAGAGAGATCTTGGCCACCAAAAATCATGTCAGAACTATTCTTCATTTCTGGATTTTCCAAAAATGAAGAACAGTCGCTAGGCCTTACATTGAAGCTTCGAATCTATGCATTCCGAGCTTACATAAAGTGTTTTATTGGTTTAGTCATGTAGTATTGATGTCAGTGTACAATGTTATAACAACAGATCATCATAACAACAACAAATCCAAAAGAACTGGACCGGTCATAGTGGTGGTCCGGAACTGCTTTTGAAGATTTCTGGGTGACCCAGAAACTTCATCCGGCAGTTTCGTCAACCCAACTTTGATCACTGATTCCTTTGATTCTGTGAAGGATCTAAAGATTCTAGAGGCATGGATCGATAGTCTATATATTAGTCTACACAAATCAAACGCTAACATGTCATAAAAACTTAAACACATCAAGATCCGTGGCTTGCAAAAACACTGTCAGAAATTTCTGGGCAATCTGGGTTACCCAGAAATGGATTCCATGCTCGGTCAACACAGTTTGACTGCTTATAACTGTGACGCCCCTAAATTCGGGTACCTGAAACACGAACTCGGTGCTTCACAATACCATTTCTTTAAGCTGAATAGTACTAATAATAATAACAATAATATAAAATTCAAACTTATTTTACATATGCATCAAAGTTTACTCCCAGGTACGAGACCTTTAAACATTCAGTACATCATAGATAATAAGAAACACTGTCTTAATAAACTTTAACTATTACACAGAATATTATAAATTTCATTCGAACAACTTTCCTTTCTCCTTGTTCTTGCCTGAGCCTTCGGGTTGATCATACTTAACTGAAAATATTTAATTTAAGCAAGAGTGAGCATTTGAGTGCCCAGCAAGTAATAACAATTATAAACATTAACTGAAAGGGTCAAATATTTTCTTTGCACTACCCTTCTACAACAAGTCAATAGTTGTGAAGTAATCTGAACCGATAATAATAACATAACAACTCTCTATCAAATTTTTGAAACTACGTAATAACTATAATTAGGGTTTAGGTGATAAACTATGAACATTGTTTTTAATTTTTGAATAGGTTTAGCAGAAATTCATCTACAAACCGTCATAACTTACGGGCACGAGGGTGATCAACCCGTTATACCCTGTATTGATCAATACTACATGCCAAAACGATAGCATCGTTCACTCTGTCCACTTTGGGTGCATAAATAGTTTTCCCGTTTACGGGATGTTCATACTTGTCGGGTTCCAAACCAAAAGCAATTCAGTTGGATAATAATAAGGTTTTATCTGTTCAACAATAATCTATAATTCAACATATATATATATATATATATATATATTTATATATATATACGGTTAATTGACAAAGGTGTATCAACATGTGATTAAATACAATGATTATCCAAGTGGGGACACTTGTATAATTATTTACAGAAATTAACGAACAGAATATATGTATCTAAATTACCATATACTAACATGCTGATAATCAATGAGCGTATACAGTATAGGGTTAATAATTTGTAGAGTAATAATATAATTCTTAAACATTCTTACTCATGCCCATTGCATAAAGGAAATGCAAAGGTAGGATACTTGCCTGAGCTGCTGCTTACAATAACGCAACTTAGATTAATTTTTTATACAACGACCTATCAGTAATAAGATCATTCGTTCGATTAGAATAATATATCGTAACACATAGCACTGCTTATTGCAGTCCGCACCTTATCTAATCACATTGTCACATATGTTTAACAACCATTGAATCACAAATAAATACTTATCAAGTCAAATTATCTAAGTTCAGATCAATTTCTAAAATATTTCGGTGTACCGACGGCTTTATCGGGTAATTATCGAGTCTAAAACTCTATCATGCAGTTCAATAACTGAAAATATCAGCCATATTATTATTAAAATGACTTATAATAATTTTTAAACATTTATTATAATTTATTATGAATTTTCGAACATCGGAATTATTATTAAATGATTTAAATATTTACTAATTCTATTATCATTCATAATATTTAATTAATATTAAACTATTAATGAAACAATTGCCAAAATATTTAAGTTATTTATAATAACTCAAAATATTCTTAAAACATTAACATTACCCTTAAATGATTTTTAAAACATTAAAAATCATTTTTAAAATAATTACCATTAATATTAGAATATTAATTTATTATTTATCAAAATATTAAAAGTCATTTATTATAACTTAAAATATTTTTAATTCATTTATTACCTTTTTAAATAATTTTTAATTCAATAAAACCATTTTTAAACTATTTATTTATATAGTTATTAAATAAACTTAATATCATTAATATTTAATTATTAATGAAATTTACCTTCAAATATCAAAAGTTATATTTTATAACTTAAAATATTTTTAAAACTATTTATTTTCTTTTAAAAATGATTTTTATAATATTAAAATTATTTTAATTAATTTATTTAATATAATTACTAAATAAATCTAATATCATTAATATTTAATAATTAATGAAACTTATTTTAAAATATTAAAAGTTATGTTTTATAACTTAAAATATATTTAATACCTTATTATTATAAAAATGATTTTTAATACAATAAAATCTTTTTTAATTAATTTATTTAATGCATTTATTAAATAATTTAAATACCAATAATATCCAAATAAATATTAATATTTATGAAAAATATGCCAAATTATTAAAAGTTAATTTTTATAACCTAACATAATTTTTAAAACATTTTTTGTAATTTTCAGAATTTATTTACTATTTTTAAATAATTTTTAGAAATTAAATTAATTGATTTTAATATGTCTGTCGCTAAAGCCCTTTGGCGACAATAAGTGTTACCTTAGGTGTTCCTGAGAAACCCAGGTGTTCGTACTTGTTAGGAAAGGGTGCTACGTTGACCAGTGATTAATTTCGAACCTATGATGTTTCTGGGTGTTCTAGAGCTTTGATCTTGTAGTACTAATGTAGTACTACAAGAACCAACAATAAACTGGGCCAAACAACATCACAATATCAAGTTATAAGCCTTCCAACTAGATGTCAGAAGTGTTCATCATGTTTCTGGGCTGCCCAGAATTTCTGGTCACGACTGGTCAACGCTTTTGTTGACCTTATATCTAATAATCTATTCATGTATTTGGTAGTTTAGACGTCGGGCTGTGTAGAGTATCTATCAAGGTCCATGAATCAAGCAAGGTTCAAGTCTAAACATCATTAAGCTGCAAGATCTAAGAAATTAAAAAGGCTGTCAGAGATGTTCTTCATTTCTGGGTTACCCAGAAATGAAGAACAGTTTCGAGTGACCACTTTTGAACATCCACTACATGATGATCGTGTGATGTTTTTGTGATCTATCGATTCTAGATTGTAGAAAACATGTAACTAAATAGATCTATTGCAAAACATCAATAAAACAACAACAAAAAAAAGAAGATATAATCTGGTCAAACTATACCAGTGAAACTGTTCTTCATGAATCTGGGTTTTTCCCAGAAACTCCTAAGGCTGGTGGTTAACCCTAGTTTGACCACCCATATCTTTGATCATGTAACAAATCTGGTTATTCTATGGGTTTTAAGATATAGTTTTCGTGTCAAACTACAAGTCTATAACAACAACATGGCCTAAAGAATTACAAGGAGCAAGATCAGAGGCCATCAAAATGCCTGTCAGACTTTCTGGGGAAATTCTAGGCTTCAAAAACAGCCAGTCAATGCCGGTCAACCCACTGTGACCTTAAATAACTTTTAATCTACAACAGTTATGGCACTGATTCAAGTTGCAAATTAAAGATCTCCTAACAGACTACAAGTACACACTTTCAAAACACAAAAACACTTAACAGATTGAGATCTATGGGGACTGACATTCACTGTCAGACCCCTATTTCTTCAATTTTTAGATTTTTGAAAAACTTAATTTTGAGCACTTTGATGCTATGGGTCTAACAAATATCAACCCAGATCAACTATATGGACTACAAAAAACATGTTTTATCAATAAATCATAACATCTAACACAAGATCAAAAGTCAAATTTCTAAATTAGGGTTTACCTCTTTATGATCAAATTCTGACTTCTATGTTTCTAATTTGATGTTGGTGTTTGTGGGGCTTGATTGGGGACTGATCTAGCAAGGAAATTTCAGAGGTTTGGTCTTGAGAGAGTATGGCAATGTATTTGAGAATAATTTAGGCCAAAATGATCACTTTCTCTGTCTTAAATCTAGAAATGATGTATGCCATGTATGGGATGGCTGATCATGTGATGTTAATCTAGCTGCTAGGTTGATAGGGTAGGGTGGGTGCAGATTTGCAAAGATTTGTTAGCCACTAATTCAACTAATGGGACAAAAAGGATATTTTAGTAATTTGTTTATTAATCTCAAGGGTATTTTTGTCCAAGGTGCTTGAATCTAGGATTTAATCACTAGATTTTACATCTTAAAGTTTTTCAAATAATTTTTAGGGTTTGAAAAATTACAATTAAAGTGTAATAAAATTTTAATTAAACACACTAATTTAAAATTAGGGTTTTTAATAAAAAATTAGGGTTTTTAAATTGTGATTCCTTAATACCATTAGGGTTCCCAAATTAACAATTAGGGTTTCCTGATTATCATTATAATTTACAAAAATAATAATTAGGGTTTCTAATTTTAGCAAATTAAGGTTTTCAAATAATAATTAGGGTTTCTCCTAATTACAGAAATTCTACAATACACAGTAAAATTCATATGCACAATTACTACACAGTCTCAAACTCATAATTGAGTTTAACAATTAGGGTTTAATAACACGATATAAGGGTCATGACATAATTTATCATAATTGACCAACCATTATCAGTCTACACATTTACAGTACATATTTATAGCACTGAAAAATTAAAATACAATTAATGTTATATTATTATTCTCCTCCATAGCTCGAAATCCAAAATTAGGGCTTGGATTTCATATCTGATTTATCTTTCATATACATCATCAATAATTAAGCTAAAATAATTAACTTAAATATTCTGAACTAAAATTCATAAAATAAAATAATAATTATAATAATTCCAATACTCATTTCTTATATTATTTAAATAATACAAATATCATATTTTTATGGAAAATAATTAATAAAGACATTTCTACTATAAAATTAATTATTATAAGAATATACTTTATAATGATCAATAATTCTAAAGTTAAATTATTTGAAATTATTCATGAAATAAATAAATTTTATTTATCACATAAATACATGCATATTACTTGACACTTATTGTCATCCTTAAGATTAAAAAAAATATATGCAAAATTTCATATTTATTTTATATTGAAAATATCGGGTTATTACATTCACTCTCCCTTATAAGGATTCCGTCTCCGGAATCACCGTTTTAAGACTCATACATACAGGGGTACATAGCATTCGCAATCATTGCAAATAGATCTCGATCATAATTGATCGAACAACTCTTTAACCATTATACATAAAGCTTGTCTGTCTGATTAAACGGAAGTTTGATTTTTTTAAAAGAACTCAAATTCCTCCCTCAAACTTTCTTTATAACATAATTTACTATATATAGGAAAAGCATATATATATGAAAATAAAAGTTATTCAAATAATACCTGGAGTTCCATTCTCAGCTACCACTGTATCCTGAACCGTCATGTTGAAGACTCTCACGGTTGGTTTGTTGGTTGAAGTCGGTCCTGTGATTGCCAGAGTCCCGCTGCCTTTTCCCGTGGTTACACTCCCTATCTCCATTTTCCTCTTTGGACAATCCCTCACCTTATGTTTAGTCGATCCACATAGAAAATACCCACTATTCATCCTTGGGTTGGGCAGTTGGGAGAGATATGGCCCTCCTGCCCGCACTTGTAACATACAAACTTACCCTTCAGACATTCACCAGAGTGATTCTTCCCGTAATTCTTACACTGAACAACTTGCTTCTTCACACCTTCTTGCTTCACCTGAACATTCCCAAAATAATTTCCTTTTCTCTTCTCACTCCTATTTCCACTGTTACCTTCCACCTTTATAGCTCCTCCAGCCTTGCTTTGGTTCCTCTTCTCCTTGTTGTAGAGGCTCATGGCCTCACTCCCCTCTTCAGCTATGATAGCCTTTTCCATGAGTGCTGCAAAAGTATTGATCTGCAACTTCGCCACCTTGTTGTAGAGCCAGGGTATTAAGCCCAGCTCAAACCTTCTTGCCTTCCTAGCCTCCGTATCAATTTGATGCGGAGCGAACCTAGCTAACTCATTAAACTTTGCGGCATACTCCGCAACAGTCATGTTATCCTACTTTAACTCCAGAAATTGTACCTCCATCCTAGCCTGCATGCTAGCTGAGAGGTAGTTTTCGAAAAATAAATTCTTAAACCTAGCCCAAGTAACTACTCCTTCTCCTGCCCTAGTTTGATGTGCCTCCCACCAAAAGTTAGCCTCCCCCTTCATCATATAAGTGGCAAAAGAGGTCTTTTGCCCTTCATCTACCCTAGCAATTACGAACGCCTTTTCTATCTCGTTAACCAATGTATGGGCTTCTATAGGGTCAATTGATCCCTTGAATTCTGGTGGTCCTTCTGCTTTGAAGTCTTTAAATTTTGCCAAGCGATTTTCTGGCTGGTTCCCTGCGCCTGGTATTCCCTGCTGCATAGCCTGAGCTACCATGTTCGCAAAGTTTTGCATCGGGTCTTGCTGTTGTCCCTCAGCGTTGTTGACAGATTCTTTTGCCCTTTGGTTTCGTGTTCGATGTCTTGGCGGCATTGTCTGATAAAATCATAAATTTAACTCAAATTCTAAACCTTATCATATAAGTTTAATATATTAAACTTGGTTCATTACTCAAACATAGATTCATATTCATTTAGCGAATATTTTACATAACATAGCACATACTGCTTTAAACATCAGCTATCCCTTTGTGACCACAAAAGTTGGGATTTAAAGCCTTGACTAATACAAAAGTTGAGAATATTACACTACACAGACATACTTTGCATATCTATTACATTAAACAGACCTACACAACAGAACCTATACTACCTATTTACTATGCCTTTTTCTTGGACAACCTTTCGCCTGATGATCTTCTATCCTACAGATAAAACATGCTCCTGGTTTATAGTCAGGACAATACAGAGTGGTATGTCCATATAGCCGTAAAGGTAACATATTCTTTTCCTTTTCTTCTTATCGGGTTTTCCTATATCATGGTCTTCTATCTTTCTTTTTCCCTTCTTACTCGGAGCTGCACGCGATGTGTTGCTTGAGGCTCCCATCTGATGAATTTGGATTTTAAGCTTATCTTGTTCTTCCATTGTTTCTATTAATGCCTGACGCAGTTAACTATTTACCAGCTTTTCTATTTCCCACAGCTTTTCCAGAGAAAAAATCTTGTTCCTCAGATCATGCACCTCCGTTGATGCTTGATCAGCTTCAACTTTAGTGTCTGTATCACTATCTGTTAGCTCCAACATCTTCGAGTCTGGTACTACGTTTTCCAATACCACCACCTCATCAGAGTTGGTTTCATTGTGAGCCTCTATTTCAGCTATTGGCATCGATATTAGCTCGAGTGTATGGATTTGATCCTCTTTCATGTTATAAGCATATAACAAGCCTTCTCCACCAGACATCTATACACATAAATTATCCTGATTAGCATATAGTATATACACATAACAAACAACAGTTTTATAAAAGTTATCTTTTATTTTGTTTAACGATGAATTTATTCAATTCATCTCCTTTTAAACTCTATATGAGTTATTTGTATTTTCAACGTTTTCCTATGTCCTAAGGTTATATCCTAAGGTCGATCCCACCTAAGGTTTCTAACCCTAAAGCTTTGATACCATCCTGTGACGCCCCCAGATTCGAGTACTTGAAATCCGAACTCGGTGCTTCACGATACCATTTCTATAAGCTGAATAATACTAATAATAATAATAATAATATAAAATTCAAACTTAATTTACATATGCATCAAAGTTTACTCCCAGGTACGAGACCTTTAAACATTCAGTACATCATAGATAATAAGTAACACTGTCTTAATAAACTTTAACTATTACAAAGAATATAATAAATTTCATTCGAACAGATTTCCTTTCCCCTTGTTCTTGCTTGAGGCTTCGGGTTGATCATACTTAACTGAAAGCATTTAATTTAAGCAAGAGTGAGCATTTGAGTGCCCAGCAAGTAATAACAGTTATAAACATTAACTGAAAGGGTCAAATGTTTTCTTTGTACTAACCTTCTACAACAAGTCAATAGTTGTGAAGTAATCTGAACCGATAATAATAATATAACAACTCTCTATAATATTTTAAAAACTACGTAATGACTATAATTTGGGTTTAGGTGACATACTATGAACATTGTTTTCAATTTTCGAATAGGTTTAACAGAAATTCATCAACAAACCGTCATAACTTACGGGCACGGGGGTGATCAGCCTGTTTTGCCCTGTATTGATCAATACAACATGCCAGAACGATAGCATCGTTCACTCTGTCCACCTTGGGTGCATAAAAGTTTTCCCGTTTACGGGATGTTCATACTTGTCGGGTTCCAAACCAAAAACAATTCAGTTGGATAATAATAAGGTTTTATCTGTTCAACAATAATCTATAATTCAACACAACACACACACACCACACACATATATATATATATATATATATATATATATATACACGGTTAATTGACAAAGGTGCATCAACATGTGATTAAATACAATGATTATCCAAGTGGGGACACTTGTATAACCATTTACGGAAATTAACGAACAAAATATATGTATCTGAATTACCATATACTAACATGTTAATAATCAATGAGCGTATATAGTATAGGGTTAATAATCTGTACAGTAATAGTATAATTCTTAAACATTCTTACTCATGCCCATTGTATAAAGGAAATGCAAAGGTAGGATACTTGCATGAGCTGCTGCTTACAATAACGTAACTTAGATTAATCTTGTATACAGCGACCTATCAGTAATAAGATCATTCGTTCCATTAGAATAATATATTGTAACACATAGCACTGCTTATTGCAGTCTGCACCTTATCTAATCACATTGTCACATATGTTTAATAACCATTGAATCACAAATAAACACTTATCAAGTCAAATTATCTAAGTTCGGATCAATTTCTGAAACATTTCGGCGTACCAACAGCTTTATCGGGTAATTGTCGAGTCTAAAACTCTATCCTGTAGTTCAATAACTTAAAATATCAGTCATATTATTATTAAAAAGACTTATAATAATTTTTAAACATTTATTATAATTTATCATGAATTTTCGAATATCGAAATCATTATTAAATGATTTAAATATTTACTAATTCTACTATCATTAATATTTAATTAATATTAAACTATTAATTAAACCATTGCCAAAATATTAAAGTTATTTATAATAACTCAAAATATTTTTAAAACATTAATATTACCCTTAAATGATTTTAAAACATTTAAATTATTTTTAAATAATTACCATTAATATTAGAATATTAATTTATTATTTATCAAAATATTAAAAGTCATTTATTATAACTTAAAACATTTTTAATTCATTTATTCCCTTTTTAAATAATTTTTAATTCAATAAAACTATTTTTAAACTATTTATTTAATATTTTTCATCATCCTCAGTCTTAAATGATGATATAACTGAATATCTTTGGCCTGTAGTGCAAAGATGAGTAATTTCTGATGAATATCTTTGGCCCGTAGTGCAAAGATGAACAGGTGTTGAGGTGAACATGACCAACTGATGGATATCTTTGGCCTGTAGTACAAAGATGACTATTTGATTCAAGATATTTATTGATTGATGCTACAGGGATAAAATGTTGATGATGGGCTTTTAAATTCATAGATAATCGTAGATTTCATTCTCTACGTAACTTCTCTATGAATTATTATTTTCCGCTGCGAATATTGAATTAAAACTTGTTGTCTATTGTATTCTATTAAATTTTTCCCTGTTGAAAACTAACGATAATTTGTTGTATATTATCTTAGTCATAATATTCTTTACTGGGCTAGTTGAGCTCACCCTTTTCCTTGTTGTTCCATTTTCTTCTCAGGAGGCGAGAATGTAGCAGATACTAGTCGGGGTATGGAATGATGGTTCTAGGAAGTTGTTTTAGTAGTCCTCACCATTTTTTTTTGTAAAATATTGTTCCAATAATTGTAACGAGGACTTATTTGAGTGTGGATATTGTCTAGATGACAATATTTGTATTTACACTCACAGTTTTTATGTTGTATTAATAAAGTTGTAGTTGTTTCTGTACCATGTTATTGACGACTCAGAATATGTGTTGTATACCTGTTTTGGGGGCGTCACAGTTGGTATCAGAGCTTAGGGATATGATCTCTGGCGGAGATCGGAGAATAGAACTAGGAGGGGAGAGACGAGTAAATCCTTCGCTAGTGTGTCCTACCTAAGCTTATTTGTTGGTTGGTCATAATATAGGGATATTATGTGATTTGTTAATTTGTTAAATTAACCCTTGTTTTATGGCAGTATTTGAGAATGTCGACTGAGAATGTTAACAGTGGAGTAAATGAAATCGTGGAGACACCTGTACTCACCAACGAGGAGAACGTGCAACAGGCTGGCAATGTTCCTCCTGTGAACAACACCACTGAGCAGACGGTGAACGATGAGATGTTTAGAAGCTTTTTGCGATTCATGCAAAACCAGACGAAGGAGATTCCTGTTCAAAATATAGGAAGAAACAATGGCAACGCACAGCTGGTCACAGCCAAGCAGTTCAAAGAGTTGGGACCACCAGAATTCTGGAGAAAGCCGGATCCGATTAAGGCGGAGACATGGTTCAAGCAAATTACCAAGATATTTGATGTCTTGGGATGCACGGAGGAACAGAAGGTTCCATTTTCCACCTTTATGTTCCGTGGCGAGGCAGACTACCTGTGAAGCGTACCCATCCAGCTGCACTCAGCATGTCTTGGGAGATATTTTAGAAGCTATTCAATGACAAGTACTTTCCTGAAAGTATTCGTCATATGAAGGAGGTAGAGTTTATTAGACTGGAGTAGAATAACATGACGGTGTCTCAGTACGAGGCGAAGTTTGCGGAGTTGTCCAGGTTTGCACCTCATTTGGTGGAGAATGAGGAACGTATGACGTGGATGTTTCTGAGAGGTTTGAAACCCGGCATACGTCAATATCTCATTTCTCATAAATTTTCTCTCTATTCAGATGTTGTCAACAGGGCTCAATTATTAGAGCGAGATAACGAGTACGGTCAACCGAGGGACCACAACCAGGATCATATCGGTGACAAAAGTCATCAGAACAATGATAATCAGCGGAGAAAGAAAAATACAGACAAGAACGGCAACCACTCTGGTGGTAATCGTTGTGACGCCCCCAAAATAGGTCCATTCCATCCAACCCATTTTGAGTCGCCAAAAACATGGTACAGAAAATAACTACAACTTTATTACAACAATTGTCGTGCAAAATACAACAACACATATGCTGTGAGCTTGGATACAAATATATACCAAATGTGACTCATGTCCCAACCTTGGATAGCACGTCACAATGACACATTACATAAAGGTATAGTCAAAAACTGTTTTAGAAATTAGAATCTTTCGGAAGTGCTCAAGGAAACCCTCGTACATGGGAGGCCATGCTTCTAGGTTATGATAGATATCATATGGCCACAGAATTATCCTTGGTTGACCCAATAGACCCCAATGAAAAACAAGAAGGTTACTATCGTATTCTTCCCAATGGTGAGTCTTCTCTTGACTTATCATTATCTCCACTGTCTCTAATTGAGAATTATACTTCAAACAAACACCAAGATTATATAGGTAGTGCTCGTAAATATACTCAGCAAGTGGATGAGCACAATCATGTCTTATGATGACACGAGGTTGTATGTCATTAGACATCTTGTATGATAGTGACAACACACCCTTCCAACGTTGGGTTCGCTTCACCCTAGATGATTCACCAAATATAACTACTAAATGAACTTTTCTATACTGCTTCGGGAGAACCTCCACAGCTAGAGACCACCGTTCTATTTCCCCGTTACCCTCGCTCGACCCAGCTACACTCTTATTACTTGAAAAGAATTGTGAAGCAAAAGGGTGAGCACAACTAGCTCAGTAAAGAATATCTTGACTAAAGATAATTAAATTATCAATAGCCTCCATCAATAGTAAATCAGAGATTTAGAACATATGGTAAATGATAAAAATTTCAACCATAGTTGCAGCGGAACGAGCAATCCATTAGAAGAGTCAAATAGACCATAAAGTCTATTATCTTCTCCATGTTAAAAGTCCACCAACAATGTTTTATCCCTGTAACATCAATCAACAGTTCCTTTCCACAATCATATGAATAATTCATAATCATAATTGTGATTCTAAATTTCACATCCAAGACGAAGATAATTTTCATCACATGTCTTTACCTGAAACATCTAATATCATGGTTATACCAAATCACAGTTCCTGTTCATAATCATACTAATAAATTCATCTTTGCACCACAGGCCAAAGATATTCATCAACAGTTCATCTTTACACTACATGCCAAAGATATTCAACAACAAGTCATCTTTGCACTACGGGCCAAAGATATTCATCAACAACTCATCTTTGCACTACAGGCCAAAGATATTCCTCAATAGTTCATATTTGCACTACAGGCCAAATATATTATTATCTCAAAGAAATATATAATCATTTCAGAATTTATATAACCAATAATTATAACCATGTTGATCATTTCACCTTTGCACTTAAGCTAAAGATATTCAATTATAAATTCAATGGTCATGATCATACCAGTCACAATTCAACTTTTCACTACTGGACAAAGAGAACCCTAGTCATGATCATACCAATAATCTATCCATCTTTACACTCAAGTCAAAGAGAAATATCATCATTATGATTATAAAAATGTTATATATGATAAAAAATAATATGATCAACATATAGTTTTAA
This sequence comes from Panax notoginseng, assembly GCA_016801055.1. NCBI lineage: Eukaryota > Viridiplantae > Streptophyta > Magnoliopsida > Apiales > Araliaceae > Panax > Panax notoginseng. Next base: position 78,624,650 of record CM029021.1, read on the forward strand.
TCTCAAGAGTAATATTCATAAATCAACTATAATTTGGTTAGAAAAAGAAACCAATTTTGTCATGAATAGTAACTCGTGAATAGTAACCCACGAATAGTAACTCGTGAATAGTAACTCGTGAATAGTAACTCATGAATACTAACTCATGAATAGTAACTCATGAATAGTAACTCGTGAATAGTAACTCATGAATAGTAACTCGTGAATATTAACTCATGAATAGTAACTCGTGAATAGTAACTCATGAATAGTAACTCATAAATAGTAACCCCGACATGAAAAGTTTCAAATTTGATAAAAAGTTCAGATCAATACTTCGGTATAATGATATTGAAGAAAATAATATCATTTAAGAAGAAATAACATCCCTTACTATCCCTTACTATCCCTTACAATCCCCTACTATCCCCTACCTCAAAAGAGCAGTACTCCTGACTGGAATAACGCTGAACGAACTTGCACCGTATAGCAACACTCAAGATATCAAAATACTCACAAGAATACATTCGATAATATAGAGAGAGAAATAGAGAGAAAACTTCAGTTTCTGGTGTGATTTTCAATTCTAACCTAAGCACCCTATTTATAGGAAAAATGCTTAGAACACCAAAGCAGAAAATTTAATATAATAATAATATATTTAACAAATTTTCCTTAGCCCACCTTGACCATCTGAATTCAGTCATAACACATGTTAATGATGTCCACAAAATATAAAAAAAACGTTTTTCTAAACAAAAATAATTAAAACATCCAAAAATCAATTATTTCGGAACTTCAGAACTTCAATAATTCATAATAAATAGCCCTTTTATCAGAAAATTCAAATTTCGCGAGTTTTTATAGGAAATTCAATTCTCTACAACTTTGTAGAAGAAAGTTTTTCCAAATTCCAAACAGAAATTGATTGAAATCCACAAACAGACGATTTTACAGTCAATAATAAATTTTCGGTCAAGAATTGTGTCCACCAACACACAAAACATGTGTTAATCATTTAATGCCACAAAAATACTCTTCCTCCTCATATACTCATATATCTCACATTCATTATAAAAATATCACCATTAATATATTATTAAAATAATATATTTAAATGAATTATTTTATCAGAAAAAGATAAAATATTAATTTTCAACAATTGTCACATTAAAAATTTTCTCCATCTATATCCACATAAAATCACTATTTTTCTCATCATATAAATTAATAATTAATTATACGCAAATAATATTACAGAACCACAGTACTGGCAACCAGGCTGTTCCCAGGAAAGAGGGGTTTTCCAATAAGGATCTCTCCTTACTGGCGCGCAATTAGATGACCAAACCTCTCCTTAGACAGAACTTTCTAGACATTGCCAATAATGTTATCTACTAATATTATTCAGATAATATGAATTATTGCTCCGATAATAGAAAATACTGTGTAGTGACAATTATTAAAACAACAGTAATATAAAATATCAACGCAGTAATTATTGAATCAATAAAATACAATATTGAATAATAATTACTGTAACAATTATTGAGTAGTGTCTTCTTACGTAAGAATTAATAATTGGTGCAATACCGTGTGCTACTGTGCAACAACGCGTATTACTGTGTTTTAACCACCGGGTATTCCAACAATGTTAACGGTAACAACTACGCCGTTATTTATAAACAACTCATTTTTTTGTCGTTTTCTTCATCCAATCGCTTTCCGTTATGGGGCCCACACAAGATTGCGCCGTCGTACGAATATTCTCCGACAGTAAGAATATTCCATGACCAAGCGAATATTCCACGACAACAATGAATATTTTATAACCACTTGCTTATTTTTGAAAAAAATTCATATATCACCCTTAACTTTAACTTTTTATCAATTTAACCATTTACTAAATAAAAAAATTGAATACTTTTATTTCATAAAATTCGGGGTCTTACAATCTCCCCTCCTTATGAAATTTCATCCTCGAAATTTACGTACCTGGTATTTCAAAGAGTTGAGAATACCTTGCTTTCATTTCAGATTCCATCTTTCCTGTCATCATAATTTCTTCATTGCTCATCTCCTGTATTTCAGATATCATTCTAGAATACAGCTTCAAAACAAAGGTTAATTGAACAAATTAACATATCACATAATATCCCGATATCATGACTGACCAACAAATAAGCTTAGGTAGGACACACTAGCGAAGGATTTACTCGTTTCTCCCCTCCTAGTCCTATTCCCCGATCTCCGCCAGAGATCATATCCCTAAGCTCTGATACCAACTGTGACGCATGTCCCAACCGTGGACAGCACCTCACAGTGGTACCTATCAGTTTGCCACCGCAGAACGGCGTCCCCTACGGAGAGTCTAGCTTCGGTGCATCCCCCATCTGCAGGAAGTCACCAGCAAGAGGCTCGGGGCTCTTTACTTATGGCTCTGATACCAACTGTGACGCCCCCAAAATAGGTCCATTCCATCCAACCCATTTTGAGTCGCCAAAAACATGGTACAGAAAATAACTACAACTTTATTACAACAATTGTCGTGCAAAATACTACAACACATATGTTGTGAGCTTGGATACAAATATATACCAAATGTGACTCATGTCCCAACCTTGGATAGCACGTCACAATGACACATTACATAAAGGTATAGTCAAAAACTGTTTTAGAAATTAGAATCTTTGGGAAGTGCTCAAGGAAACCCTCGTACATGGGAGGCCATGCTTCTAGGTTATGATAGATATCATATGGCCACAGAATTATCCTTGGTTGACCCAATAGACCCCAAAGAAAAACAAGAAGGTTACTATCATATTCTTCCCAATGGTGAGTCTTCTCTTGACTAATCATTATCTCCACTGTCTCTAATTGAGAATTATACTTCAAACAAACACCAAGATTATATAGGTAGTGCTCGTAAATATACTCAGCAAGTGGATGAGCACAATCATGTCTTATGATGACACGAGGTTATATGTCATTAGACATCTTGTATGATAGTGACAACACACCCTTCCAACGTTGGGTTCGCTTCACCCTAGATGATTCACCAAATATAACTACTAAATGAACTTTTCTATACTGCTTCGGGAGAACCTCCACAGCTAGAGACCACCGTTGTATTTCCCCGTTACCCTCGCTCGACCCAGCTACACTCTTATTACCTGAAAAGAATTGTGAAGCAAAAGGGTGAGCACAACTAGCTCAGTAAAGAATATATTGACTAAAGATAATTAAATTATCAATAGCCTCCATCAATAATAAATCAGAGATTTAGAACATATGGTAAATGATAAAAATTTCAACCATAGTTGCAGCGGAACGAGCAATCCATTAGAAGAGTCAAATAGACCATAAAGTCTATTATCTTCTCCATGTTAAAAGTCCACCAACAATGTTTTATCCCTGTAACATCAATCAACAGTTCCTTTCCACAATCATATGAATAATTCATAATCATAATTGTGATTCTAAATTTCACATCCAAGACGAAGATAATTTTCATCACCTGTCTTTACCTGAAACATCAAATATCATGGTTATACCAAATCACAGTTCATGTTCATAATCATACTAATAAATTCATCTTTGCACCACGGGCCAAAGATATTCATCAACAGTTCATCTTTATACTACATGCCAAAGATATTCAATAACAAGTCATCTTTGCACTACGGGCCAAAGATATTCATCAACAACTCATCTTTGCACTACAGGCCAAAGATATTCCTCAATAGTTCATATTTGCACTACATGCCAAATATATTATTATCTCAAAGAAATATATAATCATTTCAGAATTTATATAACCAATAATTATAACCATGTTGATCATTTCACCTTTGCACTTAAGCTAAAGATATTCAATTATAAATTCAATGGTCATGATCATACCAGTCACAATTCAACTTTTCACTACTGGACAAAGAGAACCCTAGTCATGATCATACCAATAATCTATCCATCTTTACACTCAAGTCAAAGAGAAATATCATCATTATGATTATAAAAATGTTATATATGATAAAAAATAATATGATCAACTTATAGTTTTAATCTCAAGAGTAATATTCATAAATCAACTATAATTTGGTTAGAAAAAGAAACTAATTTTGTCATGAATAGTAACTCTTGAATAGTAACCCACGAATAGTAACTCGTGAATAGTAACTCGTGAATAGTAACTCGTGAATAGTAACTCATGAATAGTAACTCATGAATAGTAACTCGTGAATAGTAACTCATGAATAGTAACTCATGAATAGTAACTCGTGAATATTAACTCATGAATAGTAACTCGTGAATAGTAACTCATGAATAGTAACTCATAAATAGTAACCCCGACATGAAAAGTTTCAAATTTGATAAAAAGTTCATATCAATACTTCGGTATAATGATATTGAAGAAAATAATATCATTTAAGAAGAAATAACATCCCTTACTATCCCTTACAATCCCTTACTATCCCCTACCTCAAAAGAGCAGTACTCCTGACTGGAATAACGCTGAACGAACTTGCACCGTATAGCAACACTCAAGATATCAAAATACTCACAAGAATACATTCGATAATATAGAGAGAGAAATAGAGAGAAAACTTCAGTTTCTGGTGTGATTTTCAATTCTAACCTAAGCACCCTATTTATAGGAAAAATGCTTAGAACACCAAAGCAGAAAATTTAATATAATAATAATATATTTAACAAATTTTCCTTAGCCCACCTTGACCATCTGAATTCAGTCATAACACATGTTAATGATGTCCACAAAATATAAAAAAAAATGTTTTTCTAAACAAAAATAATTAAAACATCCAAAAATCAATTATTTCGGAACTTCAGAAATTCAATAATTCATAATAAATAGCCCTTTTATCAGAAAATTCAAATTTCGCGAGTTTTTATAGGAAATTCAATTCTCTACAACTTTGTAGAAGAAAGTTTTTCCAAATTCCAAACAGAAATTGATCGAAATCCACAAACGGACGATTTTACAGTCAATAATAAATTTTCGGTCAAGAATTGTGTCCACCAACACACAAAACATGTGTTAATCATTTAATACCACAAAAATACTCTTCCTCCTCATATACTCATATATCCCACATTCATTGTAAAAATATCACCATTAATATATTATTAAAATAATATATTTAAATGAATTATTTTATCAGAAAAAGATAAAATATTAATTTTCAACAATTGTCACATTAAAAATTTTCTCCATCTATATCCACATAAAATCACTATTTTTCTCATCATATAAATTAATAATTAATTTTACGCAAATAATATTACAGAACCACAGTACTGGCAATCAGGCCGTTCCCAGGAAAGAGGGGGCTTTCCAATAAGGATCTCTCCTTACTGGCGCGCAATTAGATGACCAAACCTCTCCTTAGACAGAACTTTCTAGACATTGCCAATAATATTATCTACTAATATTATTCAGATAATATGAATTATTGCTCCGATAATAGAAAATACTGTGTAGTGACAATTATTAAAACAACAGTAATATAAAATATCAACACAGTAATTATTGAATCAATAAAATACAATATTGAATAGTAATTACTGTAACAATTATTGAGTAGTGCCTTCTTACGTAAGAATCAATAATTGGTGCAATACCGTGCGCTACTGTGCAACAACGCGTATTACTGTGTTTTAACCACCGGGTATTCCAACAGTGTTAACGGTAACAACTACGCCGTTATTTATAAACAACTCATTTTTTTGTCATTTTCTTCATCCAATCGCTTTCCGTTATGGGGCCCACACAAGATTGCGCCGTCGTACGAATATTCTCCGACAGTAAGAATATTCCACGACCAAGCGAATATTCCCCGACAACAATGAATATTTTATAACCACTTGCTTATTTTTGAAAAAAATTCATATATCACCCTTAACTTTAACTTTTTATCAATTTAACCATTTACTAAATAGAAAAATTGAATACTTTTATTTCATAAAATTCGGGCTCTTACAATCGTGGCTATGAAAATAGAAGAAGCGAGTCGGGAGGAGATTTTAAAAAGAGGAGATTCAACAATGACAATACGAAGACGTCAGCACCAGCAGCAACTGGTTCCAAGGGAGGAGAACGACCACCGGTCATATGCTATAAATGTGGAAAAGAGGGAAATATCAGCCCAAACTGTGCACAACAGTTCAAGGTATGCTATAATTGTGGAAAGGAAGGACATATCGCTCGAGATTGTACAATAGCGAAACCAAGTTCAGCGGGGACGGTGACTCAAAAGGCTGCCCCAGAAAAGTCAAAGTCAACGGTTCCTGAAAGAGCGTTTGTCGTGACTGGTCAACATGCGAGGAACCCAAACGAGGTGATCACGGGTAAGCTAATCATAAATTCATGTGAAGTTTATACCTTACTAGATACCGGTGCTACCCATTCATTTGTTTCTCCTGCTTGTGCTCAACGTTTAAACTTGACTCCGGAGAAATTAGACTTTGATTTATCTGTGGAGACTCCGTTAGGGGAAACTTTCATCACATCCACTGTTTATAAATCTTGTTTGATCCAAGTTGGTACCATCACCTTACCTGTTGACCTTATCTCTTTAAAGATACTTGCATTTGACGTGATTTTAGGAATTGATTGGTTAACTACTCATCATGCCAAAATTGATTGTTTTCATAAGGTGATTAGTTTTCATATTCCTAATCAACCTGTTGTTCGAATTCAAGCAACAAAGCCATTAAAATCAATCACTGTCATATCAAGTCATAAAGCTATTCGTTTATTGAAAAACGGATGTCAAGCTTTCTTAGCCCATGTTATGGATTTGAATAAACACACGTCAAATTTGAATAATATTCCTGTTGTTAGTAACTTTCCTGACGTATTTTCAGAAGAACTTCCCGGTCTACCCCCGGAACGTGAAGTTGAATTCTTTATTGATCTTGAACCTGGTACAAAGCTTATTTCTAAAACCCCATATCGAATGGCTCCTATTGAACTTCAGGAGTTAAAAGTCCAACTACAAGAGTTGTTGGACATCAGTTTCATTCGTCCTAGTACATCTCCTTGGGGTGCTCCTGTTTTATTTGTAAAGAAGAAAGACAGGAGTATGCGACTTTGTATCGATTACCGGGAATTACACCATGTCACCATCAAGAATAGGTATCCGCTACCTCGTATTGATGACCTGTTTGACCAGTTACAAGGAGCACAATTCTTTTCAAAAATCGATCTTCGTTCTGGATATCATCAGCTGAAGGTTAAAACTGAGGATATTCCGAAGACTGCCTTTAGAACTCGGTACGGGCATTATGAATTCTTAGTCATGTCTTTTGGATTGACTAATGCTCCTGTGGCTTTCATGGATATGATGAACCGAGTATTCAAGGATTATTTGTATCAGTTCGTTGTTGTCTTTATTGATGACATCCTCATATATTCCAAAAGCCGTGAAGATCATGAGCACCATTTGAAGCTGGTACTCCAAAGGCTGCGTGAAAACAAGTTATATGCTAAGTTGAAGAAATGCGAGTTCTGGCTTGAGGAAGTAGCATTCCTAGGGCACGTGGTGTCAAAATATGGAGTATCTGTGGACCCGGCGAAGATTGAAGCAATACAAAGCTGGGAGCAACCGAAGACGGTGACCGATATACGTAGCTTTCTAGGCTTAGCCGGTTATTATCAGAGATTCGTAGAAGGGTTTTTCTCGAATCGCTACCCCGTTAACTCAGCTGACTCGGAAGGATATCAAATTCGTATGGAGCGAAGAATGCGAGAAGAGTTTCCAAGAGCTTAAGAGGAGACTATTTCGGCACCTGTTCTGACAATACCATCTGGTTCGGATGGATTTGTTATCTACAGCGATACTTCAGGTAAAGGGTTAGTATGTGTTCTCATGCAACGTGGGAAAGTCATAGCCTATGCCTCGCGACAACTTAAAGAATATGAGAGGAATTATCCTACTCATGATCTAGAGTTGGCAGCAGTTGTTTTCGCGCTAAAGATCTGGAGGCACTATCTATATGGGGAGAAAGTGGAGATATATTCAGACCATAAAAGCCTCAAATATTTCTTCACTCAGAAAGAACTTAACATGCGGCAACGACGTTGGCTCGAGCTGTTAAAAGATTACGACCACACTATTCAATACCATCCTGGAAAAGCAAACGTGGTAGCTGACGCGTTGAGTAGAAGATCATATGCAGGAACGAGTGCGATGATGTCAAGTATACGCGTAGAACCAACTTTAATCGATAAAGTTAAAGTTGGTCAAGCTACAGACCCGGAGCTGATGCGTATGAAGAAGAAAGTGCAAGAAGGTGCTATTCCAGAAGCAAGAATCGATGAAGAAGGAATACTTCGAGTCCACTCCAGACTTTGTGTTCCTAACGATTCTGATTTAAAGTACAAGATCATGATGGATGCACACAATACACCATTTGCAATCCATCCTGGAAGTACTAAAATGTATCGTGATCTTCGACATACATTTTGGTGGAACAATATGAAGAGAGAGATTGCAAAGTTTATCTCGAGGTGTTTAACTTGTCAACATGTAAAGGCGGAGCATCAAGTACCAAAGGGTCCATTGCAACCACTTGAGATTCCGAAATGGAAGTGGGAACACATTACCATGGATTTTGTTACGGGTCATCCCACGGTTTCTCAAGGTATAAATGCTATTTGGGTTATAGTTGATAGATTAACCAAGTCTGCTCATTTCTTGCCGATACGGGAGACTTATTCCCTTGAACGTCTTGTTAGTATGTACGTGAATGAGATTTTAAGGTTGCATGGCATGCCAGTATCCATAGTTTCGGATCGTGACCCAAGATTCACTTCAAGATTTTGGGTTAGCTTACAAAAAGCTATGGGCACGGATTTACGGTTCAGTTCGGCATACCATCCTCAAACGGACGGGCAATCAGAGAGGACTATTCAAACTCTTGAAGATTTATTAAGACTTTGTGTCCTAGATTTCAAAGGAAGTTGGGATAAGTACCTACCATTGGTGGAATTCTCCTACAACAACAGTTATCAGGCAAGTATAGGTGTGGCTCCCTTTGAAGCATTGTATGGACGAAAGTGTCGCTCTCCAGTATGTTGGGATGAGGTGGGAGAAGCAACGTTGTTGGGACCAGAGTTGGTACGAATGACTACAGAGAAGATCCAAACGATTCGACAACGTATACAAACGGCACAGGATCGACAAAAGAGTTATGTGGATCTTCATCGAAAGGACGTGGAATTTGACATTGGGGATCATGTATTATTACGTGTAGCTCCATGGAAAGGAGTTACAAGATTTGGGAAGAGAGAAAAGCTCAATCCACGATTTATTGGTCCATTTCAGATTCTTGACCGAGTAGGAAATGTGGCATATAGACTTGCGTTACCTCCAAGTATGTCTCGTGTTCATAATGTTTTTTATATATTTGTGCTTCATAAATATGTGAAAGACCCGAACCATGTTATTGAGTTAGAACCGGACGAGATAGCTGAAGACTTAACGTACGAGGAGGTACCTGTCAAGATCATGGATAAAAAGGAGCATGTCCTACGCACGAAGGTCATACCACAAGTTAAAGTTTTGTGGAGAAACCATGCTATTGAGGAAATGACCTGGGAGTTGGAAACGGAAATGAAAGCGAGGTATCCTCATCTTTTCGAAACACCAGGTACGCATGTCAATTTCGAGGACAAAATTTCATAAGGAGGGGAGGTTGTAAGACCCCAAATTATTAATAAATGAAATTTAATTTCCTCTATTTATTATTCTGAAATAGTAAGAGTTGATTTGATTAATGTGGTTAGTTATGGGTAAAATGCGCAAATATTTTAAATAAGCAAGTGGTTATCGGGGAATATTTATTTGGTCGTGGAATATTCTTGTTGTCGTATTCGTGTATTTTCGATACGTCGTAGCCTTGTGTGGGCCCCATAACAGAAAACGATTGGATGAAGAAAACGACAAAAATAAGTTGTTTATAAATAACGGCGTAGTTGTTACCATTAATACTGTTGGAATACCCGGTGGTTAAAACACGGTAATACGCGTAGCACACGGTATTGCACCAATTATTGATTCTTACGTAAGAAGGCACTACTCAATAATTGTTACAGTAATTACTGTTCAATATTGTATTTTATTGATTCAATAATTGCTGCGTTGATATTTTATATTACTGTTGTTTCAATAATTATCACTACGCAGTATTTTTTATTATCGGAGCAATAATTCATATTATCTGATTAATATTATTAGATAACATTATTAGCAATGTCTAAAAAGTTCTGTCTAAGGAGAGGTTTGGTCATCTAATTGCGCGCCAGTAAGGAGAGATCCTTATTGGAAAGCCCCCTCTTTCCTGGGAACGGCTTGGTTGCTAGTACTGTGATTCTGTAATATTATTTGTGTATAATTAATTATTTATTTATATGACGAGGAAAATATTGATTTTATGTGGATATAGATAGAGAAAAATTTTAATGTGACAATTGTTGAAAATTAATATTTTATCTTTTTCTGATAAAATAATTCATTTAAATATATTATTTTAATAATATATTGATGGTGGTATTTTTACAATGAATGTGGGATATATGAGTATATGAGGAGGAAGAGTATTTTTGTGGCATTAAATGATTAACACATGTTTTTGTGTGTTGGTGGACATAATTCTTGACCGAAAATTTATTATTGACTATAAAATCGCCCGTTTGTGAATTTCGGTCAATTTCTGTTTAGAATTTGGAAAAACTTTCTTTTGCAAAGTTGTAGAGAATTGAATTTCCTATAAAAACTCGCCAGATTCAAATTTTCTGATAAAAGGGCTATTTATTATGAATTATTGAAGTTCTGAAGTTCCGAAATAATTGATTTTTGGAAGTTTTATTTATTATTTTGAAGAAAAATGTTTTTTGGCATTTAAGTGGGCTAACATATGATATAAATGGGCTGAGATCAGATGTCTAGAGGTGGGCTAAGGAAAATTTGATAAATATATTATTATTATATTAAATTTTCTGCTTTGGTGTTCTAAGCATTTTCCTATAAATAGGGTGCTTAGGTTAGAATTGAAATCACACCAGAAACACAAGTTTCTCTCTATTTCTCTCTCTATAACGAGCGTATTCTTGTGAGTATTTGATACTTTGAGTGTTGCTTTACGGTGCAAGTTTCCTTCAGCACTATATCTAGTATTCCAGTCAGAAGTACCGTCTTTCCGAGGTAAGGGATGTTATTTCTTCTTAAATGATATTATTTTCTTCAATATCATTATGCCGAAGTATTGATCTGAATTTTTATCAAATTTGGAACTTTTCATGTCGGGGTTACTACTCATGAGTTACTATTCACGAGTTACTATTCACCGAAAAATGAAATTTTCTTCTTTTCGTCCAAATATCTATTCCGGATACTAGCTTTGATTGTATCCATGTTTTGATCATTCTTGAATTTTACTTCACTATGATAAGGTATTTTTGGACATGGATAAATTGAAATACGAATCCTTAATATTTGTTATTTTGCTTCACTGGATTCATTTTCTTTAAAATATTTTTCATCATCCTCAGTCTTAAATGATGATATAACTGAATATCTTTGGCCTGTAGTGCAAAGATGAGTAATTTCTGATGAGTATCTTTGGCCCGTAGTGCAAAGATGAACAGGTGTTGAGGTGAACATGACCAACTGATGGATATCTTTGGCCTGTAGTGCAAAGATGACTATTTAATTCAAGATATTTATTGATTGATGTTACAGGGATAAAATGTTGATGATGGGCCTTTAAATTCATAGATAATCGTAGATTTTATTCTCTACGTAACTTCTCTATGAATTATTATTTTTCGCTGCGAATATTGAATTAAAACTTGTTGTCTATTGTATTCTATTAAATTTTTCCCTGTTAAAGACTAACGATAATTTGTTATATATTATCTTAGTCATAATATTCTTTACTGGGCTAGTTGAGCTCACCCTTTTCCTTGTTGTTCCATTTTCTTCTCAGGAGGCGAGAATGTAGCAGGTACTAGTCGGGGTATGGAATGAAGGTTCTAGGAAGTTGTTTTAGTAGTCCTCACCATTTTTTTTTGTAAAATATTGTTCCAATAATTGTAATGAGGACTTATTTGAGTGTGGATATTGTCTAGATGACAATATTTGTATTTACACTCACAGTTTTTATGTTGTATTAATAAAGTTGTAGTTGTTTCTGTACCATGTTATTGACGACTCAGAATAGGTGTTGTATACCTGTTTTGGGGGCGTCACACCTCTGACTCTGTATAAGCAGTGATGTGTCAACCAACCATTGGTTGCACGATGCCCAGTAATGAGCTATAACTCACTCATTACCTCTTCAGTTTAATGTCCCTTTAAAACAAATAGGCGTCAGTGACGTGGATTGACTGTTGACCATTTTGGTTCATAGAGTAGCATGGTAAGGCAGCTATTAACTCTACGTTTTCCTTTGTTGACTCAACGATCTACTTCTGAGTGATGCTGCAGTGGATGGTTTTAGCACTAATCCTCATCTTGAAACTTCATAGCTTAACCACTGATGCACTTTATGAAGGTTTGGGGACTCTACTTCTGAGATGAATCTTCAGTTTATCTTTGCATCCAGTATTCGACTTTATCTTCTCATACTCTGAATGGTTGAGCAACTGTCTAGTTCTTCTGAGCTCCTCATGAGCTAGCGTATTCTGGTAGGACTGCGATCGTCGAGTCTTCTTCTACGATCCTTGAGATTGCACCACGATCGTTGAGTTCTCTTCAAGCTCTACTCTACGATCATTGACTATCTTGGTCCTTGAGATGAACTTGACTAAGCAATCCTTCTGGGTTAAGGTAGCTCAGGAAGGGCCAACCTCTTAGAGTGAACTGAGGGTCAGGTTTGTCCCTAAGACACTTTCCAGATGAAAAACTTTAGAAGTGATTTACACTGATATCTCATTTGACCTTTTCTGCTTGAGAGATCCTCTGCTAACTTTTGGACATTTGCATTGGATGTAGTCGTGGTGTCCTCCTGCTCTTACACTACGATCAGATGTTTGATCGTAGGCACTCCATGATTTTGAGTTGGGTGGATGATAGGTTATCAATAGTACGTTTTGAGACGTTCCTACTGACTTTGGATGTTCATTTGGTTCATCAGCCACAAAGTTTTGGGACTCTGTAGCTGGTATATTTCTTCATAGTATATCTCAGTGCTGTTATTCCTTAACAGATCACTGCTCCCCCATGGTTGATACAGTTTTCTCAGATAGATGTGATTCCCTTTTTTTCATGTTCATTAGATGGCAGCCTTGCATATCTCCTTCTAACTGGAATCACCATTATCACTAAGATTTCCTTATATCGTAGGCATGGATATTTTCAGGACTGATCACTCTACGATCATTTGACAGCATTACGAACGTAGTCTTCTTTGACAGTCTTGTGTATGTTGAGTTCTACTTCCATAATGAGTTCCTCATGATTGTTGCTTGATGATCCTCTGATGTGAACGTCCTTGAGGATTCTCCTCATATGATATGCTTTGCATGTTTGAGCATATAAGACCCTTTTCATCTTTGGTTGAATGGCCTACTTCTATATATAGATTAGCAGCCATGTGAGCTTCATTCAGATTAGCTCAGAGGGTCTTCAAGGACAGGCTTTGACATAAAAGGAATTTTGTCATAATCATTTCTGAACAGTCTTAAGCCTTCTGCTGGTTGAGTCTTCTTGACTGAAGTTTTCTACTTCAGCATTCCTTAGTGTGGTAAGATAGACCAAGTACCTGTAGGTTAAATATATTTCTATTTTTATGGTACCCATAGTTAAATGGGTCCTACCAGGTTAGTTTTCAAAATCCCTATTACTCACATATTAGAATTAACATCAAATTGATCACCAACAATCATATTCATGCATGTAATTAATTTAGATATTACATTTTGAGATGCATGATAATGAGTGTGTGTAAGATTTTCCATTTTAATAAAACACTCTTTTCTTTGATGGTTTCACCATTTGTTTAGTTATGTTCACAGAGTTTAAATGTTCACAGAGTGAGAATCAACATTATTACTTATGTGTATATGGTTGATTCATGGAGGTGATCAGTTTCTACGAATCTTCAAGATACTTTTGTAGAACTGATCATACTCTATGTGTTATCAACCACTTAGAACATAGGCTTGTACATACATACTGACTTATCAGCAAAGATTACTCCACATAATATTAATTCAACTTTTGACATTCTTATAACCCATTTCAGATTTCTTTCAAGATGTCATCTTCAACCTAAAACTTAGATGGAGAGAAAGTTTGTAAGCATTTGAGTTTTTAACTTCAGTGTACTTTCTCTATTCACCTTTTTAGATAGATTATGATTCCTTGAAAGAATACTGTTATAGTTCATAAGGAGGTGCAACATGATGTACACAATTATATTAGTGAGAAATCGTACCTTTTTATTGTCAATTTCTTAACAGTTATTTAGCTTAGATATACTAAGGTTATGTATTGATGTTCATGGTTTCTCATTTGCTCCTGACAGCTTGTTGCTCCAATTGACCTTTAATCAATCAGTCGTGGTCTTGAAGATGTAAGCTAAGAGAATCTCAACATCTTTAGTTCTTTGACATTTTTGAGTTCACAAGATTTACATCCAGCTGCTGGTTGGCCAAAAGCACGTTTGAGAAGTTCTTCTTTCTTCTCTGGATAATCTTTTCTTAGCATGTATGGCCTTTTCATCTTTTCATGCTGGTGGATGTTTGACTCTTTTCTGTTGATGTCTCTTGAGCTTCCTAGCCTGGTCTTCAGACTACAAGATTAACCGTGGGCAAGGATTGGTCTTGTTGATATGGCAATCGAGAACATGGACCAATCTGAGCAGCTTCAAGTGTACATACACATTTACCTATACACAATATTTCCAACGTGTGAGCTCATCTGCTTATAACAAGTGACTTACTACTAAACTAAGTTTAGAACAATGTCTGTGCCTAGGATCAGACTGAAAGCGACTAGCTTTTGAATATAACATGAGATCCTGCTCTAATACCAATTGTTAGTTCCCAGTAGGCACACAATAGATCAAGAAGAGGGGGGGTTGAATAGATCCTTTTTAATTTCAAACCTTTTTCTTTTTTATTTTGTATTGCTAGTAAATTTGCATATGACAAACTTAAGAATCTTTTCAAGCACAGCGGAATAAGTAAAAGATCACCTTCATTGATATATTCATAATCATACATACATTGTTCTTAGAGTTAGTTCAATTGTGAGACCCCAAATTTTATGAATAAAGATTTAATTTTCTCGAATTTTTTTTTAATATTATGGTGTGGATTTGAGATAGTGTTATAGTTGTGGGTAGTATTTATAAATTTTGCAAAGTATGCAAGTTGTTATATAATATTCGTTTGGTCGGGGAATATTCTTTTTGTCGGGAAATATCCGTACGACGACATAATCATTGGTGGACCCCACAACGGAAGTATTGTCGTAGTAAGAAAAAGACATAATTATCTTTTTATAAAAATAACGGCGAAAGTTTTACCGTTAAAACTATTGAACTACTCGGTAGTAAAAGTACAGTAATATGCGTGGTTGCATAGTAGCACACGGTATTGATTATTGATGCTTACGTAAGAAGTCGCTCAGTTATACTCAATTATTGCTACAGTAATTACTGCATCATATCTCTCATATTATTGATTCAATTATTGTCACAGTAGCATCTGTATAATATGTTATGTTGTTAAATCAATAATTGAGACGACAAAATTATTCATATTATTATTTGCAATATTAACGATGTCTAGAAGTTCTGCCAAGGAGAGGTTTGGTCACCTAATTGCACGCTAATAGGGAGAAATCCTTATTGGAAAGCCCCTCATTCCTAGGAATGACCT
This sequence comes from Panax notoginseng, assembly GCA_016801055.1. NCBI lineage: Eukaryota > Viridiplantae > Streptophyta > Magnoliopsida > Apiales > Araliaceae > Panax > Panax notoginseng. The sequence goes on from CM029021.1 coordinate 78,640,542, forward strand.
GGTCGATTAATATTGTGAATTATAATAAAGGTGATAAGTTTTGTTTTATTATTATTATAAATGTAATAAAACAGAAAACTTTTTATATAAAACAGAATACTTTTATAAAGTTATTTATTTTATTAGACTATAAATAGAATATATAATATTCTATTTTGCATAGTGTTTGCATAGTGCCTACATAGTATTTGCATAGTAAAATCTTTTTATATAAAAGAGAATACTTTTATAAAGTTATTCGTTTTATTAGATTATAAATAGAATATATTATATTTTATTTAAAAGATTTTCTTTTATTAGAATATTTTATTAATACTATGGTAAATCAATATGGATCGTCCGTTTAAAAGTAAATCAATCTGGACCGTTCATGAATTAGTTACTATTCAGTCCATTCTCCTATAATTAGAAGCTTATTCCATCATTATTTTTTACGAATTCACTGAAACTCTAGAGAAAGAAACTTTAGAGAGAAAGAAGAAAAGTATTCTGCTACTTCACTACTCCTATATTTAGTTTCTTCTAAGGTAAGGGATATTATTTGTTGTACTCGTAAGGGGTATTATTTATTTCGTATTTATGAAGAGAACTTCTGTTATTTCATTCTTTATTATTATGTTGGAATAACCTGTATATGCGAAGTACCGCATACATGGTGAAATTCTTCTATTATTCCATTCCTTATTATTTTGTTGGAATAACATGTATATGCGAAGTACCATATACATGGTGAAATTCTTCTGTTATTCCATTCTTTATTAATCTGTTGGAATATCATGTCTGTACGTATTACGCATGACCTGGTTCCATTATTTATTATTATGTTGGAATAATCTGTCTGTGCGGTCTATCGCATGTATGGTGAATTCTGTTGTTTTTCCATTCTTTATTATTAAGTTGGAATATCCTATCTGTGCTTTTACGCATGACCTGGTTCCATTATTTATTATTCTGTTAGAATAATCTGTCTGTGCTGTCTATCGCATGCATGGTGAAATCTTCTGTTATTCCATTCTTTATTATTCTGTTAGAATAACATGTCCATGTGGATTACCACATGCATGGTGAATGATCATTCGTATTCATTCCTTATTAAATTGTGGAAATGATCTGTCTACGTGGATTACCGCATGGCGGGTGAAAATCTATTTGTAGTTTCGTATGTTCTATTATACGTAGTTGGTTAAAGCTTTGGCTTCTATGTTCCATGAAATTAGAGAAATATCCTTGATATTTGCGCTTCATCCAGTATCATTTCATGGACATATTCTTCTGAGCATTCTTGAATTTTACTCTACAAAGCAGTATCATGTGGACAATTTGGACGTTATTGGTTCTGGATAAATTAAATCTTGAACTTGTTTTATTAAATTCTTATACCATTGTCATCATCCTCATGTTTATATTATGTTGAAAGTCATCTGTGGCCTGTAGTGCATAGATGGACTTGGTATGATTATGACCAGGAATTATTCGGTATAATCATGACCGTAATGTTAAAAATGATGTGGTAAAAATTATCATTGGCCGTAGTGCATTAATGGATAGTTGTTGGCATAATCATGACCATTGATGATTACACGAATATCCTTGGCCCGTAGTGCATAGTAATTTGTGGTTGTGATACAAATGAATATCATTGGCCGTAGTGCAGGGATGATGTAGATTATTTATTAAGCTGAGTCCCAGCGATAAAAGTGATTAAAAACCTTTTAAATCATAAAAGATAGTAGATTGTATTCTCTACTTGACTCTTTTAATGGATTGCTTGTTCCTCTATAGTTAAACTTGATGTTTGTTATATATTGTATCAGTTTAACACTGTTGAAGGCTAACGATAATTTATTCTGTATTATCTTAGTCATAATATTTCTTACTGAGCTAGTTGAGCTCACCATTTTGCTTTCATTGTTCTCTTCAGGAAATGAGAACGTAGCAGGGACTAGTCGGGGAGCGGAGTGACGATCCAGATGATAGCATTAGTAGTCCTCACTATTCTATAAAATAGTGTGATAATAAATGTATTGATGACTTATTTTGAGTTTGAATACTGTCTAGAAGACAATATTTGTATTAAAACTCACAGCTCATGTTGTATATTTAAGATTTTATTTGTATTCTGTACCATGTATCTGGCGACCCAAGATGGGTGATGTATACCTATTTTGGGGGCGTCACAATTGGTATCAAAGCTTAGGGATATGATCCCTGGCTGAGATGTAAGACAAGAACTAGGAGGGGAGAGATGGGGAATTCCTTCGCTAGTATGACCTACCTAAGTTTATTTGGTATTTAATTGGTTGGTCAGAGTATAGGGATAATATGTGATATGTCAATTAACCCTTATTTTGTGACAGTGTTTGGAAATGGCATCTGAAAATGTTGAGATCAGCAATGAAGCACATGAGACCGTTGAGTCACTAACGATCAATACCCAGCATAATGTGCAACAAGAAGACAATAATCCTTAGGTAAACAATAACACCGATGAAATGATGAATGATGGAATATTCAGAGGCTTTATGCAATTCATGCAACATCAGGCAAGAGCGGCTCTTGTCCAAAATGCAAGTGGAAACACTGGCAACTCTCGGACGGTCACTGCTAAGCAGTTTAAGGAGCTGGGACCGCCAGAGTTTTTGGGAAAGCTAGAACCACTTAAGGCGGAGATGTGGATAAAGCAAATCACCAAGATATTTGATGTCTTGGAATGCTCAAAGGAGCAAAAGGTTCCCTTCACCACCTTTATGTTGCATGAAGAGGCAGATTATTAGTGGGAATCTGTAAAGCGTACCCAGCCTGACACACTCAAGCTGTCTTGGGAGAAGTTCCAAGAATTGTTCAATGACAAGTACTTTTCCAAAAGTATTCGTCACATGAAAGAGGTAGAGTTCATCAAGCAGGAGAAAAATAACATAACCGTGTCGCAGTACGAAGCTAAGTTTGCCGAGATGTCCCGGTTTGCGTCTCATTTGGTTGATAATGAGGAGCAAATGACGCGAATATTTCTAAGAGGTTTGAAACCCGAGATACGTCAATATCTTATCTCTCATAAACTTTGTTTATATTCAGATGTTGTGAATAGGGCTCAGTTATTGGAGCGCGATAATGAGTCAGCACAACCAAAAGGTAATGACCAGCAACACGATCATAATCATACCGGTGGCAACGACCATCGGAAAAATGATAACCATCGTGGGGGAAATTATCATGCCCAGAATGGTAATCACTTCGGTGGTAATCATGGCCAAGAAAATAGGAGTAAAAATTTCAAGAAGAGAAGGTTCAATAATGATGGAAAGACGTCAGAACCAGAACCCGTTGTTAAGGAAGGAGAACGACCACCTATCATATGCTTCAAATGCGGAGGGGAGGGACACATCAGTCCAAACTGCGCGATGTCGTCCAAAGCATGTTATAATTGTAGAAGAGAAGGTCACCTAGGCCAATTTTATCGTTCACTGAAGACAAGTTCAGCTAGGATAGAGGCACCAAAGGATGTCTCAGACAAGTCAAAGCCGGTAGTTTAAGTGAGAGCGTTTATTGAGGAACTCGAACGAAGTTGTCATGGGTAAGTTAAACATAAACGCTTACGAAGTCTATATCTTTTTCGATATCGGTTCTACTCATTCTATTATCTCTCTTGCTTGCGCTCAACGTTTAAATTTGACCCAAGAGAAGTTAGACTTTGACTTATTGAAACTTCGTTAGTAGAAACCTTCGTTACCTCCACTATTTATAAATCTTGTTTAATTCAAATAGACTCTTTCACGTTACATGTCGATCTTATCTCTTTGAAAATACTTGTCTTTGATGTGATTTTTAGAAATCGATTGGTTAACTACTCATCATGCTTTTTGTAAGGTTGTGAGCTTTTATATTCCTAACCTACCTGTTATGCAAATTCAACCAACCAAACAACTAAAGTTAATCACTGTTATATCAAGACATAAGTAAAGAGCCCCGATCCTTTCGTTGTTGACTTTCTTGTGTGAAATGCACCGAAGCCAGACTTTCTGTAGGTGACGTCGTGAATGACGATGTCAAGTTGATAGGTATCAATGTGACGTACTATCCAAGTCTTGGATGAGAGTCACAGTTTTGAATGATATTTCTATTGTCAATAAATTTCCTGACGCATTCTTGAAGACTTCTTGGCCTACCCTAGAGCGTGAAATTGAATTTTGTATTGACCCCAGTACAAAACCCATTCCTTCAACCCTTAAATATTTCTTCAACCAAAACGAACGTATAATGCGCCAAAAACGTTTGCTCGAGCTATTAAAAATTATGATCATACCATTCAATATCATTGTGGAAGAGAGAACGTGGTAGCTGATGCGTTGAGTAGAAGATCGTATGCATTTACGAGTGCGATGTTGTTAACATAAAAACCTATTTCGTATAACTTGCAAATGATGAAGATAGAGTTCAAGACTCTAAAGAAACACGTGATGATAACAAATATACTATTAGAATCAACTTTAATCGATAAAGTTAAAGCCGCTCAAGCTACATACTAAGAGCTGATGAATGTGAAGAAGAAGGTTCAAGAGGGCGTTACTCTAGAAGCAAGAATCGATGAAGAGATGAAATCTCAACCCTCAATTTTATTGGCCCATTTGAAATCCTTGATCGAGTAGGAACTGTGGCCTATAGACACATTTTACCGCCAAGTATGTCGCGTGTTCATAACGTTTTTCACGTATCGATGTTACGTAAATATGTGAATGACCTGAATCACGTTATTAAATTAGAACTAGACGAGATAGCAGAAGATTTAACGTATGAGGAGATACGTGTTAAAATCTTGGATAAGAAGGATCGTATTCAACACTCAAAGGTTATACCTCAAGAGTTAGAATTTGAAATGAAGTCAAGGTATCTTCACCTATTCAGCATACCAGGTACGTACGTAAATTTCGAGGGCGAAATTTCATAAGGAGATGAGATTGTGAGACCCCAAATTTTATGAATAAAGATTTAATTTTCTCGAAATATTTTTTTTAATATTATGGTGTGGATTTGAGATAGTGTTATCGTTGTGGGTAGTATTTATAAATTTTGCAAAGTATGCAAGTTGTTATATAATATTCGTTTGGTTGGGGAATATTCTTTTTATCGGAGGATATCCCTACGACGACATAATCATTGGTGGACCCCACAACGGAAGTATTGTCGTAGTAAGAAAATGACAGAATTATCTTTTTATAAAAATAATGGCGAAAGTGTTACCGTTAAAACTGTTGAATTACTCGGTAGTAAAATTACAGTAATATGCGTGGTTGCATAGTAGCACACGGTATTGATTATTGATGTTTACGTAAGAAGTCACTTAGTTATACTCAATTATTACTACAGTAATTGCTGTATCATATCTCTCATATTATTGATTCAATTATTATCACAGTAGCATCTGTATAATATGTTATGTTATTAAATCAATAATTGAGACGACAAAGTTATTCATATTATTATTTGCAATATTAACGATGTCTATAAGTTCTGCCAATGAGAGGTTTGGTCACCTAATTGCGCGCCAATAGGGAGAAATCCTTATTGGAAAGCCCCCTCTTTCCTAGGAACGACCTGGTCGATTAATATTGTGAATTATAATAAAGGTGAGAAGTTTTATTTTATTATTATTATAAATGTAATAAAACAGAATTTTTTTATATATAAAACAAGAATACTTTTATGAAGTTATTTATTTTATTAGACTATAAATAGAATATATGATATTCTATTATGCATAGTGTTTATGTCTGCATAGTGTTTGCAAAGTAAAATCTTTTTATATAAAACAGAATACTTTTATAAAGTTATTTATTTTATTAGACAATAAATAGAATATATAATATTCTATTATGCATAGTGTTTGTATAGTGCCTGCATAGTGTTTGTATAGTCAAATCTTTTTATATAAAACAGAATACTTTTATAAAGTTATTCGTTTTATTATATTATAAATAGAATATATTATATTTTATTTAAAAAAAATTTATTAGAATATTTTATTAATATTGCATAGTAAATCAATATGGACCGTCCGTTTAAAAGTAACTCAATCTAGACCGTTCATGAATTAGTTACTATTCAGTCTATTCTCCTATAAATAGAAGCTCATTCCTTCATTATTTCTTACGAATTCACTGAAACTCTAGATAGAGAAACTATAGAGAGAAAGAAGAAAAGTATTCTGCTACTTCACTACTTCTATATCCAATTTCTTCTAAGGTAATGGATATTATTTGTTGTACTCGTAAGGGGTATTATTTCTTTCGTATTCATGAAGAAAACTTCTATTATTCCATTCTTTATTATTATGTTGGAATAACTTGTATATGCGAAGTACCGCATACATTGTGAAATTCTTCTGTTATTCCATTATTTATTATTATGTTGGAATAACCTGTATATGCGAAGTACCGCATACATGTTGAAATTCTTCTGTTATTTCATTCCTTATTATTGTGTTGGAATAACCTGTATATGCGAAGTACATGGTGAAATTCTTTTGTTATTCCATTCTTTATTATTATGTTGGAATATCCTGTCTGTGCGTATTACGCATTACCTGGTTCCATTATTTATTATTCTGTTAGAATAACCTGTCTGTGCGGTCTATCACATGCGTGGTGAATTCTGTTGTTATTCCATTCTTTATTATTTTGTTGCAATATCCTGTCTATGCGTTTACGCATGACCTGGTTCTATTATTTATAATTTTGTTGGAATAACCTATCTGTGTAGTCTATCGCATGCATGGTGAATTCTTCTGTTATTCCATTCTTTATTATTCTGTTGGAATAACATATCCATGTGGATTACCACATGCATGGTGAATGATCATTCGTATTCATTCCTTATTAAATTATGAAAATGATCTGTATACGTGGATTATCGCATGGCATAATCATGACCATTAATGATTACACGAATATCCTTGGCCCGTAGTGCATAGTTAATTTGTGGTTGTGATACTAATGAATATCATTGGTCGTAGTGCAGGGATAATGTGGATTATTTATTAAGCTGAGTCCCAGCGATAAAAGTGATGAAAAAGCTTTTAAATCATAAAAGATAAAAGATTTTATTCTCTACTTGACTCTTTTAATGGATTAGTTATTCCGCTGCAGTTAAACTTGATGTTTGTTATATTGTATCAGTTTAACACTGTTGAAGGCCAACGATAATTTATTCTATATTATCTTAGTCATAATATTTCTTATTGGGCTAGTTGAGCTCATCCTTTTGCATTCATTGTTCTTTTCAGGAAATGAGAACGTAGTAGGGACTAGTCAGAGAACAGAGTGACGGTCCAGATGATAGCATTAGTAGTCCTCACTATTCTATGAAATAGTGTGATAATAAATGTATTGAGGACTTATTTTGAGTTTAAATACTATCTAGAAAATAATATTTGTATTAAAACTCACAGCTCATGTTATATATTTAAGATTGTATTTGTATTTTGTACCATGTATCTGGTGACCCAAGATGGGTGATGTATACTTGTTTTGGGGGCGTCACATTAGTGGTAAGCAGTTAATACATACATAGCAGTTATAGCAGTTAAGATCATAATGTAAATGACATAAAGTAAAAGACATAATGGGTTTTAAGTGTTTTAGAGACTCAAGCTCCTAATCCACTCTTCTACTTTCAATTAGCAAGATTTCCACTAAGGAAGGGCAGCACCCTGAATCACTAAGATTCCTTCCAGGCCAGCAGCCTTGGGACTTCAGTTCACTAAGAACTCTTTAAGGCCAGCAGCCTTGGAACTTCTCTAGTTCCCTAGGAACTCTTCAAGCCCAGCAAGCTTGGAACTTCATTTAGTCCCTCCGGACAAGGACCCCTCAGGCCCTGGCTTCTTGTTGTTTGTTATTATTATTGGTTCTGAGCTACTAAGATGTCTTTAAGCTTGAACATCTTTTGTACTTAGCAGCTTGGTATGGTCCTCTTTGCATTTTGCTTCGAGTCTAGACCACATCTTCTTTGGTGCAGCTGATCTTCATTCTGTTCAGCTCGTCTTCATGTGCTGTCAGCTATGCACCATCACCATTTCCTGAACCCTTCTTGACTTGTTGGCAGACATGATGCTACACTTGCTCTAGTTTAGCTTTAGGCTCGTGGAGATTCGTAGAGTGGCTCTCAGGATATGCTTTGTGCTTTGTCACTCTTTTAAATGCTATCTTCTTGTCCTTCTCGGCTCTCAGCTTAGATGCCAACTTAAGTGGCATTCTCACCTTTGTTGAGTGAAGCTTTGGTCTTTTCAAGTCCTTCTTCAAAGTTGCTTCACTTCCACCTTCGTAGTCTCACTGTCACTGCGACTTTTTCTTGTTTAGCTCAGGTGGAACTCGTAGAGTTAGCATTATAGCATTCACCAACTCAACGATTCTGCAACATGACAATCATCAGCTGTGAGGACCCCAAACTCGGGGACTTGAAACCCGAACTCGTTTCTTCACGATATCATTTCTATGAGCGGAATAATACTAATAATAATAGCAATAATATAAAAGTCAAACTTAATTTACATAATTATCAGAGTCTAGCTCCCAAGTATGTAACCTTTAAACATTCATTACAAACCATGATAGATAATATATATCATACTTGTCTTAATAGTATTAAACTATTACATAAGATAGTAATTCGTTCATTCAGCAACCTTCCCTTTTCCTTTGTTCTTAGCAGAGCTCTCTGGTCGTTCACACTTAGCTGAAAACATTTAAATTAAGCAAGGATGAGCATTTGAGTGCCCAACAAGTAATAGAAATTATATATATATATATATATATATATATATATATATATATATATATATATATAAGCTGAAAGAATTTAAATGTTTTCTTTGTACTATTCTTCTACAACAAGTCGATAGTTGTGAAGTATTCTGAACCGATAATAATAACATAACAACTCTCTTTCACATTTTTGAAACTACATAATAACTATAACTGGGGTTATGGTGACATGCCATGAACATTGTTTTCATTTTCGTAAAGGTTAAACAGAAATTCATCTGTAAACCGACATAACTTACGGGCATGGGGGGTGATCAGCCCATTATGCCCTGCATTGATCAATACTACATTACAAGAACGATAGGATCGTTCACTCTGTTCCGCCTTGGGCGCATAAATGTTTTCCCGTGTAGGGATGTTCATATTTGTCTGGGTTCCAAATCAAAGGTTTTTTCTTGTTTCAACAATAATCTATAATTCAACATATATATACGGGTAATTGACAAAGATATATCAACATGTGATTAAATACAATGATTATCCAAGTGGGGACACTTGTTTAACCATTTCTAGAAATTAACGAACAAAATATATATATTTGAGTTACCATATACTAACATGTTGATAATCAATGAGCTTATATAATATAAGGTTAATAATTTGTATAGTAATAATATAGTTTAGAAACATTCTTACTCATGTCCATTGCATAAAGAAAATGTAAAGGATAAATACTTGCCTGAAGCGCTGCTTACAGTTTGCAATTTAGATTTATCGCTTATCTCACGACCTATCATTAATAAGATCGTTCGTTTGATTAAAACAACATACTATAACACATAACACTACTTATTGCAGTCAGCACATACCCTAATCACATTGGTACATAGATTTAACAACTATTGAATCACAAATAATCACTTATCTAATCATATTATCTAAGTCCAGATCAATTTTTGAAACATGTCGATGTACCGACAACTTTATCGGGTAATTATCGAGTCTAAGACTCTATTCTGTAACTTAATATTAGTCATATTATTTTTAAATGACTTAATATAATTTTAAAATATTTATTATATTTATCACAAAATTTCAAACATCGGAATCACATTAAAATGATTTAAATACAAATCAATTCTATTATCATTAATCTTTAATTAGTATTAAACTATTAATGAAATCATTTTCAAAATATTAAAGTTATTTATAATAACTCAAAATATTTTTAAAACATTAATATTACCCTTAAATGATCTTTACAACATTTAAAATCATTTTTAAATATTTATCATTAATATTAAGGTATTAATGTTTCATTTATCAAAATATTAAAAGTCATAATTCATAACTTAAAATATTTTTAATTCATTTCTATCCCTTTTAAATGAATTTTAACTTAATAAAACCATTTTTACACTATTTATTTAATATAATTATTAAACAAATTTAATATCATTAATAATAACTTAATAATCATTAATATTTAATTATTAATGCAATTATGCTTTAAATATTAAAAGTTATATTTTATAACTTAAAATATTTTTAAACACTTTATTTTCATTTAAAATGATTTTTAATATAATAAAATCATTTTTAATTAATTTATTTAATTCATTTAGTAAATAAATTAATTACCATTAATATCAATTTATTAATGAAATTTATCACAAAATACTAAAAGTCATTAAAAATAACTTAAAATATTTTCTTATATCATAATATAATTTTTAATAATTTTTCCAATATTAAAATTATTTTTAAATAATTTATTTAATATTATAATTAAATAAATTAAATACTTTTAATATTTTAAAAATATTAAATATTTATGAAATATATTTAAAATAATTAAAAACTAATATTCAGAATTTAAAATAGTTTTTTATAATTTATTTTATATTTTTAATAATTTAAAACTAATTTTTTCTATTTTTTTATTAATTTCCAGAAAATAATAAGCAATCTGTCGCTAAAGGCCACCTATAGCGACAGAACCGTCGCTATAGGTGTTCTTCATGCATTCCCAGAACTTCGTGCTAGAAACCGAGTGACCATGTTTGACCGAAATTAAATTCGTGTGTGATGTGATTCTGGACATGTGGTTGATCAGATAATGTAGTACAAGTACAATACTACAAGATTCAACAAACAACATCATCAAAACATGCATAACTAACGAGATCTGTAGCCTTGAACAAGCTGTCAGAGCTGTTCTTCATTTTCTGGGGTACCCAGAAATGAAGAACAGTTCGACTGGCTCGTTTTGGGCTTCCACAACTTGTTGAGCGTTTAATGTTTTTGTGATTTAAAACCTGAAGTGTGTAGCCAACATGTAGGACAAGAGATCCATCACATATAATCTCCATAACATCAACAGATCTAGCATATTCATACTAGTCAAACCATGTCAGACGAAACGTTCATCTATTTTTTGGGTTACCAAGAAAACAGAAAACGTGCTCGAGGTACCTGCTTTGACCAAACCATGTACTCATAATATTTAATGTTTAGATGCTTTTAAGGCCTACATATGTAGTATAACCTACATATTACAACTTAGATACATAAACATTATCAAAACACTAATACGCTGTCAGATAAAGACGGTCAAAAATGTTGTCAAGCCAGTTATGGGCTGTTTCTGGGTTACCCAGAAACACCTGGTCATGGCCGGTCAACCATGTTTGACCTTGAATATCTTGCAAAATAATACTGATGTAGGCCTGATTCTTGATACAGATCAAAGAACACATTACAAACTACAAGTATAAACCTTTAAAACCCAAAACTCATAAACATGATAAGATTTACAGCCTCTGACATTTGATGTCAGACCACAAAATAAAAATTTTCTAGATTCTTTAAATCTTCAAATCCGAGCCTTTAGATGTTATGGATCTAACATCTAGCAACCCAGATCACCCTTAGACACCTTATACAACATATTTTAACACTTAATCATAACATCAAAAATTAGATTTTGGACAGAAATTCGAGGGTTTGTTTATACCTTTAAATGAGCAATTCTTGATTCTATGTTTCTGATTTGGTTCAGATAAACGTGGGGCTTGATTATGGGACTGATATGCTACTGTAATTCGGAGGTTTGGGGCTTGAGAGAAAAAGTTTGAGTGTTGGAATATATATAAGTAACAAAATAAATTTCTCTCTCTTCAATCCTATTTATAGACCTACATGTTGCATGTATTGGCTGATTGCTGGCTTGTTTGCTGTGATTTTAAGCATGTGGGGTTGGTATGAGTTGGTTAACAACTCCTCCTAATGTCAAACCCTACTAGATAGCCAAAAATAATACACTAGGGGCAAAATGGTAAATTGATAAATCATTTAACGGCAAAATTAGAACTTGGCAAACCCTTAGGATTTAACCCTTAGGGTTTAACCCTAAGGTTTTGCACAAAATGAAGGATTTTCCCACTAGAGTTTACACAAAATAAATAAAATTAAATAAAAATTTAATAAATTTTAGTTTCTAAAATTTTGAAATTTGGGTTTTCTAATTATGATTAATTTTCTAATTACGCTATACAGGAACATTAGGGTTTAACAACATATAATTATCATTAATATTGCTAAAATAACAATTAGGGTTTACGATTTTGATAATTAGGGTTACAAATTTATAATTAGGTTTTCCAATTATCAAATTAGAGTTTAAAATTTTAGGATTTCCAAAATTAGCAATTGAGATTATAATACTTGCTAATTAATCATATTAACACAATTACAACCAATCTCAAACTCTAATTTAAATTTCAAATTAGGGTTCCTCATTTCCAAAAATTATTTAGGGTTTCTAGATTATAATTAGGGTTTTCTAAAAATTAGGATTTTTAGAATTTTAATTAGGCTTTACCTAATTAATATAGTCATTATATAATATCTAACATAAAACATATAACACCGTCATATAACAGTCTTAAACTCACAGTTGATTTTCAAATTAGGGTTTTCCCCAAATAATTATGGTTTTGAAATTAAACACCATAATTGAGCAATCATCATCAATACTTACATACAGTATATATTTATAGCACTGAAAAATCAAAATATAATTAATATTATATTATTATTCTTATACCTTGACAATAATCTAAAATAAGGGTTTGGATTCCATATCTGATTTATTCTTCCTATTTAACCTTAATAATTAAGGTAAAATAATTAACTTAATAGCCTGTACTAAAATTCATTTAATAAAATAATTATTATAATTATTCTAAAAATCACTCCATATATTATTTAAATAATATATGATTATATTATTAATGGAAAATAATTAATAAAACATTTCTACCATAAAATTAATTATTATAAGAATGTACTTTATAATAATCAATAATTGTAAAATAAAATTACTTGTAAATATTTATGTAAATAACTATATTTTTATTTACCACATAAATACACATACACATTATCTTGTACAAATCCTCACCCTTAAATAAATAAATAAAAATTTATACGCAAAATTTATTATTTATTTATGTAGAAAATATCGGGTTGTTACATTCACCCTCCCTTATAAAGATTTCGTCCCCGGAATCACCGTTTTAAAACCTATACATACACGGCACATAGCATACATAATCATTGCAAGTAGATCTCGATCAATTTTGATCGAACTGATCTTTAACTATTCACATAAAGCTTGTCTTTCTGATTAAACGGAAAAATTAGTTTCTAAAAGAACTCAAATTCCTCCTCAAACTTTCTTTATAAAATAATTTACTATATATAGGAAAATCATATATAAGAAAATAAAAGGCATACGAATAACACCTGGAGTTCTAGTGCCAGCTGCTGCCGTATCCTGAACCGTCATGTTGTAGACCCTCGCAGTAGATTTTGTTGGCTTGCTTGATGAAGTCGGTCCGATGATTGCTAAAGTTCCACTGCCAGTGCCCATGTTCACACTTCCTGTCTCCATCCTCCTCTTCGGACAATATTTCACCCTGTGCTTTGTCGATCCGCATATAAAACATCCAATATTCCTCCTAGGATTGGGGCAGTTGGGAGAGATATGGCCCTCCTGCCCGCACTTGTAGCAAACAAATTTTCCTTTCAAACACTCCCCAGAGTGATTCTTCCCACATGTCGTACATGGCACTATCTGTTTCTTAACACCTTCCTGTTTCACTTGTACACTTGCAAAACTGTTCACCTTCCTCTTGCTATCTCCACTCATGCTCCCACTATTAACTCCTACTTTTCCAGCTCCTTCGGTCTTACCCTTATTCTTCCTCTCCTTATTGTAAAGGCTCATGGCCTCACTTCCCTCCTCAGCTATGATCTCTTTCTCCATGAGTGCTGCAAATGTAGGAATTTGCAACACCGCCACTTTGTTGTAGAGTCAGGGTTTCAATCCCAGCTCAAACCTTCTCGCTTTCCTAGCCTCCGTATCGACTTGATGCGGGGCAAACCTAGCTAACTCATTGAATTTGGCTGCGTATTCAGACACCGTCATATTCTCCTACTTCAACTCTAAAAATTTAACCTCCATCCTCGCCTGAATACTTGGTGAAAAATAGTTTTCGAAAAATAAAGTTTTAAATCTATCCCATGTAACTACACCATCTCTTGCCCTAGCCTGATTCGCTTCCCATTAAAAATTTGCTTCCCCCTTCATCATGTAGGTGGCAAAAGCGGTCTTTTACCCCTCAGATACCCTAGCTACCACGAATGCTTTTTTAATTTCCTTAACCCAAGTTTGGGCTTCAACAGGGTCAGTTGTACCTTTGAATTCCGGCGGTCCTACAGCCTTAAAGTCTTTGAAGTCCGCTAAGCGGTTGTCAGGCTAGTTTCCAGCGACTGGTATTCCCTGTTGCATAGCCTGAACTAACATGTTTGCAAATTGCTGCATTGGATCAGCTGGTTGTTGTCCCTCAACATTATTAACAGACTCTTCTGCCCTTTGGTTGCGAGTTCGACGTCTTGGCGGCATTATCTGATTAAATAAAATTATAATTTAACTTACATTCTAAACCTTATCAAATAAGTTTAATCTTCTAAATTTGTTTTATTTCTCAAACTTAGATTGATATTCATTCAACGAATATTTTACATGGCATAGCATATATTGCTTTAAACATCATTCATCCCGTTGTGACTGCAAAAATCAGGATTTATAAACTTGGCTTAACACAAAAGTTTTAGAATATTACATTACACAGACATACTAAGCACACATATTAAACACACCTACATCACAACAGAACCAATACTACTTATTTATTATTCTTTTTCATTGGACAACATTTCGCCTGATGACCTTCTATCCCACAGATAAAACATGCTCTTTTTTTGTAGTCAGGACAATACAGAGTAGTATGTCCCTCATAGCCGCAAAGATAACATATTTATTTCCATTTCTTCTTATTAGATTTTCCTAAGTTATGGTCTTCTATCTTTCTTTTCCCCTTCTTGTCCATAGCTGCACACGATGTGTTGCTTGTGGCTCCTATCTGACCAATTTTGATCTTAAGCTTATCTTGTCCTTCCATTGTTTCTATTAACGCTTGACGCAACTGACTATTCAACAACTTTTCTATCTCCCACAGCCTTTCCAGAGAAGAAACCTTGTTCTTCAGATTCTACACCTCTGTTGATGCTTGATCAGCTTCAACTTTAGTGTCTGAATCACTATCTGTCAGCTCCACCATCTCCGGATCTGATACTATGTTTTCCACAATAACCACATCTTCTGAGTTATTTTCATTGTGAGCCTCTATGTTAGCTATTGGCTTCGATATTGGCTCCTTCTTTACGATCCGAAGGTAATCGAATCCTTTTTCACCTGACATCTACACACATAAATTATCCTGATTAGCATATAGTATATACACACAACAAATAAGAGTTTTATACAAGTTATCTTTTATTTAGTTTGACGATGAATTTAGTCAATTCATCTCTTTTTAAACTCTATATGAGTTATTTATATTTTCAACGTTTCCCTCTGTTCTAAGGTTATAGCCTAAGGTCTAGCCCACCAAAGGTTTTTAACCCCTTAGCTCTGATACCAAACTGTGAGGACCCCAAACTCGGGTACTTGAAACCTGAACTCGGTTCTTCACGATATCATTTCTATTAGCGGAATAATACTAATAATAATAATAATAATATAAAAGTCAAACTTAATTTACATAATTTTCATAGTCTAGCTCCCAAATACGTAACCTTTAAACATTCATTACAAACCATGATAGATAATATATATCATACTTGTCTTAATAGCATTAAACTATTACATAAGATAGTAATTCGTTCATTCAGCAACCTTCCCTTTTCCTTTGTTCTTAGCAGAGCTCTCTAGTCGTTCACAGTTAGTTGAAAACATTTAAATTAAGCAAAGATGAGCATTTGAGTGCCCAACAAGTAATAACAATTATATATATAAGCTGAAAGATTTTAAATATTTTCTTTGTACTATTCTGCTACAACAAGTCGATAGTTGTGAAGTATTCTGAACCGATAATAATAACATAACAACTCTCTTTCAAATTTTTGAAACTACATAATGACTATAACTGGGGTTATGGTGACATGCCATGAACATTGTTTTCATTTTCGTAATGGTTAAACAGAAATTCATCTGTAAACCGACATAACTTACGGGCACGGGGGGTGATCAGCCCGTTATGCCCTGCATTGATCAATACTACATTACAAGAACGATAGGATCGTTCACTCTGTTCCGCCTTGGGCGCATAAATGTTTTCCCTTATATGGATGTTCATACTTGTCTGGGTTCTAAATCAAAGGTTTTATCTTGTTTCAACAATAATCTATAATTCAACATATATATATATATATATATATATATATATATATATATATATATATATATATATATATATATATACGGGTAATTGACAAAGGTATATCAACATGTGATTAAATACAATGATTATCCAAGTGGGGACACTTGTTTAACCATTTCTAGAAATTAACGAACAGAATATATATATCTGGGTTACCATATACTAACATGTTGATAATCAATGAGCATATATAATATAAGGTTAATAATCTGTACAGTAATGATATAGTTTAGAAACATTCTTACTCATGTCCATTGCATAAAAAAATGCAAAGGTTAAATACTTGCCTGAAGCGCTGCTTACAGTTTGCAATTTAGATTTATCGCTTATCTCATGACATATCATTAATAAGATCGTTTGTTCAATTAAAACAACATACTATAACACATAATACTGCTTATTGCAGTCAGCACATACCCTAATCACATTGGCACATAGATTTAACAACCATTGAATCACAAATAATCACTTATCTAATCACATTATCTAAGTCCAAATCAATTTCTGAAATATGTCGGGGTACCGACAACTTTATCGGGTAATTATCGAGTCTAAGACTCTATTCTGTAACTTAATATTAGTCATATTATTTTTAAATGACTTAATATAATTTTAAAATAATTATTATAATTTATCACGAAATTTCAAACATCGGAATCACATTAAAATGATTTAAATACTAATCAATTCTATTATCATTAATCTTTAATTAGTATTAAACTATTAATGAAATTATTTCTAAAATATTAAAGTTATTTATTATTAGTAATAACTTAATAATCATTAATATTTAATTATTAATGTAATTATCCTTTAAATATTAAAAGTTATATTTTATAACTTAAAATAATTTTAATATAATAAAATCATTTTTAATTAATTTATTTAATTCATTTAGTAAATAAATTAATTACCATTAATATCAATTTATTAATGAAATTTATCACAAAATATTAAAAGTCATTAAAAATAACTTAAAATATTTTCTTATATCATAATATAATTTTTAATGATTTTTCCAATTTAAAATCATTTTTAAATAATTTATTTAATATTATAATTAAATAATAAAATCATAATTTAACTTACATTCTAAACCTTATCAAATAAGTTTAATATTCTAAACTTGTTTTATTTCTCAAACTTAGATTCATATTCATTCAATGAATATTTTACATGTCATAGCATATATTGCTTTAAACATCATTCATCCCTTTGTGACTACAAAAGTCGGGATTTACAAACTTGGCTTAACACAAAAGTTTTAGAATATTACATTACACAGACATACTAAGCACACATATTAAACACACCTACATCACAACAGAACATATACTACTTATTTATTATTCTTTTTCATTGGACAACTTTTCACCAGATGACCTTCTATCCCATAGATAAAACATGCTCTTTTTTTTGTAGTCAGGACAATACAGAGTAGTATGTTCCTCATAGCCGCAAAGATAACATATTCTTTTCCATTTCTTCTTATTGGATTTTCCTAAGTCATGGTCTTCTATCTTTCTTTTCCCCTTCTTGTCCGGAGCTGCACACGATGTGTTGCTTGTGGCTCCCATCTGACCAATTTGGATCTTAAGCTTATCTTGTCCTTCCATTGTTTCTATTAACGCTTGACGCAACTGACTATTCAACAGCTTTTCTATCTCCCACAGCCTTTCCAGAGAAGAAACCTTGTTCTTCAAATTCTACACCTCTGTTGATGCTTGATTAGCTTCAACTTTAGTGTCTGAATCGCTATCTGTTAGCTCCACCATCTCCGGATTTGGTACTATATTTTCCACAACAACCACATCTTCTGAGTTATTTTCATTGTGAGCCTCTATGTCAGCTATTGGCTTCGATATTGGCCCCTTCTTTACGATCTGAAGGTAATCGAATCCTTTTTCACCTGACATCTACACACATAAATTATCCTCATTAGCATATAGTATATACACACAACAAATAAGAGTTTTATACAAGTTATCTTTTATTTAGTTTGACGATTAATTGAGTCAATTCATCTCTTTTTAAACTCTATATGAGTTATTTATATTTTCAACGTTTCCCTCTATTCTAAGGTTATAGCCTAAGGTCTAGCCCACCTAAGGTTTTTAACCCCTAAGCTCTGATACCAACATGTGAGGACCCCAAACTCGGGTACTTGAAACCCGAACTCGGTTCTTCACGATATCGTTTTTATGAGCGGAATAATACTAATAATAATATCAATAATATAAAAGTCAAACTTAATTTACATAATTTTCAGAGTCTAGCTCCCAAGTACGTAACCTTTAAACATTCATTACAAGCCCTGATAGATAATATATATCATACTTGTCTTAATAGTATTAAACTATTACATAAGATAGTAATTCGTTCATTCAGCAACCTTCCCTTTTTCTTTGTTTTTAGCAGAGCTCTCTGGTCGTTCACACTTAGCTGAAAATATTTAAATTAAGTAAGGATGAGCATTTGAGTGCCCAGCAAGTAATAGCAATTATATATATATAAGCTGAAAGATTTTAAATATTTTCTTTGTACTATTCTTCTACAACAAGTTGATAGTTGTGAAGTATTCTGAATCGATAATAATAGCATAACAACTCTCTTTCAAATTTTTGAAACTACATAATGACTATAATTGGGGTTATGGTGACATGCCATGAACAATATTTTTATTTTCGTAAAGGTTAAACAGAAATTCATCTGTAAACCGACATAACTTACGGGCACGGGGGGTGATCAGCCTGTTATGCCCTGTATTGATCAATACTACATTACAAGAACGATAGGATCGTTCACTCTGTTCCGCCTTGGGCGCATAAATGTTTTCCCGTGTAGGGATGTTCATACTTGTCTAGGTTCCAAATCAAAGGTTTTATCTTGTTTCAACAATAATCTATAATTCAACATATATATATATATATATATATATATATATATATATATATATATATATGGGTAATTGACAAATGTATATCAACATGTGATTAAATACAATAATTATCCAAGTGGGGATACTTGTTTAACCATTTCTAGAAATTAACGAACAGAATATATATATATATATATATATATATATATATATATATATATATATATATATATATATATATATATCTGAGTTACCAAATACTAACATGTTGATAATCAATGAGCTTATATAATATAAGATTAATAGTCTGTACAGTAATAATATAGTTTAGAAACATTCTTACTCATGTCCATTGCATAAAGAAAATGTAAAGGATAAATACTTGCCTGAAGCGCTGCTTACAGTTTGCAATTTAGATTTATCGCTTATCTCACGACCTATCATTAATAAGATCGTTCGTTCGATTAAAACAACATACTATAACACATAACACTGCTTATTGCAGTCAGCACATACCCTAATCACATTGGCACATAGATTTAACAACCATTGAATCACAAATAATCACTTATCTAATCACATTATCTAAGTCCAGATCAATTTTTGAAATATTTCGGTGTACCGACAACTTTATCGGGTAATTATCGAGTCTAAGACTCTATTCTGTAACTTAATATTAGTCATATTATTTTTAAATGACTTAATATAATTTTAAAAATTTATTATAATTTATCACGCAATTTCAAACATCGGAATCACATTAAAATGATTTAAATACTAATCAATTATATTATCATTAATCTTTAATTAGTATTAAACTATTAATGAAATCATTTCTAAAATATTAAAGTTATTTATAATAACTCAAAATATTTTTAAAACATTAATATTACCCTTAAATGATTTTTACAACATTTAAAATCATTTTTAAATATTTATCATTAATATTAAGGTATTAATGTTTCATTTATCAAAATATTAAAAGTCATAATTCATAACTTAAAATATTTTTAATTCATTTCTATCCCTTTTAAATGATTTTTAACTTAATAAAATCATTTTTAAACTATTTATTTAATATAATTATTAAACAAATTTAATATCATTAGTAATAACTTAATAATCATTAATATTTAATTATTAATGTAATTATCCTTTAAATATGAAAAGTTATATTTTATAACTTAAAATATTTTTAAACACTTTATTTTCATTTAGAATGATTTTTAATATAATAAAATCTTTTTTAATTAATTTATTTAATTCATTTAGTAAATAAATTAATTACCATTAATATCAATTTATTAATGAAATTTATCATAAAATACTAAAAGTCATTAAAAATAACTTAAAATATTTTCTTATATCATAATATAATTTTTAATAATTTTTCCAATATTAAAATCATTTTTAAATAATTTATTTAATATTATAATTAAATAAATTAAATACTTTTAATATTTCAAAAATATTAAATATTTATGAAATATATTTAAAATAATTAAAAACTAATTTTCAGAATTTAAAATAATTTTTTATAATTTATTTTGTATTTTTAATAATTTAAAACTAATTTTTTCTATTTTTTTATTAATTTCCTGAAAATAATAAGCTATCTGTTGCTAAAGGCCACCTATAGCGACAGAACCGTCGCTATAGGTGTTCTTCATGTTCTTCATGCATTCCCAGAACTTCATGCCAGAAACCGAGTGACCATATTTGACCGAAATTAAATTCGTGTGTGATGTGATTCTGGACATGTGGTTGATCAGATAATTTAGTACAAGTACAAGACTACAAGATCCAACAAACAACATCATCAAAACATGCATAACCAACGAGATCTGTAGCCTTGAACAAGCTGTCAGAGTTGTTCTTCATTTTCTGGGTTACCCAGAAATGAAGAACAGTTCGACTGGCTCGTTTTGGGCTTCCACAACTTGTTGAGCTTGTAATGTTTTTGTGATTTAAAACCTGAAGTGTGTAGACAACATGTAGGACAAGAGATCCGTCACATATAATCTCCATAACATCAACTGATCTAGCATATTCATACTAGTCAAACCATGTCAGACGAAACGTTCATCTGTTTTCTGGGTTACCCAGAAAACAGAAAACGTGCTCGAGGTACCTGCTTTGACCAAATCATGTACTCATAATATTTAATGTTTAGATGCTTTTAAGGCCTACATATGTAGTATAACCTACATATTACATCTTAGATACATAAACATTATCAAAACACTAATACGCTGTCAGATAAAGACGGCCAAAAATGTTGTCAGGCCAGTTCTGGGTTGTTTCTGGATTACCCAGAAACACCTGGTCGTGGGCGGTCAACCATGTTTGACCTTGAATATCTTGCAATATAATACTGATCTAGGCCTGATTTTTGATACAGCTCAAAGAACACATTACAAACTACAAGTATAAACCTTTAAAACCCAAAACTCATAAACAGGATAAGATTTACAGCCTCTGACATTTGATGTCTGACCACAAAATAAAATTTTTCTAGATTCTTTAAATCTTCAAATCCGAGCCTCTAGATGTTATGGATCTAACATCTAGCAACCCAGATCATCCCTACACACCTTATACAACATATTTTAACACTTAATCATAACATCAAAAATCATATTTTGGACATAAATTCGAGGGTTTGTTTATACCTTTAAATGAGCAATTCTTAATTCTATGTTTCTGATTTGGTTCAGATAAACGTGGGGCTTGATTATGGGACTGATATGCTACTGTAATTCAGAGGTTTGGGGCTTGAGAGAAAAAGTTTGAGTGTTGGACAAAATGTAAGTAACAAAATAAATTTCTCTCTCTTCAATCCTATTTATAGACCTACATGGTGCATGTATTGGCTGATTGCTGGCTTGTTTGCTGTGATTTTAAGAATGTGGGGTTGGTATGAGTTGGTTAACAACTCCTCCTAATGTCAAACCCTACTAGTTAGCCAAAAATAATACACTAAGGGCAAAATGGTAAATTGATAAATCATTTAATGGCAAAATTGGAACTTGGCAAACTCTTAGGGTTTAACCCTAAGGTTTAGCACAAAATGAAGGATTTTCCCACTAGGGTTTACACAAAATAAATAAAATTAAATAAAAATTAAATAAATTTTAGTTTCTAAAATTTTGAAATTTGGATTTTCTATTTGTGATTAATTTTCTAATTACGCTATACAGGAACATTAGTGTTTAATAACATATAACTATCATTAACATTGCTAAAATAGCAATTAGGGTTTACGATTTAGATAATTAGGGTTACAAATTTATAATTAGGTTTTCTAATTATCAAATTAGGGTTTAAAATTTTAGGATTTCCAAAATTAGCAATTGAGATTATAATACTTGCTAATTAATCACATTAACACAATTACAACCAATCTCGAACTCTAATTTAAATTTTAAATTAGGGTTCCTCATTTCTAAAAATTATTTAGGGTTTCTAGATTATAATTAGGGTTTTCTAAAAATTAGGATTTCTAGAATTTTAATTAGGGTTTACCTAATTAATCTAGTCATTATATAATACCTAACATAAAACATATAACACCGTCATATAACAGTCTTAAACTCACAGTTGATTTTCAAATTAGGGTTTTCCCCAAAAAATTAGGGTTTATAAATTAAACACCATAATTGAGCAATCATCATCAATACGTACATACAGTACATATTTATAGCACTGAAAAATCAAAATATAATTAATATTATATTATTATTCTTATACCTTGACAATAATCCAAAATTAGGGTTTGAATTCCATATTTATTTTATTCTTCCTATTTAACCTTAATAATTAAGGTAAAATAATTAACTTAATAGCATGTACTAAAATTTATATAATAAAATAATTAATATAATTATTCTAAAAATCACTCCATATATTATTTAAATAATATATGATTATATTATTAATGAAAAATAATTAATAAAACATTTCTACCATAAAATTAATTATTATAAGAATGTACTTTATAATAATCAATAATTCTAAAATAAAATTACTTGTAAATATTTATGTAAATAGCTATATTTTTATTTACCACATAAATACACATACACATTATCTTGTACAAATCCTCACCCTTAAATAAATAAATAAAAAAATTTATACGTAAAATTTCTTATTTATTTATGTAGAAAATATCGGGTTGTTACATCAGCTCTATTTGATCGTTGAAGCTCGGGCTTATTTATACTCCTTCCCAATCTTCCCGTTGAGAAGTAACCGTTGAAAGCTCTTTGAAATGCTTTGCATTTCTCGAGTTATTTGGTGTAGACTGCAGATGTGACATGACATCTTTTTCTGACTTTTTGACACTGCATTCTACTGTTTCACCTACCCCGTCAGAGATGTCACTTTGATGCCTCAAGCAGGTAGTTAACTTTATTTCCTCCTTCTGATTTCTCGATCAGAGGTTATCCTTTTGCATCGATGCTCTCACTAAGCTCTTGTCCGAATATAAATCTTCAGATTGAACCGTTGCCAATGCTTCAATCTTTGGATGACCGAACTCTACGATTCTGATGCATGCTTTCTTGGGCCTGATCGTAGTGTCTTGTTAACTGTTGCTCATTGACATGTAGAGACAACATTGCGATCGTTGAAGAGTGTTCATTTGATCTTCAATATAGAACACCTCTTCCTCTTATTGTGCAGTGCTTCAACACTTCTATTTGACTTGACGGTTCTCAGATACTAATGAATTGACTTCTTGTTCTGGCCCCCTTCTGAATAGCAAGACACTTCAGATTTGTGGCGTGTCCAGTTCGCTTTCTCCTTGTGATCTCCCATTCACTTATCATCAATGGACTAACCCAACGCTTAATCACTTTAGCCTTGTTCTTCAAAGGCTGGCCAGTATCTCAGTGTACACTCCATTAGTTCCTTCTTTATTTGGCAAACACTACGATCCTGGTTGCTTCCAAGATAATTATTTTCTATTCACTCAACAGCTACTGTACTTGTTGACTTTCCTCGGTCAGTTTCTGAAGTCTTATTCCGATTAGCTTGTGGAAGACTTCATCTAGAATGGCTTCCCAACTCAATCTGAATGCTGATTGGGTTGGTGCTTAGATCTTCAATTAGCTTGCATGCCATTCATTGAGTGCTCTCTAGTTTCCTTCAGTTTGGATGTAACATTGCAGCTTAGACCAGAGGCTTCATTCCTTTGAATATCCTGGGAGTACTCATTTGTTGAGAATCATATTTGCTCTACGATTCTGCCTTGGCATTGTGAGATCTTTTGTTGAAGTCTTAGTTCTGTACTCTACGATTCAACTTCGGCTGTGCAGACACTACGATTCTGAGATCAGATCTTGACACTCTATAACTTTTGTC
This sequence comes from Panax notoginseng, assembly GCA_016801055.1. Taxonomy (NCBI): domain Eukaryota; kingdom Viridiplantae; phylum Streptophyta; class Magnoliopsida; order Apiales; family Araliaceae; genus Panax; species Panax notoginseng. Next base: position 78,665,387 of record CM029021.1, read on the forward strand.
TTTGTGCTCGTTGTCTTCATCTGATCTTGCTTGACTACGATCTCTGCCTCAAATGTTATCAGTAGACTTTATGACTCAAAGTGTAGTCTACGATCCTTGAGTTGGCTTCGGCAGATGCTCGATCGGCTCGTAGGCAGGCTTTCTCTACTATTCAGAACATGACTTCCTCGGCAGACTACGTCTCCGAGGAAGTTCTTCTCGATACACTACGATCCTTCTTCGTTTCTCCTGGCAGTCTACGAACTCCGAGATCTACTATCTTGCAGACTACGATTCTGCCTCGATAACTCCCGAGTTTTCCTTGACTCTCTTGGCAGACTACGATTTCTGGTGCAGTGCTCGACGATCAGACAAGCCTATATATTACATCATAAGATCAACCTAACATGCTTGATTTTTCTATATTTATAGTCCTTGTACATCATTTCTTTTTAAGGACTTTACAAAGTTGTTTTGCTTACGTAGATCAACCTAACATATTTGATCAATTCATTCTAAGTCCTTGTACACATGTTTCTATTATCTATCAAAGGACTTTACAGCTTTTCTTAATGTAAGCATACTTGCATATTCATTCATATATATCATAATCAAATCATATATAAATAGGAATAATATTCACATGCTTTTTCATGACACTTTTTTGAATTTGTACCAATTCATAGTACAACTGACACACAACATTCTTGCTGTAAACTTTTCAATCATTCACCTTATCCTTCTCCATACTATAACCTTATCAGATCACGGGGTGATCTCATCATATATATTACGATTCATTTCTATGTCTTGATCGTTTTGTTTTACGATCTCCTATTACTATACTTTTAGTCTTTTAGACTCTATCCATTCATTATTACTACTCAACTTTATTATTAAAGTTAGGATACTCTATATCTTTTATAACCCGTCGAGATTCGTCTTTGAATCTTACCGACCAACTAACTCTAATTGAGTTAGTACATAACCTAATTACTGCGGTTATTAGTCTCAGGTATTCTTACCTAAGGTTCATAACCTACAGCTTTGATACCAACTGTGAGAGCCCCGAATTCGGGTCCTGAATCACCGCGGATCCGGTACAATCATTCTATAACTATTGCGGAAGATATAAACATAAATTGTTTATACATTACATTTACACATTAACCCCAAGGTCAATTAACCTTCACATATACACAATTCATTATCCTATCTGACATAAAATGGTATTATCATACAATACTATTATATTTTTAGCTACACATATTATCCCAAGCTGGACTTGGCTTTGTCCTTTCCTGTATCCGACGTATTAGTCTTAATCTGCAATATTAATCATGATATAGCAAGGGTGAGTAATAAGTTTGCCCAGCAAGTTTAAGTTAAATAAATTAAGGATATAGTATGATTGAAAGAATTGAACAAAAGTTGGCTACAGTTCTACAATATAATTGCGAACTAGCATGAAAAAATTTTACATAGCTGAACGAACATTGAACATGAACATATATATATTTGGACCGAATGGTAATGAAGGTGATCAGCCTTTCATACCTGATGAATACATGCAGTATGCACAGAGTTCGATTTAATAATTCTTAGACGTGGCAATCAGAAATGATTAACCACAAGTATAATTGAATAATACAACTCGAGGTCGAGTTAAGAAAAACTTGCATGTTTCGTTGATTATCGTTACATATTTTAATAAGCTTTGTCTAAAGACCTAATATATAAATAATATCGATATACAAGTATTAGAATAATATCATCACAGTATTTAAAATAACCTAAACATATTATCACATAATCCTATCAGTCTATAACACACGTAAAACCTAACCTCAAGTCAAACTTTTACAGTTTGAGTCGAGTTCGACACAATTTTGACATCCCGACGGCTTAGTCGGATAAAAAATTGAGTTTAAGTTCAAGTAAACTCTGTCTAAACACTTAACAATTATCTTAGATAATTTTATTATCAGTCAAAATATTTTTCATAAGCTCGTAATAATCTTTAAATAATTATTACTATTTATCATAATTTTTCAATCATTAATATCCTATTCATACTATTTAAATACCACCTTATTCTCTTATCATTAATATTTATTTAATATTAAATATTAATAAAAATAATAACATAATATTATAATATATTTGTAATATTTCAAAGTATTTTTAATACCTTAATTTCTCATTTAATTGATTTTTAAACATTTAAATCTATTATCCAATAATTACCATTAATATTAAAATATTAATATTTTTCATGACAAAATATCAAAAGTTATATTTTATAACTTAAAATATTTTTACAATACTTAAATAATATTTAAATCATTAATTATATTTTTTTCATAATTTATTTAATACATTTATTAAACAAATTAAATTTCATTAATATTAATTAATTAATGAAATTCCTCACAAATTATTAAAAGTCACTAAAAATAGCTTAAAATATTTTCTTATACCATAATATAATTTTTCATAATTTTTTATGTATTAAAAATTATTTTTAAATAATTTATTTAATATTATAATTAAATAAATTATATAACATTATTATTTCAAAAATATTAAATATTTATGAAATATATTCAGAATAATTAAAAACTCATTTTTGGACTTTAAAATAATTTTTAGGAATTTATTTTATATTTTTAATAATTAAAAACTATTTATTTCAATTTAATTATTAAAATAATTAATTTTTTAATTTATCTGTCGCTAAAGGGCCCTATAGTGACGAAACTGTCGCTATAGGTGTTCTTGATCTGTTCTTGGCCAAACCTAGAAACCCATGTCAGTGGACAAGATGTCACGTTTGACCGGTTCTAATTTATGGATCTTGATATTATCTGATCTTGTAATGATGCTAAGGTTATAGTATTTATGTAATATTACAACCTCAAACAAATTTCAGAACAAAAAACACTACACATTAGAGAGATCTTGGCCACCAAAAATTATGTCAGAGCTATTATTCATTTATGGGTTTTCCAAAAATGAAGAACAGTCGCTAGGCCTTACATTAAAGCTTCGAATCTATGCATTCCGAGCTTACATAAAGTGTTTTATTGGTTCAATCATGTAGTATTGATGTCAGTGTAGAATGTTATAACAACAGATCATCATAACAACAACGAATCCAAGAGAACTAGACCGGTCAAAGTGGTGGTCCGGAACTGCCTTTGAAGATTTATGGGTTACCCAGAAACTTCATCCGGCAGTTTCATCAACACAACTTTGACCACTGATTCGTTTGATTATGTGAAGGATCTAAAGATTCTAGAGGCATGGATTGATAGTCTATATATCAATCTACACAAATCAAACGCTAACATGTTATAAAAACTTAAACACAGCAAGATCCGTAGCCTGCAAAAACACTGTCAGAAATTTTTTGTCAATCTGGGTTACCCAGAAATGGATTCCGTGCTCGGTCAACGCAGTTTGACTGCTTATAACTTTTAATCTACACATGATCTGACCCTGTTTCCAGTTTCAGATCATAGTCCACATGACATAGAACATATCTATAACATAAAACAACAAAAAGCAAAAACAGAGAAGAATCTAGGGCCTCTGACATTTGGCTGTCAGACAACATTTTAGGGTTCAAAGTCAATTTCTAAAAACTTGATTTTTGTGCCTCTAGATATTATAGATCTATGATCTAACAACCCAGATCACTCAATGACACCCTAATACATAACTTAATACAACAAATCATAACAAATAACATGGATCTCATGATTTAGGGTTTATACCTTCTAAGCTTAGATCTTTGAATTTGATCTTTGGAGTCTGATCTTGTTAAGCTATGGTTTGGTATTGACTTATCTCATCACTCTTTATCTTTCTTAATCCTGAATTTTAGAGAGAGAGAAGAGGTTGACAAAAATGAGAAATAAAGTGAAGTTTTCTCTCTCTTCGATCTATAAATAAATTTGATACAATGAATGTTGGCTGATACAATGGCTGAAGGCTGTGATTTTTAGCACATGGCTGATCTAGAGTAGTTGACCAACTACACATATGGCAAGATTCACACTCCAACTTATAAAAATACAAAAAGGGCATTAAGGTCATTTGGCATTTAATTTTAATATCTAACTTGACATTTGCCCTAACTCTTAGGGTTTAAGGTTTAACCCTTAGGGTTTAGGGTTTAATCTTTAGACTTTTGCAATGTAATTTCTAAGATTTCTAAATTTTGGTTTTCAAAATAGAAATTTAATATTTCTAAATTATAATTAGGGTTTCCTAATTATATTAAAATTCCCTAATCATAATTCAAGCTTGCTAATTAGGATTAATATTTTCTAATTAAAATTGCTAATTTAGCAATTAGGGTTTTAAATTCAAAGTTAGAGTTTCTAATAACTAGGGGTTCTAATTATTAGGGTTTTAAGTAAATAATTATGGTTTTTCCTAATTAGGTTATAATTAATAACGTTTAAACCTTATACTAGCATTTGAATTTCCAAATTAGGGTTTTCAACTTCCGAATTAGGGTTTAGGATTCCTAGAACTAAAATTAGGATTTCTAGAACCGGTAAAAGGGTTTTTTATTCATCGCTAGGGTTTTTTAACCAAACGTTGACGCTCTTAATATAATATTAGGGTTTGTCACTGATATAGGTTATCTGGTTAACTCTTGACCCTTTAACCACAAACTGTACACATAAATCTATGGCTATAAAATGAGCAAACAGTTCGGGCTCGATTCGTACTCGCTCGACTAAAAGTTCGATTCGAGCTCAACTTAAAATATAAATGAGTCAAATATGAGCAAATTTTAAAGTTCGATAAATTACTCGAAACTCCTCTAATTATAATTTTATGTTGATACTCGGATCATATTCGTTCAAAAGGTTCAAACTGTTTGGGCTCGCTTCGTAATCGTGCTCGACTCAGTAGCTAAATGAGTCTCAATTAAACCTTATTTTATACTCGATAAATTTTGTAAACCAAATCTGATCAACTCAATACTCGGCTCGACTCGGTTCGTTTACACCCTTACATAAATCCACATACACAGATGCATATACACTTATACCCTTAATCATGAATAATTCACCACAAAGTTTTTTTTTAAATTAACAAAATTCCTTCTCAGAAATCTCAAATCCATCCACTTATTTTTTGTCTAGGTTTATTATTCAACCTTAAATCAATATTTTAAGATTTTATAAATATCCAAATTCTCGGGTTGTCACACAGCACATAACCTAATCACATTGTCACTTATGTTTATCAATTTCTGAAACATGTCGGTGTACCGACGACTTTATCTAGTAAATATCGAGTCTAGACCTCTAGTCTGCAGTTCAATATTCGATTTAAATAACTTAAATAGTTGTCATATTATTTTCCAAAGCCTTATAATAATTTTTAAATAATTATTATTATTTATCATGATATTTCAAAAACTGGAATCATTTTTAAATGATTTACATATTAAATAATTCTATTATTATTAATATTTAATTAATATTAAATTATTAATGAAACCGTTGCCAAAATATTAAAGTTATTTATAATAACTCAAAATATTTTTAAAACATTTTTATTACCCTTAAATAATTTTTAAAATAATGAAAATTATTTTTAAATAATTACCATTAATATTTAATGATTAATGTATTATTTATCAAAATATTAAAGTCATTAATTATAACTAAAAATATTTTTAAAGTATTAATACTACCCTTAAATGATTTTTGAAACAATTAAAATTATTTTTAAATAATTATCAATAATATTTATGTATTAATGTATTATTTATCAAAATATTAAAAGACATTAATTATAGCTTAAAATATTTTTAATTCATTTATTTCCTTTTTAAATGATTTTTAAATCAATAAAACTATTTTAAAACTATTTATTTAATATAAACATTAAATAAAACTAATATCGTTAATATTAAATTATTAATAAAATTTACCTCTAAATATCAAAATTTATATTTTATAACTTCAAATATTTTTAAACTATTTATTTTCATTTAAACTGATTTTTATAATATTAAAATTATTTTTAATTAATTTATTTAATAAAATTACTAAATAAATCTAACATCATTGATATTAAATAATTAATGCAATTTATCTTCAAATATTAAAAGTTATGCTTTATAACTTAAAATATTATTAAATACCTTATTATTATTTAAAATAATTTTTAATATAATAAAATTACTTTTAATTAATTTATTTAATGTATTTATTAAATAAATTAAATATCAATAATATCCAAATAAATATTATTATTTGTGAAAAATATGTCAAATTATTTAAAGTTAATTTTTATAACTTAAAATAAATTTTAAAACTATTTTTAGAATTTTTCATAATTAATTTTTATTTTTAAATAATTTTTAGAAATTTAATTAATTAAAAATTATTAAATCTGTCGCTATAGCCTTTAGCGACAGAATCTGTCGCCTTAGGTGTTTTTGAGAAACCCAGAACATCATAAGCCAGTTTCAAGTGCATAGGTTTGACCAAGCACAAAGATCCGGTCAATGTGTTTCTAGGCATGTTTTTGGTCAGATCGTGTAGTAATAATGTAACACTACGAGATCCAACAACAATCGTGGACAACCAACATAATATCAGAGAGATCTAAGCTCGTGAAGTAGCTGTCAGAGTTGTTCTTCATTTCTGGGTTACCTACAAATGAAGAACAGTTCGAGTGGCCACTTTTGGACTTCGACAACTTGTTGTTCTTGTAATATTTGTGTGATCTAATGGGTGTAGTGTGTAGCCAGCATGTAAGTGAACAAATCTATCACATCAAACCATCGTAATAACAATACAAACTCTAGATCTAGTCCGATTAAACCATGTCAGAAGTCACAATTTAAGTTTTCTGGGTTACCCAGAAAACTCATTTCGTAAACTTCTTGCTTGGTTTGACCGTCCACTGCAAGAACCCTGTTTATTATTTTGGTGTTATAAGAGCCTGAGTAAGCAGTATATATAACATACAACAATCGCGTTACAACAACAGAATCACAACAACAAAACACTGACAGATCTAGACGCTTGAATAACTTGTAAGACCTTTCTGGGTAGTTCTGGGTTACCTAGAATTGTCCAGTCATGGTCAGTCAACGGCCTTTGACCACTCATATCTTGATTTCTAGACCTGATCCGACCTTGATTCAAGTTCAAGAGCAAAGTCCTTATGGCAAACTACAAGTCCCACACATAAAACACACAAAATAATAAAATGAGAGAGATCTACAGCCTCTGACTTTTGCTTATCAGACACAATATAAAATTTTTCTAGATTTTTGAAATCTTCAAATCCGAGCCTCTATATGTTATGGATCTAATATCTAGCAACCCAGATCATCAATATACACTAAATATAACATGTTTAACACAAAAAAACAAACATCTAACATAGGATCAAAGGTACGATTTTTGTTTAGGGTTTATACCTTTATATGAACAATCTTGATTCAAGGCTACTGATCTGTTAATGGAAGTCGTGGGGCTTGATTTAGGGACTGATACACAATGGATTTTCGTGAGTTTTAGAGAGAGATAGTCTAGGATGAGTATTGGAAATAAATGAGCATGAATGCAAACTTTCTCTCTTCAATTCTATTTATATATTGGTGTGTAATGTGTATGGCTGATATGTATAGCTGATGGCTGGAGTTTTGGGCATGTGATAATATATAAAGTTGGTGACTTGCCAATATATGGCAAGATTTGCAAGAAACAAATCCAAATATGTGACAAAAAAGGCATTTAAGTCATTTTCCATGTGATTTTAATGGCAAATTTGTAGACTTGGCAAACCCTTAGGGTTTGACCCTTAGGTTTTAATCCTAAGGTTTCTCCAAAAATGGGTTTCTAGGATTTCATTTAAGGTTTAAAAATAAAAATAAAAATTAGTTTCTTAAAAACGTAATTTAGAGTTTACTAATTACAATTAGTTTTCTAATTACATTATACATTTACATTAGGGTTTAAAGTCCACTAATTAGCATTATGCTTTATAATTAACAATTAGAGTTACCAATTTAGGAAATAGGGTTTTAAATTGGAAATTAAGGTTTCTAATTTACAATTAGGGTTTCTCATAATTAGGGTTTCTAGTACATTAGTATTTTACCTAATTAAGTATAATACCTATAATTATTTACATTATCACGATTACCTAACGATTTAAACAATTCTTAAAGTAGTATTTGACTTTTTGAATTATGGTTTAACTGTAATGCTAGGGTTTTGTCACGTACACAATAATTGGCCAATTATTATCCATATACACATACAGTACATGTTTATAGCACTGAAATACAATTAATATTATATTATTATTCTCATTACTTATTCCAAATCTAAAATTAGGGTTTGGATTCCATATCTAATATATCTTCCAAATGCGTACCATAATTAATTTAATTAAAATAATTAACTTAACTAATTTGAATAAATTCATATAATAAAATATTTATTATAATAATTCTAATAATCATTTCATATATTATTTAAATAATATATAACCATATTTTCATGGAAAATAAATACTAAAATCATTTCTACTATAAAATTAATTACTATAAAAATATAGTTTATAATGATTAATAATTCTTAAAAATTTATTTGTAATTATTCTGGTAATAAATAAATATTTATTTGTCACAAAAATACATACGCTTTATCTTATGCACATTCCCAGATTTAAAATAATAATAAAAAAATTATATGCAAAATTTATTATTTATTTATATTGAAAATATAGGGTTATTACATTCACCATCCCTTATAAAGATTCCGTCTCTAGAATCATTGTTTTAAAACATATACATATAATGGTACATAACTTACACAATCATTGCAAGTATTTCTTGATCAAATTCGATCGGATTGATCTTTAACTATTCAGCATAAAGCTTGTCTATCTGATTATACGGAATTTTGATTTCTAAAAGAATTTAAATTCCTCCTTCAAAATTTTTTTATAAAATAATTTTCTATATATAGAAAAATCATATATAAGAAAAAAAAAGTTATTCGAATAATACCTGGAGTTCCATTCCCAGCTGCCACAGTATCCTGGACCGTCATGTTGAAGATTCTTGCGGTTGATTTCGTTGGATTACTTGATGACGTTGGTCTCGTGATCGCCAGAGTCCCATTGTCTTTCCCCATGGTTACACTGCCCTCCTCTATTCTCCTTTTTGAACAATCCTTCACCTTATACTCCATTGACCCACACATGAAACACCCACTGTTCATCCTTGGATTGGGGCAGTTGGGAGAGATATGACCCTTCTGCCCGCACTTGTAACATACAAACTTACCCTTCAGACACTCACCGGAGTGATTCTTCCCACAGTTCCCACACTGAACCACCTGCTTCTTTACACCTTCCTGTTTCACCTAAATATTCCTAAAATTGTCTCCCTTTCATTTCTCACCCCTATTTCCACTATTAATTTCCACCTTCACAGCTCCTTCGACCTTGCCCTTATTCCTTTTCTCATTGTTGTAGAGGCTCATGGCCTCACTCCCCTCCTCAGCTATAATAGCCTTTTCCATGAGTGTTTCGAATGTAGAGATCTGCAACACAGCCACCTTGTTGTAGAGTCAGGGTTTTAATCCCAGCTCGAACCTCCTTGCCTTCCTTGCCTCTGTATCAACTTGATGCGGAGCAAACCTAGCCAACTCATTAAACTTTGCGGCGTACTCTAACACCGATATATTGTCATGCTTTAACTCCAAAAATGTTACCTCTATCCTAGCCTACATACTAGTTGAGAGAAAGTTTTCAAAAAATAGAATTTCAAACCTAGCCCATTTAACTACACCTTCACCCGCCCTAGCCTGATTTGCCTCCCACCAAAAGTTAGCCCCCCCTTTCATCATATAAGTGGCAAAAATTGTCTTTTGCCCCTCATCTACCCTAGCAATTATTAACGCATTCTCTATCTCCTTTACCCAAGTCTGAGCTTCTATAGGGTCAGTTGTTCCCCTGAATTCTGGTGGTCCGACCGCTTTGATGTCTTTGAAGTTTGCCAAGCGATTGTCTGGCTTGTTCCCGACGGTTGGTATTCTCTGCTGCATAGCCTGAATTACCATATTTGCAAAAATTTTCATCGGGTCTTGTTGTTGTCCTTCAACGTTGTTGACAGATTCTTCTGCCCTTTGATTTCGAGTTCGTCGTCTTGGTAACATTATCTGATTAAATAAAATCGTAAATTTAACTTACTTCTAAACCTTATTATATAAGTTTAATATATCAAACTTATTTCATAAATCAAACATAGATTCATACTCATTCAACGATTCCAAAATACTTTACATAGCATAGCTCATACTGTTATCCCTTTACGACAACAAAAGTCGGGATTTACTGATACAACTTATACAAAAGTTAGGAATATTACATTACACACGCATATATATCATATACATATTACCAAACATACATAATTAAATAATAATTCTACTTATTTTATACACTTTTTTCCTGATTCTGGACAACCTTTCGCCCAATGACATTCCAACCCACAAATAAAATATGCACCTTGTTTAAAGTCGGGACAATAAGGAGAGGTATGTCCCACATAGCCGCAAATGTAACATATCTTTTTGCCTTTATTCTTATCATATTTTCTTAAGTCGTGGTCTTTCACCTTTCTTTTCCCCTTATTGCTCAGAGCTGTATACGATATGTTGCTTTTGGCTCCCATTAGATCAATTTGGATTTTAAGCTTATCTTGTTCTTCAATTGTTTCTATTAACGCCTTTTGCAACTGACTATTTAATATCTTTTCTATTTCCCATAACTCTTCAAGAGAAGAAATCTTGTTCCTCAGATTCTGCACTTCCGTTGATGCTTGCTCAGCTCCAACTTCGGTGTTCGAATCACTATCTGTTAGTTCCACCATTTTTGGATATGGTACTTCGTTTTCCAAGATAACCACCTCATCCGAGTTATTTTCATTGTGAGCCTCTATTTTAGCTATTGGCTTTGATATTAGCTCGGGTGAATGGATTTGATCCTTCTTCAAGTTATAAGCATTTAATAAGCCTTTTCCACCTGACATCTACACACACATTATCTAGATTAGTATATAATATATATACACAGCAAATAATAGTTTTATATAAGTTATCTTTTATTTTGTTTGACGATGAATTTATCCAATTCATCTCCTTTTTAAACTCTATATGAGTTATTTATATTTTTAACATTTTCATCTGTTCTAAGGTTATAGCCTATAGTCTATCCAACCTAAGGTTTCTAACCCTAAGCTCTGATACCAACCTGTGACGCCCCCAAATTCAATTTCTTGAAACCTGAACTTAGTGCTTCACGATACCGTTTCTATGAGCGGAATAATATAAATAATAATAACAATAATATAGATACCAAACTTAATTTACATATATCAGAGTCTAAATCCTAGGTACGTGACCTTTAAACATTCATTACATGATAATTAATAGATATCATTGTCTTAATAAAGTCTAACTATTACATAGAATACCATAAAGCTTATTCTATTTACTTTCCTTTTCCTTTATTTCTGCATGACCCTTCAAGTTGATCACGATTGGCTGAAAATATTTAAATTAAGTAAGAATGAGCATTTGCGTGCCCAACAAGTAATAGCAACAATAAATATTAGCTGAAAGGATTAAATATTTTCTTTGAATGACACTTCTACAACGAATCAATAGTTGTGAAGTAAGCTGAACCAATAATAACAACATATCAATTCTATATCAAAATTTTGAAACTACATATTGAATATAAATGGAGATCAGTCAACAGGCTATGAACGTTGTTTTCTATTTTCGAAAAGGTTAAGCAAAACTTCATCTGTAAACTGTCATAACTTACTGTAGGAATTTCGACACAAAAACGCAACGAAAAATAAAAAAATATAAAGCCAAATCCGAAACCCTAAAACAGGATCCATGCGAAAACAAACATTTATTCAGTGTTTAAGAGATTATACCGATTATGAAAAGCTTCGATGCGGTCGAATCTCTAACACAAACCAAACGAATTGCGTCTCTACGGTATCCGCACGAACGACCTGCGAATCGTCGTACGATCTGCAGAAAAAGGAACCGCTGTACTAGCCACTAAGGATGAGAATTTTTGAAACTATTTTTTCTATAGTCTCTCTCTAAGAGCGGCTAGGGTTTTCTTAGGTTATGATTCGTTACCTAAAATGGCTGCTATATATATCATATATATAGTAGTTAATAGGAAATAATCAAAAACCCTAATCTAATAAAATTCGAATTTATATATTTATATATCTTAATTAAGTCTTAATTAATATACCTATATTTAAATTATCCTATTAATTTAAATTCGTAATTTAAATTCTATCAATCAAATTGACATATTTAAATCTTTACAATTTAAATTAATTCTCTTTTAATTACGTTCTTTGTGTGTGACCCAATAGGTTATTATTATGTTGGCAATAATTTTAAAATCATATTATAAAATTATAAACAGTGAGCGACATCTAGTAATGCATCACTGCTACCCAAGTAATAATAAGATCGATGATTCGATGTAACCTTTTCGTGACCAATATTTCAATGCAATTTAATTCTTTTAACCTTAATATCCTAGATTAAACTCGAGTCATGGAATGTGTCATACTCTTTATAATTTAATCTGATTTTTTTTATCAATGAGTAGACTATATGAAACAAATTACTATTTGAGCTTGGCCATGCATTTCATAGTCTTACTCAATCAAAAGGCCTGTGGATATCACCCCTAATAAATAAGAAGGTTAGATTCCATCTAGATCACTCATATTCATCACACGATTCATGATATACCTAATAATCACCTTTATAGTCCACCCTATTAAAGGTGACCTTTGATGATATCAAAGTACATAAATTCTCGTGTAGTTATATAGTGATTTCAGGTCAGAGGACCATTACATCATTGTCACTATGAGAATTGCTAATGACACTTCGCATAATGCTCCACATAGAATTCTCATGGTGGGTCTGTCCAGTACATTGTTCTCTAACACGTACATATGCATTGACTTAATATCTCATATATTTATGACCAATGAGATTTGGTCATCAGTCAATCCACATACTAGTCTCAATGTATCATTATTATCCTATCAACAATGATACTCGACTAGGAATATTTAAGAGCAATGATACTAATTGTAATTATATAATCTCATGTTCAAGTCACATACTTGAAACTATATAATTTATATCACTATTCTAAAAAAAAAAAATTTTGTTAACATTTATATAACGCAGTAAATAAAACCATAATAAAATCATTCATTTATTCAATCAAATATAATATCAAAATGTTAAGCAATTATTTCAAATAATTGTCCTCTAGGGTATAAACTCTAACACTTACAGGCACGTGGGATGATAAGTCCGTTATACCCTATATTGATCAATACTACATGCAAGAACGATATTATCGTTCATCTTATCCACCTTTGGCGCATAAAAGTTTTTCCATGTACGGGGGATATTCATACATAGTTGGGAATTCGAACCAAAATAGTTTGATTGGATAATAATAAAGTTCTATCTTGTTCAACAATATTTTTAAGTTTGTGTCTAGCTGAATTAAATAGCTTAGACGACTTTTAAGTCAACGTATACATACTAGAAATCAACAAGTATGTATAAACATGTGATTAAATACAATGATTATCCAAGTGATGACACTTGTATAACCATATTTAGAAATTAACGAACAAAATAAATATCTGGATTATACAATAGTAATGTATTGATAAACAATGATCGGATAATTTATAAACTTGTATGAATACAAAAGATTGGATACATAATCGATAATAATAGAGTTAATAATCTGGCACAATAATAATATAATGCTGAAACTTTCTTACTCATGTCCATTGCATAAAGTAAATGTAAAGGTAGTATACTTGCCTGAGCTGCTGCTTATAATAACGCAACTTAGTTTTACCTTTTATATTGAAACCTATCATTAATAAGAGCATTCGTTCGATTAGAATAACATATCATATCACATAGTACTGCTATTTACAGTCTTCACATAACCTAATCACATTGTCACATATGTTTATCAGTCATTTAATCACAACAAACATGTATCTAGTCCAATTGTCTAAGTCCGGATCAATTTCTAAAACATGTAGGTGTACCGACGACTTTATCGGGTAAATATCGAGTCTAGAACTCTAGTCTGCAGTTCAATATTCGATTTAAATAACTTAAATATCAGTCATATTATTTTTCAGAGCCTTATAATAATTTTTAAATAATTATAATAATTTATCATGATTTTTCAAATAATGGAATCATTTTTAAATGATTTACATATTAAATAATTCTATTATCATTAATATTTAATTAATAATAAATTATTAAAGAAACCGTTGCCAAAATAGTAAAGTTATTTATAATAATTCAAACTATTTTTAAAATATTTTTATTACCCTTAAATGATTTTTAAAACAATTAAAATCATTTTTAAATAATTACCATTAATATTTAATGATTAATTTATTATTTATCAAAATATTAAAAGTCATTAATTATAACTTAAAATATTTTTAAAGTATTAATATTACCCTTAAATAATTTTTAAAACAATTAAAATTATTTTTAAATAATTATCATTAATATTTATGTATTAATGTATTATTTATCAAACTATTAAAAGTCATTAATTATAACTTAAAATATTTTTAATTTATTTATTTCCTTTTTAAATGATTTTTAAATTAATAAAACCATTTTTAAACTATTTATTTAATATAATTATTAAATAAAACTAATATCATTAATATTAAATTATTAATTAAATTTACCTTTAAATATCAAAAGTTATATTTTATAACTTAAAATATTTTTAAACTATTTGTTTTAATTTAAAATAATTTTTATAATATTAAAATAATTTTTAATTACTTTATTTAATATAATTACTAAATAAATCTAATATCATTAATATTAAATAATTAATGAAATTTATCTTCAAACATTAAATGTTATGTTTTATAACTTAAAATTTTATTAAATGCCTTATTATTTTTTAAAATAATTTTTAATATAATAAAATCATTTTTAATTAATTTATTTAAAGCATTTATTAAATAAATTAAATATCAATAATATCCAAATAAATATTAATATTTATGAAAAATATGTCAAATTATTAAAAGTTAATTTTTATAACTTTAAATAATTTTTAAAACTATTTTTGGAATTTTAAATAATTAATTTCTATTTTTAAATAATTTTTGGAAATTTAATTAATTAAAAATTATTAAATCTGTGGCTATAGCCTTTAGCGACAGAATCTGTCGCCTTAGATGTTCTTGAGAAACCCAGAACTTAATAAGCCAGTTTCAAGTAGGTAGGTTTGACCAAGCACAAAGATCCGGTCAATGTGTTTCTAGGCATGTTTTTGATCAGATCGTGTAGTAATAATGCAACACTACAAGATCCAACAACAATCGTGGACAACCAACATAATACTAGAGAGATTTACGCTCGTAAAGTAACTGTCAAAGTTGTTCTTCATTTCTGGGTTACCTAGAAATGAAGAACAGTTCGAGTGACCACTTTTGGGCTTCGATAACTTACTATTCTTGTAATATTTGTGTGATCTAATGGGTACGGTGTGTAGCCAGCATGTAAGTGAACAAATCTATCACATCAAACCATCATAACAACAATACAAACTCTAGATCTAGTCCGGTCAAACCATGTCAGAAGTCACGATTTAAGTTTTATGGGTTACCCGGAAAACTCATTTTGTGAACTTCTTGCTTGGTTTGACCATCCACTACAAGAACCCTGTTTATTATTTTGGTGTTATAAGAGCATGAGCAAGCAATATATATAACATACAACAATCGTGTTACAACAACATAATCACAACAACAAAACACTGACAGATCTAGACGCTCGAATAACTTATAAGGCCTTTATGGGCAATTTCTGGGTTACCCAGAATTGTCCAGTCATGGCCGGTCAACGAACTTTAACCACTGATCATATCTTGAGTTCTAGACCTGATCCGACCTTGATTCAAGTTCCAGAGCAAAGTCCTTATGGCAAACTACAAGTCCCAAACATAAAACACACAAAATAATAAACAGAGAGAGATCTACAACCTCTGACTTTTGCTTGTTCACAATATAAAATTTTTCCAGATTTTTGAAATCTTCAAATCTGAGCCTATACATGTTATGGATCTAACATCTAGCAATCCAGGTCATCCATATACACTACATACAACATGTTTAACATAAAAAAAACTAACATCTAAGATTGGATCAAAGGTCAGATTTTTGTTTAGGGTTTATACCTTTATATAAACAAATCTTGATTCAAGGCTACTAATCTGTTAATGGAAGTCGTGGGGTTTGATTTAGGGACTGATACACAATGGATTTTCGTGAGTTTTAGAGAGAGAGAGAGAGTCTAAGATGAGTATTGGAAATAAATGAGCATGAATGCACACTTTCTCTCTCCAATTCTATTTATATATTGATGTGTAATGTGTATGGCTGATATGTATAGCTGATGGCTGGAGTGTTGGGCATGTGATAATATCTAAAGTTGGTGACTTGCCAATATATGGCAAGATTTGCATGCAAAAAATCCAATAATGTGACAAAAAAGGGTATTTAGGTCATTTTCCATGTGATTTTAATGGCAACTTTGTAAACTCGGCAAACTCTTAGGGTTTGACCCTTAGAGTTTAACTCTAAGGTTTTTCCAAAAATGAGTTTCTAGGATTTCATTTAGGGTTTAAAAATAAAAATAAAAATTAGTTTCTTAAAAATGTAATTTAGAGTTTACTAATTACAATAAGTTTTCTAATTACATTATACATGAACATTAGGGTTTAAAATCCACTAATTAGCATTAAGCTTTATAATTAACAATTAGAGTTACCAATTTAGGAAATAGGGTTTTAAATTGAAAATTAAGGTTTCTAATTTATAATTAGGCATTCCCATAATTAGGGTTTCTAGTAAATTAGTATTTTACCTAATTAAGTATAATACCTATAACTATTTACATTATCAAGAGTACCTAACGATTTAGACAATTCTTAAAGTCGTATTTGACCTTTTGAAGTAGGGTTTAACTGTAATGCTAGGGTTTTGTCACGTACACAATAATTGGCCAATTATTATCCATATACACTTACAATACATATTTATAGCACTGAAATACAATTAATATTATATTATTATTCTCATTCATTATTCTAAATCTAAAATTAGGGTTTGGATTCCATATTTGATATGTCTTTCAAATACATACCACAATTAATTAAATTAAAATAATTAACTTAACTAATTTGAATAAATTCATATAATAACATATTTATTATAATAATTCTAATAATAATTTCATATATTATTTACATAATATATAATTATATTTTTATGAAAAATAAATACTAAAATCATTTCTACTATAAAATTAATTACTATAAAAATATAGTTTATACTGATTAATAATTCTTAAAAATTTATTTGTAATTATTCTGGTAATAAATAAATTTTTATTTATCACAAAAATACATACGCTTTATCTTATACACATTCCCACCTTTAAAATAATAATAAAAAAAAAATTACATGCAAAAATTATTATTTATTTATATTGAAAATATCGGGTTATTACAGTTTTTCACCAACTCTAGAAATATATATATATATTGAGAGAGAGAGAGAGAGAGAGAGAGAAGTTCTATAACAAGTAACCAAGAGCAAGCAAAGCAAACCATCAAGCTTTATCAAGAATGTTAAGAACGTGAAGGTAATATTCCGTAAACGTTAGTCTTTGATCTTTTTTCAATTTATTTTTCGTAGAGAAGTATGAATTGTTGGAGCATGTCTCTTTCGGAGTAATAAGGATGGCTAATATTGGATTAAAACATTATAAGCAATGTATGATTAAGAATCATAAGCGTTTAAGTATTTTTACACAAAAAAAAAAACCGATAAGCGCTTAATTGGTTGTTGATGGACAAATTGAAAACCATCATAGGTTATGTGCATCTTGCTTGATTAGGTTGTAGATAACGAATCAATGGATTGGTTCCATTTGATTTGGCGTATAAAACTTGAGTAACAAAGTTATGGCGAAATTTACGAGATTAGGCGTTAAACATTAAAATCATAGATTTTCTAGATTTGTAGTCGAAAGTTGATGTTTATTGTGAAGAAAATAAGAGATTTAGTATCGGGGGGAGAGCAGTAATATAGAGATAAACTAAAGATAAGCTGTAAGAGATGAATTAAGGAAATTCATCAGTCAAAGTTAGAGAAAAGTAAAAATAGATTACTTATATAAGATAGTAATACCAAGTTAATATTTTGGTAAGTGAAGGAGTTAAGTGTATTCATATATTGAGTGAAAAGCTGATTATTTTACTTGAGATAGTACTTGAACCATAATAGGTCGTAGTAATGGAGAATGATATGAAGTATAGAATAGAAGAAGTGTTAGCAGAAGTAGTTTAAAACTAAATATTGGAAGTTATAAAAGGCAAATCTATGGTGGATTAAGAGAATGCTCATGAAGAGAACCGAAGTTGGAGTTAAGTGAAGAGGGAGATTGAATTTTCTATAAGACTCATATAGAGCCTGAAGGAGGGACAATAGAAGATAAAGGAAAAGAAGTTGAAGTAACATTACAAAGAGAAGAAATTGTATAGATTTTACGTAGACGCTGTAAAACCCCAAATTTTACGAATAAGATTTAATTTTCTCGAAATAAAATATTTTTTAATATTATGGTGTGCATTTGATATAATATTATAGTTGTGAGTAGTATTTATAAATTTTGTAAAGTATGCAAATTGTTATAAAATATTCTATTGGTCGGGGAATATTCTTTTTATCGGGGAATATTCGTACGACGACACAATCATTGGTGGACCCCTTAACAGAATTATTGTCTGATTGAGAAAACGACAAAAATATTTTATAAAAATAACGGCGAAAGTTTTACCATTAACTGTTGAAACACTCGGTGTTAAAAGTACAGTAATACGTGTGGTTGCATAGTAGCACACGGTATTGATTATTGATGATTAAGTGATAAGTCACTCAGTTTTGTTTTATTGATATTATTAATGTAATAAAATAAAAAAACTTTTTATATAAAACATAATACTTTTATAAAGTTATTCTATAAATATAATATATTATATTCTATTATGCATAGTATTTTGCATAGTAAAATCTTTTTATATAAAACAGAATACTTTTATAAAGTTATTCTATAAATAGAATATATTATATTTTCTTATGCATAGTGCCTGCATAGTGTTTTGCATAGTAAAATCTTTTTATATAAAACAGAATACTTTTATAAAGTTATTCGTTTTATTAGATTATAAATAAAATATATTATATTTTATTTAAAAGATTTTTCTTTAAATATGGACCGTCCGATTAAAAGTAAATTAATTTGGACCGTTCATGAATTAGTTACTATACAGTCCATTTTTCTATAAATAGAAGCTCATTCCTTCATTATTTCTTACGAATTCACTGAAACTCTAGAGAGAGAAACTATAAAGAGAAAAAAGAAAAGTGTTCTGCTACTTCACTACTCCTATATCCAGTACTCTTCTTTCTAAGGTAAGGGATATTATTTGTTGTACCCGTAAGGGATATTATTTCTTTTGTATTCATGAAGAGAACTTCTGTTATTCCATTCTTTATTATTCTGTTGGAATAACCTGTATACGCGGACTACCCTATACTTGGTAAAATTCTTCTATTATTCCGTTCTTTATTATTCTGTCGGAATATCCTGTTGGTGCGTACTACGCCTGACCTGGTTCCATTAATTATTATTCTGTTGGAATAACTTGTCTGTGCGGTCAATCGCATGCATGATGATTTGTGTTGTTATTCCATTCTTTAATATTTTGTTGGAATATCCTGTCGGTGCGAATTTCGCCTGACCTAGTTCTGTTCTTTATTATTCTATTAGAATATCCTGTCTGTGCGTTACGCATGACCTGGTTCCATTCTTTATTATTCTGTTGGAATAACCTGTCTATATGGATTACCACATGCATGGTGAATGATCCTTTGTATTCATTCCTTATTAAATTGTGGACATGATCTGTCTAAGTGGATTACCGCATGGCGGTGAAAATCCATTTACAGTTTCATATATTATATTATACTCAGTTGGTTAAAGTTTTGGCTTCTTTACTCTATGAAATTAGTGGAATATCCTTGATATTTGTGCTTTATCCAGTATGTTTTCATGAAAATATTCTTCTGAGCAATTTTGAATTTTACTCTACAAAGTAGTATCATGTTTACAATTTGGACGTTATTGGTTCCTGGATAAATTAATTCTTGAACTTGTTTTATTGAATTCTTATATCATTGTAATCATCCTCATGTTTATATTATGTTGAAAGTCATCTGTGGCCTATAGTGCATAGATGGACTTGGTATGATTATAACCAGGGATTATTCGGTATAATCATGACCGTAATGTTACAAATGATGTGAAAAAAGTCCTCATTGGCCCGTAATGCATTGATAGACAGTTTTTTTATGATTATGGCTATGAATTTTCTTCGGCCAAGGGTGCAAAGATGAATTATTTTATGGCATGATCAGAACCGTTGATAAAAACACGATTATCTTTGGCCCGTAGTGCATGAATAATTCGTGGTCATGATACTAAAGAATATCCTTGGCCTGTAGTGCATGGATGATTTAATGATGTGAATTATTTATTGAGCTGAGTCTTAACGATAAAAGTGATGAAAACCCTTTTAAATCATATAAGATAGTAGATTTTATTCTCTACTTGACTCTTCTAATGGATTGTTTGTTTCGCTGCACTTAAACTCGATGTTTGTTATATTCTATCAGTTTAACACTGTTGAAGGCTAACGATAATTTATTCTGCATTATCTTAGTCATAATATTTCTTATTGGGCTAGTTGAGCTCACCCTTTCTTTCACTGTTCTCTTTAGGAAATGAGAATATAGCTGGGACTAGTCGGGGAACGGAGTGACGGTCCAAATGATAGTATTAGTAGTCCTCACTATTCTGTTAAATAGTGTGACAATAAATGTAATGAAGACTTATTCTGAGAGTGGATATTGTCTAGAAGAGAGTATTTGTATTAAAACTCATAGCTCTCTTGTTATATATTAAAGATTGTATTTGTATTCTGTACCATCTATTTGGCGACTCAGAATAAGTAATGTATACCTATTTTGGGGGCGTCACAGATGCTGGAAAAAAATTGGATATCCATAAGAGGGATGATCGATAGTATCAAGGTTAAGTTAAGAGAATGGAATGAAGAGCATGAGAGGCTAAGGGAAATAGAGGGTAGTAGAGGAGCTGTAGTTTGTAATAGTATGTTGTTCTTAGTGTAAGAATTCGTTGGGAGAAAACTAGTGAAATTATATATATAAATCATTAGTCGGTCAATTTTCTTAGAATATATAGAATATAATTGAATATATACACCTTTTTTGTCAAATTAATTGATTATTATGCTTATATTTAGTTAATTGCTATTTATAGATAAATGGCATCACAAGGGAAATCACCAACAGAGATTGACGGAAACCAGTTAGAGACAAACCCAACTCAACAGTTGGTAACTGTGTTACTAGACGCTTCGCCATGGAGGTCAGGGAATCCACCAGAAGTTGAACCTAATACTTTAAGGATTACCTTGGACTTTAAATTAGTGGGACCATCAGAATTGAAGGGGACTGAGGAATCAGGAAATGAAGTAGTAAGACAGTGTCAAATAAAGAAAGATCGTAAAAGGAAAAGGAATGTCACTTCTCCAAATAACTCTTGGAAGGAGAAAAAAAAGTAGCACCAGTCAAAGGAGTGAAGGTTGTCGTATCTGTGGCAAGAAGCACGGAGGGGTATGTATTTTTAGTGGAACTCAATGTTTTACTTGTGGAAACTTTGGACATTATTCAAATAGATGCCCACAACAGAAGCATAGTAGGAACAATAAGATCATCAGGATTAAGTGTTTCAACTGCAAGATGGAGGGGCACATTGCAAAATTTTGTCTAGAACCCATGAAATTTAACCTGTAGGGGAAACAAAGCCTCAAATCCAAACCAGCAGGTGAAGGGAGCGAAAACGTCTAAGATGAAAGTTAGGTTTTGAAATCTTTGTAATAGTAAGAATGTTAGGATAATATTTTGAAAAGTATATGTGAATACGTCTATATGTACGTTAGAAATTATAACTTTTATATAAGTTTGGTAAAGATAATAGATTTTATGTTTTGGCCTATGATTAAGGGATATGTACATAGTGGTAAGATGAACTGAAATGTAATTCTTAACTTGTTGATACATAAAAAATATATTTTAAATTGGGAAGGTATTTGTAAAGTATAAAGTTGTTAAAGAAAAGGGAATAATTATGCAACAAATAAGTTGAATTATGGTAGAGCAGGGGTTAATTATAACTCTAAAAAAGTATTTCAAAAGATACTATAAAAGATTTGAATAAAAAGTTTATTTCCTAATAATAAAGGATGATGTTGGTGATTGTATTCTTCTAGTCGAGAAGAAATTGCTGAAGGATGAAAAGACAGTTAGGAAGGGAAGTAAAGGTAATTAAGGTTACCTTATATCCAAAGAAGGAGATTAATTGTGGGTTCGATAATCTTGGTAGAAGTAATTGGTTGATTAAAACAACGATGAGAAGTAATGAAATTTAGAGATAAATTTGAAAAGAGAAGAAATGATTTATAGATATCATTATTATTAGTCATTCAAGTGGAGAAATGAATTAGCCGTATTTGGAGATAAGTTTAATGAAGATGTATAATTGATTACCATACCTGTAGATAGTATCTGGATTTGAGACATATGAGGAGGAAACATTTTACAATAATATTAAAAGTTAAATGAAACAACGAGGTACTGATAAAAGATTTTAATAAATTTAAGATTGAGATAAGAGTTTCAGCTAACTCTATCCAAAAGCGTTAGTTATAGGAAAGGTCACGAGGTACTAGTATGTATGTGACAACATGTGATTAAATACAATCATTATCCAAGTGAGGGTACTTGTATAATCTAACTTAACTATCTATAAACATGTATATATTGATCATACATTACTACTGTACTGGTAAACGAATAGAGTTCGATCACTAGCATGAATACTAATGTTGAAATACATGATCAATAACAGTAGGGTTTAAAACTTATATAACATGAGTATAAATTGATAACTTACTTATACAGGAGTATTGCATAAGTAGATTCAAAGAGTAAGGATACTTGCCCAATCTGCTGCTTACACAACTTAGTTTTATCTTTTATACTGAGACCTATCATTTATAAGATTATTCTTTTGATCAGAATAATTTATCATAACATATAACACTGTTATTTGCAGTAATCATATAGCTTAAACACATTGTCAAATAGTTATAACAGTCATTCTAACATAAATAATTACTTATCAGGTCAATCTATATAAGTCTGAGTCAATTTTGGATTCATTTCGGTGTACCGACGGCTTTATCGGGTAATAATTGAGTTTATATTTAATGAAACTCTATTGCGTAACTTCAATACTTTATTAGATAATTAAAATATTAATCATATTATTTTTCAAGGTATTATAATAATTTTTAAATAATTATTATAATTTATCATAATTTTTTAAACACTTGAATCATTTTTAAATGATTTAAATACAAAATAATTCTATTATCATTAATATTTAAATAATATTAAAATATTAATGAAATACTTAACAAAATATTAAAGTTATATATAATAACTCAAAATATTTTTAAAATACTAATTTTCCCCTTAAATGATTAAAATCATTTTTAACTAATTACCATTAATATTTAAATATTAATGTATTATTCATCAAAAAATTAAAAGTCATTTATTATAACTTAAAATATTTTTAAATCATTTAAATCATTTTTAAATAATTTTTAAATCAATAAAACCATTTTTAAACCTTTTATTTAATATAATTATTAAATAAACCTATTATCATTAATATTTAATTATTAATAAAAATTACATAAAAATATTAAAAGTCATGATTTATAACTTAAAATATTTTAAGACACCTTAAAACAATTTGTATTACATAAAAATTATTTTTAATCAATTTATTTAATATATTTATTAAATAAAATTAATACCATTAATATTCAAATAAACAGTAATATTAAAGAAAAATATGTCAATTTATCAAAAGTTAATTTTTATAACTTTAAATAATTTTCAAAACAAAATTTGTAATTTTTAGAAATTTATTTCTATTTTTAATGAATTTTTCAAAAATTAGAAAACTAAAATAATTAAATCTGTCGCTAAAAGCTATAACAACGGTTTCAGTCACAGTAGGTGTTCTTGAGGCTCAAAACACTGACAATCAGTTTCTAAGGTGCTTAATTTGACCGTTCATTACTCGTTGTACATGATGTTTTTGGGCAAGGTCTTGTAATGATCATGTAGTATGGATGTAACACTACACGAATCATCAACTAAAAGGGTCATATGGCAACATACATGCTAGATCTGGAGGTCCAAAGTGACTGTCAGGCACTTCCTGGGTTTTCTAGGTTACCCAGAAACCCAGGCAGTGCTTGATAGCTACTTCGTGCCTTAATTTCTTCAAGTTCTGTGTGATGTTATGGTGTTCTAAAGGTTCAGGATTGTAGTCCACATGTCAAGGTACAATTATCAATCACCAGGTCAGTCAATCTACAATAGAATCACAAGCTAGCATTCGGTCAAACCTTGCCAGAAATAACGTTCTTAAGTTTTCTGGGTTTTCCAAAAAACTGCAATCGTGAACGAGCTAGCTAGTTTGACCAACTTTTATTTTCATTCTATTTATTATTTAAGTGATATATGAGCATGAATTTGTAGTACACATACAAGAGTATAATCTAAATACACTAACACAAACAAATATACAAACGCATGCAAGATCTGGGCTCATGAACAAGCTGTCAGAGCCATCTGGGTAAGTTCTGGGTTACCCAGAAAACCGTAAGACATGGTCTAGTAGGCTACTTTGACCATCCACTACTTACAATCTGTTGATTGTTTGAGTGATATAAAGGCATGGATCTAGAGTCTATCTAACAGGCTACATACTAGATACAATAACATCTCGAAATCGCCTAACATCTGACAGATATTAGTCTTAGAAAATCTTGTCAGACACTACTTTTGAGTTTATGGGTTACCCAGAAACTCTTGGTCATGCTCGGTAAACTGGGTTTGACCAAGAATATCTTGAATTCTTGACTTGATCTAAGCATGATTTCAAGTCCAGATCAAAGTCCTTATAGCAAACTACAAGCCTAAAACAGAAAACACACAAAATCATTAACAGAAAAGAATCTACAACCTCTGACTTTTTCTTGTCAGACAAAATTTTAGGGTTCATGGCAGTTTTGAAAAACTTTAATTTTAAGGCACTTTGAGGCTATAGATCTATGATGTAACATCATAGATCATCACATAACATCCTCTAGCATGCATCTAAACACTTTAACACCAAATTTATCCTAACATGTAAGATCAAATAGGGCTAGGGTTTTATAACTCTCTCTTGAAGATGCTTTGATCTTGCTCTATATAACTGATCTTGGTGTTCTAGGAACTTGTTTAGGGACTAAAATAATTAGAGATTTCGTGGCTTGAAGAGAGAGAAGAGTTGGTTGGTGATATATAACAAGTGAGCCAAATGTTTAGACTTTCTCTTTCTTTAATTCTCGAAGTTAGATACAAAGGATATAAGTAATGCTAGGTGGCACTTGAAATCTGATCTTGGATGATATTTTAGCACATGGGATAAGCACAAGTGATGAGTCATGCAATTCTAGAACAATCCTTTAACTTAAGTTTTAAGTAAAGGGTAATTTGGTCATTTTGCACACTAAAGTGTATTTTGGTCTTTTCCACTTAAATTTTAAGGGTAGTTTGGTAATTTCATATATTTCCCATAAATTTTAATTCTTTGGCTTGGCTAATTATAATTAGGGTTTCTAATCACCAATTAGGGTTTAAAAATTAGGGTTTAGGGTTTCTTGATAATGAAATTAGGGTTTCATACTTAACGATTAGGGTTTCTACATCATCATTAGGGTTTTCCCTAATTAGGTTCATATTCATTAACATATCTCCTTAATCACATATATCTGATTAATAATCAGTCTTAGTTTCCTATTTGGGGTTTGAATTAGGGTTTATCGGTTTAAACTTAGGGTTTACTAATACTCTGCTATTTCAGATCAATACGGAACAGTACACACATACATTACATATATATCATATTGAAATATAATTATTATATACTAATATTCTCATTCCTTGTTCATAATTCATGAATTAGGGTTCTGGACTATAACTGACTTAACTTTCATTATCTGTCAGCTTAAAAATTTAAATTGACTATTCTGCTAAATCCATATCGTATATATTCAAAATATTATTACTGATAACTGTAATCTTAATAATTTATAAATTAAAATAATTTTTTTTAAAAAAAAAATTATTCTTAAAAATATAGGTATAATTATTCGAAAATTTTCGGGTCTTTAAAGTTGTTCGGTTGCAAACCAATAGGTACCATTGTGAGATGTTGTTGTTGAACCATGGAGGTTACAGTTGGTAAAATACTATGGTTAAAATACCAAGGGTATAAAATATAAGACAATAAGTCGAAGAGTGCTACATTTAAAGAGGGAAGAAATTAGAATTAATGTTGAAGGAGAAATTTGAGTTCAAGTACATTAAGATAAGGATAAATAGTTATTGAGTTTAACTTGACAAATAGTCGGGGTAAACGATAAATAAAGAAATGGATAGATAAATATTCTATGTGTTTTAACGAATAAATACAATGGTTAAGTATGTTGATTCAATGGATCAAGATTCATAATATAGAATCTTATAAGGAGTGGAGAATATACTAATTCAAGATTTTTATGATTCTTAATTTTGCGTTAAATGTATGGATATGGAACTATGTTCCCTAAGGAAACTATGAGCCATGATAAGTTAAATAAAACTTAGGTTGAGCCCAGAAATTTTTGTTATTCCTAAAAGGAATTAATAGTGGAATAAAGGTCAATAGACCAAAAGTAAGTATACGGTGATGATGATTCCGCGGATGAAATCCTTATAAGGAAGGGAGAATGTAAGAACCCGGAATTTTATATGATTTTACGAATAATTTTTTTTTATTTGTTGATAATTATTTTGAGTTTGTCGAGTATGAATTAAATAAGCTAGTCAATTTATTGACTAAGCAGTATAAATAAGGTAATGCAGAATACCTGATCGAAATCCTATTGTGAATTTGGTTAATAATAAAGTTATTATTATAATTGTATTCTAAATATTTGATTAAGGGTAATGGTTGATCAGATAAGGTGTAATATTAGTAAACACTAATGACCAGCTAGGAAACCTTAATATTATTTAAAAAATTATAAGTTTTGATCTGGTAACCTTAAACCTTGATAACCAAACCCTAACCCTAATTAATTAGGGTTATCAATGAGAAGTTGTGAGAATATTATAATAGGTATGTGGATGTAGGATCAATTATAAAATTTATTAGGGAAATCAAGT
Organism: Panax notoginseng; assembly: GCA_016801055.1. Classification (NCBI taxonomy): domain Eukaryota; kingdom Viridiplantae; phylum Streptophyta; class Magnoliopsida; order Apiales; family Araliaceae; genus Panax; species Panax notoginseng. Next base: position 78,693,054 of record CM029021.1, read on the forward strand.
GAAGATTAAGAAACCCTAAAGTTATGATAAGAATATGGTTGAGAAGTTAGTAAACGCTAATGAGTGTTTAGAAACACTGACGAATTGATCGGAAACCCTTATTACAGTTCTGGAAATTTGAAACCCTAACCGGGAATTTAAAAAACCTAATTCGGGAGGTCAAATGTTCACTATAAAAGCTTAAGTGTTAAAATATGTGGGATATATGTGAAATGTCCAAAATACCCTTTAAATTGTAGGGGGAAAAACCAAAATACCCTTAGTGAGTGCAAAAAGACCGAAATACCCTTGAACTTATCTTTTAACAAAAGATAAACACAAATCTTGGTGACTCGTCACCAAGATTTGCCATATGTCTAAATCCATAACATAAATGACTAAAATACCCTCCAAGTTGAATGGGAAATCACAAAAGTACCCTTAGTACATAGGAGGTTACTAAAATACCCTTTCTCTTCCATTTTAGATGATATATCCAAATCTTTGAGTTGTCACTTGGAAGATTTTTCCACATGTGTAAAAATATAAACACCACCAGCTGTTCTTCACACCTAGCAACAAATTAAAGTCATTGAATCAAGTTTATGGTTGATTAAAGCTCATTTTACCACTTACTTGAAGTTAAATATGTGGCTATACCTCTTCTCTCCAAGACCACAAGTTTTGTACCTCAAGCACTCCATATATTAGTTTATAATCAGTACCTAGGAAGCCGAACCAGAATCAGAAACGAAGAAATCAAGGATTTTCTAAAAAAGGTAATAACACAAACCTTAACATTAGATCTTTGAAGCTATATCAAAACTTGTGATTTTAGTGTTTATATATATGATATAACATGTTAATAAGTGATATGGGTTGCTAAAACACGAATCCATAATATTTAAATGGTTCAAAATGAAGATTTGCACAAACAGTCATGAACCCTAAAATCTTGTCTGACAACCGAATGTCAGGCCTCTTAGATCAGAATCTGATAGTTGTTTGGTTTGTCTAATGTAGTCTAGTTGTAGTATGTTACGAGCTTAGTGAACTAGAAGTGGAAACAGGATAATAGGATATTTAGACTGCAGGATCTTAGCGGTCAAAACCCGTTGACCAATCAGATTTATAATTTCTGGAAAACCAAGAACTCAAGAACAGTGCCTGACAAGATGTTTAAAGGCCTTGATCTTCACTTTGACAGGTGTTTGGACCATATAAATGTAATAGATTTGAACCCTGTCATGTGTACTACAAGCCCATGACAATAGATCACTCATTACAGCAATAGGATGCGAGATATTATCGATCAAAAGTAGGTTCCCAAAACAGGAATCCCAGTTTTCTGGGTAACCCAAAAAACTTTAAAACTACGCATGACAACTAGTTTGACCAGTTAAATCTTGATCTTCTGATGTTACTTTGACACATTAAATATTGTATTATGGTAGTATGACACATATACTATATAATAGTTACATTATAACACATATCTAATATATAGGATCCAAGTTATTAGGTGTTAAAGTAGGGGGTTGACACTGATCGAGATTTTTGGTTACCCAAAAACTCAAGATCAGGCCTTGAGGGGTATTTTGACCATCCATAACTCCCTTATGTGATGCAATTAGATCACCCAATTAGTTTATGACCATAGTACTACATCATTACAACACTCTTGAACCATTTGCATGATCAAAAATATAATCCGTTAGGAATTAAAGTCAGTCTAACCTACCTATTGAACATTAACTTTCGTTTTCTTCAGTTGGTGAAGAACACCAATATCGACGGTTCTATCACTATAAGTGACCTTTAGCGAAAGTATGGTTTAAAATTAATAAAAATAATATAATAAAAAGAAATAAATACTAAATAATTATTATAAATTAATAATTAATTCCTAAAATACATTTTTAAACTATAATAATTAAGTTTTAATATTTTGACATAAAATTTCATTATTATTAAATTTATTTGAATATAAATGATAATAACATTAATTAATAATGCTATTAAATAAATTAGTAAAAATGATAATAAATCATTTTAAATAATAATAAATAAAAAATAATGATTTAAAAATTAATATCAGTTATAATAAATTATTTAAAAATAATATTGATGATTTAATAATTATTATGAATAATTAATAATTATATTAATGATTGCTAAAATCATTTTTAATTGGTAATTAATTAGATAATAACAATAATAAATCATTTTAAATAATATTAAATTATTTAAAAATGAAACTAATGATTTAAAAATCATTATCAATAATAGTAAAATTTTTTGAAAATAATAGTGAAAATTTAAAAATCATTACGAATGATTACTTAAAAATAATATTAATGATTTTAAAATCATTTTGATTAATAAGAAATTAGTTAAAATTAATATTAATCATTGAGAAATGGTCTTAAGCCTTTAGAAATTATTAAAAATAATATTTAAAGTAATATTTAAACTTTCAAACAAAGTTTACTCAAAAAGTAATTTGATAAACTATCCGATCAAGTTATAAAATACCGAATAGACATCGAATACAACCCAGACACTAGTAAATTAATTAGATATCAACTGTTATTGGTTCTAATTACTGCAATGAACATATTTAGGTTGCGTAGACAGTTCTGAGTATTATAAATTAGCTGATCGTCGGGTAGGCAAGTTTGTCTGCACTTTGTGCAACCTCATATTTCAAATGTCAGCTTCATTTAAATTATTTTATTAAATGAAAGTTTTCTATTTATCAGTTATGATATTGTGATATACAGTGTTCATGATTTATGTTCTGCAAAGGTTATGATTTCTTGTTCAAACATGACAAAGTCATATAAGCTATTGTATGGAAAAATGCGGTTGATTTGATATCAAAGCCACTACCAAAAAATAAGTCGTTGCTAAAAGTATATGTTTAGCAACGAAATTTGTCCTTCATTGCAGATTGTATCAGGCTTTCGCTTTTTGCAACAAAATTCATAAGTCGGTGTGCAAAAATTCGTTGCTAATTCATTGGCGGGAAAAAATTTCATTAGAATTTCGTTGCAAAATTTTTGGCCACTTGATTTCCCGTCATCGTGGGCAACGAAAGTTTTTTTGTTGCTAAAAATGGGGCTTTAGCGACGATTTTTTAGGCAAAGACTTTATAAGTCATTGCTAAAAGTGTATGTTTAGCAGCTAAAAGTGTATGTTTAGCAGCGAAACTTGTCATTCGTTACAGATTGTGTCAGACTTTTACTTTTTGCAACGAAATTCATAAGTAGTTGTAAAATTTGAAAACAAAATTCATTTAAAATTTTTGCAAAATTTCTAACCACTTGATTTCTCCTCATCGTGGGCAACGAAAATTTTTTTGTTGCTATATTTTGTTGCCTAATATGGACCACATTCATTGACAATAATTTTTATTTTCGTTGCATATTTTATACAACTTTTTGCAACGACTATTAATATGTTGCCTTAAATTAAGATGATGATGATGATGTTAATAATAATAATAATAATAATAATAATAATAATAATAATAATATAATAATAATAATAATAATAATAATAATAATAATAATAATAATAAAAGTAATAATAATAATAATAAAACAATGCGTTTTTTGAGAATCAAACTCTTAACCTCCCCCACTATTTAAATAAATGTTCAAACCAACTAAGCTACAAAGATTTTTACTTTAAAGTCACTATATGACTTACTATATCTTTTTCTAATACTTCTTGTTTTAAAATAAAGGTTGGAGCTGGTACTAATAAACTATATATACATATTTATTTTTATTTTTATTATATTATATTATATATAATATATATATATATATATATATTATATATATATATATATATAGAGAGAGAGAGAGAGAAAGACAAGGAAAAAGGAATGAAGTTAGTGAGAGAGTACAGACTGGAGAATTAGGAAGTCTAGCTGTCATCTGCGACTCATGTGAAATTGTTCCGAAATTAGTATGATTTATTAATTAAAAAGAATTTATCATGTAACTTACAAGTCATATAATTTTATTGGTCTTATCAACTTTTAGTATATTTTAATTCTAGGGGAATGATTTGTTGTTTTCAAATATAACGGTAGACACTACAAAAATTTTATAAATAATACTATTATATAATTGCCCTCATTATATATATATATATATATATATATATATATATATATATATATATATATATATATATATATATATATATATATATATATATAAGCATTAAATTGATGGGTCTTCATTTATCTTAGTATGAACTTTCAGTTTGCATGAAGGCTTGACCAGTGTATGTTAGTAGGAGTGCCGAGTAAGTTACTTTAGGATAAAAATTCCTTGTAGCTACGTTGGTTTGAACATTTATTTAAGGAGTGTGAGAGGTCTAGAGTATAATTCTTAAGTAGGATATACTTACAAGTACTCCCTCACTCTGAGAATGAAAGTGATGACTGATTTTATGCGAATTTCAAAAAAATATCAAATGATAAAATTATTCATATTTAAATTCTCATCTAATTGCATATTGTTCTATACATGACTAGTGATATTATATAAATATTTATAAATAATTAAAATATGATATTTAGTACTAAGGATATTACACATAAATTATTGTAAAAAAAATAGATTATTTAATATAAGTAAATATTTAACTTGAGATTATATAAAATAATAAGAACTTTTATTCTTAGACGGAGGGAGTAACTTAAAGACATTAAAAAGAAAGAAGAGAGATTCCAACGTCAGTTAAAGTGATGTTACATCTTACTCTTCTTTTTTACAAATTTGCTTTATAAAAAAAATTAAAAAAAGTTATAATGCCAGTTTGTTTGGCATTGGATCCAATTTTTATTTTTTTTTCAAATTTCTTTAAAAAAATAAAATCATTTAAAAAAATTAAGATAAATTTATTTTAAAATTCGTTTTTTTTTTAAATATTTTTAAAGTGGCGTTGGATGCATTTCTGATTTTTAGCCAATAGCCATATCCGACCCCCTTTTGCCCTAACACTCTGCCCCCAACATATAGGACTGAGCAAAAAACGGGTATAACCGAATAATCGAACCGAAATAATTTAACCGAATTTTTTTGATAATTTGGTTATTTTTAACATTTCGGTTATATCTGAAATTATTTACGATTTTCGATTAGTTTATACAGGTTTCACTTTTGGGTTATTTGGTTTAACCGAATAACTAAATAAAGCGTTACAGCGGTATAACCCTTATAACATAGTAACACTTAAAATAATAATATGAGTATCAGAGTTACTCAACCGTCACTCACTCAGCCCTAGAGCCCCAAACCCAGAGATCTCGAATCAAGTCTCAATCTATATCAGTCGACGGCCATCGGTCCATCGCCTCATCGCCTTCGGCCCTTCATTGGTCAACAGTCATCATCAGTCAATCTTGAACTCTCAATCTGTCGAACTCTCGTGTCTCGATATCTTATTCGGTCTAACATCTTTAATTCTTCATCGGCCCTTTATCTCGAACTCTCGATCCCACATCTGACATCTCTCATCTCGATCTCTCAAGTCTCATCCGGTCCTCCCTCAGAAGTCAGAATCTGTTTCTGCCCTAACCCAGATTGTGAGTTCTTGTTCCTCAAATTGTGAGTCCTTGTTCCTTAAATTTTGAGTTCTTGTTCCTCAATTGTTATTTTAAGTTTTTAACAAGTACTTATTTTTGAATATTTGACCTGCAGACTGCGGCCTATATAGATCTGGAAGGTTGATAGACTTCCTAGTATTATTAATTTGTTATATAGTATAACATATATTCTTGGAAAGAAAACTTCTTTACCAATTCACCTTTTGAAATGACTGGTTGTAGTGTGATTTTTCTAGTTAGTAACTTTAAAACATAGTAAACTTATGTAGGTAGGGGAAATTATTGAAAAAAATCTCATGTAACGCCCTAAAATTCGGTCTATCTTCACACCCAGATTCTATACGTCACGGTCCCACTTCTTACCAAACATACGTCATTATATAGTTAAATATAACAACATATATTCTCAAATCCCAGGTTCTGGAAACCTTATACCCTCTTTCATTATAAATAATAATAATTACATTATTCTTTACATCGTACAAGAGTGACTTTTATCCGCCACCAAGGATACATATCAGTTCATTAAACTAATCTATAGTTCAATTAAATTATTCTACATTACAAGTTTTGGCTTGCTCTTCACGCACATTCACATACTGAATGGCACTTCATCTGGATACCGATCAGCTTGATCTTTACGGGCTCCTTAAGTTCTTTCTAATATCGTTCGCTGAAAATATTTTTATTTAAAGCAAGTGTGAGTATTTAATTGCCAAGCAAGTCATAATAGTTGAACAAACAAATTCAAGAGTTTAAATATTCTTCAGAACTTCAATAACCAAGAAAAGATTATGAAATAACTTCAACAATAGGAATAATCCCAATTCCTATCATTTTAAAATATCAGTCACTTTTACTTTGAAATACTTTCATTCTTCTACCTTTTTCATATACATCATGTCTAGCTAGAATCATTAGCACACACCTAACAATAACGGTTAATGTATAAACAGAATATTCTCTTATTAAAAAGTTTATTCATAGAACAGTTCATCTCATAGAAACACCGAAGTGTTCAAATTGTGGCACAAAGCCTCATACGTTCTACCACCTTGTACAAATATCGCACATTTGCACATAGACAGAACTTCTCAAGTTCAACATCTAATAAGTTTAAGAAACTAGCATTCATGTAATATGAATGAAGTTAGGAAACTTGCCTTACACACAGCTACAGCTTACGCTGAACTGCTCATTCCAATTCCTATGTAGCATATAATGAAATAATTCATACACCAATTAGTCATATACTTGACTTACACATTGGTTTACTTAACTTTACTTCTTAAGGTTTACGTTCTTGTAATCTAAGCTTACGCGACTAACTTCCTTTACTACCGGTTTATGGCTTTATGGCATACGGAGATGTCTTAACTCATACTATCATCATCTTTGATGATTTACATTCTTATCTTCTTCTTATAACTTTCCTAGAACTTAGCACACATCGTGTCTCTGCTAGTAGTTCATATGGTACTCTAAGTGGTTTCCCACAAACAACCAACAAACAAGGTCCCGTCTCATATACACTGCCCACAACAGTGAGTTAGATCGGTTGCCAGTTTTGTATATACCTTCGCTCTCTAAAGAAATTGCTTAGCCCAACTCCCATATGTAAACCATCAAAGGTTACGATTGTACCACAACCTAACTTTATCTTAATCTATCCAAACCATTAAACTATAACGTTCGTTAACCCAACTTATTATTCCTTGTGGATTTCTGGCAACTAAATGCCATACCTCAGGATTCATTCTTTATCGTCTAAGTTATATAGTCTTTTGTACACTCAGAACGATCGTTTAATATAAATTCTATGCATTTATTGTGTTAAGCATTTTACATTACCTTATTCTTATCTTACAACATTTGGTTCAATTCTTCTTCATTACCTTACGGTCAAACCATACACGGAGTGTAGGTTCTGCCTGTTTAATATTTGCGTACACTCAACCCTCACGTTGACTAAAGTGTTTAACGCTTACATTCATTCTAACATTCTATATCCGAAACACGATCGACTTCCATTAATCTTATTGCAGTTCGCTATGGCTTTTTATGATAATTCATATATTACTTACTACTTTCGTCAACGTCTAAATCATACAACCATTGTACACTTAGAACATTCGTCCAACGCAAATACAATTAACGAGAATCGTTTACGTATTCAATGTTCACGTTGCTCGTCTCTTAATCTCTCAATCAACCTTTACTCGAGGTTTCAATTGCATTAAATCGTTCTCCAACCCATGAAGCCCATGTTCAATATTCTTTCTTAATGTCAAAGCCATACTGTTCGTTGTATGCTAAAACCGATCATTCATCACAACAGCGTTGCGTTCACAGCGTCTAAATGCTTTACACTTAACTCTCAGAATGACATCATAACATCAGAATATTATTCATCACCCTCGTCACTCAATGTCTAAGGAATCACAATCATAGTAACCCCCCACGTTCATTTTATCGCAACTACGGTCCCCGAATATCAGTTATGTAATCTACCGCTTCAATTATTTGTCTTTTAATCTCGTTTAATCTTTCCGTTCAACCTTCATTTAAGGTTTAAATCACTTGTTTAAGTATTACATTAGTTGAACTACATGTTTATACCTTTTTCTTGCACATTCCCCAATAATTGAACATTTAAAAGCTCATTACTGGGCCTTGCCCTGTACCGGCACTGTGGCACCGGGTCCCTGCCTTCCTCTCGCGCTGCGGCGCAAGCCTACGCCACCTTCTTCCCCGGTCTGGCGCTGCGACGCCAAGCCCCTCATTCTTTCTCGCGCTGCGGCGCCACTCGTCAGTAACTGATGGCTGAGCCCGTGCTACGGCACCGTCTCCCTAGGCTCAGCTGGCGCTGCGACGTCGAGCACAAAACCTAGAAAATTTTGTAAGTCTTGAATCAAGTTTGAGACGCGTACTTTACGATCTCGTATCTTCTTCGTTAAAATCCAGAACAAGGTCGTTCCAAATCCATTCTCTTCCTTATCTTACGCACTTCAATACCCCTTTGGTAGAACTTCATTCTGAATCTGTTAGCGTGCCATTTGATTGGATTAATCTTCACCCTTCGTTTATTTTACGGTTTTAATGCTCTTCGTTCGCTCGTCTGTAATTCGGTCATCCGAACTCAGAAATCGTTCATTCTTGAGTCCATGACTCACGTTTTCTATGTTCTCTTACTTTCTTATGAAACCCTACACATTTGGATTCAATTACTAACTTTCTCGTTCATCTTTTACAAAATTTCGCCATAACTTCGTTATAGCTAAGTTTTAAACCGTTCTTCATGAACGTTTCTACCGTTCCTAACCAAGCAAAAAGCAGCTAACTTATACGCGATGGTTTTAAACTTGTCCATCAATAACAATTCTCCTACGGTGGTTTTAAATTTGTCCATCAATAACATTCTTCGTGTTCTTTGCGTGTTCTTCGCGTTCTTCCTTAGTTCTTCATTTTAATCGATATTTTAGATTACGATTTCACTTTTTATTAGAATTCGATGTTATAGAACACCATTCCTTACTTATTTCACATACTCACTCATATAATCCACACGGATTGTTCTAATTCATTACGAATCTTACACTTCTTTAAGAAATTTTTAACATAAACGTCAAATTCTTAATTTCTTTATTTCTCATGATTTCAACCATATGAAATCATCCCTACCAACATCTACTTCTTATTATCATTAACCTATATTTTTGAACATAAAAACTTAAAGAAAATCTAACTTAGGAGTTAGGTTTTAATACCTTTCCTCTTTATGTTTCTTCCTTTAGACAAAGCCGGCGATTTGATAACTTTTCTATTTCATGAACCCTTTGATCCGATCATTCAGGGTCATGCTCTTCTTTCTCCCTCTTCATCTGAGCTCTCCCTCTCTCTCTCTCTCTCAAGTGTTATAGGATTTTCAAAATCCTATAAAAATAAAATCTAAGCTTCCTTTTATAGAAAACCAAAGGTAGGGGCAAATTGGTCATTTTCCCTCACCTCCTTACTATTCATGACTTAGCCACTAAATAACTACTTTACTTGGTGGCCAAGTGGCCGAGCCACATGCTCCATGGGTCACCGCATGGGTTCCCCATAGGTTATTACCAATCCGGTTACCCATCGGTTCGATCCGCGGTTTATTTTCTTGGTTTGGGCCTTAACCTTAATTCTTATTGGGCCTATCTTGGGTTTGATTTCATAAAGCGTTGGGCTTGACATAATCTAAGTTCAATTGGATTCTACTAAGTCTATGAACTCAAAGTCCGTTAAGACTAATCGTATTCTACGCATTCTATTCTCTTATTTTCTTCGTATATAGTTCGTACGATATTCGTATTATACGTTGTAATAATCTTCTTACTATACTCGTATAATAACTAGTATTATACTCGTATTTCTCATGCATAATAACCCTAATTATTATACGTAATCATTAAATTCTCGGAACTCACTTTTCCTAACCCTTAAATTTTAAGTCCGCAGGCGAAAACTTTGTTTTTGCCATAACTGAAATATTATTGAATATTCCATCATGTCTTAAAATTCTATCATTACGCGTTTCTCAGAAATTCAACATAAATCTCCGAGCAGAAACGGATAAATAGTGCATATTTCGTCTTTTTCCCCAAAAAATATTTTGTTCCCGAAAAGATTTTATTTTCATCTTGAAAATTCTTACTCGTTCAATCTAGCTCGTAGCCAGAATCCTCTCGACTTATAATCATCATGGGTTATAGAATGGTTAATAAACACATAGCATAAAATAGAATTAATAAAAATTTATTTTATTAATAACTAATTCTTTAAACTTAAATTCTGGACAATCCAAATTTCCGGGTTGTCACATCTCATTTTGATTGGATGCTCTGCAATAGAAGACAAGCTTCAAGAAGGAGTACCTTCTTGTATAGAAACTCTTTCTAAGGCTAAAATCAAGATTTGGGTGCTAACTGGGGACAAGATGGAAACAACAATAAATATAGCCTATGGTTAGTTTATATGTAATCTGGTGCTTCCTTTTGCTAAAACTTCTTTATTCATGTGATAATTTCTGCAAATTCTTAAATCTTGTATTTGTGTTCTACTTGTTTCAGCATGCAAGTTGATTAATAATGACATGAAACAGTTTGTAATCAGTTCAGAAACTGACGTGATCAGAGAAATTGAGAGCAAAGTAAGCAAGACTTTAAATAAAGTATTTTGTTTCCACGTAGAATTAATTTTTTAGGCTTCAGATTATCTGTTTACCTGTACACTTTATATTGTCAAGGTGACCAAGTGGAGATTGCTCGTTTTATCAGAGATGCAGTTAAAAATGATCTGAAAAAATTCCACGATGAGGCCAAACACTACCTTCATACAGCGTCTGGAGTCTGCATATAATGGTGATAGATTTTTTGAAATGGGTTTATTAAACAAAGTATAAAATGACTTGATGAGGCTTTGATTTTGTTAAAAAAGTATGGTTAAGTGGGGGTTGATTTCCTATATTTTATTCATGCTTTTGGCTTAATATAATTTGGGTTAGTGTGTTTGTTGGTTATTTGTTGATTGTATTTCTTATTTTTTATGATCCAACTCCTACTCAACTATTTGACTTAGATGGATTTTTAATTTGCGACAGTTTAAAATGGTTACTACATATAATGCTAATAGATTTTTTGAAATGAGTTTATTAAACAAAGTTTAAAATGGTTTGGTATGGCTTTGAGTTTGTTAAAAAGTATGGGTAAGTGGAAGTGGGGGTGGGTGGGGTTGATTGGTTATATTTTATTCATGTTTTTAGCCTAATATAATATGGGTTAATGTGTTAGATGGTTATTTATTGATTGTATTTTTTGGTCTGTGTTAGTTACTTATTTGTTGATTTTGTTTCTTATTTTTTTAATGACAACATGGATACCACTCTGGACCAAAATTAGCTCTTCTGATTGATGGAAAATGTTTGATCTACGCCTTAGACCCAAGTTTGGGATCAATGCTACTGAATTTGAGCTTGAATTGTAGCACAGTAGTTTGTTGCCTTAGACCTAACATGTTATTATCTATTATTAGCATGTAGAAATTCATATACACACATAATTACATCAAAAAATATTTCTCCCAAAATTAATTCTCTCGTGCAAGGAGCTAGTAATATAAGAAGGAAGCTGGGAAATTTTCAAGTGGTGGATCTGATTTCTTATGGGTACAAATCTCATGTGTAATCTTTGTTTGGGTTTTGCTTGATCTTGTGTCCATTGATTTTTTTTTAGTACATGATGTATATGTTTTTTCATGCGTGTTATTTCCATTTCTTCTTGGTTTGCAGTCTACACTCTACATAACATGTCCCTTGAAGCTGAATGAAGATTTGATTAGATAGGTTAATAGTTTTGTTGACCGTCATTAGAAGTTAATCTAACTGATTGATATGAGCTTTCTGAATGATGAAGAGATAGATGACATAGAGAAGAAGGGTGAGCATGATAGAGATAATGAATGAAAGAGTGGTTTTCCTGTTCAAAGAACCTGTAGGATGTTTTAACACTGTGTATCAAGCAAAAAATGTCCTTTCCCTTTAAAAAGAAAAAATGGAACTAAAATCAGAAGTAATATATATCTATACTTTCTCAGACACGCATCAACTGTTTATAAATTCACCTGTAGGATGTTTTATTTTGTAATGTAATGATTCAAAAAGGGTTTAATATTTGAGTGTAGTTTTAAATTTTATAAGTTGTTTTTATGAACCAAGCTCGAGTTGATCTCAGGTTCAAGCATGAGCTTAATATGCGTGTCGTTGAGCTTAGCTTAGATATATAGTGAACCTTAAGATATTCATGGATACAGCAAGCCAGGCTTGCGAGGAAATGAAGTTGGCTTTGTTCATGAACAACTGGAGTACATTAAGGAGGACATCATAGCAGGTGTCTGCAATGGTCCCGAAGGATATCCTTCCGTAATGTTGTTGGGAGATATCCTTCAGTAAAAATGCTACTGCTAAATGCGAATCCTGTGTTCCCAAAGGTTAGATTATTGTTTCCCCCTAGCAAAGATATTTGTATGAGTTTTTGTTTATTCTTATCATCTTATAATGATCAGTTAAATGTCATTCCAATGTTGCTGCTTATGACTTTATTTAGATCCCCATAGCAAGAAGAATATATGGTTTTTCTGCACACTTATGTTGTCCATAGTTTTCGAGTACATAACATGCACAAAAACTTTTGATCTCCGACTACTTATGATTAAAAATAATGGATAATCTTTTGAAGATACGGATCATATGTAATCTTTTGATGATCATTGATGATAGAACCGGTAACAAGTACCAAGTTCAGGTCTCGGACGAAGGTACGATCAAATATACCGACTTGAAGAAGGTAAAAAAATCAATTGGATTTGATTTATCGTGATTAATATTTTGTTTGTTGTAATTGTGGAGTGTTGGTTCGAGAACGGTTTTGGATATTTTGATCTCTAATTTCTTGTGTTTTGAGGTGTCTGTGGTTTATTTTTTACTTGTTCATCAGTATAGTCTTATTCTTTTTCTTTTTCATATCATATACTCTGTAAGTTACCGATGAACACAAATTGGAAATAAGAAGGATTTGAAATACTTGATTTGGAATATGTTGACCTTGAAAGAAGAGATAAAATATATTAAGAAAAAAAGGAAGCTTCATGAGTAGAGGAAAAGAATCTCTACGTAGTTGTGCTTTAATTTACGTGATGACCTTTTCACTTTCTTTTGATGCATTTGTTACTTTCCTCAGTTACCAAAAGGGGATATATGTTCTTTTAAAATTGAAGCATGCAATTAGACTTTTGGAAGTAGTTAAATCTTGCATAAGTGGAACCCAGAAAGAAGAGGAACTGAAAACATTTCACCTCTATATTAAGTTGTTATATAGTGAGACATATGATGATACTTAGTGTGAACAACTTGATAGAGTGCAAATGACCTTAATTTCTCATATCTTGATATTAAATTTCAATGGAATTTTATCCTTGCTGGTTTAATATTTAGATTTTATTATGGGGAGCGGTTTCATATTGATATTTGATATTATTGAATCCTGCTAATAATTGCACACATACAGATAACAACAGGAAAGAATGACAAGGGACTCAAACTTTTTGAAGACTTTCTAGTTTCCCTGTAAGTAATGAAGGTGAATGTGGAAGTAGTGCTCTTACCGAAGAGCCATAGTCAGAAGTTTTGATGGATCAGCTTGAAGTAGAGCTTGAATCTGAACTACAAAAGCTTCATTGGTGCACCGTAGAAGCTTCTGGCCCTGAAAGATGTTCAGATATTTTTGAGGTTTATTTTGTCCAATATGTTTATTCTTGATATGCATTATTGCATCTTAACTTATGTGTGCTTTGCACACTTACCCACACATTCCTTCCTATCCTTCACATGAGTTATGTTTGCTTATACTCTTTTCTTCAGTTTATACACAAAGTAATGTCTTAGATGTGCAGTACAGCCATAGACCATTCTTCTAATTATGCTTGGGTAGTGTAAGGGTTTTCCATATAGTGGCAGCTAAATTTTGGATAACTGTTTGTTATAAGATCATTTAAGATGGTTGGGATCTTTGAAAGAACCTCATGTTATCATATGTTATCATGGGTGAAAAAAATATTGGTGTTTCTATTATGTTGACACTCCTAAAAGATTTTAAATTGTAATATCCTATTGTTTGTTATTTTTATTTTGGGCTTTACACCAAGTGTTGGTTGTAATTTATTGCAACATATCAGAAATTTTTATCCCTTCTGTTTTCGTGCAGCTTCTGGAATTCTGATGCACTTTTCCAGCCGCAACAACATCCTGCTCGAGATTCACATGATACATTTTTAATTACTTTAAAGAACAATTCAACTTTAGTGTATCTCGATCCGTAGCAAAATTGAAATGAGAAAGCCAGATCAAATTATAATAGAGAAAGGAAATAATAACAAGGCCAAGCTTAGGAAAGGGTTATGGTTACCGAAAGAAGATGAAAAGCTGATGAACTACATGTTAAGGAATGGACAAGGGTGTTGGACAGATATTGCTAGAAATGTTGGTTAACAGAGGTGTGGAAAGAGTTGTCATCTCCGGTGGATCAATTACTTGAGATCGGATCTTAAGCGCGGTGCATTTTCACTTCAAGAAGAACAACTCATCGTTCATTTTCATTCCATCCTTGGTAACAGGTTCTCTCTTAGTCTCTCCCTATATATATATATATATATATATATATATATATATATATATATATATATATATATATATGTATATGTATACAAATAAGACCGATCTATAGCCACCGTTCGCCATAAAAAATATATGGAGTACTAACGACGACTGCTATAAACATTGTCTTCCTATTGCAGACATTGGCTAACTGCTAACTTTGCCTATTGATACATTTAGGTAATGGATACTATTTCCAAACAGTTTAAAATTAATAAGCAGTCTATTATATTTGAACAATATATAGAAACAAATTATATCTTGTATAGTCGAAAGTTGTGTTTTAGATGAATTGTGTTATACAGGTATTACACAGTAGTAACTCTCAATTATATAAAATGCAACTAATATACATTAGATGGTCCAAATAGACTTGTCACTTTGAAGTGTCTGAAATCAGAATGCATATATATGTAATGTTTGCACGCGTGGGCTTGTGCATGCATGTTAGTAATGTTTAACAAGAATTTGAGCAGTGATTCTATATGGCATAGACAAATAATTGGATCTCAAATTCAATGTTAATATTTGCTCGATTTAGTTTCCCAGCTCCACTTCAACTGAAAATCATTACATTCCACTTCTTGCCATGCTTAACATATAGTAACAACTGAAGTTTGATATATGTACAGTATGTGAATGCTGTTAATATTGATTTCGTATTATCTATGCTTGAAAACTTCACAAAGACCAATAATGCAAACTCTGATAAAAAAATTCAAGCATAATCTTGAATTAGGAAAGTTTTATGTACCTTGTCTATCAAATTAATTGGCAAGAATATCTTATTTTTTAATGTATACATTGACTATTTTACTGGCCTAGTTCTTTCTATATGTATTAATTTACGTATCAAAATAAATGATATTTGTTTTTTATGCTTATGGACAATACGGTGTACATTAGTACCACGTAGCATCTCTATTGTCTTTGTGTATTGATTTTGGCATTAAGTGCCTCTGGTGACCTATTTATTGTTAGAGTTTATGCCCTAGAGGCCAATTATTTGATATAATTGCTTAACGTTTTGATATTATGTTTGATTGAATAAATGAATGATTTTATTATAGTTTTATTTACTGCGTTATATAAATATTAACATAATAAAAATCCTTAGAATAATGATACAAATAATATAGTTTCAAGTATGTGACTTGAACATGAGATTATATAATTATAATTAGTATCATTGTTCTTAAATGTCCCTAGTCGGGTATCATTGTTGATGGGACAACAATGATGCATTAAGACTAGTATGTGGATTGACTGATGACCAAATCTCATTAGTCATAAATATATGAGATATTAAGTCAATGCATAGGTACATGTTAGAGAACGATGTACTGGACAGACCCACCATGAGAATTCTATATGGAGCATTATGCAAAGTGTCATTAGTAATTCTCATAGTGACAATGATGTAATGGTCCTCCGACCTGAAATCACTATATTACTACACGAGAATTTATGTACTTTGATATCATCAAATGCCACCTTTAATAGGGTGAACTATAAAGGTGATTATTGGGTACATCATGAATCGCGTGAGGAATATGAGTGATCTAGATGGAATTTAACCATCCTATATATTAGGGGTGATATCCATTGGCCTCTTGATTGAGTAGGACTATGAAATGCATGGTCATGCTCAAATAGTAATTTGTTTCATATAGTCCACTCATTGATCAAGAAAAACTCAGATTAAATTATAAAGAGTATGACACATTCCATGACTCGAGTTTAATCTTGGATATTAATGTTAAAAGGATTAAATTACATTGAAACATTGGTCACGAAAAGGTTGCATCGAATCATCGATCTTATTATTACTTGGGTAGCAGTGATGCATTACTAGATGCCGCTCACCATTTATAACTTTATAATATGATTTTAAAGTTATTGCCAACGTAATAATAACATATAGGGTCACACACATAGAACGTAATTTAAAAGGGAATTAATTTAAATTTTAAGGATTTAAATATATTGATGTGATTAATAGTATTTAAATTACGAATTTAAATTAAAAGGATAATCTGTATATATGTATATTAATTAAGTAAGACTTAATTAAGATATATATATATATATATATTATATATATATATATATAAATTCGGATTTTATGAAATTAGGTTTTGATTAATACCTTTTAACTACTATATATATGATATATAGCAGCCACTTAGGGTTTTATTCAAAACCAAAAACCCTAGCCACTCTCAGAGAGAGACTAGAGAGAAACAGTTCTAAAATCCTCATCCTTGGTGGCTAGTACCGCAGTTCCTTCTTCTGCAGATCGTAGGACGATTCGCGGAGCGTTCGTGTGGATACCGTAGAGGTGCGATTCATTTGGATTGCGTTGGAGATTCGAGCGCATAAATTAAATTTTCATAATCGGTATAATTTCAAACCACTGAGTTAATTGATTTTCGCATGGATCATGTTTAGGGTTTCGAAATTGCTTTATATTTATTCTGATTTCGCTGTGTGTTTCTGTCGAAACCCTTCATTTGCTTCATTTTCTTGACTTGCTATTATTTTTAAATATGTGTAGGAAGACTGCTTCTACGACCTGCCTTACAATACTGGGTATCAAATTTCCGTGCTACATTTACGGAAGATAAGAGACAAAAGTATGAAGTGTACTCTCTCTCTCTCTCTCTCTATATATATATATATATATATATATATATATATGTAGATATATACTTTGATTGAAGAACTGTGGTAGCTTTAGATGGTTAATTGTAAAGATAATGAATGATTATATAGTGGATGATTTTATTAAGTTAATAATATTTTAGTTTTATGTATTTTTGCCATTATTTGCTATAGGGACATTGAGCCAGCCAGAATGTCCAATTTTGATTTGGCAACAATTTAATTCGTTACCAAAGAATTGAACAAGTTTTAATATAGCAATAATTTTTTATACATTTAGCAACAAATTTTCATTGCTAATGGCATTAAAAATATAATATTTGGCAACGAAAAATTAACCTAATAACAACGAAGAGGATATTGTTGCTAATACTAAAATAAAAGGCAATATTTTTTATCGTTGAAAATCATATCAACTTTCATTGCACATATTAAGAAACGACAACATATAATGTCGTTGCTAATCGACAACTTTCATTGCTATTGAAAAATAACCAGCAATAAACATTTTCGTTGCTGATTCAGCATAATGTCGTTACCAAATAATATAATTAGCAACGAAAATTATTGCTAAAAAGTTTACATTCCGCAACAAAAGCAAGCTTAGGCAACCGATCAGTATATATATATAGGTACCCGGTACTAAAAGTACAGTAATACTTGTGGTTACATAGTAGCACACGGTATTGATTATTGATGCTTACATGAGAAGACATTCAGTTATACTCAATTATTGCTATAGTAATTGCTGCATAATATCTCTCATATTATTGATTCAATTATTGTCACAGTATCATCCGTATAATATTTTATATTTTTAAATTAATAATTGAGACGACAAAGTTATTCATATTATTATTTGCAATATTGACGATGTCTAGAAAGTTCTGTCGAGAAAAGGGGTTTGGTCACCTAATTGTGCGCCAATTGGGAGAAATCCTTATCGAAAAGTCCACTCTTTCTTGGGAATGATCTGGTTGTTAAATATTGTGAGTTATAATATTAATGATGAATAAGTTCGTACTGATTAATGATGAAATAGGTATTTTCATTGTATTGGAATTATTAGTGTTAATGAAAATCGACATTTATTTCGATAATAATTGATTTCTGGAGATTATATTGACCAATCGAGCAATTAATCGGATAAATGAGCAATTAATTGCTATTAATTCACATGCTTATAACTATTTGTTCATATGTGTGTACTATTGATTCACATGCATGTACTATTAGAGGAGGTGGTGCAAAATTAATAATACTTGCATGACTAAATTAAAAATGGAGGTATAGATGAAGGTATTATACTGTAATTATTTTTTCACATTTATAGAGCTATTGAGTCACATGATTGTACTATTGATTCACATGATATATTATTAGGGGAGATGGTGCAAGTTTGATGATACTTGTAGGACTAAATTAAAAATGAAGGAAAAGATGAAAGTATTATAATGTAATATTTCGAGTCCCAAAACGTGCAATTATCGAAACTATATTTTCCAATAAATAGAAGCTCATTCTTCTTTCATTCTCACCAATTCACTAAGACTCACAAGAGCAATTATAAAGAGAGAAGCTATAGAGAGAAAGAAGAAGAGAAGTCTGCTACCTCACTATTCCAGTATCCAGTCTTCTTCTGAGGTAAGGGATATTATTTATTTCATATTCGGAAGAGATATTATTTTTCATATTCGTATGGATTATTATCTTCGTTCAATATTCGTATGAAATTATATTTTCTTCCATACTCTGTAGTATGTAAGTAATATTATTTCGTTTCGTATTCCTACTTCTACACTCATTTTGTTGAAGTATTGCTTCTAAACTTCGTGAAATTAGTAGAATATCCTTGATATTTGCGCTTCATTCAGTATCTTTTTATGAAAATATTATTCTGAGCTTTCTTGATAATTATTGATCTTTTCATGCCGAAATACTATTCACGAGTTACTATTCATGAGTTACTATTTACGGGTTATTATTCACCCGATTACTATTCACTCGAATATTATTCACTCGGGTATTCAATGTATTTTTGTGCCAGAGTACTATTCACGAGTTACTATTCACGGGTTACTATTCACCAGCTACTATTCACTCGAATATTATTCACTCGGGTATTTGAGACACTTTTCATACCGGAGTACTATTCACCAGGCACTATTCCCAAAGTACTATTCACAGTATACTATTCACAGGGTATAATTTACCCGAAAAATATATTTATTTTCTGACAAAATTATTTTTGATACATGAATATTATTCTTGAATTTTACTCCACAAAGTAATATCATGTTGACAATTTTGATATTTTTAAACTCTGGATAAACTTAAAGTCTTTAATAATTATCCTTGATTTCGTTTGATTAGTGCTTATATCATTGTCATCATCCTTATGCTTATATTGTAATGAAAGTCATTTGTGGCTTACGTGTATAGATGGACTGTTGATTGGTATGATTATGACCAGGGATTATTCGGTATAATCATGACCGTAATGTTACAAATGATGTGGTAAAAGTCTTCATTGGCCCGTAATGCATTGATGGACATATGTTGGTATGATCATAACCATACGTTCTCTTCGGCGAAGGGTGCAAAGATGAATTGTTGTTTGGCATGATCATGACCATTGGTAAAAACACTAATATCTTTTGCCCGTAGTGTATGGATAATTCGTGGTCGTGATACTAATGAATATTCTTGGCTCATAGTGCATGGATAATTCATGGATGTGATACTAACGAATATCCTTGGCCATAGTGCATGGATAAGTCGGTTATGTATTGAGCTGAGTCTCGGCAATAAAATATTGATAATAAACTTTTAATTCATAGAAGATAGTAGATATCATGCTCTACTTGACTCTTCTAAAATACAGTTGTATGTCTGTGGCCTGTAGTGCAAATATGAAATGTTAATGAATATCATTGGCCCGTAGTGCAAAGATAAATTTATTAGTATGATTATAAATAGGAACTGTGATTTGCTATAACCATGATCTTTGATGTTTCAGGTAAAGACAGGTGATGAAATTATCTTCGTCCTGGGTGCAAAGAGGATTTTAGAATCACAATTATGATTATGAGTTATTCATATGATTGTGGACAGGAACTGTTGATTGATGTTACATGGATAAAACATTGTTGGTGGACTTTTAACATGGAGAAGATAATAGACATTATGATCTATTTGACACTTCTAATGGATTGCTCGTTCCGCTGCTACTATGGTTGAAAAATTTTACCATCTACCATATGTTCTAAATCTCTGATTTATTACTGACGAAGGCTATTGATAATTTAATTATCTTTAGTCATGATATTCTTTATTGGGCTAATTGTGCTCACTCTTTTTCTTCACAATTCCTTTCAGATAATAAGAGTGTAATAGGGTCGAGCGGGGGTAACAGGGGAATAGAACGATGGTGCATAGCTGTTGAGGTTTCCCCTAAAATAGTATGGAAATAATTTTATTGTGAATTTTTGATAAATGTGTCATATTTTATACGTCATTTTAACCGTTGATTTTGGTAAACCAAATAGGGTGAGGTGAACCCAACTTTGGAAGGGTGTTTTACCACTATCATACAAGATGTCCAATGATAGACGACATTATGTTATCATAAGACAGGGTTGTGCACATGCACTTGCTGATTATATCTATGAGCACTACCTAATAATCTTGGAGTTTGGTTAAATATAATTCTCAATTGGAGACAATGGAGATAATTATATGTAAAGAGAAGAATCACCATTGGAAAGAACATGATAGTAATCTTCTCATTTTTCTTTGGGGTCTATTGGGTCAACCAAGGATAATTCTGTCATAACTTAGATGCACGACCTCCCATGTATGAAGGTTTCCTTGAGCATTTTCCAAAGAGTTTAATTTCTAAAACCATTATTGATTGTACATTTATGTAAAGTACCATTGTAAGGTGTCGTGGTCGAGGCACCATGAGATTTACATATATTTGTATTAAAACTCACAGCTTATATGTTGTTGTACTCTGTACGACAGTTCAATAATTATATAAATGTAGTTTGTATTTGATTTTTGTAGTGTGATATCTGGCGACTCAGAATGGGTCGTGTGGACCTATTTTGGGGGCGTCACATAAAGGCTGTCACCGACATTTATAGCAATGATCGGATAATATTTTGGTAGGATGATATGCAACTCCTAGTTTGTTTGGTTGAGCAGATCAACTCGGATTTCTAAGTCTACAGGACTGATAGAAATTCGAAATGGCAGGGTTTGGCTGACAAACCTCAGTATATATATGTGACACTACTCTGAACTTTATGTTCATCAATCTAGATTTTGTTTGTGTATAACATTGATTATTGTTCAAAACTTGTTGAGCTTTCTGTAGCTCATCCCTGCAAATATTTTCTTCATTTGCAGATAGAAAGAATGTATTCAGGCGGTTTCGGTATTTGTGGATAGAAGGGCTTAAGACATGGATATCCATTTGAGAACTCTTATGTAATATTTGACAGCATTCCGAATCAATGTAAGGGTATATTATTTGTGTAAGGTAATTATTAGTTCCAGTGTTTAGTTTTCATTCAAATGAAATTAGAAAATAGTACAATATCTATATGAACTATACATCTGAATGATAGTGTTAACAGACATTGGGCTTCTCTGATGCACTGAGGTAGCGCTTCTCCATTCCAAGAACCTTACCATTAATACTATGGACGTCAGATAGATATGAATTATTGATATGGAAGAAATATCTGTAAGATACTAAACCTGTACATTCAAGTGAGGGTACTCAGTTACGATAATTGTTCTGAGGAGAACTACTATTTGCTATGAGTATTGTGAATCTTGGATTTATAGGAATTATTATCTTATAGAATATTTACGTGAGCACCAAATCGGTTACAGTAAATGTGGAGAATTTAGGGGCATCACATGAATAGTAAGGAGGTGAATAGTAAGGAGGTA
The DNA here is from genome assembly GCA_016801055.1 of Panax notoginseng. Taxonomy (NCBI): domain Eukaryota; kingdom Viridiplantae; phylum Streptophyta; class Magnoliopsida; order Apiales; family Araliaceae; genus Panax; species Panax notoginseng. Next base: position 78,715,529 of record CM029021.1, read on the forward strand.
GACACAATGACCATTATGCCCTCCATTAGATTGTTTATATAAGAGAAGCTAGGTTGGTCATTTTATTTATTTTTCACCAACTCTAGAAATATATATTGAGAGAGAGAGAGAGAGAGAGAAGTTCTATAACAAGTAATTAAGAGCAAGCAAAGAAAAACATCAAGCTTTATCAAGAATGTGAAGAACGTGAAGGTAATATTCTGTAAACGTTAGTCTTTGATCTTTTTTCAATTTCTTTTTAGTAGAGAAGTATGAATTGGTGGAGCATGTCTCTTCTAAAGTAACAAGGATGGCTAATATTGGTCTAAAACATTATAAGCAACGTATGATTAAGAATCATAAGCGTTTAAGTATTTTTACACAAAGAAAACTGATAAGCGCTTATTTAGTTGTTAATGGACAAATTGAAAACCATCATAGGTTATGTGCATCTTGCTTGGTTAGGTTGTAGATAACGAATCAATGGATTGGTTCCATTTGATTTGGCGCATAAAACTTGAGTAACGAAGTTATGACGAAATTTACGAGATTAGGCGTTAAAGTTGAAATCATAGATTTTTCGGATTTGTAGTCGAAAGTTTCTGTTTAACTCGGAAACCTTGGTTTTTGATGGCATATCGTAGAAAAACTTATTTAAGAGTCGTTGACTGAAGAATCGTCGAAATTCGACATAAAACGAAGAAAACGAGTTATGAACGCTCATGGGTGTTAAACGAACGCGTAATAGAAAGTTAATTAGTGAATTCATTGTTAACGGATTTAAAAATTACTTTTGTCTGGATGAAATCGAATTATATGAGATATGTAAGATAATGGCTTTTGAATGAGCTAATTCCGACTTATAATGACCAAGTTACGAGTCTGAAAAGAATTTAAGAGGAAAATTTTGAAATTTTTTGAGGGTTAAGGGTCGGCACTACAGCGCCGCCCAAGCACATAACACCCACGCCGCAGCTCCTGGTCGGGGGAGTGGCCTCTGCAAAGTCGTGTCGCAGTGCCACTCGTAAGCATTAGTTTAGCGCAGCAGCGCCGAGACGAGGGAGCGAGTACTGTGAAGTGGCGCCGCAGCGCCACTGTTGTACTAGAAGTTGGCGCCGCAGCGCCGAGTGAAGAGAAATGTTTGACAAGCTAGTTTTGAACCCAATTGTTTACATGACAATTATGGGGCACTTATATTGTGACGCCCCCAAAATAGGTATACATCACCCATTCTGAGTCGCCACATACATGGTACATAAATCAAATACAAACTTCTTTTATATAGTACGACAACAGCGTAGCTTAGAGTTTTTACACGAATATTGTCTCATAGACAGTATTCAAACTCAAATGAAGTCTCATTACATTTATTATCATACTATTTCATAAAATAGTAAGGACTACTATAGCCACCATCTCAGATCGTCACTCTGTTTCCCGACTAGTCCCGGCTACGTTCTCATTTCCTGAAGAGAATAATGAAAGCATAAGGGTGAGCTCAACTAACCTAGTAAAAAATATTATGACTAAGATAGTGCAGAATACATTATCGTTAGCCTTCAATAGTGTTAAACTGATAAAATACAATAAACATCAAGTTTAACTGGAGCGGAACAAGCAATACATTAGAAGAGTCAAGTAGAGCATGATATCTACTATCTTCTATAATTTAAAAAGTTTTTCATCAACTTTATCGCTGAGACTCAGCTTAATAAATAAACCACATCATCGAATCATCCCTGCACTACGGGCTAAGGATATTCACGTAATCATCAATGGTCATGATCATATCAACAATTGTCCATCAATGCACTACGGGCCAAAGTGGACTTTTACCACATCATTTGTAACATTAAGGTCATGATTATACCGAATAATCCATGGTCATAATCATATCAATCAATAGTACATCTACGCACGTAAGCCACAAATGACTTTTATCACAATATAAGTATAAGGATGATGATAATGGTATAAGAATTCAATCAAACGACATCAAGGATAAATATTAAAGGCTTTAAATTTATCTAGAGTTAAAAAATATTCAAATTGTCAACATGATACTGCTTTGTGGAGTAAAATTCAAGAATAATATTCATGTATCAAAAATAACCTTGGACAGAAAAGAAATCAATTTTGGTCGTGAATAGTACCCCGACATGAAAAATGCCATGAATACCCGAGTGATTAATACCCGAGTGAATAGTACCTGAGTAAATAGTAACCCATGAATAGTAACTTGGTATGAAAAGTACCCCAAATCCTTGGGTGAATAATATTCGAGTGAATAGTAACCCGTGAATAGTACCCCGGGTGAAAATATTAATATTTAATAAGAAAGTTCAGATCAATATTCTAATGAAACGATACTTGATGAATTGAAAAACTCTAGGATATTCCACTAATTTCAAGAATTATAGAATCAATACTTATCATAGTAAGTTTAGATTTAAGAATATGAAAAGAAATAATATACGAAACTGCAAATAGATTTTCACATGTCATGCGGTAGTCCACGTAAACAGATCATTTCCACAATTTAATAACAATTGAATACAAAGTGTTATTCACTAGACATGCGGTTGTCCGCGTAGACAGGTTATTCCCATAGAATAATAAAGAATGGAATAACAAAAGATTTCACCATGCATGCGGTAGTTCGCGTAGACAGGTTATTCCCGCATAATAATAAATAATGGAATAACAAAAGATTTCACCATGCATGCGATAGTCCGCGTAGACAGGTTATTTCCACAGAATAATAAAGAATAGAATAATAAAAGATTTCACCATGCATGCGGTAGTCCGCGTAGACAGGTTATTCCAACAGAATAATAAAGAATGGAATAACAACCTTTACGAGTATTGAAAGAAAATAACTCTCTTCATGAATACGAAAGAAATAGTACCCCTTATGAATACAACAAATAATATCTCTTACCTTAGTAGAAGATTGAATACTGGAGTATGGTAGTAGCAGAATACTCCTCTTCTTTCTCTCTTTATAGTTTATCTCTCTAGAGTTTTAGTGAATTCGTAAGAAATAATGAAGGAATGAGCTTCTATTTATAAGAAAAAGGACTAAAGAGTAACTAATTCATGAACGTCCCAGATTAATTTATTTTTAAACGGACGGTCCATATTGATTTACTATTAAAACTTAAAGCAATGGTCCATACTGATTTACTATTAAAACTTTAAACCAGTGATCCATATTAATTTACTATTATAACTTTCCACCAGCGGTCTATATTGATTTACTATTATATCTTCAACCAACGGTCCATATTGATTTACTATTATAACTTCAACAACCTGTCTGAAAAATTAGTACATCCCCTCATGGAATAATAAGCCAAACTTATAACAAATACCTCATAACAAACCCCTCTATTTATATCAAAAATTGAATAAATATTTACCACAAATCACTTATCTTTAATAAACACATTTTTAATTTATTAACAATTATTCATAATTAATATTATAACTCACAATATTTAACAATCAGAACATTCCTAGGAAAGATGAGGCTTTCCGATAATGATTTCTCTCTATTAGCGCGTAATTAGGTGACCAAACCTCTCATTGACAGAACTTTGTAGACATCGTCAATAATGTAAATAATAATATGAACAACTTTGTCGTCTCAATTATTGATTTAGTAATATAAAATATTATGTAGATGATACTGTGACAATAATTGAATCAAATAACGTGAGATACTATGTAGCAATTACTGTAGCAATAATTGAGTATAACTGAGTGACTTCTGTAACCATCAATAATCAATACTGTGTGCTACTATGCAACCACGCGTATTACTGTTCTTTTACCACCGGGTATTTCAACAGTTTAACGGTAAAACTTTAGCTGTTATTTTTATAAAAATATAATTGTGTCGTTTTCTAACTCTGACCGTTATTTCGTTGTGGGGTCCACCAATGATGGTGTCGTCGTACGGATATTTTCTGACAAAAAGAATATTTCATATAAACTTGTTTACTTTGAAAATTTTTCACGTATCACCCTTAACTTTAACCATTTATCAATTTAACCATTTATTAAATAGACTAATAATTATGAGAAAATTGAATACTTTCATTTCATAAATTTCGGGATCTTACATATATACTTAAGGAACATGATAAGACCATTTCTAAATTGCATATACACTGATGACTTTAGGAATTTAACGTTGTTTAATTAGTAATTAAACGAAGCACGTAAAGTTTAAGAAGGTAAATTGTATTCAAGTACTATGATACTTAAACAATAATTGTTGAGTATCGGTGTAGTAACGTAAGAAACAATAATAAGCCGTAAGGAAGGATAATTAACTCAAAACGAGTTATATTAATGAAATAAATTCAGTTAAGTTATAGAAGAGAAAGAAGTTGGTAAAAACAATGTGATTAAATTGTTTGATAGCTAATTTCAGTGTGCTATGTGAATATATCATGTAGAGACTGTAAAGACCAAGAATTGTTGAATTATAATTGAAGACGCTTGGAGGCAAGTTTTCTTAACACTTGTCTGACCTTCGTGTTAGTCAAGTTTTCTATGATTCATGTTATGAGATGCATGAATTATTTTACGAAAGGGTTGATGCCAGTTTTAACTCGACTAGACTGCTCTTAAGAGTTTGATTGATTTGTTTACATGTCTTTTAATATAGAATTGATAACACTATCCTATGAAAATTATTTTGTACAGATTCAAAGGTAAGCATGTGTATGAATAAACAAATGTATTTTACATCGATTACTCGATGGGCAAGCGAGATTGCCAAAACTTAAACGTAAATACGCTTAACGGATGAGTGTTGATCAACATAGAATACTATAGGCTGATCACCTAGAAGTGCTCGTAAGATATATCGGACTTACGGACTTAGTGCCGGGTTGTCCTTTTCATAAATGGAAATCAAAGAGTATGTTTATGATCTTTTGACCTACTCAGAATTTCTAAGTCACTATATGTACTTTGAAATTATTTTTATGAGATGAAAAGTCCTATTCAATGTTTCATAGTACTTCATAACTACTTGTTCTGTTATTGAAGAATAATCATATGATTCTCGACGTGGTATTTATATAATATGTTGCTAGACTTGCTGAGCTAGTTGTGCTCACTTCGTGCTTAAATTATATGATTGCAGCTAAGGTCGAGCGAATCGAGGGTTCTAGTAAAGATAAAGGCAAGGCGAAGATGAATAATTAGTTTATCCTGTAATAGACTAGTATGTTTGTATGAATTATATTATAGTAAGCAAAGAATGTATTGGTTAACAGAACCTGGGAAAGGATTTATTACTATTGTAATAAGAATGTAGTAAATACAATCATTTTGATGTTGTTTCAATGAAATGAATGTATAGTGTGGAGTACCGTGTAGCACTGTATCTGTGGGTTAAAAGTACTCGGATTTGGGGGCGTCACATTTCATGTGTCAGTATTGCGTCCGTATAAACCAGACTATAAACACGTAACAGAGTATGAATCTATTTAAGTAGAAAAAGTCTTAACGTATGAAGAACTTTCAATTCAGATTATGGATAGGAAGGAACAAGTCTTGAGAAATAAGATAATACCTTTGGTGAATGTAATTTTGGAGGAACCACAATTCTGAATAAGTAACGTGGGAACTCGAGAGTAAAATAAAGAAAAATTCTCCCCATTTGTTTAAGTAATTGTATCGAGATTCTGGGGACAAAATTATAAGGTGGGGGGGGGGATGAATGTAATGCCCGATAAAAATCAAATTTTATGTGAATTAAATTTTTATTCAATTATTTGAATTAAATGGATTTAATTATTTATTTACGTGAGTAAATTGTTTAAATGTCGTTTTATGACCTATGAGGTGTGGATGTGGTTAGAATTCTGGCTATGTGCTAGGATTAATTTTTTTGAATTTCCAAGACGAAAATAAAAGTTTTCTGAGAAATTTCCGTAAAAACACTATTCATCTGTTTTTGCTTGGGGATTAGTTATGAATTTATGAGAAATGCATACTAATAGAATTCTAAGACGACATAGAATATTTAATAATATTTCAGTTATGGCAAATGAAGTTTTCGCCTGCAGACTTAAAACCTAAGTGTTAGGAAAAGTGAGTTTCAAGAATTAAATGACTATGTATAATAATTATAGTTATTATACGTGAGAAGTACGAGTATGATACTAGTTATTATACGAGTATAGTATGGAGATTATTACGACGTATAATACGAATATTGTACGAATTATATACGAAGAGAATACTAGAATTATACGAGCAGAATACGATTAGTTCTTAATAGACTTTAGTAATTGGACCTTGTCAATTCCAATTGGATGAGATTTATTTCAAGCCCCATGTTATATTAAAGCAAGCCCAATATAAGCCCAATATGAATTAATTCTAAGCCTAAACTAAGAAACCAAACCGTGGGTCAAACTAATGGATTATCGGATGGGTAAAACCCATGGGGAAACCCATGTGGGACCCCCAAAGGGCATGTGGGCCGGCCACTTGGTGACCAAGTAAAGTGGTTTACTTGGTGGGAAAGAAATGAATAGTAAGGAGGTGGCCCTTATTACTAAGTTGCCCTCTACTTGATTTTTCTATATAAGAGAAGCTATGTAAGTTCATTTGTTGTTTTCACCAATATTGAATAATATATTCAGAGAGAGAGAGAGAGAGAAGACCAATAACAAGTAATCATGAGGAATCAAAGCAAAATATTCAAGCTTAAGTCAAGAATGCGAAGAACATTAAGGAAACAATACATAAACTCTAGTCTTCGATTCTTTTCTATTTATTTTTCATAGAGAAGTATGAATTGGTGGAGCATGTCTCTTCAGGAGTAATAAGGGTGACTATTAGTGAATTAAAACATTAATAAGCCATGGATAAGTAAGAATCATAAGTGTATAAGTCAGTTTTAAGTAAAGAAAACCATTAAAACGTTGTTTTGGTTGTTGATGGACAAATTGAAAACCATCAAGTATAGGTTATATGCATATTTCTTGGTTAGGTTATAGATAGCAAATTAATAGATTGGTTCCATTTGGTTTGGTGTAAAAATCTCAAGTAACGAAGTTATGACGAAATTTACGAGATTAGACGATAATTGTCAAAATAGTAGAATTCCTGAAATGGTAGTTGAAAGTCGTCATTTAACTTGGAAACCTTCGTTTTCGATGGCATGTCGTAGAACAACATATTTAAGAGTCGTGGACTCAAGAATGGTCGAATTTCGACTTAAAATGAAGAAACGAGTTATAAACGGTCACGAACGTTAAACGAACGCGTAATAGAAAAGTTAAATGGTAAATTTAATTTTAACAGATTTAAAAACTACTTTTGTCCAAATGAAATCGAAGTATTTAATATATGTAAGATATCTACTTTTGAACGAGCCAATTCTGACTTATAACGATGAAGTTACGAGGCCGAAAAGAATTGAAATGAAAAACTTAAAAAAAATTCAAAGGCTTAAGGCCGGCGCCGCAGCACCTCCAAAGCCTATGAAATTGGCGTCTCAGCACCGGGACGGGGGATTGGCTACTGCTGATTCGCGCCGTAGCGCCAATGGTATACTGGAAGTTGGCGCCGCAGCACCGATAAGAGAAAAAGTCCGACTTAATTGATTATTAACCCAACTATTTACATGATAACTATGGGGGCATGTACATACTTAATATACATGATAAGACCATTCCTAAATAGCATATATAGTGATGATTTTAGGAAATTAACGTTGTTTAAAAGTAATTAAACGAAGAACGTAAAGTGTGAGAATGTAAATCGTAAATCGTATTCAAGTTTAACACGCGTCCTAATATTATACATTATGTAATAGATGTGCGTAATACGTAAATGTTAAGAACTGAAGGTAAAACCTATGTATGTACTATACAGAGTCCAATGTCGGTAATCCGAGAGGAATTCATCTGAGTTAACGAATTTATTAGGGTTTAACTACTATTATACTTAACCAATGGTTGTTGAGTGTTGGTTTAGTGACGTAAGAACGTTAATAAGTCATAAGGAAGGATAAGTAACTCGAAACAAATATTATTAATGAAATAAATTCGGTTAAGTTATAGAAGAAAAAGAAGTTGGTAAAAACAATGTGATTAGATTGTTTGGTAGCTAATTCCAGTGTGCTATGTGAATATATCATGTAGAAACTATAAAGACCAAGAACTGTTGAATGTTAATTGAAGACGCTTGAAGGAAAGTTTCCTTAATGATTGTCTAACCTTCGTGCTAGCCAAGTTTTTGTGATTCATGTTATAATATTCATGAATTATTTTACGAAACAGTCGATGCCAGTTTTAACTCGGCTTGACCAATCTTAAGAGTTTGATTGATTTGTTTACAATTCTTTCGATATAGTATTGATAACGCTATCCTATACCAATTGTTTGGTACAAATTCAAAGGTAAGCCTGAGTATTAATAAACAAAAGTATTTTACATCGATTATTCGATGGGCATGTGAGGTTGCCAAAACTTAAACGTAGATACGTTTAACGGATGAGTGTTGATCAACATAGAGTACTATAGGCTGATCACATAGAAGTGCTCGTAAGATATATCGGACATACAGACTTAGTGTCGGGTTATCTTTTTCATGAATGAAAATCAACAGAGAATGTTCATGATCTTTTGACCTACTCAGAATTCCTAAGTTACTGTATGTACTTTGGAATGGTTTTATGAGAATGAAAAGTGTTATCTTAATGTTTCATAGTACTTCATAGCTATTTGTTCAGTTAATGAAGAATAATCATATAATTCTCGACATGGTACTTGTATTAGATATTGCTAGACTTGTTGAGCTAGTTATGCTCACTTCTTACTTGAATTATATGATTGCAGCTAAGGCCGAACAAACCAAGGGTTCTATTAAAGATAAAGTCAAAGCTAAGATGGATAAGTAGTTTATCCTATAATAGACTAGTATATTTGTATGAATTATACTATTACTGTGGCACCCCCAAATCTGGGTACTTCATTCCCTCTAGATTTGTTGTTCACTTAAACATAACATTCGTGTCTAACTACCCAATCATAGTAAAATTGAATAATAAACCTTTCCATTAAAGGATTACATTAATAAAAAATCTCCCAGGTTATCTAACCTTTACATACAATCATTCAAATGCGGAAAATTAAATAACTTTATTACAATTATTAAAATCAAGTTTGATAATAAACTATCAACATCATTACAAGTCTTCAATACTTGTTCACCTTTCCTTTTCCTTTACTGGTGCTAGGTACGTTGACCTTATCAACTTTAGCTGTAATATTTATATAGGCAATAGTGAGCAAACAATGCTCACTTGAAATGAAATTGAATAAAACTTTACAACCATTGCCAAATAATAGGCTCAATAGAACTGAATAATATATTCTATCAACATTCTGAAATATATAATTGAGAGTCCTAAGACGACAAACTTAGGGGGACTATAGGGACTCCTCGTACTTAGGGGGATCAGCCCTTCGTATAATGTATTGTGCACAAACATTTCAACGCTAAGGGTAAACCCCTAATAATAGGGTTGTTCATCTCAGTATTTAGAGTACAAGTCCGCCCCAAAGTAAGTTTGGTTTGAATACGTTTCAAGGTAATTTAGAATTTAACGGTCATCAACTAAGGATTAGTTGAATAAAAAGATAATAATACTATGTTATGGAATAAACCATAATTGAATCAATCATTGTATACTAACTACATGCTTTAGGAATAATCTAATAACATAAGTATTGAATAATATAACATACCTTGCTTTTAACAACATTAAGCTAAGGTTATTGAGAATTGAATACTAAGCATGCATAACGAATAGTAATTTGAACGATAAAGTTGTTCAACACTAGAATATTAGAATGTAGAAACTCACTTGCTAAATAACAAGTTACATATTAGAGAAACTTACTCAATATCAAAAGATCAGATTTAGAAAACTTGCATAATGTAATCGAACTAGAAACAATCACTTGCTCAGTGAAACAAGTTAAAACAAGGATAATTTACTCAATATAATCGAGATAGGGTAAGTAAACTTACTAAATGGAATAATAGATTCAGAGAACTTGCAAAAATCGTAATTAAACTAGCTCAACGAAAGTGTAGAGTTAAAGAACTTGCCTTGCTTGTAGGCTAAACCGTAACAACTCGAATCACAATACCTTATACATATATATATATATATATATATATATATATATATATATATATATATATATGTCATCATGACATAATTAGTCACTACCAACATTCTATATATAATTAAGTATATATATCATATAAGGTTTGATTTTTAATCACATAATCAACTTACATTACTAAAATAATAATAAAACTTATTAGGTGTTAATAACATGCTCGATTTTAGCACTACAATACCATAATAACAAAATTACATGATAAACAATCATCATATTGCATTACATTAGCAATTACAGACTTTTGTGCAAGACAAAAGCCATTTATGAACTTTACGCAAACCAGCGCCACGGCACCACAATTTGAACTGTGGGCTGCGCTGCGGCGCGGTTCCAGTGCTGCTGTGCGACGTCAAGGCTCGACAGCGGCGATGCGGCGTGAAGTTGGCGATGAGACTCTGATTTTGGCGCTGAGGCGCCAAAACTTGTAGAACCCACGGAAGCTAATTTATGTCTATTTAACAGTTTCTAGCACATAATTAACACGTATAATTTATCTAATTTACACAGAAACGTTACCAAGCATACATATATTAATTTTAACACAACTAACAACAATATCAGAAAACTTAAATAGTTGAAAGCCAATTTTTAAAACAAAACTCCATTTTTGATCTTTCTTTACACAGTGAACTGTAATTTCACGAGTATAAACCAAATTCATTCATTTGAACTATGTTCTCTTTAATTCTTACTCAATTAACAAATACAAGGTTCAATTTCACAATTAGCTCAAAATAAAATACCAACTATGGTACTCCTACAAGCCACTGTCATACATATGTTCACTGTAAAAAAATCAATTTCTTTCTTACATACGTAATCTAGAATACAATCCCTATATATATATATATATATATATATATATATATATATATATATATATATAACAATTACAATTACAAATACATGTAATATCATAACCAATTATAGAAACATGGTTTACACACATTTTTTGTAAACCTTTATACACAGTGAGTGAATTTCAAGAACACAGAGAACTTAAAACATATAAAGGTATATTGTATTAAGATTATAGGAAAAATACCTTTTTTGTTGCTTTGTAAATCCTTTCATTGAGAATCGCTTGAAAACTCTCAGAACTTGCTTTTGAAATCTCAGCCCTTTCTCTCTCAAACTTTCTCTGAACTTTCTCACAACTCTTTTCTTCTTTTCTTTTCTTAGTATTAGACTATGCTACTAACAGTAAGCGTAAGCTAAAAACCAACTGATGACCCATCGTAAAAATAAAAACAGATATGGCCATAATAAGCCTAATAATTAACATCGATTACAAAAACATATAACGTATAGGTTGCAAATTTATTATATATATATATATATATATATATATATATATATATATTATTTATTATTTATTTAATTTATTTTTTATTAATTTAAAATTCAAAAAATTCTAAAGTCATAAGGCTCCGTTTGGCAAAACCCTTTAAAAATTAAAGACTTAATATATTTAAGTCTTATTTGGCAAAACTAAATTAAACTCCTTTAATTTATTTTAATAACTCCTTTATAATATAGTTATTTGTCACACATTACTTAATTAAGTTTTAATACTTAATTTAATTAATTCTAGTAACAATTTATTGAATAAATCATTTAATTGTTATAAACTCTCTAACTTAATTATGAAAATAAATTAGAATATTGTCTCATAATAATTAATTTCCTTAACCCATTAATTATTTTATTAACAACTAATTAACCAAACCAAATCAAATCAATTAAAATAAATATCTATTGAACGATAAACACATCCACTAAATATTTATATAATTCAATAAATATTTACACAGTACAATTAAAATCTGGATTGTTACATCATTCCCTCTTTACAAGAATTTTGTCCCCAGAATCACCATTCAAACAAATCATTCGTCACATTCATTCCTACTTACAAAGATTTTGTCCCTAGAATCGAAGACACATATTAAACAAATAACTCAGGGTAATCTTTCATTATTTTATCTTCGAGTTCCCACGTCACTTCTTCAGCATTGTGGTTCCTCCATATCACCTTCACGGAAGGTATAACCTTATTCCTGAGCACTTGTTCTTTCTTGTTAATTATCTGGATAGGAACCTCTTCATAGGACAAGTCTTTATCGAACTTAAATGGTTCGTACTCGATCACATGCTTGTAATCGGGTTTATACGATCGTAACACCGAAACGTGAAAAATATTATGAACATTTTCCAACTCTAGAGGTAGAGCTACCTTGTAAGCCACTTCTCAAACTCTTCGCAGCACTTCGAAGGGTCCAATAAACCTCGGGCTTAGCTTTCCCTTTTTATCGAAACGAATTTTCCCCTTCCAAGGAGGAACTTTTAGATATACGTAATTTCCTACTTTGAATGCACGATCTTGTCTATGTTAATCAACATACTTCTTCTGTCTGTCTTGAGCAGCTACCAATCTTGTCCTGATGAGTTTGACAACCTCAGCAGTTTTTTGTACCAGTTCTGGTCCTAGCAATTGACGTTCATCGACTTCATCCTAGCACAGTGGAGTTCTGCCCTTTCTTCCGTATAATACCTCGTAAGGCGACATGCTGATGCTCGCGTGGTAACTGTTCTTGTAGGCGAATTCCACCAATGGTAAATGTTCTTCCCAGCTACCTTTGAAATCCATGATGCATGCTCTCAGTATATCTTCCAACATCTGGATTATTTGTTTGCTTTGGCCATTTGTTTGTGGATGGTACGCCGTACTCATTCGCAACGGAGTTCTCATGCATTCTTGTAGTCTCTTCCAGAAGTTTGACGTGAATCGTGGATCCCTATTTGACACAAATTGACACTAGCACTCCACGTTTCGCAACGATCTCTTTAACGTACAACATTGCCAACTGATCAAGATTGAACCTAATCTTTATTGGCAAAAAGTGTGCTGATTTTGTCAGTCTTTCCACTATCATCCAAATCGCATCGCATCCTCTCTGAGTAGTTGGAAGACCTACCACAAAATCCATTGTGATATGTTCCCACTTTCATTCCGGTATCTCCAACGGTTGAAGTAATCCGCTTGGTCTTTGATGTTCGGCCTTGACTCTTTGGCATGTCAAATATTTCGCAACACATTCTACGACATCTCTTTTCATGTTTGGCCACCAAAAATGACATCGTAGATCTTGATACATCTTCGTGCTTCCCGGGTGAATCGAGTATCTTGAATTATGATCTTTAGTTAAGATTTCGTCTTTAATATCTGGTACTGCTGGAACCCAAATTCATCCCTCGAACCGTAGTAACCCTTCGGTATCGACCTTGTATTTCACATCACTACCCTCAACAACTTTCTCTTTGATTTTCCCACATTCTTCATTATATAGTTTAGCATTCTTAACTTTGTCCACCAAAGTTGTACTAGCTTCTATCTGGAATAGTCGTTCATTGGATTTCTTTGGAAATTTAATTTCCAACTCTTGCTTTGTCATTGCTGAAATAAGCTCCTCCAGAGTGGTTATTGGCATCAACTTTTCCCGGCCTTTCCTGCTCAAAGCATCTGCAACCAAATTTGCTTTGCCTGGATGATAAAAGATCTAACATTCGTAATCTTTTATCAATTCCATCCATCTTCTTTGACACATGTTCAGGTCCTTCTGAGTGAAAATATACTTCAGACTTTAATGGTCTGTGTAAATCTCATATTTTTCTCCATATAGGTAGTGTCTCCATATCTTCAAAGAAAATACTACTGCAACCAATTCAAAATCATTAGTCGGATACCCTTTCTCATAATCCTTTAGTTACCTTGATGCATATGCAATAACTTTACCGTTCTACATAAGGACACAACCCAAACCTTTATGTGAGGTATCACTATACACCACAAAGTTTCTTGTACTATCTGGTAATGACAACACATGTGCCACACTTAACTTCTTCTTCAAGTCCTGAAAACTTTCTTCACACTTCTCCGTCCAAATAAATTTTACAGCTTTCCTTGTTAAATTTGTTAACGGAGTAGCAATCTTGGAAAAATCTTGAATAAATTGTCTATAATAACCGGCCAGTCCCAAGAAATTCCTCACCGCTGAAGGTGTTCTTGGTTGTTCCCAATTGCTTACAACTTCAACTTTTGATAGATCCAGTAAAATCCTATCTTTGTCAATCACATGACCCAAAAATTGTACACGATCTAACCAAAATTCAATCTTAGAGAATTTCGCGTACAACTTTTCCTTTCTTAGTGTCTCCAACGTCAAACGTAAATGTTTCACGTATTCTTCTTGAGTTTTGGAATACACTAGAATGTCGTTGATAAATACCACTACGAACTTGTCAAAAAATGGTGTAAACACCCTGTTCATCAAATCCATGAACGCAACAGGGGCATTGGTCAAACCAAAAGAAATCACCAGAAACTCGTAATGTCTATACCGAGTTCTGAATGTCGTTCTAGGTATATCCTCCTTTCTTACCTTCAATTGGTGATACCCACTTCTCAAATCTATTTTCGAGAAGTATTTAGCACCCTTTAACAGATCAAACAAGTCATCTATTCTTGGCAAACGGGTGTTTATTCTTAATAGTGACTTTGTTTAATTCCTTACAATCAATGCAAAGACGCATTGACCCATCCTTCTTCTTCACGAATAATACCGGTGCTCCCCACGGTGATACGCTTGGTTGAATATGAAAGTAGTATGCACACAAGACAATCATGTTTGATGATAAAGCATATACTTTATAACAATATTATTCATTTATTAATAAAAAGTATTAATTTGTTAAAGGCTTTTAATTATCTACATGATGCTGTTTTATAATATGTGATAAACTCATAGTTTTAAGCAATGCTTTTAGAATAATGATGATGATCATTATAATGAGATCTAAATTCTTAGAAAGCTTAAAACTAAAATAGTTCCCAATCGTTGGATTACTAAATTGGGGATTAGTGAATTCAGATAGATTGTTACATACGTTGTTTGCTCATTGGATGAGGATGATTGATCTCATGATCATTTGTGTGAAGACACTAAATCAAGTCTGTACGTGCTTATTAGAGAATAAGTTCAATGAACGTGGCTCGCTAAGGAATACCTAATGGAGTTTTACTTGTCTGTCAATAGGAATTCCTATAGTGATAGTAGTACAAGTGATCTTTGGACTTGAGATCATCATAGTATCTTGTGTATGATAAGTTATACTTTGACTTATTCCTTAAGACCCTTAGGATATATCAAAGGGTATGTTTGGGTATAATAAGTCGTACATGGAGATAATGTATGATCAATAAAGAATCTACCGCTTCTAGTAACAGAAGAGAAATATCCTATGTGATTCAATAAATGACAACCCAGTAGTCCTTGGCCAAGGCAGAATGAAATTAGAAAGGAGTTTCTAATTTGCATTATTTGAAGTTGTGTATTTAAGAGTAGAAATACATACAATTAAATAAATTTAGACTTGACAGTAATTCCATGTCTTATATTTAATTGAGACATTGTATGGTGGAAGGATTGAATTGTACGGTAACTATTTACTCAAAGATTTTTTTATGATAAATGTTAAAATCTATATTATCTAGAAAGTCGTTGATCGCTAGGGAGGCTTATCCCTATTGTAGAATAAATATTATTTATTTAAATAAATTAATTATTTAATTTATTTATTTAAATAAGATTAGAATTGTTTTAATTGATTTATTCACAACCGGTTTAATATGGAGAACTTAAAGGGTCACACCATAAAAGGAAGAATAATTATTTAAGAAGTTAATGTCATAATCGTAATAATAAGTTAAGTATATTTAATTTAATCTATGATGATAGAATAAATTAAATAGCTTAATATTTATTATTTAATATTTTGGAAATATTAAATATAAATTAATAAAAGGAGTCTTATTATTATTATTACTATTATTATTATTATTATTATTTAATTCTTAAAGGAGTTTGACAATTAATTAATAAAAGTACTCTCATTTATTCCTAATAAGATTAGGAGGCTAATTAATTAAAATTTTAATTAATTATTCCTAATAAGATTAGGAGCCTAATTAATTAAAGGAGTTTAATTAATTAAAATAAAGCCTAATTCCTTATCTGTTAATGAGGGTTGCCTACATCTATAAATAAGAGGAGTCTTATTATTGGTGTAGAGTTGTTGTTGACTTTTACACAATAGACGTGATTCCAATTATTGGAGAGTGCGTTTTTTTTATGAGAGATAGAAAAATTAGAGTTTTGCTAAATACACATCTTCTTGAATCTTTATTCTTTGGTGGATCACCTCTAGAGGCCAAACACTTGGGTGGCTAACGTTGATCAAAGGAAGGAACCAAACCCGGTGGATTCAAGTTGAACGTGAAAAAGATTGGAGGTGAACTTGTACCTGAGAAAACTTGAATCTTCAAGGGTATGATTCTTGTTCTTCATATCTTTTCGTTTAATTAATAAT